>OY728155.1:491660129-492860129 GCA_963277665.1 Viscum album
ACCATATATAAATGTGATACCATAAAAGAATTTATACCCTGATATGCTTATGATAATATAAAAGCATGAAATCCATTATTTTGATATAATTCATGGAATCCTATACTGTGATACCATGCATGGCGTCCCTTACTACGATATCGGGAATCATATCCTTATAAATGTGACACTAGGCATGGAGTCCCCTTTACTATTATGATATTCGGAATGACGTCCCCTTTACTATTATGATATTGGGAATTTAATCTATTATAATTGTGATATTGTGTATTACGTCCCTTGATACCTTTTTAGAGTTATTCTAGCATGGGATGAAGTAGGTAGTTCCAAATTAATTTACATTAAGGAATATGATCCAACCCCTTTACGGTTTTTATTACTACATTACTTATTATATATTAACACTACCATGTTATATACATATATTTGATATTTATAGATTTTCTTGGTCTTGGCCTACTAATATTTATTTCACACCCTATCCAGGCTGCCTATGGAACCACGGAAGACTATATGATTTTAGGTGTATTTATAGGGAAGAATCCTCTTACAGATGCATGAAATTATGCATGTCTTAGGATGGAGCTCAGTAGAATATGACCAATCTAGATATTAGGATGATGGAATATATTTTTTCCCTTTTGTACCATTTTGTATAGTAATATTGCCTACTTTTTATATCCATGATTTCCATATTTATAGACACAGGACATACATAATCAACTTAATTTTTGTTATTCAATTTACTATATTTGATTATTGATATCAGTTGCTTGGTTATTTAAATGTGTTTCCATTGATGATATATTTTCATACAAATCCTGATATTTATCTATTCGTTGAAGCAATGTGATACTCTGATAATTGGGGAATAGTCTCCCCATAGACACACCCAAGTCCCTCACTACTATTCAGAATCCTCTCAAATTTGGAGAGATGTGATTCAGACCATGTGGCCCACCATGCTAGGGGAACCTCTGAGTCGCACACGGGTTTGAGATGTCAGACATTAAAGCATCAGTGTTATATATCCCTTTACATATGGATACAAATAGAGAGAGAGATAGGAAAATAGTGAGAGAATTTATGATTGAGATATGGTAAAGGAGCATTGAGAGTATATAGTAATTTGGAGTTGATTATTTTAAGAAAATTTTTGGGAGTAAGGTTCTGTTGAGATCCTCAATAATCCACAATTTATAGCCCTAAGAACCTTATGAAATATTCTAGAATTATCCTAGATAATTTAATATTTTTAATAAAATATTTAAGAGAGTCCTGAACAATAATAAATACCGTCTTAGGATGTCAAAAGATAAAACAGATTATACCAAGCCTTGATAAAAACATTCGGGCCATTGTTCCTTTCGAAACAACCCACACCACTTCCTAGAATAGATCCACAAATCCCTGACATTGGTCCACCATGCCTTGATAGTATATTTTCCCCCTATTTTCATGGATCTTAATTAATTGGTGCCTTTACTTTAGAGAATGACCTTTTAAGATTCTTCTAGCCTCCTTCTAAGGATTTAATATTTTTATTAAGAGAGATTTAATGATATTTCATGGTTCTTATAATATTGTAATAAGATTTCATCAATAATAACTACAAATCACTAAAATGAAATATCTAGAAACATAAGAGAGTGTTTTTGATCTTGTAAAAATCATGTGGGGGAGTTTTATAAATAATATTTCTTCCCATTTATTTTTTTCCAAGAAAATACACATAATAAATTGTGGGGAAATATCCAATGCATGGTGTTATTATGTTACCTTTGAGTTAATGCATTAATAAACCATGACATAAATTTATTTTTCGTAAAATAACTTAACTAATTATTGTATACACGTTTTTCTCTATTTTTTGTGTGAAACACTATGAAACGACACTCTTCTAAAAAATATTTCATCATTACAATCAATGATACAGAACCTTCATAATAATGTGTTATTATATGATTTTCTAGAACCACCTAAAAAAATCATTATTATAAATTGTGGTGTAACCTATAAAATATGATCATTTAAAACCATTTTTTGTAGAACCACCTAAATTATAGTTTGACATTAAAAATAAAAATATGAAACTTTATCAAATTTCAACACTTAAGTAAGAGTTGGACCACCCATATATATTTAAAATTATTTAAATTATTCACATTAAGCCTCTTGTTAGACCATATGTTAATATTCTATAACTTATCCTTTATTTTAACACATCCTTAACAAATTTTTGGTCAATCTGATGCAAGTATAAATCTCATAGATTCATTCTTATACAACTATCAAAATCATGGTGACATTTATATATAAATAATTATTAATCAAATGTGGATTTATATTTTAAGTATTAATCATATATAAGTAGTTCCATTTTTCATATAACCTTGTATCACCTTTTAAAAACCACGACTAGACATACTTATCACACAAATTCATAATATTTTCAAAAATAAAAAACTCAATGATTTTATTACCATAATCTAAATCCTTTAAATAATCTAAATGAGAATTCAAAAATATTTGGACAACTCAAATCATCTCGAAAACTTTTGATGATCTCAACACATAGTTTATAGTAGATACGAAACTTCTACAATAATTCCATGGGTTATTCACATGTATATATTAATTATATTTTCATCATTAAAAGATTAATTTAGGGTAATATTGAAAAAATATATACATTTAAATTCATGTCATAACTTATTTATTTTTTAGTAATTTAAGTGGTTCATATGTTTTTCTACAATACTATTTCTTTTTCAAATAAAAAGTTACATAAAATCTTAATACATTTCATATCATCAAATTGACACCTAAAAAATATTACATCATCACTACTACTTCTTCACCCCCCCCTATGTTAATGCTTTGTGAATGATCCTCATATAGTTTCTGGACATGAATGTACCTTAATCAAAATCATTGAATATATCTTCAAACAAGGATAGATGATCTATAGTAGTCCCCTTTGTTACTCCTTCCCAATCTAAGAAAACACTCTTGATGTAACACATATTATTTCCTAAAATAATTTTTTAACATCATCCACTTTCATATAGATATATTAAACACCAAATTCACTTAGAAAATTAATCAATTGATTCCAATTCCTTCTCCAACAATTTCCGGCCCCTCTCGTATACCAAAAAACACCTTCTTCTCTTCAAGGAAATCATAACATCAATTTTCATGTTTTCAAAACTCTTATTTTCAACATATTTTGATTATAAAAATATGTGAAGAGAGATACCTTAAATCGAATTTAGAATCCAAATTATTCCTTAATAAATATGAGAACTCATTCCAAATCAAATTCTATATTTTTGTTATAAAATTGGGACATAATTTATCTCCATAAATCCTTCCAAAAGAATCCATGATCTCCTCCTAGATACACTCATAGAAATAAAAACCTTGTGGACCATTTATATTTTCATTATGTATGGATAAATATTTAGTTTAATCCACCAATTGAAAAACTAATCCACATATTTCTTATATCCAACCTTAACATGGGTGTGGTCCTTATATTATTACTCCTTTGGGAACTTTAATATTTAACACACCATGTGAAATGGGAATGGACACACCTTTACACTAATTCATCTTCACCACTTCTCATAAAAAATGTCATCCTGCCTTTTAATAACATAAAAACATAAAAAAAATTATTTATAACATAATAACATAATTACATAATAACATAATAACATAATAACATAATATCATAATAACATAATAACATAATATCCTTTAAAGTTTCATTTCTTGGAAATTTTGAACATAATACATGAAAACATAAAAAATTATTTATATCCACATGAATGGATTATTAATGAATTCCAACTAAGTTACTATTATTTAATCTAATATCTTGAGTGAATACATCAATGTAGAAGGGTCATCATGATCCCATTATGGAAATTATGAACAGATACATTCAATATATATTCATGAGGCATATCAATATGAACATAAGGAATAACAAAATAGAATGATCAAGAGAACATGAGGAATAAAATTATATAATGATCAATATAATAGGAAGAATATAATACAAAACATGAATTATAACATGGAAATGTGGATATAACATTTAAATGAGAAATTCATAATCATATCACCAAGTTTTACCACCAAGGTGTCATAAATATAAATGACCAATGTTCCTCACCTCAAAATCATAAGACATATCATATTGAGAGTGTAATTATTTAACCAATGCATTGGAACTCTATCAAGGTTAACCCTTCACATTTATTAATTAATATTATCCACATATATCATATTAATTCATTTCATTAATAACCAATGGAGAATAAATTATGAGTTTCTTATCAAAATCATGACATAAAAAAGTTCTTAAACATGTTATCCTTGCATAATTATTAACCCATGAAAAAGAAATGTGAGTTTAATATATGTAAATCCATGAATCAATATAATTTTTAAATATATTTTAATACCCATGGAGAAGGAAGAGTTTGGTTTATTAAAAATATATAATTTACCATATAAAGAAGATAAATAAATCTCACAACATACCGGGTAATGAACATGGATTATGTAAAGAGAAAATGAGAGGGATAAAGGGTATACCATTGATATAAAAACTTTAATAAAATTAGAGTTTAATAGAAAGTGGGAAAAATAAATTATTTTAACAATTAGAAGTCCTACCACAAAAGGTAACTTTAATGGAACTGAGAAGTATAGGTATCCCTTACCTTTAAGATTTGCTCCTAAATCTCAAGGAAAGAACCTTGGGATACTAAAGACACATTGGGAGGATTATTTGGTAAGAACAATGTCCAAAACATAATGGATTATGGATTTGGAGTGAATGGGAAATGTGAAATAGGTTGGGGTTTATATCAGAAGTGGAGGAATTTTTTAATAATTTCAAAATACAGTTATTTGATATCTAGGTTGTGGAAAATGAATTTTTTTTCATCCCCATGGTTTTTTCTCATGGTTATGGGAATTTGAGTCAAATTATATGATATTTTAATCTGTTAGAACTAAATACCATTTTTAATACTTTTTGGACATAGAAAAGTATATTTTACACAAAATACAGTTTTTAAAATGAAAATTTCAATTTTAGACTTTGGAAAGTCTTTTACAGGTTTTTAAAATGATTAAAATATATTAAAATTATAAATATAAATAAAATAAAATATGTCAGGTTATAAATTATGTTAAATTTATTACTAAATCATTATGACCTAAATACGATGTCATAAAACATACAAAAATCCAAAAACTATATTTTTAATCTTTACAGAAAAATATAGTATTTTAGAAAATTCTAAGAAATTCAACAAAACCTAATTTCAATATGATTATTTTAAAATTATAAATATTTTTTTCTCAAATAGTTATCTAAATATAATAAAATTAACTTGTTAATATAAACAACTTTATTTTTTAAAAAAATGCAGCTTTTATGACATTCAGAATTCCAACACATATAAAACTTTCCTAGAACATTATAAAACTATTTTATTATTTATATTTAAAAAATATTATCATAAAAGAATATTTTATTAAAAGAAATTATTCATCACACATGAGTTTATTATAAAAGTGTATATATTTTCTTTTTTTTAATTTTTTCCAACAGTAAATTTATCCAATTTTTTATACATAAACATATATTTTAGTAAAAAATATTTTTCTCAAAATGGGATTAATGGAATAACCATTTCATTTATAGAATGTAAATTAATCTTTTGGTAACTAGGTACTAGACTGTTAAACTATATTTACACACACATTCACACTTAGAGTCAGATATGCAATGTTGTTAGTTTGATTGGGTGTATCATCTTACATTGATTGATGGGTAATATCCACTACCTTGATCTTCTCTCATTGGTTATTTCGTTCAATACTCACTTATTAAAGCTCATATTGGGCTTGGTCAAGGGAGAAACCCAGTTATGCTACCTCCCTCCCTTGGTTTGACAAATGGGCTTCAAATACAATGATTCTACTTGTTGTGGCCATATATTCTCTTTTCATCATCAATTATACTTTTTCATTAATACATATGAACACTAATTATAATAGAGAAATTATTACGAATAGGAATAGTTTCCATTTTTCAAATAGATCAATGGTTATATTGACCAATGGTTATATTGACCAATGGTTATATTTGACAAAAAAGCATATTATTATTCCAATGTTCAAATTTCTCCCTATAAATTCAACTTAAAGTTTCATTAAACAGTCTCTTAAATTAAACTTAAGATTATATTTTTATTTTACATTTTGTTGATAGGTATACTTATATTTTGTTTCATTTCTAATGTGTTGTATCTGGGGGTGATGATTCTAGTAGACTGGGGAAATTTATATTTTCCCATTTTAGATTTTCTATTTTATATTTTTTGTTGAATTATAGTGTTTTACATTATTATTGGTTTTATAACTTACTAAAGTATTGATTTTTATTAATTAACTAAGGTTATTTTGGTTTCTATATATTTTTTTATGTGTAATTTATTAGATAACATAACACATTTTTTTGAGAAACAAATATCATTTAAAAATCACAGGTCGTTACATTCTACCCCCTTTATAAATTTCATCCCTGAAATTTCAACTCATATCCTCAATTAAGAATATGTCACATTTGTTCCTGAAAAAATTTTCATTTAAAAAACACAGGTCGTTACATTATCCCCCCTTTAGAAATTTCATCCCTGAAATTTCAACTCTTATCTTCAATTAAGAATAGGTGAGGGTAATTCTATTTCATTGTTTCCTCTAGTTCCCATTCACCTATTCATAATTATGGTTCTTCTACAACAATTTGGAAAATTGAGTTTCCTTGTTGTGTTGAGATTTGTCTCTATGATCCTGGAACCTCACTAAATGATCATCAAAAGAGAGTTCATGTTCCAGCTTCACCACCTCTAGATTTATTATATGTGAGGGATCATATATGTACTTACTCAATAGAGATACACGGAATTTATCATGAACCTGAATAAGATTTTCTGAAAGTTCTAGATGATAAAACACTACTTCTATGCGATCAAGGATTTCAAATGGGTGAGTATACCTAGGTATTAGCTTCCATTTCTTTCAAAATTGCTTGACTATCTTCCCTGGTGATATCCAAAGAACATTTATCTCCAACATCAAACTCCATGTACCTATAATGTTTGTATGAATAAATAATTTATCAACTATGAGTAGCTAATATATTATTTGGATAGTGTGAACCTTTTTTATCATCTATTGTAGAAGATTTGGCCCAATTATCTTTCTCTCACCAAATTCATCCCAACAAGTAGGAGTTATACATCAGTTCCAATATATATATTCATTGGGTGACATTTTAATACTCCATTGGAATATGTTGTTTTATGATATATCAACTAATGGTAGGTGTTGATCCCATCCACCATTAAATTCGTTTGAGCATGTTCTCAGAATGTCATCGAGTGTTAAAATAGTTCTTTTGCATTGGACTTTAGTTTTGGGGTGATAGGAGATACTAAAATTTAATTCAATATCTAGATAATGTTTAATAATTATCCTTAATTTAGATATGAACCTTGGATCATAATCATAAATTATTTAAAGTATCAACCTATGCATCCCCACACTTTCTTTATGTATATCGTGGAATGTCGGTCAAGAGACAAATATTACTAAATAGAAATGAATTGGGTATCCTTGGGGAGTGGTTCCACTATAACTCACATTGCAATATTTCCTTTGAATATCCTTGGGATATTTGATGAAAAATTACATAGTGATATTGTCCCACTTTCAAGTCAGTATGGGTAGTGTTTGAAGTACCATTTTTGGAAGTTTTCACTCTACCTTCACTTGTGGCATGCCAAGAACCTTATAGTATAGTCATAAATATCTCATTTCTTATTACCCCACAAATATGGGTAAAAAATATCCCTATATATTTTAGTTCTTCCAGAATGAATAGATAATATATATATATATATATAAGATCTTCATACATCATCTCCTTTGTTCTCTTCAGGATATATGGGACACACATCCTTGTCAGATATTTTAGTACATATTCTTGATAAATAATGAATTCAAGAAACGTCTCATTCTTCATACCCACTATCTTATTTTGTTTCAAAGGAAAATATATTTGAGATAACTTGATCTTCTCTTGTAATGCTGGTTGAAAACACCACTGATTTAGGATTGATGATGTCCCCTCCCTTATGATTACCATTTCCAACCTTACTAGGTCCTTGATCTATGGATCTCCTTGAATCCTCATCAATTCCCGCACAACAGATTCTTTCCTAATTAATGCATCAAAAAATTGTTTTCTATTCTATGGTGATAATGAATTGAATAGTCATAGACATTAAGAAGCTCCAACCATTTCTATTGTATCGGTTTCAATTCCTTTTTAATGAATATATACTACTAAATTTTGTGTCCAATGTATAAATATCATTTCTCCCCAATATGATACTACCTCTATATCATCAGAGAAAAATGACAATAGTTAACTTGAGGTCATTCGTTGGATAATTCTTCCCAAGAGGATTTAACTATCGAGACACTTAAGTGATCACGTTTTCATTTTTGATGAGGATTCACCCAATCTCTTTCAGAAATGTGTCACTATAAATAAAAATCCCTTCTCTAATAGAGGGTTGGGTTTACACTAGTTTATTATAAAATTTATTGTTTAGTTTTTTGTAAAGATTCTTCACAATCCTTTGTACTGATTAACATATATCATTTACAAGATAACTTGGTTAGTCGATTAGAAAGTAGTGAAATGTTTTTTACAAACCAAATATAATATCATGAAAAACTAAGGAATATATTAACAAATATTATTATTGTAGGATGAGTCCACTCTTATTCAACCTTTTTTAGGGTATGGCCAACTGATATTCTTTCATTGGTTACAATGTTCCCCAAGAATGTAACTTATTTCCAACAGAATTTTCATTAGCTAAATTTTCCATACAATTTATCCTTCCAAATATTATTCAATATAACCCTTAGATAATCCTCATTATATTAAAAAATTTTAGAATATATCATACAATATTTAATAAAAACTACCAAAAATTTATCAAGGTAGTATTTAAAGAATCTAGTAATAAAATTCATAAATATGGTAGGATCATAAGTCAAGATAAAGGTAATAAATATTCATAATGACCATATATTTTTTAGAAGTTATTCATTGAAATATCTTATTTATTCACCCTCAATAGATGTTACACAGATCATAATTCAATATTAGAGAAGAATTTACCCCATGAAGATAGTCAAATAAATCAGCAATCCTTGGGAGAGGTTAATTGTTCTCCACTGTGATATAGTTATGTTCTATATAGTAAATTCATAGTCTCATTGATCCATCCATATTATTTAAAAATAGAATAGGTGATCCACACAGAGACACACTTGGTCAGATAAATCCCCTATCAAAAATATCATGAAGTTGTTTCATTAATTCTAATAACTCCAAATTTTTTATTCTATATGGGGTCTTTGAAATTAGATTGGATCTATGTATGAGATCAATGGATAATTATTATCATATATCTAGGGGAGGTATACATAACTCATCTAGAAATACATTTATTTATTCCAAAAAATAGGTATATTTTCCATATTTATACATTCATTTTCTAATCCATATTCATCGATTATCTCTATAAGGAAGCATTTGGGAGGTGCTTTTATATAAATATTAGGTTAGGATATATATCCTCTGAAAATATTTTTAGGTAGTCCATTCAAGACTAATAAAATTTCCTTTCCCCAATAGCTTATTTTATAATTATACTTCACGATCCAATCCATCGTTAGTATAGTGTCGAATTCCACTATAGAAATAACTATAAGATATCTAATGTGATTGTACCCTCTAATGTTAATACTAGAGTTTCAATACACTACATATGCTAGAATAATCCCTCCAGGAGTCTTGAATAATAACTCTACTTATAGAAGCTTAGGTAATGATTATATATTCTTTAACAAACTGTATGAAATAAATAAATGCATATTACTAGAATTAAAGAAAGTACTTTCTAGAATTGAGAGCACAATGAGTATACCTACCACCACATAATTTGGAGGCTCTACACGAGTCATCTTCATAACAAATTAATGAACATAATCTCTTTTACTGGTTGAGGTTGATGGTGGTTTCTCTCTATTATGTTATGATTTGGAAATTTATTTGAAATGCGTGTAAGTTGTCCACACTTGAATCATTGAACTTTAGTATGGTCTTCCACCATCTCCCCTTTATCATTATTGTCCAGAACTTGGGATCTCACCTCACTATGACAGTTCTGATATATGTTCACATCTCTTACGCACTTGTAGAACTATTCACCTCCAAGAATAGTTACATTAATGATTCGTGATGCATTTTTCCACATGGAATGTTTCAAATTATTTTTCCGCTTTTGTGATCAGTATTTTTCCATGAGTTTGGATCGATTTATATCTTCTTTTCATTTAGCCTATGTCACTAATACATCTCTCCATACTCAAACTCAACCTTTATATCCTGCCTACAAATCATTTTTTATATTTTCCCCAAAGCCGGTTTAAGGAAAACCGTTAACCAGGCTTACAACCAAAAACCACCATCTGAAAATTCAAAATTCAAATTCAAACAAGAAAACCATCATGAGTCTCGATTACCGGGCCGTATCGAACAGGACACCACCTCAAGCTACACCCCATCAGTGCGATCAGACAGCACCGCCGGCGAACAACCCCGACGCGCCACCGCAGACATTAACACCGGAGGACCAAAAACTCCTCGCCGGTGAGCATCACCCGTGACAGACTACCACCGCCCATGCCACACTATTCATCATGCCCACCAGCGAACAGCAGGGGAACCGAAATATCTGGAACGAAGGTGAGATGCACCAACGTCTGCAACCCCATCAACCGTGGTCAAGAACAGACCACCGTGGAAGACGCCGACGCATACCAGGAAGGGTCCAGAGCGCTCCGTAGAGTATGCCGTAGACGGATCGGTCTTACACCTGTAGATCCAACCATAAGTGCCGTCAATCTCACCGTAGACATAGGCCATTGGCCATCAGGAAGTATAACCATCCCCTACCAGAAAACACAGGTTACAGATCCAGAAATCCAAATCACACATACAGCGAAACAAAGCACAAACCAAAAAAACCTAATCACAGGGAAACAAGAAACTGTTGCAAGCAGCGGAAACCCACAACCCAGATCTCGTCATCATCGCCCTTATCAACCTCGAGAGTCACCGCAAAACCCCAACCGGCCCCACCGGAGCATTGATCTTCGAACTCTAACCAGTGTCGCGCCTCCAGCTAAAACCCTATCCCACGAGCGGACTTGGGCAAGAGAGCTAGCGACGAGAGTGGGAGAGTCAGAGAAAACCCCAGAGCCACCAGATCTGATGGGAGGAGACGACGAGAACCGAGGGACGGAGGCGGCGACGAGGAGAGCTTCCAAGAGTCGCAGTGCCCCTTACGGGCCCATCCCTCTCCCCCTTATTATGTACCCATTTCCCCATTTTATCCTCAACCTTCATATCAATCCACACTATCTTGTCATATCTTTATTAGTCTCAATTTTTTAATTTCTTCTTCATATGTGATCTCATTCCACAGAAGAATCTATCTAAATTTCTTTTAAAATCCATAAAAATCTAGAGTGGTATTAAGAAAGTCTTATGAAGTTAATTTTATAGATTTATACTAATATATTGTCCATCTAATTCACCTATAGGAATTATTTCTCTATTATTATTCTCATATAATTGTGTAAATATTTATTGATTAATATTCCCTTAAACTATTCATATTTAATATATTCAATTCACATTCTTTTTTCCATCATTTTAATAAGTGTCCACTACTGACTAGATTCTCTTATTGAGTTGTATAATGCCAAGGAGAATTTATCTAGCTCTGAACAGTGGAGTACATAAAAGATATTTCCTATAGTGGTAATCCATTTTTCAAAAATAAATGTTTCTATAGATCCACCATAAGAAGGTGGTCATTGGAACATGAAAGAATCAATGGAAACTTGTTCACTTCAGGGTGAATGTGGTTGATCAACTATATTAATGTTATTATTAATAAATCAAGATATTTAATTCCTAATTGTCATGATGTTTTCCATTATATCATTCATTGTTTTATGAATCATGTCAATGAATCTTTCACCAAACCTATCATTTACATAGTTTTTACTATTTCCTTCCATCTTTCTAAAATAAGAAAACCTTTGTGAGAACATGTTAAGTTTAGGAATCATAAAATTCTAAAGGGTGTTTATGTCTTAAAAATAATTATTAAATATTTTTTTAATCAATATCCTCTAAAAAATTATATTATCAATATATCATTCATAGTGGTTCATACAAATATTTCGATTAAAAGAAATATCCCCCACAAGTGTCAAATTAGGTAAACAAAAAAGGCCCATTTTCAGGAACAAGTTCTTGATTGAATGTAGATCAATATGATTTTCAAGGCTGTTACCCCTAGGTACATTTGTTCCAGATCTACATCCACTTGGAATATCCAGACAAGGATTTTTTTGGTTGGTAGCCACTCAATTAATACTTCACCAAAATTCCACGATGTTTTCCTATATTTAGATTTATCCATAGGGTTCTTACTAAAGTTTGTAAGTCTTAATATACAAAAAATAACTAAAATTGTCTCTAATACTAACTATGGAATCCCACCTTTTTATTACATAAACATTTCATTATATAGAAAAAACACAAGATATTTTAATGTTAGTTACTTTGAAATTTTGAATATAATATATGAAATCATAAAAAATTATTATAATCCAGGTGAATGGATTCTTCATGTGTTCACCTAAGTTAATTTTACTACATGTCATATCTTGGGGACATATATCAAAGGAATGGGTTGACCATTATCCCTGTGAGGGAATAAGAAAGGTATACATTTAGCATGCGATCATTAGGCATGTCAATAAGATCATTAGGTAAAAAAAATATAGAAAAACCAGGAGAACATGAGGCATAAAAATATAGAATTATAAATAGAATCCAATGTGTATAATAATAAAAAGAACGTGAATCAAAAACATGAAAAATTTTATACAATAATTAAAATAGGCATTTATAATCATATCACCAAGGTTTATCCCAAAGGGGTCATAAATCAAAATCAACAAGGTTGGTCACTAGAGTATCATGAAAAATTTAATATATAGAGACTAATTCATTACCTAATTAATTAGATCACTATCAGTGCACACCCTAGATATGTATTATATAATATGAGCCACATATATCATAATAAATCCTCTAATTAATAACTCACGTAGAATAAGAACAGATTTATTATCAAAATAGTGGTGTAAAAATGTTCTTAAATAATTTTTATTACGTAATTATTAACCCATAAAAGGGACTGTGGGTTTTATATATTTAAATACAAAAATTAATAAATAATTTTTACTTTTAGGTGAATACTGGTGGAAAATTAATGGGTTTAGGTATTCACAAAAAATACATGAAAATTTATCATGTAAAAGAGAGAAATTAATGCAGCCACATGATGAGTATAAAACATGGACTATGGAAAGGGAAAATGAGAAGGAAAAAGGGTTTCTCATTGATAAAAGACTATTATTATAGAAATGGGATAATATTAAGTTGGAAATAAATTATTTTTTTAATTAGAATTCATACCACATTTTTTTAACTTGAATGGAATATCAAAGTGGATATTTCAATGAACTTGAAGAGTTTATCATAAGTATTTATAATAGAAATTTGGGGGTTTAATGAAACATAGAGATGATTCTTTGGCCTGATAAAGGTACATAACTTTGTGGATGACAGATTTGGTGTGAAGGGGAATGGTGAAATATGTGGGTATTTATAGAGAATGTGAATTAATTGTTTAATAACTACCAAATATATGTCTTTGTGGAAAATGATAAACCATTGGCTTAACCATGATTTTTCTTCATGATTTTAGTTATTTGAGTCAAATTTTATTAAATCTTAATCCTATAGAATCAAGTTTTTTTAATAATTATATAGAGATAGGAAATTATATTTTCTATAAAATAATGTTTTTAAAATAAAAATTTTCATTTTAGAATTTAGAACGTTACTTATAAGTTTTGAAATTGATTTAAAGCTATTAAAATAATAAATTGTAATAAAATAAAAAATTTTAGGTAATTTATTGTGTTTTATTAATTATTAATGATTATTAAATAAATATTAAGTCATAAAACTTACCAACAATAAAAAACTGTATTTTTTTACTATTCGCTGAAAAATAAATTATTTTAAAAAATTCTAAAAAATTTACCCTATCCTAAGACACAGTCAAATTTTTGAAACTTAAATTTTTTTCCATGGACAATATAAAATTATTTTATCCTTTATATTAAAATAAGTGTTCTTTAAAAGGCTATTTTATTAAAATAAATATTATTCACCATAATTGTGTTTTTTTATAAAAGTGTATATATAATCTGAAAAATACAATTATATTATCATGTGGGTGAATAATTATTTTATCAAATTTGTATAACATAAGAATATAGTTTATTTAACAAAATTATCCTAAAAATAATATTTATGGAATTACCATTTTATTAATACAAGGATAATTAAACATTTATTAACTACAACCTAGACACGTAACCCCTTATTATACCCAGATACACCACAAGGGTAAAGTGTGCGATTGTGGTAGTTTCATGGGGTGGATAAGATAACATTGACTGAGTGACAATATTCAATAACATGAACATATTATATAAATGATTTTTTTTCAATACACACCTATTGAAACTCACTTTAGAATTGATCAATGGTGAAATGTAGTAACACAACCTTTATCCTATTTTCTGAAAAATGGGAATCCAACAGCAAGGTTATACAAGTTGAGGCCAACATTTATCCTTTCCTTATCAATTATAGTTTTTAATTATTATTTATAAACATTAATTATAATAGTTAAATTAACACCAATGGGTATAGTTTTTGCTGGTCAAATAGACCAATGGTTATATTGACCCTTGGTTATATTGACCAACAGTCACATGTGACCAATAATCTTATTACTATTGAAACAATTACATGGCTCCCTATAAATACCACTTCATTATTTCACTCAATATTCATAAAAATTACCTCTAAAGTTATATTTTTATTTTCTAATATGTCCATTGGCTTACTAATATTTTGTTTCATTTCCATAGAATTTGTCTCAGGGGTGATGATTCTAGTAGATTGGGTTGATCCAAAATTTTCAATTTTGGATTTTATATGTTATAATGTTTTTCCAATTATCATGTTTTGAAATTTAATTTGTTTCATAGATAAAAAATCAATTGATCTTCATTAATGTGATAACATTTTATTAGTTTCTATATTTATTTGGGTATAATGTTATATATTATAATATATTTTTGAAATAACAAATATCGTTTATAAATCCAGGAATGTCACATCGACACACCCTCCACCATGTGTGTGGAATTTACTATATTATCTTTTACACATAGAATCATGTAATTCACACTTAATCCAATCCATTTTGGGTATTTCCATGTAAGTATGTTCTATTATATGTGCATGGTTTTCCTGGATTTCCATTTTCCACCCTATCACAGTACAACTAACATAGATTCACTTTTATCTTGCTTCAAAACATCATCCACTTCAACAATCACCTCATTTTCAATAATTCCAAAATGAATATAAATAAATTTTATTGCCAAAAAACTATCCTTATCCATCACTATATTGGAATAACTATTCTCCCAAGAACCACTTTATAACTTTTCTCATCTTCAATCATATGTTGTCAACAAATGCAACTTTGTTCAATCTAATGGAAAAAATGATCTTTTTATATTGTTAACAAACCCAACAAAATACTTTTGAATTGTAAACAGTGTCTCACTTTTTATTTTATTGATAATAAATAAGTATTTCTATAAAGTATCTTCTCACCTCTATTAGAAATGAAACAAAAATTTTATTTATAATTTTCCATATAAGGATACACCTTTCTTCCTAACACACTTACATGAGGTAACATAATCATATTCAACATCACTTCCTTTTATTATCAAATATTTCTAACAATTTATGTATTTGAATAGAATCAAATAAATATCATGTATTTATTTTTATTTAAAATCGATGAGGGATTTTTTATGACATCTATTATCCATTAACCAAACAAATTTCACTTTTTTCATTTTCTCATGATAATTATTTTGTAAATTTATCACTTGGAATATGATATTTCAATAAATCATCTAAACCCATTGAGCCCATGATTAGTGTAGGAAACATGATTTTATAGGAGGCTTTCCATTTCACTCAGGAATACTAATGGAAATTTCTTATTAGCATTTTATCTTTCACTTCATAACACAACCTATAATATCAATCCCTTCAAATGAAATGATTAGTAGGAACATTATATAACTTGGTGTGTGGATCATACTGAATGATAATGTAATTATACCACTTATTAAAAATATGATACCACTTATTAAAAGAGTCGTTCAATTTTTTAAAAAATCTACCACATTAACTTCGTGCCTCTACGTTCTTGATATAATTAAAAAAACATCCTATAAGAATTAATAGCCTTCAATGTTCATCATTACTCCCGCTGATCCTTTGATTAAAGTCACCAATTATAGTTGCCCTATTTGTGAATACCACTTGAGGGAAAAAATCTACCATGCCAAAATATTTTTTATATCCTAAAACACATCAATTAATCCCAAAAAAAACTATCTACTTATTAGATAGAAAATGATAAATTAATTTTTGAAGCTGTTAAAATTTCTAATTTTATCTTCTATAAGTTTTATAAAACCACTCAAATGTGTGGTTAAATCATACCTTCTTTATATATCCAATAAAATGTGGTTTTCCTGAAAAATCACCCCATGGATCATATCTCCCCCTTAGTGTTTCATATCTTCACAAAACATTATAGATAATAAATTATATGGAGAGAGAGGTACCTCGTACTTCCTCAAGTTGTGGAATAGAAATTGTTAAGATGAAGAGTCCCATTATGTTCTATATTTTCCCCCTTTTTATGATTTTTGGAAAGGAATTCCTTTAACACTTCAACTTATTCAACATCACATATAACCAGACCATATAACCACATTCTAATGATGTCAATTTAATTATACCACTTATAAACATCTATTCATGGATATTATCACAGATATTATTCCCTCTCTGGGGAATATACATAATTATGGATTCAATCAGGCTTGAAAAAGCACCTTTTCTAATTTATCACTAATAATTATCACCTCTAAATTTTGTATTAACTGAATCTTATTCTTTTTCCACTAAGTGGTTTTTTTGGAACCACATTTTCGAACCTCTTACTTGATGGTTATGAGTATCATCTTGGAATACATATTCCTTGGTGGAGTCAACATCACTTTATCTTCCACATTCCTCACAAATAGAAAAACCTTATTTTGTTCTTCAACAATTACACCATACAAGAGTATTATGGTTAAAATACATATTTTAGTGCTATATAAACTATATATTTAGGATCAATTGCATACTCCAAAACATTAAACCTATATTACAACTTAATTGAAATTATTATGGGATAAGCATCATGTTCATATGTTATTAGAGACGATTGTATTTGTATATATTATTTACCCATCCATTTATTCCTCAAATAGAAATACCTTACCATGTAACCAGGGTTATGCAAAATAAATAATTTATCATAAGAATCTTACCTCATTTGGTATCTCCTTGATTGAGATGATGTTTTATCTGGAGTTATTCTCATATATTGTTTCTTGTTTGCATCAAAAAATCTACTCATTATGTGACCAAATATTACCCAATACAATCCAATTGGATATTTATTTTTTAATGGAACAAGATATGTAGATTTTTAATGAAAAAACTAAATTATTCTATGTATTTTAACTAGATTTCTCTTTGTTATTTCACAATTTGAGGTATATTTAAAAGGGATCATCATGTCCAATTTTTTTTTGTTTATCATATTCTAATGATCTCTTATATTTTAATAAATTTCATCAAAATTTGTAGACAACATTTCTAACTCGAAGAAAAAATATCTCAAAGAAATTTTTATTTCTTCATGTTGTGTTCTTAGTGAAAGAAAAATTGGCTTCAATTTCTTTTTTATGACCATTTATTTTTTGACCTCTTTGGAATTATGATAAAGCATATCACTTTATTCTTTTATATTTATTCCCATTATATTAGTTCTTAAATTTAGGGACACTTATTTATTATTCAACACTATATCTTCTATGTAAAAAATATTCAATCATTGAATATCACCCTCCATGAACGATACTCTATGAGTATTTGTTGTTATTTCATGGGAATTCCTTGAAATAACAACATGATTTTGTTTCCTCTTTACCACTAGAACAACAAATCATATTTTTGAAATATAAAGTTTGAAATTTTAAACTCTTTCTACATGTAAGTGTTAGAATAATAAATAATATTAGGCTCATATTGTACCTTGGATAAAGAACACAACTTCTAAGATGAATTCATGTTTTTCTTATTCTATTTTACATTGTACATAAGGAAATTCTCAAATGTCATTTCTTATTTTCTGAAAAAATCATCCAAATGCATCCACATGTATTTAGAAAATGTGATTTCTTTTGAAAATTCCTTCCTTGAGATCCTCATTTAATTCCTCCTTGACTACAATATCAATTTTAATGTTTCTTATATATGTATAAAAGATAACCCTAGGTCATCTCAAAAAAATAATAGAATCCTTAACCACTTCATTAGGAACTCCAAGAGAATATTCCATGAAATTATTGAACTCCTATTTACCTATTTTTAAATTATTCACATCAATGATTGAATAATTCATTATAGATTTTATTTATCAACAACAAATTTAAATAAATTTAGAGAAATAAGAAATAAAATTTAAAATAATATATCCCATTGATACTTTTTTAGTACCTTAAGAGTGTATTATATCATGATTAAAATATGTTTGGGGTGGGGTTTGGGTGAATTAAGGCATGGAAATATATAGTAAAACCAATACTCTTAAACATTTGAATGACTTGATTTACCTAAGGATATTGGCCTATTAAACTTGATGGTCACTGGATATGTTGTTCTCATTGAATATTATTTAGATTTATTAATATATTTTGATTATAATTTATAATTTAAATTTATCAATAATAAATTAATAGGTTAAACCTCACTGGGATATGTCTAACAAGCATGAATCGAGGTTTTTCTATGAACAAAATCCCGATTGTGATCACTATTCATAATCGGATTCAATCCCTTATGTGGTTCATGCTATGTGACTCTTTTCCTGGTCGAAATTTATTACATAGTTTAGGGTTGACCAACAATTTTATAAGGCTCACTAAAAACTCACCGCCACTTCGCCCTCCACATTTTCTCACTAATCCAGGAAGGATATACATGAAGTTTACAAACATGTCGACACCTTCATTAAAATTACTAGATTAATCTTCAAAAAAGGATAAAATATCTTTTGTATTTTTCTTTGATAAACACTCACAATATATAATTTCAACCTTCATGTAACATTTTTTCTTTCTAGAATAATTCTTGAACCACCTTCAATTTTATATATATGTACAAAATAAAAACATCACTTATAAAAGTCATCAATGGATGAAAAATCCTTCATAATAAATTTATATACCCTAAAAAAAAATTCTAAGTTAGGAAATTATATATTTAATGTTATTTTAGTATCTTAAATTATTTTCTCTATATTATTAATATAAAAATATATTCACAAAACTCTCTTATTATTAATGGCAATTAAATATCTTTACTGAAAAATATATGACCTCATTTAACATAAAATTCCACTCATTTCCATAGAATTTGGCCATTCCATTTTTCTATAACTCATTAATGAAACCTCAATGATCTTATTATAATTGTATTTACCAAAATAAGAACCTACTATATCATTTCTCATTCCATATAACAAGTATTAAATACACTTTTAATACACCAATTATGAATTTTCTATAACCCTTAATCTTTGTCATGAATCAAGGCTTACAATCTAAGTCACCTGATCATGAAACATTAAACAATTATCTCATTCATCAACTGAGTGATCTCTACTGACTTGTGTGTAAGATCTAAACACTCCATAGTTAAAACATTTGGGGTATTTTACCTTCAAAATTCAATGTACCATGGGAATTGTCCACAACATTATAACCGTTTCGGATTTAAAAACCACTGGTTGACCACAAATTCTTTCTCTATGAGCATGGTCTCAACTATATTGTTTGTTTTGGAAAAAAACCACATGTCTACTAAAACATCTTTTACCACTGGCATTTTATCATCTCCATTGGGATTTTTGATATTGTAGCTCCACCTATTGACAATGACCTATCTTATTATGGGTGTGGTCCATTTTATTTCACTATTTTTGGGAATTTTCTTCTTCAAAACACCCAAATAAATGGGTGCAGGAACCCGTATCCTCTTCTTTATCCTCACCAAATCTCATAAAAATCCCCTCCAACAAGGACATGGCATTTTCTGGTTTCACCATGACACATTTATCTATGATAATCAACCTTCATCTGACTAATGTTGTGTGTTTTCATAGAAAATTTACTTATGATATGGGTGTGGTATTCCTAAATACCTATTTTTCACTCTTGTTCAATACAACTCAGGGTGTTTCACTTTTGGATTTCTTCCAAACTTATTTAACATGACCAATATCTTCTTTGTAAAAAATTAAACCATGAAAATCAATTAATCTTACTGTTAAAAAATCACCTTGACCATCACTATTTATGAACAACTAATCACACAAACAATACTTCATCACTTTTTCCATCTTCAATCATATGTTTTCAACAAATTTTATTGATAAAAAATAACACATTCTTAATTTATTCCCCAAAAATCATCATTTACTATTGTTAAAAAATCCAACATATTCCTTTGGTATTTCAAACAATGACTAATCCATCTACCATGTCTCTAATCTCATGGTTGTTTTCATTACTCATGATCACTTGGAATGGACATATTACATGGTAAATATCATGATTCATGGTCTATCTAACATATGGTAGGTCTATCTACCATAATGGAGTTTGTATTAGATCAGTGTATGTGGGTGGTCCAAATACTATGATGGATCATAGTCAATTAAAATCATTTTCAATAGGTAATTCATTTTTGTCAATATTGTTTTGTATATTTTAATCATGGTTGGATCATGCACTTCATATAACCAGACTATTTATCCTAATAGTGCTCATAGTAGTTTAGAGAAAATAGTTTATTGTGTTGGACACCTGTCATGGAGCACCTACACAAAACCCTTTGAAATGAAGGCTAAAGATTTTGATTCATGATTGATCAAATGATATTAATTTATTTTTCAATGACTCCAACATTTTAAGTATTTTTTTAATGGTGGATGAACAATGATGTGGTTAGTGAGTCCCACATTATTTATGTACTGGTACTTTACTATTTTTATTAAACCTAGAACCATTGTTATCCAATCAACCATGGGTGGTGGGTTAACTCACACACCCACCCACCCACACACAAAATCACACACCGCCCAATATACTTGCTTCCACATGTGAACCATGAAATTTATATACTCACTCCTTAACTTATGCATGCACCTATGCATTCCAATATGTAGGTTATCCCTCTAATACAAATCCCCAGATAGGGATAAGAATTATTTCTCCCCAAGATTTTCTTAATATTGACATAGGCTACTTGGGTGGACTTCATAGGATGTGCCCCATATTTTTTTGCATACCCATATTGAAACACAAACTAAAAATAACTAGTACTGTAATTTCAAGACTGCTTAAATATAACACTTTCATAATATATACCTAATTTTTTCCCCATTTAATATTAATTATAATTCAATAATAGTAAATTATCATATATTTATCGAATCAATTAAACAATTAAATCTTCAATTTCTTCATGATCTAATCATTTTTATACTTCCAAACAACACTAGAACATATCTTAATCAATAAGTGATAAGTTTAATAATCATCCCAAATAAATTATCAATTATCATTAATCATATTTGGATGAGTTATTTAAGATAACAGCCTCAAACAAGTTATATACTTCAATTAATTTTCAATCAATCCATCTAGTTACAATTGATGAATAAATAAAAATCCTTCAATCAGAATAACCTCATTGATTCCCCAGGCACATATTCACCCATTTTATACAAATGAAACTCTTAATTGGGAAATTAAATATCCACATTTTCTTTTAAATAACAATACTCACAAATGTTACTATATATAATCCTACGTATTCTTTCATCTCCCCCTTATTAGAAATAAATGAAAAGGTCAATGTGAGGGGTCATCTAATCACTTATTCTACCTTTAATGGCACTCATAAACACTTTTGTCTTATACGCATTTTAATATTGTAAAAACACCTTTTAGAAACATCTGATAAGTATGAAATGACAAAGATTTATTGGTAAAGAGAGTTTATCTATAAAACTCTATGTCTATGAGGTCAAACAATTTTTATAAAACATGTTTATATAACCAAGGTGATCAATGATTTATATAAATCAACCAATATTTTATACCATACTAATAATAAATTTTGGGTCTTCTCCAAAAATTATCCTCTGCAAAAATTATTTATAAGGGATTTTTATAGTTTTCACATATCTCAACAATAAAATTTAACAGTTCATGTTCAAAGCATGATCCCCCTTTTGTCTCAAAATATTATTAGACTACACTCAACGTTAACAATTTCATTTAATATATCATAATCAAGGTTGTAAGTTTGATTTCATACCTTAAATAACCTATTTTTAAAATCCATATATTATTATCACATATACTAGAATTCTGAAAAATGACATATTATTCTAATGATTACTCACCCCAAGGGATTCACACACTTATTTATTCTACATAGTTGTTGAAATATCATGAAAGGGTAACCATATTTTCCACCATTTATCCAAATATTAAATCCTATTATTAAATTCATTAAATGTTATCACAAATAAGAAATATTATTTATTGAATAATAAGATATATTCTTTATTTCTTAAAATAAACATCGTAGATGATATTTTCATCACACCCTCGAGTTATTAGTCACTCCCTTATCAAAAACATTAATTCTATCATTCTTCTCAAAATATTCTTTACGCATGTCAATATTTTGAGTTATTTGTTTTAAATTAGCTTTATCCACCTCATAGGTCAAGGAAATTCATTTCTGTTGATATTGAATCAAATTTTTATTCATCTCTTCTTAGGATGGTAAGATAGTCATGTAATATTTTGTGTCATTGTTTATTCTCTCAAATATTTCAAAATAATTCAAGATATTTATGTCACCACTTATAGATGAATATTCTTGAGTATCTACCTCGTCTTATATAACCAATTTATTTACCTTAGAATCATTACAGATTTTTATTAATCCATTTATTTATCCATTTCCATTTGATCATGCTAAAAAATTAGGAACAATTTATTATCATTATTAGCTTAGTTTGACTTATCACTACAAGAATTATTATTTTTAATAATTTGAATCCTCTCCATAAACTATAGAAATTAATAAAATAGACTTGTTAACATCTTTTACATATCTTCTATGTAATTATTATATATATTAAAATCTATTTGGGTTGGATAGATTTTGTGTATATTTGATCAAAACTTTTTTTCCTTATAAATTAGCCGTAATTTTTTCAATAATATCCCCCTTGATTCTTGCCTCATTCATGATAATTAAATATTATTCCCACAAGAATAGTATGGTTGTTAATAACTTCCACAAAAACATCAATAACATTCGAATTATGATCTCTTATCTTGATAGCCAATGTTTTAAGAATTTTTTCAGCATCCCTTCTTTAAATTGATCCTTTGTTACAATATAGAGATGTGGTTTTCTTGACTTCATTTATTCCTTTTATTGGAAAGAGTGTTTCTCAATATCTTTCTGGGTCCAAACATGTACATGTTTTTTTTAAAACCTACACTATCAGTTATAGAAGATATTTCTTGAGATTCATAAGCACTAGATTTTAATTGATTGTTGGATCACTTCAACCCCTAGCTTGAGAATAATTACCAATAAAAATATTTATTTTTCAATTCTTCTCTAGCTATGTTCAACTCCTGATGAACTGTGACACATATGGACTTTGTATCCAAAAAGTATTATTCCTTTTCAGTTAAATTTTTATTGCGATTATGAACCATCATTTCTCACTCATATACTTATATCTTTTAAGTTCTAATATCATCAAAATTGGATACTTATTTTATAATTATCACATTATTTTCGTTAGAATACATATTTTTCTCACATAGTGTTTTTTTAATTTCATTATTGAGCTTTCTAGTTTCCACAATACATTTTAACAACTTATTATTCAATTACCATTTCATATATTTCCTTTCCTAACCATAGATATCACTACTTAGTGATTCAATCCCTTATTCATATTCAAAAATAAATTTACTTCAACATCTAAAGATCTACTTTAAGATGAATTGTGTTTATCAAGCTTATTCATCCAATTCCTTTCCTTACTAATAGATTCATCCTCCTTATTCTTATCTTTTTTTAAAATATTTTCACCTTTATCATTAAAATAATATTTTATAATGTTTTTCTTTATAAAATAATAGGAAAATATTCAAGTTCCATCATGATTTCAACATTTTAGAAATTATTTTCCTTTTCCTTTCCATTTTCTCTTTTTTAACCCTATTGATATAAGAGAATTAATATTCTTCATCCATTTATCACACTCAATATATGAATCTACGGTTTTAGAAAAAATTTCTTCTTTAACACTTCATATTCTCATTTCTTCAAAGTCCATATATATTTTTAGTTATTATTGAAATGTTGAACTTTAATTATCTAATTAGGTAGCAGTATATTATGTAACTCATCTAATGTAAAATATTTTCTAGGGATAGTCATTTTTTTTACTCAAATAGACCTATAAAATTCATCATCATTTTTTAACAATGACTGAATATTCCAACATCTCACCAAAAACCAAGATGTTTGTTAAAATTTTCATTGAAAATTATTAATTATTCTTGGGTTGTCAAATCATAAACCATTTATATGCCTTCAAATTAGATCCTCTAGAATTATAGATTAACATCATTTAATTTTATATTTATATCCTAACTTTAATTTAATTTGTACCTGATCTCATTTGTTTATTGAAGAACCATGACCATGGTATATACGTTTTCCTAAAGGGACTTGAAGATATTGTTTTTATCCATTATAGCTAATGCAACTTTTCTCTTGTCATATTAAGTTATAAAATATTCTTTAATAGTGGGTGTAAGCCCAAGTGAAACTTTATTACTCACCTATTGGACGTGTGATATGAGATAAGGTAGCATCAAATTCCACTAGAAAATATAATTCTTCCCATTGAACATGGGGAAACCCCAACCATTGACTAAATTAATATTTACATGAATCAAACTTCAAATTATGTCTTTAGAGGGGACTATGTATATGATACCACATTTAGTTTCCTAGGCAACATGACTACTTGGGGATGAATTAGTTGTTTAATTTTATGAATTATTACTCTTATTAAATTCAACCACTTGAAATTGTTAAAATTCACAATCATTTCCATAATATCTCACATAATCAACATGTATGTAGTAATGATAATATATATAGAACAAAACATAATATTTACTATGTTCGACACAAAATCCATATCCATTGAATAATGGTTGGAGTCCACAATATTTATTTTATAATAAATCTAATTGTGGATTACAATAGGAACTAGTTATACACCTCAATTACACAACAACATTTATTGGTTATAAACACCCAACAAATTTGTTTAGAAACTTTCTATACACCCCAGTCAAAACATCCTTCAGTTTTGATCCAATAATAAATATTCCCTAATATGGTCTAGGTTTCATCTATATTAATTTGGAATTTATCTTCCTCTACAAGAAGACTAGAACAATAAGTATTTTCATGTAACGTCATCAAAAATATCAGAATCACTACTAGTCATGACACTATTCACCAAATATTCATTATTTGGATTCCTCCTATTCATTCTCAATCCTTTATACATTTGTTTTTATCTCATAGAATTCATTAAAAGTGATTCATGAGTTCAATCAGTATATTATCAAGACTTAAAAAACAACATTATTGTAACTCACCGACCTAGTTACCCAGAGTCGGTACATTATTACATAACATTGGCATGATCACAAGAGATCAAATCCCAAAATGCGGATTAGTTTAGTAGACTTGGAAGTACTAGATATATACATAAGTTTTACATTAAATTATAAAAATAAAAACAACAACAACATTTTCTCCTTTTAACACATTCATATCCTGTAGCCTATCCCTATTGGTCAAATATAAAATACTTCTTCACATCCTAGGAAAAATAAAACATGGAAAGGGGTGAGATCAAATGCTCAGTAAGGATAAAAATATTGCAGATAATTTCATAAATAAGAATAAACATTTAAGGAAATGTGTATGACTAAAACACAAGCCTTTTAAACTTAAACATCATCATAATATGGAAATTAAAATCAAATAATTCCATTTACTTATTCACATGGATATTCTACGAGTCAAATAATCACATGTAATATCAATGTACAATTTTATAATGATGGAATGCATAATGCTAGACTTCATAACCATATTGTCAAGTCCTCATGCCAAGAATACAAATAAAATTTTTTCAAGGCCTTTTTCAAAGACACAAGTAGTCTCATGGGACCTACCGATGCATCAAGGAGCTATAGTGGGCTCCATCCATAAATTACTAAGTCCAATGCATTCCTCATATAAAAAGGTTGAAACATAACAAAACATTCGTATTAAAAATATCTTATGAAATGTTAATATTTTAACCATAAACAATTAATGGTATAAAAATAACACATCCATAGTCAAACATATCACAAAACCTTCAATACAATATGAATAATTTTATCATAATAAATCAACTTCAAACAAGTTTAAAATCCATCAAAAGATGTTGACAAAGAAGAAATCAAAACTATTTGAGAAATATATCTCTTTCTATTTGAAAATCATTTAAAAGTAACATAACTATTAAAGAAAACATTTATTTTGAAAATATTTTTATAAGAATGTATGGGAAGCTTCGAAGATGTTATAATGGTGGAAAACAACTGCACCCTCCATATAAGTTAAAAAAAATCTTACCTTAATTTTTTGAAAAGATCACAAAGTACCTTGTTTGTAAAATGACAGAAAGATTCCTTTATAAACATTTTATAAAAAGTTTAACAAGGGTATTAATGAATTTTAACCCATATTATAGAACATAGTAAAAAAATTGAAATAAAATTTTAAGAAACACAGATGTGGATTATAAAGAGGTCCCAGTAGATACTCATGTATAAACAACCTCTGGTAATAAAGAGATTGAAGAATTAACCCTTACCCTGTACTTTTACTTGATAAAAGGTATGTTAACCTTCTATATGATAGTTAAATCATTATTATTACATTATACAATAGAAACAAACATAAATATGATATCATATAAAATCTTCTAATATTTCTTTATTAATAATATTTTAATAGTATCATCGTTTCGGGTGTTAACTAATTAGTTTTCCTTTATATGTTTTATAACGAAAGTATTTTTTTAGGGATATGATGTATTTGATTAATATCCAGAATGATATTAAGTTATTAATCATTATTTTAATCATAAAATAAAAATTATTTTTCAATGGTTACGATGGGGAATGAATTTCATCACGTTCGTGGACACGGTAATCCGTACGTACGCAAGAGCGAGAATATCATTCTATTGATTGTGAAATATTATGTAATTGGATTGTATATCATATATAAAAATCCTAAACATTAGATATTTATTATTTACATCAGTTATACTTATTAGTATACCTATCCAAATAATAAATTGTTTAAATAACTAACTACACCACGACATGAAGACGGTAAGTCTTACGTATGCACGTATGGAGACATGCCATTCATAGGATAGATAGAATAATGAATAAGGTTGTAACATATTTATAATAAAATTAATGTACATATAAGGTACTAGAGTTATTATTTGGTTATGGAAACAACAAAGAAAGTGTAAGTGGATTAAGAAAAGAACATTAAAAGTGGTGGTGAAATTATTACCTCTTCCTCGGGTGTCTCCATTTGAGTTGATCAAAAGGGATCCATAAGTTGAATTAAATATCAAAGTATGGCCTATAGGTAGAAGTGGGGGTAGTCTTTAGGATATTTGATCTGGGATTTTTAGATCCAAATGGCATTGGATGTGTGATTTGAGGAGAAGGGGAAGTACCAATTGTTAAGAGAGGCGAGGGTTACAGTAGGAAAAGCTTGAAATATTATTTTATTATACAACATTCAGTTTATAATGTCTCCAAAATGATTTATTTAGAGGCTAAGGTGGGGATGGGTTGAAAACCTCTCAACCAATAGTTTTTAGATAGGATTGAGTTACCATATTAACTTTATCTTTTAGATTTAACTCATGGTTAAATAGTTTAACATTTACCATGACTCCTTATAAATTTATATTTTATGGTTAATAAACACGCTATTAAATAATAATCTAACTTAAAGTGGTTCTTCAATTAAATATCTATTATTATATAAGTCCTTTGGCCAAACTATAGATTTTAGGACTTTTATATCAATTAATGATATATCATTTTTTTTAAAAACTCATTTTTGTCAATTTTGACACTATTTAGTATTTTTTTGGTATAGTCTTAAAAACATTATTACTTTGAAGAAAATTCATTTAATAAACTATCAAATTTCATATTAAACTATAAAATTATTGGAATTCATCAAAAGTCTCAATTTAAATTTATTTGGATATTTATAATATCAATTATTTTAATATTTTATTTATAAGGTAATTAGTACATCATCATTTTCTCATAAATAATTTTAATTATATAATGTCTAAAATTTGTAAATAAAATAGCATTATGTAGAAATATTTATATCTTTTTAATTAATACTTATAGTAGAATTTATCTCTTGTGTAACCATATATTAAAAATGTTTTAGTTATGAAAATTTGAATTTAACACTTTTAACTCTTGTTTAAATAAAATAATAATAAATGTCTTAATCTAATCCAAGTGGAGAAAAAAGATAATATTGTATTCCTAATTTTTCTTTTGGTCGAAATAAAATTATCCAATAGAATTAGGACATGTGTTAGGGTAATAATAATATCATTTTTACCTTTAATTACCCTAATTATTTTTAACTGTGGTAAATACAAGTCAAAAGTTACTATTCACATAAAATTATTTTCATCTTATTGAACCAAATTTTACTTACTGATATCAACCGTGTCTCATGGATTTTTGAAATTAAATTCACAGAATTTGTAAAATTACATTTTATGTAAATTTTTTAACGTTCCTATAAGGTGGGTAAAAGACGGTAAAATTTACAACAAAATTTTATATATCTAATTTTTATATAAAATGACTCTAATTAATTATAATGAACTAATATTGGTATTATGTATCTATTTTGACTAAAAAAATTAAATAAACTAAATAATTATTTGAATAAAAATTTAGTTTTAAACAACAACGTAGTGTTTTGCACTATTTATCAAAAATTGAATTTTTTTAGAAAAATACCAAAAATTAACCCTAATCTAATTTTGATATTTTGAATCTAAAAATTAAGTCCATTTGGAAAAATAAAATGAATAAAATATCAAAAAGTGGGTATTACTATTCATATCATCTATTTTGATTGGTCGTGGTGTGTTAAAACTCCAAGTTGTGCACATGGAAAGCTATTATATTATTCAAAGAGACGAATAACGTGGATGTTTGCGGTGTTGCATTCTTTCTTCCTTCAAATAATTTCGTCATCGAAATTTCTAGAATATTACTGCATAAAAAGATTCGGGTGGTTCTTCATCATAAGTTCATAGGGTTCCCACGTTGCCTCTTCTATCTTATGGTTTCTCCATAGATATTTTACCAAACGAGTCATCCAGTTTCTCAGCACTTGTTCTATAAGAATCTTGACACACTATTCACAATAAGATAAATCGAGTTCCAGTTCTATTTCTTCATAGGTGAGTACATGCATTGGGTCATGCATGTGTTTTGTCAACAGTGATATGTGGAACACATCATGAACTTTGGATAGACTTGGTGGCATTACCAAATGATAAGCTACAAAGCCAATTAGTTCTAGAATTTCCAAGGGTCAGTTGTACGTGGGACATAATTTACCCTTCTTACCGAATTTTATAACAACCTTCCATGGAGATACCTTCAATAAAAAATGATCCCCAACTTGAAATTTCAAATCATTTCATTGGTTATCTGCATAACACTTTTTCCTACTTTGAGCTACTTTGATGTGGGTTTCTATTACCTTCACCTTTTCAATTGTTTTCTCAACATGTTCTAGGCCTATGAGTTTTCTTTCACCAACATCATCCCAACATGTTGGTGTACAACTTCTCTTCCCATATTATGCTTCATATGGAACCATATAAATAAATGAATGGAACTATTATTATAGGAAAATTATAACAGGGGTAAATAATGATTCCACATACCTTGAATGTCATGTGAGAAAGATCTCAACTAGTATTTTTAGATTTGAATTGACTATTCTGATTGTCTATCAGTTTGAGGGTGGTAGACAGTGCTGAAATGAAGATCAGTATCCAAGGCATTCTAATGACTTTTCCAAAATCTTGATATTAAACGAGAATCATGATAAAAAAATCGATAAGGGTACCCCATGAAGTCATACAACATCATTAATATATAGTCTTGCTAAACGTTCAAGTGGTATATCTTATCCAAAAGCAATAAAATGTGCTAACTTGGTAAGATGATCAACAATGAACCATATTGCATCATTTCTTCTAGGAGTATTTGGTAGCCCCATGAAAAAGTCCATCATAATATCATCCCATTTCCACTCTGGTATGGGAAGAGGTTTTATGACTCCAATAGGGTGTTGTTGTCCTTCCTTCATGTGTTGACAAACCATACATCTTGACATATAATCAGCAATCTCCTTCCTTATTTTGTCCCACCAAAAATGTTCCTTCAAATCTCTCTACATCTTAGTGCTACCAGGGTGTATAGAGAAATTGGAGCAATGAGAATCATCCAAAAATTCCCTTTTTAGATCAGTTATATCAGGAACACAAATTCTCTTCCCAAATTTCAAAATTCTATCTTCATATAGGAAATCAATCAGTCTCTCATCATTCATAGAAAAAATTTTCTTTTGAAACTCCTCATCATCAGTCTGAGAAAACTTTATCCTTTCTAGTAAAGATGGTTTGTCAACCTTTTGAAAAAGTGTTTATGTTTCACCTTCTATGATTATTCCCATATCCATTTTTACTAGATTCATGAACATAGTATCCCTTTCAACTCTCATCTTGTTCAAAACTCCATGATCCTTTTTTCTCAAATCATCTTCCACTTTAGTTTCCTTCCTTGGGTGGTAGTGTATAGTGTAACCATAATCCTTGAGTAGTTTGATCCTTCTCTTTTGCCTCATGTTGAGTTCTTTTTGTGTTAAAATATACTTCAAGATCTTGTGATCAGTATATGTCTCACAATTTTCACCATTGAGATAATGTCTCCATATCATCAAAGATAATATTATAGCTGCTAACTAAAGATCATGAGTGGGATATTTTGGTTCAGGATTTTTTAGTTGTCGTGATTCATAGGTAATAATTCAATCATTTTGTATAAGGACTCAACCAATTTAATTCTTTGAAGAGTCACTATAAATAACAAAACTGTTATTCCCCAATGGTAGAGTCATGATAGGAACATTGACTAATCTTCTCTTCAGTTCTACAAAACATTCTCTACACTCTTTAGTCCAAAAAAATTTAACCCCTTTACATGTCATCTTGGTTAATGGGTTTGCCAATCGGGAAACATTCTGGACGAAATGCCGATAATAACCTATTAAACCAATAAAACCACGTACCTCAGTTATACTCGTCGATGTGTCCATTCATGGAATGACTTAGTCTTTAAAATATCAACATATATTCCATCGTTAGAGACAATATGGACATGAAATGAAATCTCCAAAAACCAGATTTCACACTTTCTGAACTTCCCATATAATTATTTTCTTTTCAGAGTCTTTATAATAGTGAGGAATTGATTTTCATGATCTTCATAGCTTTTGTATTATTCCAAGATTTTATTAATAAATACCAACATAGAGTCATCTAGATATTCCTTTGAAACTCTATTTATTATATCTATGATGACATAGGGTGCATTAGTCAGTCTAAAAGGAATTACTATAAACTCATAATGCCCATACCTAGTATAGAATATTGTCTTCAGAATATATTCTTTCTTCACATAGAATTGATGATATCCTGATCGAAGGTCAATCTTGGAAAAATATTGATCTCCAGGAATTTGATCGAATAAATCATCAATGTGAGGTAGGTGATACTAATTATTTATTGTTATAGCATTGATCTCCCTATATTTAATGAAAAATCTCAGAGATCCATATATATTCTTAACAAATAGAACAAGGTCTCCCCATGGATAAACACTAGGGAGAATAAATCCATTATTACTCCGTTTCTATAGTTGTTTCTTTAGTTCCGCTAATTCCACAGTGTCCATTCTATATGGGGTCTTTGATATGGGTCATAAACCAAGAATTAAATCAATAGAAAACTTAATTTCTCATTTTAAAGGATGCCCAAGTAAATCCTCTAGAAACACATAAACTTATTCTTGAACAATAGGCACATCCTCTATTTGAACATTCCTTTCCTCACCCATAGTTATTTCACTCTCTTACTCCCCAATAATTAAATTTAGTAGAGCTAATGGGGGTGGATCTAGATAATAATCGATGGTGACATTTCTACTATAAAGATAAGGTACTTCTTATCATCATTGAAAATTGTAACCTAATTCTTCTTATAATAAATTTTTGCGTCATGGTTCTAAATACAATCCATTATAAGGATTGTATCAAATTAAATAATGGGTATGATGATGAGATCATCAGATAAATAATGTTTATATGGCTTAATGGGAACTGATTCACAAAACATTTTTGCAATGATACTTACCTTAATAGTTTTGAATAATAAATACCTTGTTTAATCAAATTAGAAATATCTAATTTTCTTAGTAAACTGGTAATATATGAATCAATGCAATGATCCAGAATCAAAAAGTTCATTGGCTAAACTTGAGGAAACCATCAAATTACATGAAGTCATGTCTTTCAGAGCATCAACTTTAGCAGTAGTGATCGCATAAACTTGGCCGTGCTCCCATGGCCTTTTATGAGGTTTGTTTCTATAGCGCTTTGGACATTATTTTTCATAATTCCCCATTTCTCTACAATTTTATCATTCAATATTGGCATCCACTTTCATTCCCTTAAAATCACGAGCTTGGTGGCCTCTTTCACCACACTTATAACAGACTCCCATTCCCTTCAGGCATGTATCAGGGTGTTTCATCCCACATTTATCACATGGAGAATATTTAACTTTTCACTTCTTCCCCTTATTTACATTTCCAGAGTATTCAATAGATCTCTTCTTCTCTTGTTTTTCTTTAAATTCTTAAGACATAGAGGATTCATTTTCAGTCTTGATAGTACATGAGACAATATCTTCGTACGATGAGAAGAATTGTGAGACTAATCCTAGATGGAGATATGGTTTTAACCTATCAAATAATTGATCAATCGTACTCCATGGTTTAAATATATAATATGTTGCATGCCTTGCTAACCTTGTAAAGTTATCCTCATACTTTGCGACATTCTCATCCTCCTTTTTTATAAGACTCAGAAATTTTACTTCCATATCTAATCGATAGCATGAAGAAAGTATTTTAACAATATAATATCTTTAAACTCTCTCAATTCCATATTTGATACTTATTCATCCACCTTTTTGTTCTGAAATAATGACCACCATTGATCTGCATCTCCCATGAGGTGATAAACTACCAGAATAACGTTTTCCCTTTCACTACTCCCCAAATCATGAAATATTTTCACTATGGAAATTATCCATTTCTCACCTACAAAGGGATTTGTAGTCCCAAAGAATGTTCGTATTTGATTCCTCATGACGTGGTCTAACATTGATTCTTTGTGTTTTGTATCAGGGTTCTCCATATGGGTAAAGTTATTATTCATAACCTGAGTGAGTTGTCCTAGTATGGTGATAAGATGTTCAGAACTAGTTGTATCACCCACTCCAGAATAATTATCTTGAGTAGGAGGGGAATCCCTACATGGATTAAATGCATTGATACAGTTTCAATTACTTTTACTGGGACCTATTTCTAAACAATGGCATACTCTAGATTAGTTTATGAATCAAAATACATAATTCCAAACTTGTAAAACTCTTTACAGAAATTGAACAGTTTATGGATATAATCCATAATTATAAAAATTTATTCGTTGTGGAGGTAAATACTCATAAATCATTCATAATGGTTTGTAAAGTAAATGTTAATTATCCTAAAAATATCCCCCATTAGTTTCATAAATAAGAATGTAGCAAGGCCTAGTGTCATGTAGCAGGATACCCCAGGTCAAGCCAAAAACTCCTTGTTAGAGTTTTCACTCCTAAGTATATCCGTGCCAGAGCTTCCTACACCAGCTCACATGAAAAAAGGGATGTATTGTTTGGAAAATACACAAAATCTCTACATTACCAAAATTATAAGATGTTCTTCTATCCTAATTGGAAAAGTATATCTTAGTGTAATGTTCTATAATCAGAGTTTTTATAAATATAGCTTCCAAGGATTGTACTAAACTTAATCTGACACCAACTATAATGCTCCAACCCTAGTTACCCAGAGTTGGTTCATTATTACATAACCTTGACATGATAAAAAGATATTAAATACTAAAATATTGACTAGTTTAGTATATTTGGAAGTATTAGATACATACATAAGTTTTATATTACATTGTAAAATGAAAGAAAACAACAACATTGTCTCCTTTGAACACATTAATATCCCTTGGACTATCACTGCAGGCCAACCTTAAAACACTTCTTCATATCCTGGGAAAAATAATTCATAGAAATGGGTGAGCTCAGATGCTCAGTAAGGATAACAATATAGTGGAAAAATTCATAAATAAGCATAAATATTTAAGGAAATGTATAAGACTAAAACAAAATCCTTTTAAACATAAAATTATACATAATATAGAAAATATAAATAAAATAATTACATTTACTTATTTTCATGGATATTATACTAGTCTAATAATCACATGTAATATTAATATCCAATTTCATAATGATGGAATGCATAATGCCATACATCATAACCACATAGTCAAGGCCTCATGCGATGACTACAAATAATATTTTTTCAAGGCCTTTTTCCAAGACACTAGTTTGTGTCATTAGACCTACCGATGCATCAAGGAGCTATAGGGGGCTCCACCCTTCACTTAATAAGTCTATTTCATTCATCATATAAAAAGGTTGAAACATAACGTAATCATTCGTATTAAAACTAGCATTCAAAATGTTAATAATTTAACCATAAATCATAATGGTATAAAAAGAACACATCCACAGTCAAACATATCACAAAAAATTCAATAAAATATGGTTAATTGTATCATAAAAAATCAACTTCAAACAAGTGTAAAATCCATCAATGGATGTTGACATAGATGAAATAAAAACTATTTGATAAAAATAACTCTTTCTATTTTGAAATCATTTAAAAGTAACATGATTATAAAAAAACATTAATTTTGAAAATACTCTTATAATATTATAAGGTAATCTTCAATGATGTTATAATGGCGGAAAATAACCACACCCATCGTTTAAGTTTAAAAAACATTCTTACCTTAATTTGTCAAAAAGGTCATAAAGTACCTTATTTGGAAAACAACAGAAAGAATCATTTATAAACATTTAATAAAAATTAAAACAAGGGTATAAATGAATTTGAACCCATAGTCTAGGAAATAGAAAAAATGTTTTGAAATACAATTTTAAGAAACACAGATGTGGATGATAAAGAGGTCCCACTAGATACTAAAGTATAAACAACCTCCGATAATGAATAGATTGCAGAATTAAACCATAAATTTTACTTTTCCATGATTAAGGGTAATTTAACCGCCTGTATGATAGTAAAATCATTGTTATAAAATTATAAAATAACCAAATACATAAATATGATATAATATATGATATTTTAATATTTATTTGTTAATAATATTTCAGTAGTATCATTGTTTTGGGTGTTAACTGATTTGTTTTCCTTTATATATTTTTCTACGTAAGTCATGTTTGTAATGAATATGATGTATTTGATTCATATAAATAATTATACTAAGTTATTAAACATTATGTTTAATCATAAATGAAAAATTATTCTTGAAAGGTTACGATGGGGAATGAATTTCATCGCGTTAGTGGAGATGGTAATCCGTACATACGCACGAGCAATAATATCATTATATTAATGATGAAATAGTATGTAATTGAATGGTATATAATATATAAATAATTATTAACAGGTTATTTTTATTATTTACATCAGTTATAATCATTATTATACCCATCAAAATAATGTTGTGTTTGAATAACAAATTGCACCACGATGAGGAGATGGTAAGCCATATGTACGCACCTCTGATGACTTGTCTTTCATAGGATGAATATATTAATGAATAAGTTTGTAAAAAATTTATAATAACATCAAAATATGTATAATGTTCTAGATTTATTATTTTGTTATGGAAAAAACAAAGAATGAGGATGTGGAAGAAGAGAAGAACTTTGAAAGAGGTGGTGCGATTATTACTTCTTCTTTGAGTGTTTCCTTTCTAGTTGATCAAAAGGGCTCCATAGGTTAGCTTTATGATCAAAGTAAGGCCTCTAGGTATAAGTGAATAAAGTTGGGAGGATATTTGTGTAGGGTTTGTCCAATTCAAATGGATTTGGAGGTGTGATTTTGAGAGAAGGAGAAGAACCCTTTTATAAGAGAGGTGAGGGTAACTTTAGGAAAATCTTGAAATATTATTTTATTATACAATAATATTCAGTTTATAATTTCTCCAAAATGATTTATTTTGAGGACAAGGTGGGTATAGGACGAAAATTAACAACCAATAGATTTTAGACCAGTTTAGGTCACCATAATAACCTTATCATTTAGATTTAACTCTTGGTTAAATAGTTTACCATTTACCATGTATCCTTGTAACTTTATATTATATGGTTAATAAACTTACAATAAAATGCCAACCTAAACCCAAGTGGTTTATTAATGACATATATATTATTATATAGGTCCTTTTTCTGAACCTTATATTTTTATTACTATTATATCAATTAATAATATAGTATTTGTTTAAAAAACTCATTTACGTCAATTTTGACACTATTCAGCATTTGATTTTTGTTAAAGTCATAACAACATGATTAATTCAAAAAAATTCATTTGATCAACAGTAACATTTCATATTAACATAAAAAATTATTTTAACTCATCAATAGCCTGAATTTACATTTATTTGGTTATTTATAATATCAATTATTTTAATCCTTCATCAATAAGGTAATTACTGCATCATCATTGTGTCATAAATAAATTTAATTATTTAATTTTTAAAAATTATAAATAAAATACCATCATATAGGAAATTGTTTTAAATTTCTAATTAATAGTTATAGTTTCATTTATCTTATGTGTAATTCTATTTTAAATATGTTTTAGTTGTGAAATTTTGACATTAACACTTTTAACTCTTCTTTCAATAAAATAATAATAAATGTATTAATCTAATCCAAGTGGACCAAAAGGGTCATATTTTTTTCCGAAGGTTGAATTTGGTCAAAAAATACTTATCCAATAGAATTAGAACATGTTTTATGGTAATAATAATATCATTATTTACCTTCAATTACATTATTAACTTTTAACTGTGGTAAATAAAAGTCAAAAGTTACTATTCAGCGAAAACTATTTTTATTTTATTGAACCTAATTTAACTTATTGATATAAAATGTGTCTCTAATATTTTTTTAAATTCATTTCAGAAAAGTGTTAAAATAACGTTTCATGCAAATTTGCTAACGTTCCTAGAAGGTGGGTAAAAGACAGTAAAAAAGTTCAATAAAATTATATATATCCAATTTTATTATAAAATGAGTGCAATAAATTACATTGAAATAATATAGGCATTATATATCTATTTTTACATAAAATAAATTTAAATAAAATAAATAATTATTTAAATTAAAATTTATTTTTAAATAATAACACAGTGTTTTTCACTATTCATCAAAAATTGAATGTTTTTAGAAAAATACCAAAAATTAACCCTAACCTAATTTTGATATTATGAATCCAAAAATGAAGTCCAATATAGAAAATAAAATTTATAAAATCTCAAAAAGTTATTATTATAATTCAAAACGGCTAGTTTGATTGGTCATGGTGTGTTAAAACTCAAAGTTGCATACATCACAAGCTATTGTATTTTTCAAAGAGAAGCGTACTGTGGAAGCATAGGGTGTTAAAATTATATCATGATGTTTTTATATTCAAAAAATATTTACACATATATTATTTGATATATTCAAATATGGAAATACATTGAATATTGATGGTCGGTGATCTTCACTTTTAAAATTATAGGATATTCATCTCATTGGAATTCCGATTAAAACTTATTAAAACATAGTTATTCAATTATAAATCTCATCCCAAAGACTGAGGTTGTTTCCATGAAATATATAAATATCACATATTTTTTTAAAATCATTTTAAATTCTAAAAAGACTCAATATATCATATTTCTTTCTTACTACTGTTTTTAAATAACCACAACTTATATGATCATCTATATATCACATAATGATTGAATTATTCACTTCCAAAAGAATTATTCTTTGAGAGGGTATTTTTTAAAACAAATATTGACTCTATATCATCGTATCATCATGAAACTTTTATATTATTCTATCATGTCATCAAACAATTCCATTCATGCACATTTTCTTGAAACACATCCAGATGTAGTTTTAGTTCCTCAAATAATAATTAAATGATTACATGAATGTCACATGTTCGATGAGAACATCTTACTTGGTGGATCACTCAACTTATATGATATTGAAACACACCTGTAAAATAGAGAATTATTATTGGAAACCAATCTACATACAAGAATGTGGAAATTTATGCATGGATAAATATTTTAATATCATATGTCTAAAAATAATATATATCATGTATGTATAACATCCTACTCTAATTCTTTGTTTTCTCAGGGGCCATGACTAACACTACATTCTACACTATGAGAAAATCAGAAATCTTATTTTTTTAGTGGTTGGATCTTAATCCTATGGTCGTTTAGTTGATTGAAATATAAATCATTATTGACCCAATATCATGCCCAAAATATCATGATCAGTTGTATTAATCATTGTAACTTGGTATTAACACATTTCAACCCATCAACCATGATTTCTCATTTTCAATTCAACTAAATTCTGGTTTTTAATTTTGTATTGTTAATCTTCTTGAATAAATTCATATCTTGGAAGTCCTATTCACAATATATGATTGTCTAATCTACCAAACTAGTACTCGTATTAGTTCAGTGATCACAATAGACTATGCTCATTGTGTTGTATAGAGTTCCTTCATAAAACCATATGAGCAAAAAGTTGATGATGATGAAACATTATTGATCAAATGATGTCGATATATTTTATTTTTAGGCCCATGTTATAATAGTCATTTTAATTCTGTGTGAATAGATAAACAACCATCGAGTCCAACATCAAATTTTCACTAGTACTTTACTTTTGTTAATAACCCTCAACCCACAATACCTAAAGAGCGATGGGTAGTGGTTCAGATTCATATATAATTACACATATACCAACCACGGTGTGTGCTGCACTGAATGAATGCTGAAATCTCCATGCATGCCTCTTACCACATGTGTTCTCCCATGTTTACCCATGTGTAGGTTATTTCTCTTAGGAACCTCTATTGCTATGTCTAGATAAGGATTCTCTCAAGCCTAGCCTGGTATCATTCTAGGATGATTGGGTTTCCTAGCTAGTACTTGGCCCAAATTTTTATCATACTCATATTCCAACACATAGTAAAAATAATGAATATTATAATGAATATGCTCTTAAAAAATTAGTTTTTCACAATTCTCAATGATTTTATTTTCCCAAATTAATCATAATTAGAATATAATGGTCTCAACTTCTCATATCATTATCCAATCAATTAATAGATTTAATTTTCAATTTCTTCATGATGAAACAATTGTGCTACATCGAAAAAACAATTGCACATGTCTTAATCATTTATATATCCCTAAAAAAACATCACCTACAAATTGGAATTTTTAATTGAAATCATATAGATGATTTATTCAAGGAATTAGCCATTAAAAACATATGGTATTATATATATTATCAAACATTATATCTAATATTAAATCATGAATCTATAACAATCCTCCAAGCATCATCACTGCATTAATTCACCAAACAAATATTGAACCATTGATAAAAAATAAAACTTTTAATTGGGAACGTAATTAAGAATAATCTTGATCATTGTCCCATCAAACTGACTATAATTTGATTAATAATTGAGAAAATACAATAATTATATTAATAGAAACCAGTAATGATTATATAAAATCATTTAGTTTACTTTTTTATTGATATTAAATATTACATTAATATACAACACAAAAAATGTATTTACGCCAACAATGAAAAAACTTATAAACAGAACCACTTTGTGAATAAAGAATCAATTAAATTTCTTAACATATTATTAAAATGAATTATCCTCCATCTTATGAATATTATATATTTATTATAATAGTACATTATATGTTCAAATTCCTATAATTATGGACCTATGAGATGTATTCTTCCTTATAGAACAAATTAAGATGGAAAAAAACATTATATGCTTCAATGAATTGTTAAATTCACGCATTAATTTCTTATAATATCTAAAAACTAAACATATTTTATAGTAATATCAATTTTAGAATCATTTGAATGCTTCTGAATTTTTTTGTGATGTTAATTTCTATGGGAATTCATGTTTTGAAATTTAGAATATTACTCTTCATAACTACCAACTATAATTTGTAGCAATTAGAAGTATGATATAAACCCACAAGTATTTATTTATAAATTAACTTAGGAATATTATAATGAATAAGAACAAATTAATTTTTGTGTGTTACTGGAATCATTGAAAATGAATCAATCATAATAAATCCATGATCATGCACAAGTAATGTAGAAAGGATAACAAAATAACCAAGTCTTTATCATAATTTGGTATATGTGAATCCTTTGATATTGGTGATAACTCTCTATCTTAAATCTATTAATTTTCTTATAATCAAATACTATAGTTTGTTATAATGGCAGGGGACCCAAATCCATTTTTAAACGTACTACCTAACACACCCAACGATCATGAGGAATAAAAAATTCATGTAATTTTATTAAAATAACACCCCTTGACCCAAAATAAATGACCATTCTAGAAACTAAGGGAGTATATAAAAGAATATAAAAGATGAAAAAATCAAATCAAATTAATTTTTAATATATAGAAATTACAATTTAATATCCTCCTTCAATACATGCATGTCACTAAATTAACTACCCCCTCATTCCAGTCATGATAGAGTGTAAAAATAAAATTAGTCCTGACCTTAGAAACCACAAGAGACTCTTACCAAAATTAATTAATTCTGATGATTCATTGACCAAATTATCAAATATTGAATGAATGCTTGATGATGTAACCATAACCATTATTTATAGGATGCAGTCTATCAGTTATACCTCATTATTTACCCTTTATATATCAATATATATTTATGAATATTTATCACATTACAATAATCTCCAAATATATGTGTATAGGATTCAAAATAGACATTCCAAATCACCTCAAACTCCCCCAAAAATATCTTCAATAATATCCCAAATAGTGAAATATTTGAAAATGTAAATATTTCTATAGATATGAGAATCATGGTGTGAACAAGTCCATCACTGTGAAAACTACACATCGTATTGAACATATTCTCATTAAATTCTCATGGACATAGTGTGAGCACTATATATATTCTTTTGAATCATTTCCCTAAAAAATATAGAATCTATATCTTCAATATATTTGTGGAAATACTATTAACATCCCATACACATCATGGATAGTTCTTCATTTTCATTAACCATGTATGGATTTTGTATAAATATTAATCAACATTAAACATCATTATAGGAACCCTTCATCACATCTATTGAAAAAAACTATCTTCACTACTCAAATATAACCCAGAAAAAATCCCAGGAACTTGTTCCACATACATACTCACTTAATATCCTATAAACACCTGCACCTATGCCAGCATCCTCATACCCATGACATCACAAGTATGATACATGAACAACATCATATAGAACTGTATTTATACTATCAAACCCTCTATGGATATGAGATACATATAAAATGGTAATAATATTCCCATAATGATTATAGGTTTCATGCACAATAGAAGACATGACACAATATAATAGTTTACAACATGATAACTTTGTTCAAAATTTATATAAAGTCATTTTCCTTATGTTTTTATTTCTTAAAAAATAAATCTTATGAACCCCTTTTAGGACCTTTAAAACCCAAAAATTAATTAGACAAGTTCCTCATAACTTTATCCTTAAACTAATGTCTATGACCAAGTCTTAAGAAATCACTCACATTTAAACGTATGGTGGTAGTGTGAATCTTCAGGTTCAACAAGTCCAATTCTTTATAGAGGTAGCTATAAAATCCATTCATGGATCTCATGGAATCTATGATGACTACATAGTAGAAAAATATGCTATCCATTATCTTTCATAGAATTTCAATAGTACCTAACAATGTAAACTAGGTAGGCACAGTATATTCCTTGCTAACCCTAGCATGCATATGAAGATGATGACCTGATACAGTGTCATATCGACCATTTCTACATGAATAATTTATGTTTAACAGTAAACCATGATTCAAGTTTTCCACATCAGATTAAAATATTCACTTCTACTTATTCATATATGTGGATGTTCCTCAACATGCTACTAAACTCTCATAATGCCGCTCCACATGATTACTAAAAATCCCACTAGTCATGCCCCACAGTGGTTTAGATTGTCACCTAGTGCTTCCCTACACATTTTATCATCCAAGATCCACTATCCGGCTTTCTATCATCTCCATATGTCATGGCCATTATCACTTGGTGGCTATATTATCTAATGGTGCTGGATAAAATTTGGTCCATTTCCCCTTATAATATAATTTTTTTATTCCAAAAATCACTATATAGTTTTTCTTTAATAGATTCTTCTTTTTACCCTAATTGAAATATAAATAAATATGGACAATAAAATATTAAAATCAAAATTTATTAATAGAGAAGAATTATTTCAACACTATAATTATTGAAATAAAATTTGAAATTAAATAAATGAAATATAGAAATCAAATCACCCACTATTAAACTCTTTTTTTCATAATAATAAAATCTCTAAATCATCACAAACGACAGAAATCCCACAAAGGTTTAAACATAATAATCAGTAAAATAAAATAATCTTCAATAATTATTATTGTTTCTAGCTTCACACAAGATATATCTTTGGAAATATTCATTTTTTATGAAAATTAATAAACCATTAATTTCACTTTTTCTCTTGAAATAATGATTCACTTCTTAACTTCCATTCAGATTTCTCAACTTATTTTTAATATGGATGAAAATTTTTGATCAAGCTCACTTGAAATGATTTCTATTATCACTGAAGGTATTTATGAATAGAGTTATGATGATACAATGAGTACATTTGTCCTAACTATAGGTTTGAAAAAATCCCATATCTCCACTTATAAAAGAAAAAGAAAAATATTAATCATGATTACTTCCATGAAAGGACCAAATTAATATGAGGATAAATATTGGTAGGTAATTAATATGAAAAATTAATAAGATAAAAAAAGTGGTTATCTGTAAAGTGTAGTGTATGATAAACTATAAAAAATTATTAAAAAACATTCTCTAAAAATGACAACACTAAAAACTTCCTATCTCATGTAATGTACAAATAATTATAGAAGTAATTAAAAATAAATATATACCATTATTTCATATTTTTATTCAACCATCATTTTTATTGTTTTCATGTTTTTTTCAGAAATGATTTATTTCTTATAAAATAATTCTTCTTAGAATATAAATAATAAATTATATGTAAAGAAATATTTTAACCTTCCCCCCACAGATAAAAATACAACCTGACATTTCACTTTTTCAGTACAAAGAATATAAATCACTCCATGTTAAAAATATTCCCCCACATTTATTCAATTTTAAATCAAAATAATATGGTAGAAATGATATTATAAGACTATAATTTTTCTTTCAAATCATTTACATTATTTAATTCAATAGGATGAAAATAATTACTCAATGTTAAGGTAGGCCTCATAGGTATAAAGGGACAAAAAAATGAATAAATCATCTTAATGTGTGTTTTTCTTTCATAGAATCATCAAGATATAAATTCATGTTCAAGTAGGTCTAATTTCCCCAAATATTTCTTAAGAAATAGTGTATAAGAATGAATATGAAAATATTTACTTAAAACCCACACAATATTCACAAACATAAAATTTCAGTCAATTTTTCATGGATTGAATATAAAAAACAAACTAATCAATATAAAATTATTAAAATAAAAGCATTAAAAATTTTAGAGTAATTTTAACTACATAAATAAAAAAACCCTCCCAAATTACAATTCTTAAAATTAATACTCTCAAGATTAACCATACTTATACATCTATTATATTACTTATTTAATATTATTAAAAATGACATATGAACATGGTATTATTGGATTTCTATGAAATTATTTAATCATGGATAAAAAATGAAGTATAAATTCCAAGTATGGGATGGAAATTCTCTTAAAATCTCAGTCAGAATTTGAAAACAATAACTAGGGATTTAAATAGATAAGGTATTTAATGATTTAATCCCTTATCCAATTATGTGATTCACCCTATATTTAAACTTGCCTTATTAGGCCTCCCTTCAACATCACAATCCATCAAAATTATAACAAAAAGGTTAATATACATGGTCAAATCCATTTAAAGCTGAAAAATATAGGGTGGTTTAATATGCATACTAAAATGAATTCCTAGAACATTATAATTATTACTTATTATGAAAAAAACTCGATTGAAATCCCATAAAGTGAATTATTTAATTTATTTTTTATAAACATTACCTATTTCTTATCAAATGATAGAAGGTTGGCAAGAAGTTACCTGATCTAGAGTAATGAATGATTAAATATTTCATTACTCCACATATATGGTGATTATTACCTTATCTAATGTCACATTTACTCTCCCATGAGGTGGTAATTTATCCAATTCTATTGGGGAAATCCACTAATGCTTAGTTAATCTCAAAAAAACAAAAGTTAAATCTTGAACTGACCAAAAATAATGGCCCTCCTTGAGGGTCCGTTGTAAATTATCTATTTCAGCATCCACAATCCATTAAAAATCATTATTTTCATCTTATTCTCTTTAATTTCATGTTATTCTTCTTTTTTGTATTATCATCATCCTTTATCTCATCAATGCTAAAAAAATTCAAATTCCGACTTGTTGTACTCCATTAAATCCTCCACATTTTCATTTAATTTATCCCTAACTAAATGGATGTAAATATTAACCTAATAACCACTAGCTCATAAAGATAAATATCCATTTTATAAATCATTTAAGGACCTCCCCATTTCTAAAAATAGAATTACTATAATAAAGAGTGTCTTTTCTTCATCCATATCAACCATAAGGAATTCTACTAGAAAAATTGAATTTATCCACATTAAATAAAATATCATCAGTCACACCTAATTCATATCTCACAACCATGCTTTCTAAATTAAGGGAAATTCTTATTGATTCATATCCTCCAATCTCAATATTTTAAATGTTGATTATAAAGTGATTTTTACACTTGGTCTATGATCATTGAAGTTTTTTCATAACTCCTGAGATCCAATAATAAAAGTAATTGAAAAAAATACCAAGATATTGTAAGTTCATCCACATAATATTTAAAACCATGATTGAGAATTATCTCATCAGTGGTATTGTGACCATCCCTTAATGCTTCATCATGTATTAAACTGGCTATTTAATTAACAACACATATGTTGGGAATATATTGAAAGCTTCATAAGATGGTATATTAATATAAATTTTCATTAAAATTTATTGAAATTTAATTTACTTTTCCACGATTTTCATTTTCTTAAATCTATATGGAAAAGAAACTGGTGGTTTGTAATGTGTGTTTTCTTATTGAATATATTTTATCTTTGATTATCTCTCAACTTATTTTTCATTTTCTCTATTCACCTTCTTTTTTTACAATTATTTATCTTGTTGGTTCATCGTTCCTATATCATTGCCTCTATTTTTTTACCACTTCTCAAGGTGATATCCTTATGTTAACCCCATGGGTCTAACTTAGTGTCACTTTCTATCACCCCTCTGGGGATATCCTTGATATGGTTGGTAATATATATAAAATATAATTATAGATTCCCTATGAAATATTTTTTATATTTGGATTCTATCTTTATATCATTGATAGATACCCCAGTAGTTGTCATGGATGTTGAAAAAGTATCATACAATGAAGAGATTTCGATTAAAAGACAAAGTCATATATAATTATAATACTCCACCCTTGGACACTCATTAGTTTATAGGATTAGGGTTCCACATGGTCTTAGGCATGGCTTGTTGTATTCCAAAGGCCACAGACTAGCAACAAAGTCCTAAAACATAATTTGAGGATACTATACCCTCGATATCATAGTAATAAAGAAATAAAAATAAGAAAACAGTATACACATCAATTTATAAATAATAAACAACCCATGAATTAACATATATGAGGTTTCCATACGAAACATACAACTAATTTCCCACCGGGATATCCAAAATACAAAACAAAAAAATAACACACACACACCCTTTCTATACTATCCACATTGGTCCTCGCACACCCTATCTCCATATACATTTCAATATCCCCTAGATCAATCCAATTATTATCCCATGACTAACCTAAAATGCATGTATAAGGTTTTTACACAGATTGAGATGTTTGTGTAGTTTGAGAGTATATAAATCAGTAGAGTCTAACTAAGCACACCAAATATTTTTCATCATATAAGTTTTTATGCATTAGGAAAATAAAATATAATAAAAAACATTATGTTCAATTCATTGTGAGATAACTAGTATTATATGACATGTGTTGAGGTACACATACCTTTTAGGTCACCATGTACTACCCATGCCACCCAACTCTTACTATACCTTCTTCAGAACCTTATTGGAATCCACCCACTAAATCAATTAAATTCATAATAATTGATGTATGGCCCAAACCCAAAAACTCTGGGTAGGTAAGTGTTTAAATCCATTAAATAATACTCATTGAAAAAGGGAACAATCCTATGCCAATAAGTTATAAACCACCCATACTCACTTGAGGTAGGTACAATAGTAATCTATCTCATCATACCATGAACCAACCCTAGGGTGGTCCTCAACCTAATATTACTCTAGGAAAGGCTCAATTCATAGAAAATCAGCCAATACATCTATATGATGTTTTTTAATGTAATACCAAAAGGAATATGTAACATACATCCTATTGAACCTCCCTATAGACTTTGGGGAGGTAACAATAACACTAAACCATCCCCATAGACACTAGGGTGGTGTATTCAGAACATTCATACAAGCAGGGGCCATAGGCCATCACATAGTTCAATTAATTATCCTAGAGTTTTAGTCGCTCGATACCATTCCCCACATCTCAAACATTTATCAACTCTCCCATCAGAGAAAACAATACATCCTCTTGACCCATCACTATCTCTTATAATCTATACCATTTAAGCCTATCACCTTCTAGTGACATCACTACCCAAAGGCTCACCCTGTTCCAGACTCCATGTCCAATCCAAAAATTTAAGTCCCTATATACTCTCAATCATACTACCTAGGGACTTTTATAATCATTCATATTCCTCCCAACCCAAGTAACAATAGGTGGTTTTCAACTCTCATCCATATTCCCAATGGAAATCTAATTTCATGTCCTGATCATTCCCCTAATATTCACATAAGTCTTATGACACATCTGACATAAGAGATTTGTAAACTCTCCACTACGAAAAAATCCTCCTGGTAACATATGCCTAGTCCCAAAGGACTCCTCTCACTCCAAGTACATAGAAAAAATTTTATCTGACCATAGGAGGGAGTTCCCCAATGTGCAATAGATGTATGACCATCTCACTCAATGTCTCTTAGTTAAAAGCCTATCATGTCTACCCACTATCCATAGAGATTCAACTTAGGATCTCTCATATCTCATATCATGTACTAGGTTTTGATAGATGTATATTTGAAGTTAAAAAAATTATTTAACCATTGGATACGTTGTCTCAAGGTTGTCCCAGATTAATTAAGTTCTCGTGAAAATTTAATTCAACAAAAGGGGTCATAATGCCACTATATTCCATCTACACATGGAAACACTAATACCTAAACCCCAAACAAAAACCCCTTGAAGTTTTAAGGCTTTCATATTCATGCATAAACAAATATATTATATTTTATAATATGGGATACCTACCTAGAACATATTGTTAACCCCTCTTCGAGATCTTCCAAACCTCAACTAAGATGCCAAGTCCAATCCATACTTTCGAGAACCTATATCATTCCATATAAAATAAATAAATAATTATAAACATTTATAATTAATTATTCAAAAATTAATTTAATATAAATTAATTCAAGGAAAACTCATTATGGTTCATCCCCTCACAAAAAAAATCAAGCAACGAGTTTTGGTTTACTCTAGAAATCACCCTAACCGACGTTACAAAAATCTCCAAGTTAAATTCCGATTATAATGGAAACTTCCTCCCAAAATCACAAAAAATACTAGGAAAAATAAATAGGTGATGTAACTTTACCCAGAAAACTTCTAATATCATATAAGAATAGTATCAGGTCCTCCTTTACATAAGCTGATTAAAATCCCCTTTAATTAGGATGATTTCCACCACGATTCAGTGTCAATCACTGTGAAAACCAAGACAAAATTGAGTGCATTTTTGGAAAGACATTGAAAACCATTAGTGAAAGAATATTGAAGGATGAATGTTTCTAATATCACCACCAATTTCCATAAAAACCATTACATCTCATGGTGGAATCATGGGAATGGGAGGACTGACAGTTTTAACCATCCCTTTCATGTTTATTCACAAAAAACTAAAGTGGTTATGAAATTTTTTTAAAAAGGTTTCACGACCCTTTTATAACATGAATGGGATGAAATAGGTACCTCATAAAACCTGAATCCAAATACCCTTTGACACACTCCCAAACCATTAGGTACCCACCTAATCCTTGAACCTCATCTAAAAACATCATTATAGTTATTCGAAGGACTGGAACTCTAAAATAAGTTTTGATTCTAAAAAAAACATCCCCCAATTTGAAAATCCAAATTCCCAAAGGAATTTATAACCTATAATGATAGAAGACATTATAAAGTGACCACTATAATTCTTCTAATCCTTTTGAATCCATTTTAGTCCTTGAACCACATCTCTCAACAAACCATGGTCGTCAATTAATAGAGATGTCACTTTGTTCCTTCTTATAATGCCAAACACACTTCTAATACACAACTCCAACCACAAAAAGAACCATAAATTAGAAGTAAAACCACCTAATCAATACCCAATCCACATCTAAATAGAAAATAACACACTAATCTATCTTGAAACATCATGAAATATTCAACAAATTAATACTATGTCTTATTATCCTTCCCACCGTAAGACACTACTAATGATTGCCAATTCAAAACCATGGTTCTCACCAACAAAGGAATTGCCTACCAAAATGAACATTTAGTGGTTCATTAACCCAATAACTACAACCCACATGACACTCTCATCATTTTCACCCTTTTACTATGTCCAAACTCAAGAAATAATTCCATTCAAACCTCATATAGTTGACTTTTCCTGAAAACATGCAGCCTCTCTATCCAAAGAATCTTTAAAAAGAACACCTACCCCCAATATGATATCTCTACTAATTAACCTTGTATGTAGTGTCATGTTCATACCCTAAGACATTACACTATTTTTACTTTATCCCCTAAAAAGTTTCATCCTAGTGGATAACATTATGAAATATCATCACATTATTCACCCACTAAATCAGGAAACAAATTGGGTTCACCCCTTGAACTATTTCATGAATCACTTATTACCCCCTTGAATCAAACAAGTAGATTTGTTCTCCCCTAAAACATGTGATGAATTGTGATTCACCTCATGAATCACCTAATTAACCATAGTTCACCCCATGGAACATGAAATTAACTTTGTCTTACCCCACTAATCATCCCCGATTCACATTGAAACCATCCCATGCTCGATGTCAATGAATCAAATCTAACCAACTAGTGGCCTAAATATTAAATATGATATTACTTGATGAACTATATATTATTAGTACTTACCACACACCATCACATCAGTGTCACCTCAACCATCCACTGACTAATATAACCACCTCTACAAACCTTCACACTTGCGGGTCATTTACCTATAACAGATAGAACAATCCCAACCATAAGAGTATTATATCATCACATATCAAAAAAAATAACTGAACTCAACATATAACTCTTCAATGACTAGTGAATGTGATGAATTCGTGTGAGCGTCCCCAAATACAAGAGCATTTATTGAAAAAAATAACTAGTGTGTGTTCTTAATTCACTAAGAATGTGATCTTCCAAAATCCAATTGTATTCTCCTCACAATATGAATTTTATGATACCACTCTTTGTGTTATGAAAAAGTGGGTCCCAACACAATAGATGTTTCACTATTCTTAATCCACATTCAGAATACATAAAGAACCCCTATCAAAATTTAACTGAGATGGCCCATGCAAAGATACCCTAATCATTCAGTAATTTCACCTCTTACTAAAGCAGGAAATTTCACATTATCACTGAACACACTAGTAATCTCACTCCTAGAGTGACCCTAAACTTAAAACACCATAATTATACCTTCTCTACACAACTTAGGTTTATTAAAAACACATAACTATTCTCAAAAGACCAATACATAGCTCTTTCACTGATTCATAATCCAACTAAATGACACTACGCATAAACAGTGCACACCTACACTTAAACACCCTGAATTTACATGGAAACACACACCAATGATCACTCTCATATATAGTTAGAGTGATTCTCCATGAACCATCTAACATTTTATTACCTACAACCCACCAGTATCTTAACTGAACCCAAAGGCTTCATGGTCCCATAAAACTTGAACACACAACCTAACTATTTCTCCCATGAGTCATGTATCATCTAAACTAGGATAACACACATAACTGATTGACCATACCCAACTATATGTTTGGAATAACAAAAATAAAAAGGAATATCACCTATTTCTAGGCTAGTTGTATGACCACCCTCCACCAGGGAATCATTCTAGAACTGAGATAGTCTAATAATTCTCCAACTGTGCTACCAAAATCACAAACCAAGAAACACAACTCCAAGAATACAACTAATCCCACCCTCTAAAAATATATAATTTATACAAAAAATTCTCTAAACAAAACACTCTATATAAATCTAGGTCATTCCAAATTCCATTCATCAACTTTGTAGTTTGGATAAGTAGAGTTCGACTAATAAACATAATGGGAAACCTCTATATAGGTTATTGTTTAAGCATTAAATAGCCCAAATGACATCCCAATAACCCATAAGGGTCCATCATTTTTATGTAAAAATATTATCATCCTTGAATTTCCTCTCAATCATACCATTCCCTAGAAAGTCATCATAAGGGAATCAAATGCTTGTACATACCCAAAAATAATCTCCATACATCCCTTGATGAAGGGTGAATATTTTTACCTTCGTAGAACTAAACAATGTAATATCTATAGGACCTAACATTAGAAAGAAATACAACACAGTACATTTGTGTATAATAAAACAAATAGTCTATACGGGAAAACTCTATATAAGTTATTATTAACACATTAAACTATCAAACATATTTTCAGGAAAAAGGAAAACATATGTATGTCATGGGAATCCAAATCTACTACAATGACGCTTGAATGACTCTGCTTTCCAATGGGATAAGAGAAAAAAAATTGTAAATACAAAAACTCCATGTGCCTCACCCAAGGTAAAATCATACAATCATAATATCAAAATATAATAAAAAAATATTATACCCTAGAAACTTCGAATTCTATTCATAATAGGTGTTCTCTATGTAGAATTAAGATATACATAACTGTAGAGAACACATTACTAAACCAATGATATTTCATCTCACTAAATAATAAAAAAATAATTCTCTGAAACCTCTTTGTAATTCCTCTCCCTGCCCCACTCATTAGTCCCTGAGCTGAGGACACCACATGGCCTCATGAAATCCTCCACATACAGTAGATACTCCAGGATAGAGGTCAAAGATTAAAATATAAAATTGGGATAATATTATCTCAATATCACACCAATCAATAAATATAAATAACTGAATAAAACATCCATAGAAATGAAAATAGAATAAATAATACAACCAATACAATATATGATGTTACAAAACATACAAATGATTTTCCATCAGGCCAATCTCAAGTGAAAAAATAAAAAAGTACAACACACACACCATAGCCTTACTCTAATCCCGAATACTCACACACCCTATCTACATATACCCATAAATATTTCCTACCCTAATCAACTACATACCCTGTGCCTGACTTGAAATTCCAACAGATTTTTTTTAAGTGCACTGGGATTCCCATGAAATGTTGGAGCATATAAATCAGTAGGGCCTCACTAAGAACCCGTCAAATAACACATAATATGCATGTGAATTAATGATGGAAAAAATTCAATAAATAATAATGATCACTAAGTCTTTGTGTGCTAACCAGGTCTCCAATACACATGATGAGGTACATATAAATATAATTTCATCAGGTGATAACTAGGACATGACAACCATGATCATACCAACTTAGGGTCCAAACTAGAATCTACCCATCATGTCACCTGATTCAATCATAAATGATTTTAAGGTTGTACCCAAAGACTACGGGAAATGCAATATCCAAAACCACCACCCAATACCCATACCATTGTGCATGGTCCTTCATCCATAATCATCGATGCTTCCATACTCAATTGAGGGAGGTCCATCAGATATTCATCAAATCATGGAATTACCCATCCCCTAGTGTAGTTGTCTACTTTAGCCTATGAAATGAAAAGATACAATTAAGTCAGACTAACCGAATACATGCATGGATTGATCCTTGACCAAATACCCAAAGGATAATAGAATTATCATCCAACTGATCAATCCCCATTGAATATAGGGATGTCACAAATAAACTGACCCATCCCCATAGATACTGGGGAGGTCCATTAGGAACATATACACTAGTATGTCCTATAATTCATCAAATAAATTACTACAAGATCCCATGGTGCTAATTTTTCAAGATCTATCCCACCATATCAAGCACTTCTCATATCACCCAACATGGTACCCACGAGGTCCTCCTGGCCAATCAACGCCTCGTCTTACCGATACCTCCTCAAGTCTATCATCCACATGTGACATCACTTCGCAAATGATCACCCGAAAATGAACTCAAATTCTACTATATCCTTTATAAATTCTCATAAAACTTATAAACCTTGCAATCAAGGAATTCCATAAGCTATCACAATCTACCCAATATTGGATTCTATATGAAAGTTCTAACTATCATCCAAACCCCATTAGAAATCCAATTCAATGGATTTATCAGTCCATTGACCCCAACATTGGTCCCCTATCACATATCACATAGGAGATATCCCAGCTTGATACCTTGGGTAAATCCTCCCCATCACATATTACTAGTCTTGAAAGACTCCTCTCACTCCCAATGCACATAAAGACATATATTTGAATTTTGGAGGTATTTCTTCAATACACAGGAGATGTAATACCATCTCTCTCATCTTCACTCGGCCCAAGCTACACCTTCCTACCCACTATCACAAACAATCCAAAAAAGGTTATATAGTTACTTATCTCAAAGTCTTGGACCTCTTATAAGTATCTTGTTAGTTCAATCAAAATTTTCAACCATTATAGACATTGCCTCTGCATGATCCTAGTAATCCTAAGTGCTCAGGGGCACTAAATTAAATCATAAGAGGCATAATTACACCTTATTCCATTTACCAAGTTCACAATTATTCCCCAGTACCCATTCATAAAGCCCAGAAAGTATATAAGAAAGCACAGTAATGCATAAAAAAACATATGAAATTGTGTCATGGGGGATACCAGCCTGGAACCTTAAGTTTACCCATCACTAATCTCCACTAAGCCTCGTTCGATCCTACCAAGTATTGTCCATGTTCCCAAGAACATATCCCATAACAAAGATTATTCTAAATCAATTATTAAAATTTATAATTTGATTATACAATAATTAATTTAAATAGTTATAAATTCCAAAAAACTCACTCGGAGTCATCCCCTCATAAAAACCTTGAGAATTAAGGTGTGATCTACTCCTATCACATACCCGAACTTATGGTAAAAAAATAAAAAATAAATTTTTTCCCAATGTATAAATCATTCCTAATTTTCTGAAATACCTTAGAAAAATCATCATGAAAAATACATTTTTTGACACTACTTCCAACGATATAAAAATAGAATCTTAGGTCCTCTTATAAGAAAGTTGTCCAAAATCCCCTTCGATCGGTAAGATTTTCACCATGTCCGGGTGGAAATCACTAAGAAAACCTAGAAAAAATCATGTGGGATTAGGGATTTCCATCAAAATACAAAAGCATAGGAATATAAGAGGAGTAAAAAACCTAAAATGTTTATTAATGGCAATAAAAATCATTCCTTGTAAAGGGGGATATAGGTAAGGGGATGATCGACCACTCGAACTCTCCCACACACGTTCATCCATAAAATACAAAAGTTTTTTATTTCTGTTTTAAAAATTTACCCCAAACCTTTAATGGTGTCAAAAAATGTTTCACTATAGAAATGTTATCTTGACATACATTACCATTACATAACTTTTGTGGAAAACATAAAACATTACACAAATAGTGGCATGAAGATTGTACTAGTCTAGAACCTTTAGAAGCATGGAAAGATACAACCTGTTATGTAAGAGAGATACATTAACTCCCACTAGATTCTTCTTGGATATATCCCTTCTCATACACATCAAATATAATACCTATCTTCTTGACATGAGAAAGGAAATGTAAAAGGGGTGAGCTCATATTCTTAGAAAGGGTGAACATGGGATACATTTAAGAATAATCATGATCATAAGGGTATGAGAACATGATATAGAAAATAAAATATCATACCCTGCATATCAAATATCATAATCATGAATAATTTCAAAAATATTGGTAGTTGATAAGATATAAATAATAAAGAAATAAAAAACATAATCCATGGAATAATAACATAGGAATAAAATATATAATTGTGGTAGACACATAAGCATATAATATTATTTCTATAGTATCAAAGTAATCACTACCAATACCATCTTGGTAGTATGGGTTTACTACCCATACTATCTTGGTAGTAATGGTTCACTACCATAGATATCATAGTAGCCCGAGTTCACTCCTTACACCATATCGGTAGTCATGTTTCACTCCCACAGCCATCTTGGTAGTCAAAGATAGTTCCCAAGACCATCTTAGTCAATATTAAGAGAAAGGACTTGAGAGAAGACATTACCTCTTAATCAGGTAATTTATTTTGGTTTATGATGAAAGGATTCAATAGATTGACCTCTTCCCAAGTGAAAGATTGTAAAAGGAGTGAATTTATATTGATAAGTTTCTTGGGTAGATATTTTCTGAAAAAAGAGGTTTTGTATTTGTGAGGAAGTGGGAGAGGTGGTTCCTTTTATAAAAAAGGAAAAGTACTCACTTTTTATTTTTGAAAAAAATTTAGTTGTATAGTTGTTCTTACCTAATAAAGTCATAAAAAACCAACCTAAATCAATAATGGAATATTTATGAATGAATAATGTCTAGAAAATGGGTTTTTTATAAGTAGATAAGTCATTTGGGCCTCTAATATTATGGTTTAGTCCCTAATGAATCATAATTTGACGTTAATTACTGTGATTAATTTTGATATCTTTTACTAATTATATTTGGAGAAAATAAATATGATCTAATTATAATCTAAATAAGTTTCTGATTAAAATGGTGTTTTTATATTTTTATATATTCAATTTATAGGGGTGGAAAATTTAAGATTAATTCTAATCCCGCAGACATGATGAAATTATGTGTCTTTATAGTTGAAGTAAGTTCAAAAGTTTATTATATTTTTATATTAATTTTCAAGGATAATTTTATACTTATGAAATAAATTGTATTAACAGATTAATAATTTATCTAATATAGCCTTTAAATAAATTTAAAATATAATTTAACATTAATAATTATTTAAACCCAATGTCAGTTTTTAACCTAATAGCTGTATTTTTCACTATTCATTAAAAAAATAATGTTGATCAAAAAATATATAACATTTAAAAAAAATCTATTTTAAACATTTTTAAATTCAAAAAATACATTTATTGTACAAAATTAAATTTCTAAATTTTTCCAAAATCAATTTAATTATTAAACGAGGTTCATTTAAAAATGGTATTTTAAAACATAAAAGGACTTTATGAAAATCATATCTTTCATTATCAATATGTTATATATATAATACAATTAAAAAAAATATTTTAAAAGTTTTTATTACTATTCATGTTACTATTTTAACGTCTAGATTTTAATTATCTCATTTAAATAATTATAACCACAAAATGATGTTTTATAGAAACATCGGTGTTGCGTGTATCGTACACCAAGTCAGTGTTCCGTGTAACGTATGAAAAGTAGGTGTTGTGTGTAACATACACCGAGTTGATTTTCTATGAAATGTATGCCAATATAGTTCTGTGTAACGTATACCAAGATTGTTCCATGTGAATTAAATTTTTGACTTAGTGCATTATAAGAAATAAATGAAAATTTAATTTATTCAAATAAGGTCCGTAAAAACTTAGGGTGTTACATTATACCCCGATTAAAATTATTTTTCCCTAGAAATTTCCAACTCTAGTTAAAAAATAATGGTAATCATTCTTCATCATATCCTCATGTTCTCATGTGGATTCCTCTATCTTGAGATTTCTCTATAAAACATTTACCAAGTTAGTGGTCTTATTTTGTAGAACATTCTCTAATCGGTCCATAATTTCATCTAGTTGTTCCTTAAAATAAATATCCCCACCTAGTGGTATGATATCTGAGTTCAATACATGATAAGGTCAAAGTATGAAATTCTTTAGGGGAGATACATGTAACACATCATGGACTTGAGATATATTTGGAAGAAGTGCCAAGTGATTAGCTACTATCCCAATACGATCAAGAATCTCAAAAGGACTGATATACCTAGGGATTGGTTTCCCTTTATTCCCAAATCTCATATCATTATTCCATGGTGAGATTTATAAACACACTTTTCACCAATTTCAAATTCTAGGTCACCCCATCAATTATAAAAATTAATTTACTTCTGAAATTGATCTACCTTTACATGCGGCAGAATGGTTCTAACCTTCTCGACCATTTATTCAGTAATATCAAGTCCCAATAGATTTATTTTTCAAACATCATCCTAACATGTGAGAGCTCTACATTTCATCCCATAGAGGTCTTCAAATATTTCCATATGAATTCTTGAGTGAAATATGTTCTTTCATCCAAAACAAACTAGAGGAAGGTGTTGATCCAAAGAACCTTTGAAATACAAAGAATAAGATCTCAAAATATTATCTAGGGTTTGAATTATTCTTTCAGAATGACCATCAATTTGAATATGATAAGAAGTTATGAAACTCAATTCTTTTTCAATTTTATGCTAATGATATTTCCATAACATTGAGGTGAACCTCAGATCATGATCTAATACAATGGAATATGGTAATCCATGAAACCTAACCACTTAATGTGTATAATGGAGAGATGATATAGATAGAAGTATACTATAATACTAATGAAGTGTTCTAACTTAGTAAGGTGATTGACAAACATCCATATCACATTAAACCCTTTATAGGTTTTAGGTATTCCCACAACCAAATCAATAGTAATGTTCTCCTATTTTCATTATGGTATGGGTTATGGATGAAACAACCCCTTTGACTTGTGACTTTTATCCTAAACTTGTTGGCATAAAAAACAACAAGATACAAACTCCTCCATATCACTCTTCATTCCATCCCACCAGAATTATTCTTTCATGTCGCTATAAATATTCATAATTCTTGGATGAATAGAGAATTATGAACTATGACCTTCCTCTAATAGATTCTTCTTCAAATCTAGTATGGAAGTAACACATAAACGGTTCTGAAAACTCATAATTATATCGTGATCAATGTAAAACTTAGGAAAATTACAAACTTTCTTTTACATATCTACATATTCCTTCTACACCTCCTTAATATTCACAAGGATATAGGGTAGAACATTCATTTGAGAAATATAAGATATTCCCCTTCCTTCAGAATTTCTAGATCCAACCTTTTCAAATCTAGAAATGTTGAATCATTTTTCATCCTCATCAGGGATAAGCTTGAATGATGCTTAAAACTCAAATCATTGGCCACCTTGTTCGATTTACCAGTGTGATTATGCATTGAGAAGTCATAATCTTTTATCAGTTTCATCCATCTTCTATCACACATGGTAAACTCCTTTTCTGTGAATATATATTTCATAATTTTAGGATTTTTATTTATATTACTCTTTTATCTATATAGATAATTCGTCCATATCTTTAATGATAAAATTACAGCTGCTAACTCAAAATCAGAAGTTTGGAATTTTGTCTAATAAATCTTCAACTACCGTGAGGAATAAGAGATAACAATGTTATTATGAATAAAAACACATACCATTATTTTCATGGGTGCATCATTAATGATTACAAAACCTTATCCCATATAGGGTAATGTAAGAACATGTGTGTTGACCAACCTTATCTTCAGTTCCTTGAAACTTTCCTCACATTCATTTGCCCAAGGAAAGCTAAAACCAATCCGAGTTAACATAGTTAGAGGATTAGATAGTCATGATTTATTTTTCAGAAAACATTTGATAATATCCAGCTAAAATAAGAAATCTATGAATTTCATTCACCATAGTTTGTATAGGTTAGCATTTAATTGTCATGACCCGTCCTCGGGACTCGTTTCGTGACTACCCCAAGCTCGCCTTCCATAGGCCAGGGGCTGGAGACTAGCACCAAGGCATAATTCCCGATAAAAGGATGGTATTGCCTTTGCAAAGTAAAAAAACACCACAGAGAAAGCAAGAAGAAGTAAACACTAAGTAAAAATTGGGTACAACAGTAAGTGCGAAAAAGTAATTGGGCTAGAATACAAACCCAAACTGAAAGTAAAGTACAATTGGAAAGGGAAATCAACAACTAAAAGTAAAGCCACAGCCTTGAGCCGTCCACTAGAACTCCCACCTGAAGGGTCGGTACAGATAGCCTCCACAGCTCCTCGGGTCCAGTCGTCCACTCCGAGTACGTCCCACCCAGTGGTCCACCTCCAGGTACCGACTTGCTCAGCAAGCCTCAACCAAGATCAGTGATGTCCGTCGTCTGCAACCAACACAACGTAGTGTGGGCATAGCCCATGCAGGGGTGAGTATAGATACTCAGTAGGGACCCCGAGACCCCCGAAAGTCTCCTAGAATCCACAAAAGATAATCCAAAAAGGAAAGATACAATCATGAAGTAACATCCAAAACTGCTTAGGTATATGCCCATACATATACCTAGGTCATCAATTCCAGTTTGCCCCAACGTCCGAGCCCATGTACAACCTAGTCCACCCAGGAAACCACAACCCAATCCACACAAAAATGCATAACGTAATCCACATAGGAAAACAAGTCAAGATTTAGCTCACACAGGTATACTTCTTCGTATCATGATGTAGATGATCAGATATTTCCCCTAATTCATCTAAGCCGTCAGATCCACATAGGATCGATAGGTACTAACCCCCGCAATGACCCAGACAGGATCAGACCCACACAGAATCTATAGGCGCTGGCCCACACAGGACCGCTGAGCGCTGACTCACACCGGATCTGACCCACACAAGATCGGTAGCACTGATCCACATAGGATCGCTGAGTGCTGTAGTCTTCACCATTGAATCCCCTGAGGATCTTTGTACAGTCGTCATCGTCGTCGCAGTCGCAACCAGCTCTAGGGTTCCCGCACACAGCAAGCTCGTTCGGGAGTGTCCGCTCCATGAGCCGAGGGGCTGATACATCAACTGAAACATAGTCCGGAGTTGATGTATCCAAAAGTTCCGTATCGTCAACAGGAACTCAACGTCACAGACGACACGTCAATCGGACGCCTGGTCTGAGAGTTATTGGCTTTTTCGTCCCAGGGGCTCGATTGGTTTTTAAGTTCAAACCAAACCGACCGTACTCCACCTGCGTCCAAACCACAAGCGGAGTTAGCCAAAAGGTCTGCCTCACTTAGAGGGATCCAACAATGTTTATGGCACGTCAATCGGATGTCCGGAGCTCAAGTTATGAGCATTTCCGCTCCGAGGGCCCGATTGGTTTCGTGTACGAACCAACCCAGGCAAACACAACTCCGAAAAAGGTATTTCTAAGCAATTACTAGCGTTGTGATTCCATCGGTTTCCTCAGAATTTGATTCCGAGCACCGGTTCAAAAGTTAGAAAAACCCGCTCGTTCGTTCACTGAACGTACACGAGCTAAACTTCGGCAAAAGATTCTAGGCACACCGGGCCTCGATATCAGGTGCCGTTAGAAACTACGTTCTTGTAAAATCCCTAAGAAAAATAAGACAAAAAAAATCCTTGAATTTTTCAGGTCTTTACATCACTCCCAACTAAGGCCTTTACGTCCCCGTAAAGATACATCATAAACTAGGGAAACAAATGTGGGTACTGAGCACGCATTTGAGCCTCCCGCTCCCAAGTGCTCTCCTGGAGGTTCCTGTGCTGCCATCTGATGCGCACTAGAGGAATAGACCATCCACGTAGGACCCGCTCCTGTCGATCCTCAATCTCCACAGGGACCTCCGCAAAAGTCACCCCATCATCAACATCTATCTCCCCATGGTCAATGATATGCGTCGGGTCGTGCACGTATCTCCTCAGCTGAGATACGTGGAATACGTCGTGCACCCGATGCAACTGAGGTGATAGAGCCAGGTGATGATCCACCTCTCCAATCCTACTGAGGACCTGGAACGGTCCGATATAACAAGGAGATAACTTTCCACCTCAGCCAAATCTCTGTAATCCACGTCGAGGTGAGACCTGCAAGAAGGCGTGGTCGCCATCATCGAACTCCAGTGGCCTCTGCCTTCTGTCAGGATAATAATTCTACCATCTCTGAGTTGTGCTCATCCGCTTTAGGATGATTTGGACCTTCTCTATCATGGCATGGACCATCTCCGGTCTAAAAAGTGCTGACTCCCTAGGGTCTATCCAGCACAGAGGAGATCTGCAAGTTTAGCCGTATAATGCCTCGTATGGTGCCATCCTGATGGTGGAGTGGTAGCTGTTGTTGTACGTGAACTCCACCAAGGGTAGGTGGTCCTCCCAGCTGCGACCAAATTCGAGGACACATGCACGGAGCATGTCCTCAAGAGTCTGAATGGTTTTCTCCGTCTGACCATCCGTCTGAGGGTGAAAGGCGGTGCTCAGACGTAGCTGCGTCCCGAATGCCTCCTGCAACCCCTTCCAAATCCAGGAAGTAAAGCAAGCATCTCTATCAGAGATGATAGATTATGGAACACCGTGAATCCGTACAATCTCCTGAACGTAAAGACACCCCAAGCTCTCTACTGAGCCCTGTTCTCTGATGGGTAAGAAGTGAGCCAACATGGTGAGTCGGTCGAAAATCGCCCAAATGGTGTCGTGACCCCTGGAAGTGCGTGGAAGTCCAGTCATGAAGTCCATAGATATGCCGTCCCACTTCCACTCTGGGACCTCTAAGGGCTGTACCAAGCCTGTTGGTACCTGGTGCTCTGCCTTCACCTACTGGAAGGTGAGGCATCGAGAAACAAACTCTGCCACAACCTTCTTCATGCCCGGCCACCAGTGCTTTCGTCTAAGATCCTGGTACATCTTCGCCACATCAGGATGTACCACCAAAGGGGAAGTGTGAAACTCTCTTAGCACCTCCTCTCGTAAAGAAACTGGTTCCAAGGTATGTCCTTTGAGAAGGACATCGTGTTCTCCTCCCATGGAGAATCCATCAGGTGCATGTCCTGAGGATATCTGTGCACGCCGCGTCTCACAGTCGGTGTCCCCACGCTGTGCCTCTCTGACCCGCTACAGTAGTGGATGAGTGACTGTGAGTGACTAAGGATAGGCTGCTCCATCTCTATCCATGAATTATATCTACAAAGCGGCTAGCTACTCTGTTGCCTCCCCAAGTAGCTGAATACCCATCCTCCTACTAAGTGCATCAGCTAATACATTCCCCATCCTAGGAGTATAGACTATCTGAAAGTCATAGTCTTGGAGGAACTCAAGCCATCGCCGCTGTCTCAGGTTCAGGTTCTTCTGAGAGAAGATGTACCTGAGACTCTGATGGTCAGAATAGACTGTAAAGTGCTCGCCCATCAGATAGTGTCACCATGTATTCAGAGCGAAGACCACTGCTGCTAACTCTAGGTCATGGGTAGTGTAGTTATACTCATGCGGCCTCATCTTACGTGATCCATATGCGATCACTACCCACTCCTGCATCAGGACACATCTGAGTCGGGTCTCCGATGCATCGTAGTAGACTATGTACCCTACTCCCTCCTCCGGCAACCTCAAGATAGGTGTGCTAGTCAATCTCTGTCTCATCTCTTGGAAGCTCTGCTGACATCTGTCTGACCACACAAAGGGTTCCCCCTTCTTCGTCAAAGTTGAGAGTGGTGCCGCAACTCTTTAGACGTCTGGCACAAATATCTTGTAGTATCCAGCTAGTCCTAAGAAACTCCACACCTTCGTCAAAACACTTCAATGTTTACTCTTACATGATTGTCATAACATAGTCCTATAATTATTAATCCGTGTATTAGGGAACTAACCAAGATAATTTCCACATTCCTCATATCCAATACATTGATATATTAGTGGGGCCTTAGGTTGAATTTATTTCCCTCCACCATTTTAACTGGTTTCTACATTTTTATTCGATAATTATCTTCTTTGTGGACTTCATTTCCACACATAAATCATACTCTAGTTCCCTTAAGTCATTTTTTATGATTCATATTCCCATATTTTTGACATGTTAAAACATTAATCTTCATTATATTATTATCTCTAACACTTAAACTTCCCTGATATGTCATGATTATTTTATTTTATGTGTTTGAAAATTCAATTTTATTCTAGTTTTTAATCATAATTGGAGATATATTTTTTTGCATCATAACAAGATATAATTTATATTCCAATTAGGATAGTCATTGCATTGGGAAAATAATTACATTTCCTATCACATGGTTTGTTGAAATGATTTCTCATATTCCCTACCATTAAATAAAAGAAGAAAAATAGTATGATAATATATCAATTAATAAATATACAAAAGTGAATCATATAAAATGTTGAGGAATAAATTATAAATGATAGGTATACCTTAAATAATGAGTCTCTAGGTTTCAATATATATGGAAATTTTTATTATTAGGCTTTCTAACATGAAAACTTTTTTATTTCCTTCATAATTGTTCATCAAGAGTTTGAGAATTTCTAAATAATATCCCCTGAGAGTGCCAAACCTGGTGTGTAGACATGCCTGTTGTCATGCACAAGGTGGTGATCGAGTGAAACCAAATATCCCCTTCTAAAATTTAATACCCATATGTACAACTAAGCTAGAGCTACATCTATTATATTTTCCAAACATGACTGTAATTTCAAAAAAACAACATTTTCTATCCTTCACCAATAATCTTGGACATTTTCAAATTATAAGAATTATCTATAGAAATAACCCAATAATTCTCACTAATTTTTTATTATCATAGTATACAATTTTTAACTAAACCATTTACATGATAAAAAATATAGTGACCCAATCCTTTCACACATTTTATTACAAGATTTATAACATAAATTCCCAATAATTACAACCCAAAGATCAGGAGACATGGTGTCCTTGGATGACTAGGTTCATAATACATCAATGTGTGTCTAAAATAAAAAAAACTATTTTATTATCCATAATGAGCTCCTAAATCCAATCATGATCCTAAATGTGCGGGATAACCAGGGGGAATACATACTATAAAGGGTTGATACAAAAATATGATTAAAGGAATAAACATGATAAGGAAGAATAGTTTGTGTGTCTAAACTATAATATGATATCATAAAAGAGAAGCATCAAAAGTAATCACAAGGTATCATAAGATCATGGTAAAATAGGAAATTTGGAAAGAACATATAATGTGAAATAAACACAAGTCAAGGATAACTAGCTAAAAAAATATGACATGGTGGAAAAGGTACCATAATGTGTAATGTTTATTCCTTAATCCAATACGTGTCATCTCATGGGACTAAAATAATTAAAACTGCATTGCAGTTCTATCTCAACACACCCATCAAAACATGTTCATGATAATGTGTGCCACAAAATTCCTACTAGTCTTAAAGAATTAAGGTAAAAAATATCATCCAAAGAAATGGGTTTCATAATCTTGTCTCATATCATAATCAAAATAAATTTTCTAATAAAGGCATTTGAGAGATGAACACAAGGAATGTATTACCACATCATGTTAAGGGGTAGTAATCTAGGCATACATGTGAGAGTAAAAAATAAATAATTATGAATAAAATATAACAACAATATTTTTATTCATTAAATTAAATGTCTTTAAAATATTCCATATAATATTTCAGAAAAAATAAATTTTTTACAAAGAAATCACTTCTTCAAAAACAAAAAAACATCCAAAACATTATATAAAACAATTTTATTAAAAAATAAAAAATAAAATATAAATTAATAATTGAATATTTTATTGTTCATTATGGTGGTTAATTATATACATTTTTTTATAAATTAAAAGATACATCCCTTTCACATTATTGTAAAAAGGATGAAAAAGTTCCTCATTCAAAAAATGAAAAAAAGATTATTTTGAAACTATTTTGTAAAAACTGAAGCATGATTAATTAATTTATAAATAAAGATTTCAAGGAATATTGATAATTTATTCATGAATATATTTTTATAAAACATGTACATGGAAGAAAATGAATTTTGGACTGAAGAGAGAAATGATGTTAACTTTTATAAAAAATCTTCTCAATAATGTTAACTATAAATGAGAGGGAAATAGTTATATTACTTGAAAATTTGATTAATAACAAGAGTATCAGAAAATTAAATAGTTTTATAACACAATTATAAGATAATTTCCAACAATGGAAATTTAACATAATGAATGCCAGTTAAAATGTGATTGATACATAAACCATTGTCGCTTTTGTAAATTTGGATCATAGATACCATAAAAAATGAAAATGAATTTTAACTTAAAAACTAATGAAAAATGAACGATTAATGATATAATATTAAAATGTTAATTATATAAACCATTTAAAATAAATAAGTTCCTTAAAATAACATGTATATCAATGAAGGATGTTTTGAGGCGAAACCCTTACCTAGAGTCCAGGCTTTGTCATGCATTTCTTTTATATATTACATAAAAAATTATATCAATTTATGCTTTATTAAAAAACTTTTAATGGTTTAATCCTTATAATTTAACCATTTAATTCATTTATTATAATCATGTATTTAATTAAATAATCAGTTAGGTCCACATTAGGTGTTTTGAGGATACCCAATTCATAATTTCAAAACGGCATTAGTGTTGATGGTGGAAAAAGGTATTGTTTTTCCCTAATTTTTAGAGAAATAATAATGAAATTATTTGCATTTATAAATATCAATTATATTTTTAAAACCAACCAAAAAATATGGTTATGAAAAATGAACCATGATACCATCCTAGAGATGATATGTCGTGCATACGCATGGGTAACATTTCCATTTTTCAATGAACATGATGGAAATAAAGTGTGTTATTTTATCATCCTATAATTATACTTATATAATAAAAATAATATTATTTATTTACATACACATACATATACTATCCATAAAACGTGGTAATAAAAAATGAATCACATCGCTTCATGAGGAGGTAGTCTGTCGTACACATGAATGATGATATCAATTTCCAATAGATGGCATGGTAAAAGATATATGATATATTATTTTTTAATAATGAATAATATTTAAAAAATATAATTTAAAAAATTAAATTAATCATCATTAAAACCCCTGATAGGTGCGGATGTAAATAGATTTACATCAGTTTGCAAGGCTATATTCCTCCATACACAAGAATGATTGTTTTATTTCCCATTAGATGGAATGGAAGGTGGATTTAACTTATTCCATTAATATAAAAAAATATTACTATATTGGATATTATGAAGTTATTATATCATAATTATTTATTAATATTTTATTGATTTTGATGAATAAATAAAAGAAAGATTCTTTGTTAAGAACAATACCTCTTCTTTAGACCACCACTTTAGGATTATAACTAAATATTTACTAGATTGGATTTATGGAAAAAAGAATTATATGATGAGTCTAGGGAAGTAATTATGATATTTGGAAAGTTATTTGATGAACCAATCTATTTTTATGTGTATAAAAGAGAGTAGTGGGATTTCAATTTTATAAGGGAGGATGAGTGCTATTCTTATAAATACCCAAAACAATTCCTTAGTTAAAAGTCACCCTCAAGACAAGTGCCTCCAAAATCTGAAAATAAAATAAGTCGTGTAAATTTAAGGCACATAAAAACTCTAAAATTTAAAACATATATTATTTGAACAGATTATTTTATTTACCTCTTTAATTACTCCCCAGGTAACCAGTTTTAACATTAACCACAATAACTAATTTTTATTATTTTTAATATTTATTATGACAAAAACATGTACTAAACTTATCATATAATAATAATTATACAGATTAAAATTATTTAATACATTTTGAAGAATTAAATTCAACTAGGTGGTATTATTTAAGTTAAATTTTAACCCATAAACATGTCAAAAAATTGTTTCACAAGAAATGAAATTTGAAAACATCAAATGATCTGATAATAACTATATGAAAAAAAATAATTCAAATAATTTAACTTAATATATTTAAATATATAATATATACATTAAATTTACATCTATCCTAATTAGAGATTACTTTAATTATAGAAAATGGATAAACATTACAATATTTAAAATAGTTTTCTGAAAAATGTGTTTTAAAGCCTAAAAATAAACATATACTGAAATCTTGAATAAATATAATTTAAATGTAATTAATTGGATAAGATATGACTAAATAATAATTATTATAATGTTAAATAAAAGTAAATGAATAATTATACATTTATATTACATAATTTTTAAACGAAAATGACAATTATATAAAAATTGATTTTTTCACTATTCACTAAAAAATAATAGTTTCTGAAAAATACTCAAATTTCACCCTATGTTAATATAAATATTATTATTTCAATAATTATTATAATTTTACAAAATAACACTTCCTAAAATTCTAAATATTATATTTTCTCACAAAAATAAATAAAAGAAATTAAATGATTTTTTTATTAAAAAGAGAGTGCTTAATTCCTATGAAGTTTTCAATAAATTTTAATTCATTAAAAACTTATATCTATTTTAGAAAATATTTAACCCCATTCATACCTTCCAATATAATGGACATGTAAAAATTATCATATTAAAATTATAATATTATAATAATAGGTGAGGGTTCTTTTAAACTAAGTGTCATGTGTTGAATATGCTATCGAATAAAATGTTCTTTTAAAATATCAGATTGTTAAATTTTTATAATATGATTGGGAAATTTCCTTAGCTAATTTTTGAGATTCTAACATGTAATTTAGTTGATAATTTGTTATATTTAGAGAAATTTACAACATCGATGTGAATGTTAATACATTTAGATAGAGAAAAGAATCATGTAAAGAACGTTCTTTCTAACTCATCCAATGTTGTAATGGAATATAGTGACATGTTTTGGATACAATCCAAATATACCTAATTTAGTGAAAATATTTAAAAGTATTAATCTGACCATATTTTGGGAAAATTTATTAAATGGAAATGTATCACTAAATATATGGAAACTTCCCTAGTCAGTGTTAGGATCATCATGAAGTAGCCAAATAAGCTAAATAGTATTTCAGTTTATTTAAATGGTATTTTAATTTATTTCAAAAAGGTTAAAAAACCCATGGTAGTAGAATTTTATTTGTTGGGCCCTCATGCTATTAGTTGGATCATGATCCATTAAATTTATTTTTCATGTCACTCTCCCTTACAGCACATGTTTAGCTCCTGGTTCTATTTTCTCTTATCTAGGATTGTTTTCATTTTTCCTTTTCTTCCTCAGAATCCCCTCTAACATCAGATTCTAGTCATAAATATCTTTTCTATTTCTCAATGTTGAATAATCATGAATCAAAAAAATTTCATAAAAAAATATCGTGATAAAACCAGTCATAATAGAGGAATTTAAAATAAAAAATAAATAAATAATATCCTATTTAAAATATATTTTTAAAGAAATTCACCTAGAAATGGTTCCAATAACATAAAAATGCTTAGAGATTCATTAATTAATATTTCGGATAAATTGTATAAATTTATAATACTACTATTTCTCACTACTATCTATAATGTGTATCAAGTGTAGTTTTGTGGTCAAACCTATAAAGATGTATTTTGAAATAAATATTATAAAATTACAATAAATAGGAAAAAGTGATATTAAGGTTTTTACAAGAATCAAATAAAACATACCAAGCATAGTAAATCATATTTAATGCCATAGTGAAGTATAATGTATAATTATTTAAAAAATCTATTTCCAAAATTGGGTCTAATAAAATCATTTTTTCTTGGTAATAAATATATCTTAAAAATATAAATTTTATTATGATCAATTATATCAGTTTATTAATAATATAGATTAAAGAAAATCATTTCTAAATAAGGAAACAGAGCCAATCAATGGTCATGTAGAAATCCCAATATGTGAAATTGAATTAAAATAGAACTCTCTTATTCAAAAGAAAAAAATCATACTAGAAAGGCGATGGAGGGAAATGAATGAATACAATAGATTAAAAACTCCAACATGAATTAATAATAAAATAGACTCAACTAGATATAATACCCTATCAATAAATTCTTATAACTAGAAAAAATCACCCCCTAATTCAATTAATGAGATTTTGTAAAATGTAAAAGTATACCTGAACTGAGTAGAAACAAAAGGCTCTAGATTTAGGGAAGGACTCTAAATCATTTATTGATCAAATGATCCAATATTGAATGAATTATTGATATAGCAGTACCAATAATTATTTATAGGAACAAATACATCACTTATATCTCATAATGTAACTTTCATATGTCGATATATATATTTATACATCTATATAAATTTAACTCCATCACATAATACATGTTTATAGGGTGTAAAATCAAGATGAAACATTACATGAAACAACCTCACACATATTTTAAATGGTCTAATAGAGAGAGAAAGTTTTGAATCAATAAATTTATATGGAGTGAACAAGTCAATCACAACATGAACCACACTTCATCCAAAACCTCTTCTCATTTCAATCAAATGGGAGGGTCACAAACATTATATACCACGACATGAACCTTCTCCATAAAATTATCATGAAACTATATATTTACTATTTACATTAATCTGACATAAAAATTGAATACATTAATAATACACTTCTTCCTTTTCACAAAAAATATATGATCTCTATAAAAGCATTATGTGATACGGTACGCCATATCTTGTACCATTATTATCAAATGTTTAAGAAAAACAATCATCATTACTCTAGTAAATCCATTATGCAACCCCATTCATTCACACCACATACTTTATCATCTAATATCAAATGGAAACCATCACAAAAACATCCATCCTCATGGACAAAACACCACATGTACTCAGTGCAATAATACATACATTGAAAAAAATTTATACTATCCAACCTTATACATAGGTGAGATTTATACCCTGAAACATAAACATTATCATACAAAAAGTAGTTACAGTTCATTCTGGTAGATTCTACACAAAGAATAATTCCATGTCTGAATAAATGCATTAAAAAAATCCAATAATGTAATAATAGTTACATATTCCTTCTCCAGTAATGATTCATATTAAATCCTCCCACCGTGTCCCATAAAATTGCTTCCATGACCACGTCTTATGAAATTAAACAGTTGAAAGTTTATGTGGCATGATTTTTTCATCAATTAGGTAACATAAAACTCCATATATAGATCTCTTGGTGTCTCGAATGACTGTATAATTAAAAAATATTACACTCTCAAGATTATATAATATTTTCATGGCGTCTCACAATGTGAACTAAGTAAGCACAGTGAGACAACCTAAGAAACGTACACTCCAATATGATGCTAAAATTATACTTTGTACATGTTGGTTATGATGCAAAGTCAAGTGACCTAGTTTTAATCATCCATATTTTCAACATCATTATCCAAAATTGAGTCATTTACACACCCAATACCTTTTAGTTTAAGAGTTTTAGAGAATCAGGGAGAACCCATTATGTAACAAAACCCATATTTTCGCACCAAAATGAGTATTTTCCCATTAGAAATGGAATTTATTATTCCATATGAATAATAAAATATCCCTTATAAAATATTAATCAAATTAAACCCTCATATAAATATCTTTAATAATATAAATAATCATAATGTAAATTTCAATCTAAATTTTTACACTTTCAAAACTCTACTACTTTAAGAAACAACTTTTAAACTCCTTATTGAGGAACCTTGGTGTGGTATTTTAGGAAGACCAAAACATATGGAACATGGATTGATATGTTTAGAATATATTTTAGTATGGTTTTTTATATAAGTATCTCAATATGGGTGTGAATAAGAGTGGATGGAAGGTTTACTTTTATAAGTGAGGGTAGTAGAAGACTTATAATTATTTAAATATTAAAATAATATTAGATCAATTTCATTGAAATGTGGTGCCAAATTTGTTCAATTTCAAAGGTGTGATAATATAGGGTCTATTAAAATACATCCAATATTATAAACACATGTTTTTGAGTTATTTTTAAACCATATCACCAATGATAACCTCTATTTTAATGCTTCTAACCCATTACTATGGTAACTCGTTACTTAGTATTTAAGGGTAAATAATTTCATTATAAAATGGAAAGTTGTTAAGATGTTCAATATGGTTAATATTCTCAAATATTTAGCTTCAAATTGACAAAATATAATTTTTTTTATTATATTTAAAATTATTAATTAAGTATTGTTGGACATAAAATAACATTAATGTCATTTTAAAAACTATTCACATAATTTGACTTAAAAAACATCAAGATTACCAAACAGATAGAATTTAAATATTTAAAACATTTCATAAATATCATTTTAAACCCTAAAAAACATGAATTACATTAAATTATTCTAAGCACATCACTTTTAATATTTGAAAACTAATTAATTTTATTTTTCACCCACTTACATAAGTGATTTGGTTAAAAAAATATTACGAAAAATAAAAAAATAATATTTGGAAAATAATTTATTAATTTTAAGAATAACTATTTATAATGATTCAAGGAATATTTTTATTCTTATTAAAACATATTAGAGATAATAAAATAAAAAGTGTGATTTTTTACATATGCATTACTTAAAATAATTAAAAGGTCATTAACAAAGGAAAATGGCACTAAATTGACATAATTTAGAGTATAAGACGATTTTGGTCAAAATACACTAATAAAAGAAATAAAGGTTATTTTTATAATATTTTGAGAGCTTATCTTATAGTTTTAATGCCAATTAACCCATTTTATAATTTCCTAAGGTGATAAACATTCACCATGGGTGTTATTCATTTGGAATAAAAATAAATGTGTAACAACCTAGACCCCAGCATGTGAGATCCTGTCATATACATTATTAAATTTTCATAAGATACAATGAATATCATCCTCAAAAACTGAATAATTAAGCATTCTTGGTAAATTAGATACACACATGAGTTTAACATTTCATTTGAATACACAAATCACCACATGATTTTTTTTCAAGAATTACTTCATTCCACCTAGCATAACCCTACATATTAATCTTAGTAAACATCCTAGATTTTTTATAAATGATCTAAAATAATTTTGTTCTCAAATTATTTGTAAGGGATAAGTACTGTCAACTTTCAATTTCATTAGAGGCATTTTTTATTTACATTTGGTCTAACTTTTCTATTTTATTTTTATTAATGATTTTGGAGAAAAGTGAGAGAATTTGGGTAGATAGAGTATGGTACATGGTGATGCATGATTAGTGGTAATTGTGCACCCAGTAGAGGGAACGGTGTGGTATGTGGCTAGTTGTGGAAGTAGCTATCACACAACCAACACATGGTTAGTTAGAGCATGTTCCTCATCCAAGGAAATCATGTGGTAGGTGGCTGGTTTGAGGCAGAATCTACCACATGACATGTGTACGGTTTTTCAGACCATGCAGGATAACCATGTGGTTTGTTTTTCGTGGGCAATGAGGGAAGCACAATTACCGCATTGTTTGAAAAACCATGAAAACTAAATTTGAAACATATTTAAGATATTAATAATTGATTTTTATGTTTTATATATACCCATTTTCAAGCACTAAACCCTAATTTTTCTCTCTCAATAGGGATTAATCACCCTAGGTGAACCTCCCGCTCCTTCGTCGTCCCTTTGATCGCTATTTTTTTGTCAGATTTGGTACGATTCCTCCTCGATTTTTCTAGTAGTTATTTCTTTCCTTGATTTATTCTCTATTCTAGTGTGTCTTCCCCTTCTATTTGGTATTTCTATACTCCAACTATTTGGGTGATGATTGTTGGGTTAGATCTTGGTTCATACAGTTTTTTCTTGATGTTATAGGTTTTATATTACATCTTTAAGGTGTGGTTGAGGTGCAGTTGTAGTTTCACACAAGATTCTGAAATATTTTACACCCATTTTAAGTGGTTCATTACTCAAACATTAATTGATGAATTTTAAATGTTTTATTGAGTTTTTAAATGTGTTCTATAATTTATATGTGAGGTGTGGAAGGTTTTTTAAATAGTTTTGATATAAATACGGCCGAAAAGTGTGGTTTTATTGGGAAATTGTGGGTTTTTATTAATGAACCCCTATTGTTGATTTTTCATGACATCCAAAAATGATACAACATTTTTATAATTTTTTAAAGTGATGTGAAACATGTTTTACCATGTTTTTGGTGTCCATTGGGATTTTAATGTGGTTACTGTGGTGAAGGTATTGATTTATTATGTACGATTATATTTTTTGGATTGTGTGAGTGAAAGTGGTGGTTTATGTGATATATGAACTATAAAATTAGCACAAAGGGAATACTAGGGGACTAGGTGGGTGGACTAGGACATGTATTCTAGTTATTAAAAAGTGGATTAGTCATAGATTCACATAGCGGGATTGACGATGATAACACTAAGTAAACTTTATAATGATTGGGGACCACTATAATTATGGATATTTATTCTCCTTAGAGTATTTTGCATGAGGATGTGGATATTTGTGGTTTCTATACCAATTTTAATTGAGATATGATGTCTTTAGGATCCCACACTTAGCTAGTGCCTTTAGGGATATCCCGTGACTTGGTGCTCTCATGAGATATCGTGCACAATTTCAGAATATAGTACACCTTGATAGGTATTTAAAAACCAATATATTTTCTTCTAAAATGTTTTATATAGAAACTATTTCTATCCTTTATTATAAAACAATTCATTTTAATTGTATAATAATGTTTATAGCATGGAATATTTTGTTAGGTGGCATCAAAATGAGCTTTGGGACACACCCTACTTACAACTTTGGGTGTAAGTAGACTTTTTTATGATTAACGTAGGTAAAGGAAAGATGTTTTGAGATAGTGGATCAGGTTACTAGAGGTATTTGTGGTGCAGGTTAGATGTTGATTTATTGACGGAAATGCCCCACTTTCAATATGGTGGTTTTTGGGATATTTCTCTCTCCTTTATTCTAACCCGTTATTTTTGTTTTTATTTAGTGTTGTAAACTGAAATCTGGATAATTTGTTATGCAATGTTCGGTTGTACATTTTTAGTTTAGTTTATTTATTTTGATGGGTTTCTAAGATAATTAAATAATGTAAAATTATTCCAATGCATTCTCATTAATACCCAGTAACATGTTACTAGCCCGTAGGGATTGGTAATGTCATTCACACTATGCTATGGACCGGGTTGGATACTGGTTTGGATAAAGACCCATCTTGGTTCATGAAAAAATGGTATCATAGGAATGTTCAATCTTCTTCGGTTAATGACATTTTAATAATTCATAGATTTATGGTTGTGTGATTGTTAAATTTCTCATGAACATGTCTTTTATCACTATATATATGAATATAATGGTTATTTTTCTCTTTATATATATGTTTTCCCACATAGAACGTAAGTATGTGTTATATCAAGTGACCTTCATACATCCCATTAATTCTTTTAATGTGGAAGTTTTATTAATATATTTTTAAATGTAGTATTTCAATAAATAATTGTTGAAAAGTAAAACCATAGTGTATTAACCTAAGTTACTATTTTGATGACATAATTTACTAAATGGAAAGAATGAAACACCCTATGTTTTTAAAAGGAAAATCGATGTTTGATAGCATACATGATACACATCATCTAGCTCAAAAAATAACAAAAAATTATTATTTAAATATTTCAGTGATACTATAACATTCATAATGTTAGGAATGATCATGGTTAATTGAATTATAAAAATTTTGTTTACACATGTATATATAATTAATTTTTTGGGGATCAATTAATTATAACTGAATATAAAACCAATTTTTAAAGAATGTTTTATTCTGAAAAACTATTAAAATGTAAACAATTGCGTTTTATTAACAATAAATAATAAAATTTCTTTTTAGGATTATTTAATTTTAATATATATATATATATATGTAATATTCAATATAATTTTTAAAATTTATCTGATGTGTTCTATTAACTTGATATAAGAATAAATCCATTTATACAAAAACAAGTTTTTTTAAAAAAATATGGCAGTTTTTTCACCTTTTCATGGTGCTCCTATTTTGATTCTAGTTTTTGGTATTTTTGTATATTCTATTTGAAAAATAATTTTCCATTAAATAGGATTATCTTAATTTACATTGGTTAAATATTTGTTATTTTTTGATAATATTCACTTTTTGATGAATATTGAAAATAAATAATGCATTTTTATTTGAAAAATTATTTGTATCAAATTATTTTATATTTTTAATATTTTTATGAATGGTTTTTATATTGAATTAAATTCATATTTTATCATTTAATCCTTTTTAGGTCATTGGAATCTATTTCACATTGAAAATGGATATAAAAAAATAGTGAACTTTTGAACGTTTTTACTTTAAAAACTCATTTTCTCGATTAGTCAATGGGATTAATTTTAAATTAATTTCTATAAATTAGGTGTTATTTATATCAAAAAATGAATTCATTATTTGGAATCATATGTTAAAACTTCATTCAATAGGTTCTTTTTATATTTAGGAGTTAATAATAATAACATTAGTAATTATTTTAATTACAACGCTTATTGGTAAATTAGGTATTTGATTGTAAAAATAATTTTATAAATGTTATACAATTACCCTAAAATATTTCCTAGAATGGATTTGTGAGTTTTTTTCAAAAATAAATCATATGTGGGAAAAAAATTATAACCTTAGGAATTCACTTGGGTTTGAGTATGACATTTATAATATATTATTTAAAGTAAATACAAAGATGTCATACTCATGTTTCTTATAACTATAACAATTTTAATATTGGATATATAAGTGATATGTTTGAATATAATTTTATTTAAAAATATAAAATTTCTACCTACATCATTATATTTTATTTATTATTTTTAAGAAGTAAATTATTAAATTAAATGGTGACACAATAATGATTCAATATTGATTAATTAATCGAAGAATTAATTAAATGAAATAATTTTTTTAAAATTAAATACATTTTGAGTGAATTAACATCATCCATGATTTTTTGGAATATTATAACCTATTATTCATGAATTAATGAAGTTTTTTTTAAAATTATATTGTTGTAATGATATTATTACAAAGACGATTAATGAATAGTGTCAAAATCAACACTATTGATATTTTAAAAATAAGAATATTTTACTAACCAAGATAAAATTTATATAAGTTAAAAAATAGACAAAGTGACTTTTATAAGTCTCAAAATTTAATCAATGACTCATTAATTTTTCGTTTGGAATTTTATAGGAACAATATTAGTTCACAATGTAAATTAATTATATCATGGAAAAAATTGAAATGGTCATATAAGGGATAAAACAAAAAAGGTAAGGGTTTAAAAATTATCAAAAAAAATTAATTTTAATTAAATAAATTTATTTTGACCCACAATCATCCTATATTAAAAATATATTATTTTGGGACAATTTTTAAATTTATTTTAATTCATATTAATTTAATATTTGGAATGATTCCATGACTGCCGCTCTTCTCTCTTTTAAGAGGGAACTACGCCATAGCATTTCATCACATATAAAAACCAATTTAGATTAGAAAATATTTTACCAAATTCAGTAATATAATCTCTATCCTCATTATTGATGATTTATTTTAGAAATAACACTCATCATAGATGTGGTATGATGTTAATCAAAGGTGATCATTTGAAGAACAAGTATCATTTTTAATTACATGTTTCTTTTTTATTTATTATTACACATAATTCAAATATTCTACAATAATGATGAGATAATAAATCTAGTATCCTAAATATATTGACATTTATTATTTAATGTTTATAATTTAAATTCATCTATTATTAATATCAAATGGGAAATAAATGAATCGTTTGTGTGTGCATGTGAACTATTACCTCCACGTACAGATATAATATGTTTTCTATTATCTCCTTTCATGTATGGTAATAATGATTGAATTAATTGTTTTATATGATATCTATGAATTATTTATAATTATATGATAATTATATATCAATTAAAAGTTTTTATTCCATGAACAATAAAATGATAACATCATTCATGCGTGTGTTGAACTAACACCTCCACGAACTGATGTGTTTCATTTTTCATCACCACTTCACATGGATTATATATATAAGTATATTAAATTATTTATTTAATATATATGATAATATTATAATTATAAAAAGATAAAATAATATATACATTCATTCGATAATGTTCATTAACAAATGAAAACATTACTCATTCATATATACGGATTATTGTCTTTATGATTGCAAAGTAGTTCATTTTTAATATAATTATTTATTGAATTGATTTTAAAGTAGAATTTAATTACAATATTTATTATTATTTCTTGAATATTGTTCTAAATATTATGGAACAATGAACTCTTTAACCATATTTGACTTATTGATTTTATTTTGGAATGAAATATCAAATATCATCAAAATTTCTTACATGAACATTAATAATTATGTAATTTTTAAAAAATGATATTAAGTTATATAATAATAATATAAAAGTTAAAGAAAGTTCAATAATGTAAATAATTAACATATATTTATTATAAAGGATGATAAACAACATATGTGACGAACAAGACTTAAGGTAAGGGATTTCAGCACAATCTTCTTTAATTGAGGACTTTATTTATGATATACATATTTATTCTCTTTTAAGGTGTATATAAAGATAATATGAAATTTAATATCAATATTTTATCTACAATTATTTTAATTAATAATTTGTTAAATTTATTCATGCATTGATATTATGATTTAAATGTTCTACAGTGGTATGGGAAACTTTGATGTTTATAGATTTAATTATAAAATATTTTTCCTTATGTCATTATTCATGATATTATTTTAAATATTAAATAAAATTAATATAAAAAAATTTATTCTTATTTTTAATTTCATTAAAATTTCTTCAAAAAGTATTCATTTAATGCATTTTTATATGAAATGTTTTAACAGAAGGAAAAAAATGTTCTATTCATATCGTATACGACGACAAAGAATTATCCATCATCATAGATATTATATTATTAACTTATTACGTTGATAGATTTATAGTTTTTAAAAATGAGAAACCATATTTTATATTTTTTGGGTTTTTCTTAAATGTATCTTCAATGAAAATTCGGTATTGGAATTGAAAATGGGTTCGTGATAGAAAAGTGTATTTTTATCCAGAAGTTTTTTCAAATAAGATTAAAATAGTTTTTCAAATGGTTTTATGATGAATGTGTCTTATTAATGGTATGGTACTTGTGCATTATATAAAATTGGTGAGCCCAATAAATCATATAGGAAGGTTGGATCGCCATTATAGCTCATAAGTCTACCTGATACAACTTATACGAAGGGTTTATCATTATTATAACCCACAAGTGAAATTGATATAGCTTATAAAAGGGGAATATCCTCATTATTTCTTATGGTCGATCCCAATATATCTTATATGAAGGGTGATCTAAATTACTAATCTCTAATTCATTAGGTAATGAAGATATTGGAAGTCGTTCATATGTTTATTCAAATTGAGACTATTTGGAACAGTTTTTATGTATATCATGCTCTAATCCACCTAAATGAGTTTTAATTTCTTGCTTATGGGTTTAATAATTTTATTTCAGAAAAATTTATATTTGTTTTTCATGTAAAGATGTTTTTCATTATCGTAAATAACATTGAATGTGTTTTCATTTTTTCCACTATACTAATTACTTTCTTCCATTTTATGTCCCCTACGGAGCTTTTTTTTCTCATCCCAAGTTTTAAAAAGTTTTCACATGGATAAATAATTAGTGAGGATAAGGATGAGGACAATATTATAATTCTAATGAATATAATAAACCATATTTATTTTATAATGTTATCATTTATGAAAAATAAGGGTATGGAGTAAAAGTGTCTACTTTGTAATATTTGAGTTGTTTTGTTTGAGTTATATCGTAATTATCTAAAACACTAAACCTAAAAAAGAAACTTAGTGTAAAAGAAAGAAATTTTTATGACTAAAACTCATGAATATGAAATTTTTAAGGCTATTTCCTATAAATATAATCTATTATATTCACATTTTGATATAACTTGTTCAAATTTATTTATTTATATTTTCGTTGTTGTGGAGGGCATTAGGATCAATGATCTGTACTTTTGTGGCATAATCTCACAGGAAACTTAGTTATGAATTTGATCATAGAGGATAGTCTTGTGTAATGAATTCCCCAAGAGAAACATAGATATTGTATCTTATGGGAACTCATCATCCTTAAGATGATGGACATCAATGCAATTATTTTTTGGGACTAGTTCTTCCCATTTCATGATTGTGTTATTTACTAATACCATAGGTTATCGTTTACATTACCAGAAGGTGGTAGATATTTTCAATAGGGTTATTGGAATATCAAGAAAATTAGAGTTGGGCCAGATGATTCTGTGTTGGGTGCATGAACGCCCATATTTCTATCAATTATAATGAGGATCACAGAATAAATAGGGTAAATTTTTCACCTATAGTATATCATTTTAGGTATGTTTTATATAATTTATTTTTCAATCTAGCTCAATATAGATAGGTTTATTTCTCGATCTATATAGATGAAATAGATTAACTTATCTTCACTACTCATTCTATGATAAAAACGTATGAGTATTAGGAGCTCAAGACAATGCTAGATGATAATGAAGCCTATGTATTTATAAAACCTAGTACTTTATGTGGGGGTTCATCGGTTCTTTTCATGATGTAGATGGATGGAAACCTTAGTATTTTTGTCGATTAACATTGATTTAATAAGATCCCGGTCAAACAATTCTATAACATTCCATATATTGATGACGTCTTTCACATAGTATAATGAGTGATGATTTTCTCCATGATCAATTTGAGGTAGGGTTATCCTCCGGTACCAGTTTTACATTAAGAAATACCTTGTACTATGTTTCATAGAATGTATGTCCTTTATTCATATATAATTATTTTTTAGTCTCATGAGCACAAAATCTATTTTATTCGATTTAATGAATATGTATTTTCACCCATATCATTATTCATTTATGGTAGTCACGACCGATGATATCTTATTGTATTCTCACAATCAACAAGAACATATCAGAAATCATGAACTCATACTGAACACACTAAGATAGAGCCATATATATGCTAATCTCTTAAAATTATAATTTTGGATTGATAATTTTCACTTCATGGGTCATATAATTTCATAGAAAGGATTATATTTTGACCTAGAGATAGTGATAGTGATAGTTCCCTAAGAGAAACCCAATATTTTCTTTTACATCTAGAGTTTCTTTAGGGTCTCATGATATTAAATATTATTCATATAAGAATTTTCAAACATAAATTAACCATAATGGGAAATAACAAGAGGTGTTTGAATTCATATGGTCAAAATCCTATGAGAAAACCTTTCAATAGGTGAAATGGAGGCCAACTTTTTCATTGATCCCTATTTTTTAATGATGTCCACAATGTATACAGTTTAATGTTATCCACTAGGAATTATTCTAGGATATGTTCTAATGAATAAATGTTGATTAATAGTGTATGAGTTTCATCATTTAAGACATTTTGAGTGGTGTTACCAGACAAAAAATATCAAGTTAGTAGTGGTGGTTCATTCTTTTCATTGTTGGAGGAAATATTTATGTGTATGACCTTTTTTGGTGTATAAGGATCACAAAATGCCCAATTATATCATAATGTTGGGTTAATTAAATATCAAATAAAGGATTTAATTTAGATACTTTCAATCCATTGGATTGTGATTTATTATATTCCTCATAATGGTAATGTTGTGGAAGATTCAATAAGATAGAGAATATAGAAATAGGTAGTTAGAGTGGCCAGAGATGGGTGGTGGTTGATTGATATTTTATCCATGATGCATTTAGAGGTACTGAACAATCTAAGAAATCCAAACCTCATATCTTTTGCAGTGACCTATTTATATCTGGTGAAATGTAAGATGAGATAACTGTCAAATAATGAGGGTATAGTCATGAGGGAGAGACTTTTTGGTGGGGAACCATCACCAGGATTGACCATTGAAGTGGTTGAGTTCATATGTATCCTTAGACGCTTCTGGGTTCATATAGAAAACATAGATGAATTGATGTAAGAGTATCATTCTTATACATTGGTTTTACATTATGAATATAAATATTTATATATAGATTTAAATCACCAATATTGGTGGCATAGTTTGAAACAAGAGATAGTTGTAATTATTAATAGGTGTTCCACCTGTCATAAGCTGAATTGAGAACACCAGTGACCAGTATGAATTTTTTACCCCTTTCCCACTCCTTAGTAGAAATGGTGTGATGTCACAATGGACATTGTGACTAGTTTACTGATATCTCATCAAATCAATGACATGGTATGTGTGTTCATCTATAGTATCACAATGGTCTCATAATTTCCACATATCTAGGAAAACATTTCTATGCATTAGCTTCAAAGGCACTATATCTGGATTATTATTTAACTAATGGAATTCAATGGACTTTTGTGTTGTATGGGGATTCTTATTTTAAATTTTGGTTCTAAGAAGGGTTGGAAATTTTATTAAGTACACATGTACATTTTAGTATATCATACCACCCTTAGACAGTTGGGTAGTTTGAGAAGATGATACAACTTATAGAGAACATTATTTGAGCATGCATCATCAATTTCAAATGTTTTTCAGAGAAACACCAACCACTCACCAAATTTTCTTATAAAACCTCTTTTATGTTAGAATTCAGATGGATCCCTATGAGGCATTATATGTTGTACTATTCCAATCACACCTATTCTTGTTAGATTCAAGGAAGGGTTGTACTACGGCAACCTCATCACTTTCTCTATACATTATAAATGATTTAATTAATCAGGAATCGCATTGTTACAACATTTTATAACATAAAATGTTATGATGATCATTATTCATGACCTATAGAGTTAAAATTTTGAGATTGAGTATTATTTTTTGTTTTCAATAGAATGGGGAAATGACATTTTTGGTGGAAATGGAAGCGTTCCCATCAAGCCATTGGACCTTTTGAGATTGTGGAGAGAGTTGGGTCAGTAGCCTATTGGTTATATTTTCCTCATATTTATAGGGGTATGAATATTTTATTCTAGTTTTATCATCTTTTCTAGTAATATTCCAAATCTCCTCATATTATTCAACCTAGAAATATCAAGTTAGAGGTAGATGTTTCCTTTGAGTAATGTTGTATCTGTATTTTGAACCAGAGCATGAAGTCTCATCATGGAAGGCCAGTCTCTCTAGTATGGGTCTTATGGAAGAACGTTAGAGTATTAGAAGATAATTGGGAGAGGGAGGATGACATATGTTCCATGTGTCGGGATTTGTTCATGGATTATTTTTTACCACCATTAATAGAGCAACTCATGGATGTGTTTTCCTTAGCTGAGGAGGTTTTAAAATATGTTTTTCCCTTATGGAAATGGATCCTTTTAATTTAATTATAAATAATTATTTTTACTTATATAAAGGTTCACAACACTTATCGAAGGAAGCTAATGTTTTTTTGGATTTTTTTAATCTCAAAGCTATAATTTAGGGAGAGGAGATCATGTGCATGGTTTTACCAAACAATGCAATAGAGACCGAATGGTTTAGGAAAACCATGTGGGGTACTACATGTCTCTATAGGTGGGAAATAGATAGACCACTATCATTAAAACCATGCTCCATATATGTGTGGTCCAAAATCCATGGGTAGTAGCTCGATCACGATTTCCACAAATTTTATAAAAATATGCATCCATACAGTTATCCTCTTAAAAAGTGGGAAGATTTACGATTTTCCCTCCATTCACATAAACGGATAAACCATTTTCCTTCTCTCTTATTTTATAATAGAATTAACACCAAGGGAGAACTCTCCTCTCTCATTTTCTATAATTATAATCCGTTATCCATCTATCCTCTGATGCATGTGTTGTCTATCATATTGAATCCCCCCATATGAAGTGAATTAATTTGTTTTCTTCCTTCCATAGGTTATCTGTCTATCCTGAGAATTATTTTTGTTTGAGAGCATTTGATAAATTATTTTGAGTTTTTTTATTTTTCCATTTTCTTCTCATCATGACCAAAAAATGGAAAATACATGAGGATATTTCCTCTAACGGGATAAAGAAGGTGGTCTATGAATTTTACCTCAATGAAATATTGTTTATATTTTTTGTAGTACTGTATACTTGTTTTCACAACTGTTTCCATTAAAAAGTATATTCCTTGAATTTTTTCTTTTCTTGGGAACCTAATGACACTTCTAAATCCCTGATAATTATTTAGGTTGTTAACCTGAACATGAACCACCCCTTTGGGTGTCCCCATAATATTCCAATTTGGCATCTAGGTTATTATTAAAAAATAGTCATTAAAGTGATTTGTTTCAATTATTAAATGATATACCATAAATGAAAATGGATAATTTATAGTGGTGTACCATGGCTAAAACACTTAACTATATTTGAGTTAGTAATTATATTTTTGAGTGGAATAAGTGAATCGACTTGAATTGCACATGTAAAATGTTACCCTTCCACCCTCAAACTGTGTCATCAATAAAAAAAAGGTAGTGAAACTAATTAAATAATTTTTTTAAATTGGCATGATTGTTACATGGAAAGTGTAACACTTCATGTAAAAATAATTTCCATCAATATATATAGACCTAAAACCATTTCATAAATTAATTAAATATAATGATATGAATTATATGGATTTATTATATTGGTATTATTATTACATGGGAAATTTTTCTCATCATACTAAAATAAATTGTTCCTTTTAGGAATCTTTTTCTTGATATAGGAGTGGTAAAACTTGAGAATTCCTTACAATACAGAGGGAATTCCTTGAGCACTCATAGGATTACTCAATGAATCATTGATCTGATTAATATGGGAGAAACCCACCACAAAATCTACAGCTTTTAATATTACATGAATTCCTTAGTATATCCATGATGATTCACGTGAAAGAATAGATGATATTAGAACAGCAAGTATACACTCCAATGATTAATCTTAATTTATTCAAATAATGGACCCCATGGATTCACCCCTCTCGGCCTTGTCAAGAATAGTCCTAGATTACTATGGATGACCTCCATGGATTTGGTTAGACACTATTATAGAGGAATGCATTGGGCGTACCCATGGGGTTACACCTAGATCCTTATATTCAGACTTAATGAGTTATTACTATGAGTTTTCTTGACCCCTAAAGTCCTAGATTTCTTATTCTCACCTCACATCATTTTATTATATAATCATTATTATTATGATCTATTTAGATATATGAGGAACATGAATATTGTTAGTTTATTCGGACACACAAGCATTAATCTATAGGTCCTTGATGATGCAAGTATATTGTTAAATATATCTATTCTGTATGAAAATATATCATTTACGTCTTGATTTTTGAGACATTTATGGATTTTTATGAATTGGATTCTGAATATTGGAATCCCATGATGACCCCTTTTAAGCATGGTTTTTACTTTATACATTTTTCATCATGTATGATTATTATATCTATAAACTATTTAATTTATATTCACAGGATGTATTTTTGTAGATGCCATTGTATGTGACTTAGTGAGTATATCTTAAACCTTTTTGGGTTGCTGATTAATACCAAAATAGACTTCATGGATGTAGGTTAGGATAGAGGAAAGTGTGTTGTTTTTTATACCTTATTTATTTTGGCATGGGATTGGAGGAGCATATGAACACGATATGCCTCATGATTCTATTTGAAGATAGTATTTTAGTCTTTTTGGTTCTTTTTGTATACCTGTATATATATTTTCATTCTTCCATGATATACTATTTATTTGGATTAAAAACCTCATATATTCTAATTTTCTATATCATGAATATTACTTCTATTGAGGACTATTTATTTATCTAAATGATTTACATTACACATTTAGTTTGTATTATTCTTATTCCTTGTATCCATTATTTACAATGTTGTGATACTTTGATATTAAGGGTATATTCTCCCAATTAAACAACTGTAGACCCTCATTTATAGGTTATATCCTCTAGTATAGGGGGAGGATAGCTTGAGGATATGTGACATATTTTTTATGGTTACTTATGAGTGCACCATACCTTGAATGTTACTCCCCACCATGTTGACAATTGAAGGTATGAATCTAGGTTCACAACATCTCATTAATTTCTTCCCTATGGGTAAAATGGTTGGGGTGGGGTAGTTTATTTGTACTTGAATTCTCTCAATGTTACATTTATCTTACTGAAATATTGTGGGTAAGGGAGGTTTTTAAGAAAAAAAATCACACTATAATCTAGAAGAAAAAGTACTTGAATATGATGAAGAAAATCTCATATTATGATATTGTGACATTCTTTAGTTCATGCAAATTAATTTTTTAGAAATATAAAAAGGTGCTTCATCATCAAAATTATTGATAACTAGGATAATAATATATTTTTTGACATCAGTGATTCATGGATGAAACCTAACCATGTGTTTTGGATTATTCAAAGCTAACCCTTGAGTGTACTTCGTATTGGATGATAATTTCTCACACATTTTTAATAACATTAATTGATTATAAGTAATCTGTGTCTCAAAATGAAACCAAATATATCATGGTGAATTCTATGATTTTTTGGGATAAACATGTAAAACATCTCTTTAATCTTATTCAATACAGATGTATACAGGTGACAGAGATTGTAACACCCCAAGCTTCCACGGTACGTTTCCCTTCGAATAATGCGATAGCATGTGTTGTACGCAACCTCGATTTCTAACACACACCACAACTAATTAAACTAGCCGTTGTGAATAAGTAATACCTACTTTTTGAAATCATATATATTTTATATTTCAAAATGGACTTCATTTTTGGATTCGGAATATCGAAATTAGCCTAGGGTGAAATTTTGGTACTTTTCGGATAACTTTTATATTTTGATAAATAGTGAAAATTACTAAATTTTAATTAAAAACAACTTTTTTAATCAAAATAATTAATATTGATAAATTATGAATTTGAGTGGTTTTAAAGTATATTTAGAATATATTTTTACCATTTAATTTAATTTTGTTCATTGGACATAATTTTACAATTAAACCGAACATAAACAAGTGTCAATCTTTTGATAGTTATTATCTCTTAAAAACACGCTTTTTGTTTTGACAGCGGGAATTAATTTTAAATTAATTTCTGCCACTTATGTGTTTTGAATTTAGGAAAATGGATTCCATATTTGGAATCAGGATGTTCAAATTATGTAAATAGGTAACTTTTATTTTTACATATTTTGAATAATTACTGCGGTAAATATTTTATTTACCATGGTTAAAGGGTAAATCCGGTAAATAAGGGTTAAAAAATAATATTATAATAATACAAAATTACCCTAAAACGTGTCCTAAACTTATTGATGGACACATACCCGACCATGGGCATCCTTGGGTCGATTTGAGGACCCCTTGGAGCCACTTGTATGTGGTAAGGACACATTATATTAATAAAGTTAAATTAAAAATAAAAATGGCATAAGCTTACATCTTTTAGAAGAACAATTTTTACATAGGGTTATACATGTTGGATTTTCGATTATAAATATTTATTAGAAAGCTAAAACGATTTCCTACATAATGATATTTTATTTATAATTTTTAGACATCAAATAATTTAAATTATTAATGACACAATAATGATGCAATGTTTACCTCATTAATAAATCATTTAAATAAATAAGATTATAATGATTAAAATATTATCTAAAACCTGTCCAATTATTATTGGTTGATGTTATTTTGAATATAAGTCATCTTATCTTCGACCTCAATGATTTTTGGACCATTATAAACCGAATATAATTATATTATAAAGTAATACTTTCACTCTTTCCTAAAGAGCCCCTCCTCTCCCTTATAAAAGGAGACCACTTCTACTCATTCCTCACACCTCTCAAGCCACTTGGCTCATCCAAACCCTGCCCATATAAGCTCCCCACATCCCTCTCCTACTACTTGAAGCTTCCCCTTAGGCAGAAAGCATTTCAAGAAGTCCTTTGGTTCCAACCAAAGTGAGTTACCTAAATTAAAGGTAACGATTTCTCTTAAATTATTTTCATTTATTTTTCTTCTCCAACCCCCAAACTCTTTTTATTTCCTTTATTTTGTAACAACAACAGTATCCACAATATACTAGGATGTTGTTATAAGAAGGAATCAAACTAAACATACACACAACGATGATGAACATAATGTTTGTGTGGATGGAAAACTAACGCCTCACAAAACGATGATTGTTCAAATACATCTTACCACCTCTCATGGTGGCCATTATGACGGCACTGTAATTAAATATGATATTAATGATATATATTTTATATATAAGCTTCTGTAATTCCATTTTATTTCATACCATTATTCGTTTCATGTTGTATATACATACGATAATTTCATTTGAGGAAGTGCGGACTACCGCCCCCTTAAAATGATATGACTCGTTCATACCACACATGGAACATATAAAGGATGGTGTTAATGAACTTAAGTAACATATATAAAATATTATATTATACTAGAATAGTAATATACCAATGTATCATTTGGATTCGATTCTTTTAAAAATAAAAATTAAATGGAAGTAGCGTTCGTGCGTACGTATGGACCACCGTCTCCACGAACGCGATGAGATTCATTCTCCATCGTATCCATTCAAGTCTTATTCTCATTTTAGGGTTAAAAATAATGTTAATATCATTCTGATTATGAATAAGATATAATCTATCCATTAAAAACATGTCTTACGTAACCAAACATTTAAGAAGAACGAAGCGATTATCACCCGAAACGACGATAACACTAAGATATTATTAATAAAGCAATGTTAAAAGATCATATATGATATCATATTAATGTATATGATTCTTGTATAATTTAATAACAATTATTTCACCATTATACAGGAGGTTAACCTACCCCAACAATGGAAAAGTACAAGGTAAGTGTTATTTCACAATCTCTTCATTATCCGAGGTTGTTTATACGTAATAATCTACTGGGATTTATTTATAATCCACATCCATGTTTCTTCGAAATGTATTTCAAAACATATTTATTATTTACAAGAATATAGGTTAAAGTCATTTATACCATTGTTTGACTTTTTATAAGAGGTTTATAAAGGAATCTTTCCGTCGTTTTCAAAACAAGGTCCTTTTTAACCTTTTCGACAGAATTATGGTAAGAATGTTTTTTTAACTTATACGGCGGGTGCGGCTATTTTCCACCGTTATAAAATCTTCAAAGATTCCCTTACAATCTTATAAGAATATTTTCAAAGAAAATGTTTTATTTTATATGGATCTTAAATGATTTCAAAATAAAAGGAGATATTTCTTTAAAAAGAATTTTGATTTCATCTATGTCAACATCCTTTGATGGATTTTAAGATTATTTGAAGTTGATTTATTATGATACAAAACTTCTATATTGTATTGAAGGTTTTGTGATATGTTTGACTGTGGATGTGCTATTTTTATACCATTCATAGTTTATGGTGAAAGTATTGACATTTCGTATTCTAGTTTTAATACGAATGTTTATGTTATGTTTAAACCTTTTCATATGGGAATGCATTGGACTTAATATGTGACGGGTGGAGCCCGCTATAGCTCCTCGATGCGTCGGTAGGTCTCATGAGACAAACTAGTGTCTTGGCACAAGGCATTGACAAAATCATATTTGTAGTCTTGGCACGAGGCCTTGACTATGTGGTTATGATAGTCTGGCATTATGCATTCCAACATTATGAAAGTGGTTATTGATTTTTGCATGTGATTATTCGATTAGTAGAATGTCCATGTGAATAAGTAAATGGCATTATTTCATTTTATTTATGCCATACCATGTTGAAAGTTCATGTTTGAAAGGCTTTTGTTTTAGTTATACATTGTCTTAAATGTTTATTCTTATAAATGAAAGTTTCCGCTATATTGTTATCCTTACTGGGCATTTGAGCTCACCCCTTTTCTATGTTTTATTTTTCCCAGGAAGTGAAGAAGTAAATTATGAATGACCTGCAGGGATGTTATGTGGGGATATGAGTGTGGATTATGGAGACAATATGTTTTTGTAGTAGTTTTTCATTTTATGATGTGATGTAAAACTTATGAATATATCTAGTGTTTCCAAGGCTACTAAACCAATCGGTCTTTCGAGATTTGATCTTTCTTGTGATCATGCCAATGTTATGTAATAATGCACCGACTCAGGGTAACTAGGGTCGGGGCGTTATAGTTGGTATCAGAGGAAGTTTAGTACAAACCTTGGAAACTAGATTTAGATAAACTCTGATTAGAGCACGTAGACCTAAGATGAACTTTGAGGATTAGTATAGAAGAACTTCCTAGAATTTTGGTATTGTAGAGATTTTGTGAGTTTTCCGAGCAATACATCCCTGTCTGGATACGAGCAGGTAGATGCGGCTCTCGCACAAATGTACCTAGGGGTAAAACCCGAAAACACCGCTTTGAGCTAGACTCGAACGGGAACTGGTGCACGACAACGGGCCTTGCTGCACTCTTGGTTATGACACTCCCGGGGGATATGCTTAGGATAACTCTCATTTTCTTTACAAATCATTATGAAGGGTTTATGAGTATATACTTCCTCAAAGAAAACATTCTTATGATTATGGATTATATCCATAAATAGTTCAATTTATGTTAAGTGTTTTATAAGTATGGGATTATGTATTTTGATTCATAAACTGATCTAGTTTATGCCATTGTTTAGAAATGGCGCCTAGTGGAAGAAATGGAAACCGTATCAATGCACACACTCTATGTAGGGATTGCCCTCCTACTCAAGATAATTATAGTGGAGCTGGTGATGCAACTGGAGCCGATCAGCTAATCACCATACTGGGACAACTTACTCAGGTTATGAATAATAACCTTACCCGTATGGAGCACCCTGATCCGCAGCGTGGAGGATCAATGTTAGATCGATTCATGAGGCAACAAACACCAACATTCAATTGGAGTACAAATCCCTTAGTAGCTGAGCAATGGATAAATTCCCTAGAGAAAATATTTCAGGCTTTGGGGAGCAGTGAAAGGGAAAAAGTTATCATGGCAGTTTACCGCCTCACTGGAGATGCTGATCAATGGTGGTCATTGATTCGAAACATGAAGGAAGATGATGAAGTATCAAATATGGAATGGTGGGAGTTCAAAGATCTGTTTTTAAAAAAATACTTTCCTCGCGACCATCGAGAAGATATGGAAAGGAAATTTCTGAGTCTGAGACAAAAGGAGGATGAGAATGTCACAAAGTATGAGGCTAACTTTACAAGGTTAGCGAGGTATGCTGGAGATTATATTCGCAACCCTAGAAGTAAGATTGATCGTTTCTTTGATGGGTTAAAACCATTTCTTCGTTGAGCATTAGTCTCACAATCCTTTTCATCGTACGAAGACAATGTCTCATGTGCTATCAAGACAGAAAAGGAATTCTCTAAGTCTTATGACTTTAAAGCAAAGCAAGAGAAGAAGAGACCTGCTGATCAATCTGGGAATGGAAATAAGGGGAAGAAGGGAAAGGTTGAATATCCATCTTGTGGTAAATGCGGGAAGAAACACCCCGGTGCTTGCTTGAAGGGAATGGGAGTCTGTTACAAGTGTGGTGAAAAAGGCCACCAAGCTCGTGATTGCAAGGGGAAGAAGGAAGCTACCAACGTTCAGTGCTACAACTGCAGGGAGATGGGACATTATGAAAATGAATGTCCTAAGAGTCAGGAGAACTTACCTCAGAAAAGGCCATGGGATCAAGGCCAGGCTTATGCTATCACTACTGCTGAGGTAGAAGCTCTGAAAGACGTGGTGGCAGGTAATTTAATGGTTTCCTCAAGTTTAGCAAATGCATTATTTGATTTTGGATCATCGCATTGTTTCATATCTTCCCAGTTTGCTAAGAAAATTAGATATTTTCAATTTGATTTAATAAGGGAGTTGTCAGTTAAAACTCCTAAGGGAAGTATCATTGCAACAAATTTTTGTGAATCAGTCCCCATTAGAGCACATAAATTTTCTTTATCTGCTGATCTCATCGTCATACCTATGATTGAGTTTGATATAATCCTCGGTATGGACTGGCTTTCGGACTATGATGCGAAGATTTATTGTAAGAAGAAAGAGGTTACAATCCTTGATGATAATGATAAGGAACACCTTATTTTTAGAGCAGAATCGTCACCACTTAATTCTTATTTAGATCCACCCCCAGTATCTCAACATAATTCAATTATTGGGGAGGAAGAGAATGAAATAACTGTCGGTGAGGAAAGGAATGTTCAAATAGAGGATGTACCTTTTGTGAAAGAATTTGTAGATGTATTTCCGAAAGATTTACTGGGACATCCTCCAGAACGAGAAGTTGAGTTTTCCATTGATTTGATTCCTGGATCAAGGCCTATATCGAAGACCCCTTAAAGAATGGCTACTGTAGAGTTAGTCGAACTAAAGAAACAACTAGAGGAATTGAGTAATAAAGGATTTATTCACCCTAGTGTTTCTCCATGGGGAGCCCCTGTTCTTTTTGTTAAAAAGAAAGATGGATCTATGAGGTTATGTATCGACTACAGGGAGATCAATGCTATAACGATAAAGAACAAGTATCCCCTACCTCGTATTGATGATTTATTTGACCAACTTCATGGAGCTCAATACTTTTCAAAGATTGAACTTTGATCTGGATACCATCAGTTGTGTGTGAAGAAGGAAGACATTCCGAAGACAGCATTTCGAACCAGGTACGGGCATTACGAGTTTACTGTAATGCCGTTTGGATTGACTAATGCACCCTCTGTATTCATGGATATGATGAATAGAGTTTTCAAGGAGTATCTCGATGAATTTGTGGTGGTATTTATTTATGATATCTTGGTATACTCCAAAACCTACGAAGATCATGAAAATCACTTGCGCATTATCTTGAAGACTCTTAGGAGGCATGAATTATATGGGAAGTTTAGTAAGTGTGAATTCTGGCTTCAGGAGATTTATTTTCTTGGCCATATTGTCTCTAAAGATGGAATCTCTTTTGATCGTTCTAAGACCAAGGCAATCCAAGAATGGCCAGCACCTACGAGTATAACTGAGGTACGTAGTTTTATTGGTTTGGCAGGTTATTATCGACGTTTCGTCCAGAATTTTGCCCGATTGGCTAACCCATTAACGAAGCTCACACGTAAAGGGGTTAAATTTGTTTGGACAAAAGAGTGTGAAGAATGTTTCGAAGAACTGAAGAGAAGATTAGTCAATGCTCCTATATTGACTCTACCATCGGGGAATGATGGGTTCGTTATTTATAGTGATGCATCGAAGAAAGGACTTGGTTTTTTCCTTATGCAGAATGATAGAGTTATTGCCTATGCATCACGACAGTTGAAAATTTATGAACAAAACTATCCTACTCATGATCTTGAGTTAGAAGCTGTGATCTTTTCTTTGAAGATATGGAGGAACTACCTCTATGGTGAAAAATGTGAGATTTATACTGATCACAAGAGTTTGAAGTATATTTTCTCACAAAAAGAACTCAACATGAGGCAAAGGAGATGGCTTGAATTACTCAAGGATTATGATTGCACGATACACTACCACCCTGGGAAAGCAAACAAGGTGGAAGATGCTTTGAGTAGAAAAGACCATGGAGTTTTGAACAATATGAGAATTGAAAGGGATCCAATTTTCATGGATCTAGTGAAGATGGACATGGGAATAACCAGGCAAGGCGAAACATCATTTCTTTTTCAAATGGTTGCCAAACCATCTTTACTAGAAAGGATTAAGAGTTCTCAGACCGATGATGAAGAATTTCAGAAGAAGATTAAAGCTGTGAATGATGAGAGATTGAGAGACTTTGTGTATGAAGATGAGATTTTGAAATTCGGGAAGAGACTTTGTGTTCCCGATTTACCTGATCTAAAAAGGGAATTGCTGGATGATTCTCATAGTTCCAATTTCTCTATACACCCTTGGAGCACCAAAATGTATAGAGATTTGAAGGAACATTTTTGGTGGGACAACATGAAGAGGGAGATTGCTGATTTTGTGTCAAGATGTATGGTTTGTCAACAAGTGAAAGCTGGAAGGCAACAGCCTGGAAGAGTCATGCAACCTCTTCCCATACTGGAGTGGAAATGGGACAATATTACGATGGACTTTTTCATGGGGCTACCAAAGACTCCTAGAAGGAACGATGCAATATGGGTTATTGTTGATCGTCTTACCAAGTCAGCACATTTTCTTGCTATAAGAGAAGTTCTACCCCTGGAACGTCTAGCAAGACTATACATTAATGAAGTAGTGAGACTTCATGGAGTACCCCTATCGATTTTTTCTGATCGTGATCCCCGTTTTACTTCAAGATTTTGGAAAAGTCTTCAGAAATCCCTGGATACTGAACTTCATTTGAGCACTGCTTACCACCCCCAGACAGATGGACAATCAGAACGGACTATTCAGACCTTAGAAGACATGTTGAGATCTTGCTCACTTGATTTTCAGGGTATGTGGGATCAATATTTACCACTTGTAGAATTTTCCTATAACAATAGCTTCCATTCGAGTATTCAGATGGCACCATATGAAGTGTTATATGGAAAGAGATGTCGTACACCAACCTGTTGGGATGAAGTCGGTGAAAGAAAACTTGTAGGCCCAGAACTGGTGGAGGAAATGGTGGAAAAGGTGAAAGTAATCCAAAATCACATCAAAGCATCTCAAATTATGCAGAAGAGCTATGCCGATAATTGAAGGAAGGATTTGGAATTTCAAGTCGGTGATCATGTTTTCCTGAAGGTATCTCCGTGGAAGGGAGTCATACATTTTGGTAAGAAATGTAAATTGAGTCCCAGGTACATCGGACCTTTCGAAATTCTAGAACAAATTGGGGTTGTAGCTTACCGATTGGCAATGCCGCCAAGTCTCTCCAAAGTTCACGATGTGTTCCACGTATCTCTGTTGAGGAAATACATGCCTGATCCAACGCATGTACTCACCTATCAGTAATTAGAACTGGAACCCGATCTTTCCTATTGTGAAGAGCCTGTCAGGATTCTTGATACGAGAGAACAAGTGCTGAGAAACCGAACGACGCGTCTGGTAAAAGTTTTGTGGAGAAACCATAAGATGGAAGAGGCAACGTGGGAACCCGAGGAACTTATGATGAAGAACCACCCGAGTCTTTTTATGCAGTAATACCCTAGAAATTGCGAGGACGCAATTATTTGAAGGAGGGGATAATGTAACACCCCAAGCTTCCACGGTACGTTTCCCTTCGAATAATGCGATAGCGTGTGTTGTACGCAACCTCGAGTTCTAACACACACCACAACTAATTAAACTATCCGTTGTGAATAAGTAATACCTACTTTTTGAAATCATATATATTTTATATTTCAAAATGGACTTCATTTTTGGATTCGGAATATCGAAATTAGCCTAGGGTGAAATTTTGGTACTTTTCGGATAACTTTTATATTTTGATGAATAGTGAAAATTACTAAATTTTAATTAAAAACAACTTTTTTAATCAAAATAATTAATATTGATAAATTATGAATTTGAGTGGTTTTAAAGTATATTTAGAATATATTTTTACCATTTAATTTAATGTTTGTCATTGGACATAATTTTACAATTAAACCGAACATAAAGAAGTGTCAATCTTTTGATAGTTATTATCTCTTAAAAACACGCTTTTTGTTTTGACAGCGGGAATTAATTTTAAATTAATTTCTGCCACTTCTGTGTTTTGAATTTAGGAAAATGGATTCCATATTTGGAATCAGGATGTTCAAATTATGTAAATAGGTAACTTTTATTTTTACACATTTTTAATAATTACTGCGGTAAATATTTTATTTACCATGGTTAAAGGGTAAATCCGGTAAATAAGGGTTAAAAAATAATATTATAATAATACAAAATTACCCTAAAACGTGTCCTAACCTTATTGATGGACACATACCCGATCATGGTCATCCTTGGGTCGATTTGGGGACCCCTTGGAGCCACTTTTATGTGGTAGGGACACATTATATTAATAAAGTTAAAATAAAAATAAAAATGGCATAAGCTTGCATCTTTTAGAAGAACAATTTTTACATAGGGTTATACATGTTGGATTTTAGATTATAAATATTCATTAGAAAGATAAACATATTTCCTACATAATTATATTTTATTTATAATTTTTAGACATCAAATAATTTAATTATTAATGACACAATAATTATGCAATGTTTACCTCATTAATAAATCATTTAAATAAATAAGATTATAATGATTAAAATATTATATAAACCCAGTCCAATTCTTATTGGTTGATGTTATTTAGAATATGAGTCATCTTATCTTCGACCTCAATGATTTTTGGACCATTATAAACCGAATATAATTATATTATAAAGTAATACTTTCACTCTTTCCTAAAGAGCCCCTCCTCTCCCTTATAAAAGGAGACCACTTCTACTCATTCCTCACACCTCTCAAGCCAATTGGCTCGTCCAAACCCTGCCCAAATAAGCTCCCCACATCCCTCTCCTACTCCTTGAATCTTCCCCTTAGGCAGAAAGCATTTCAAGAAGTCCTTTTGTTCCAACCAAAGTGAGTTACCTAAATTAAAGGTAACGATTTCTCTTAAATTATTTTCATTTATTTTTCTTCTCCAACCCCCAAACTCTTTTTATTTCCTTTCTTTTGTAACAACACCAGTATCCACAATATACTAGGATGTTGTTATAAGAAGGATTCAAACTACACATACACACAACTCCATCTAATGGATGATGAACATAATGTTTCTGTGGATGGCAAACTAACGCCTCACGAAACGATGATTGTTCAAATACATCTTACCGCCTCTCATGGTGGCCATTATGACGGCACTGTAATTAAATATGATATTAATGATATATATTTTATATATAAGCTTCTGTAATTCCATTTTATTTCATACCATTATTCGTTTCATGTTGTATATACATACGATAATTTCATTTGAGGAAGTGCGGACTACCGCCCCCTTAAAATGATATGACTCGTTCATACCACACATGGAACGTATAAAGGATGGTGTTAATGAACTTAAGTAACATATATAAAATATTATATTATACTGGAATAGTAATATACCTATGTATCATTTGGATTCGATTATTTTAAAAATAAAAATTAAATGGAAGTAGCGTTCGTGCGTACGTATGGACTACCGTCTCCACGAACGCGATGAGATTCATTCTCCATCGTATCCATTCAAGTCTTATTCTCATTTTAGGGTTAAAAATAATGTTAATATCATTCTGATTATAAATAAGATATAATCTATCCATTAAAAACATGTCTTACGTAACCAAACATTTAAGAAGAACGAAGTGATTATCACCTGAAACGACGATAACACTAAGATATTATTAATAAAGAAATGTTAAAAGATCATATATGATATCATATTAATGTATATGATTCTTGTATAATTTAATAACAATTATTTCACCATTATACAGGAGGTTAACCTACCCCAACAAAGGAAAAGTACAAGGTAAGGTTTATTTCACAATCTCTTCATTATCCGAGGTTGTTTATAAATAATAATCTACTGGGATTTCTTTATCATCCACATCCATGTTTCTTCGAAATGTATTTCAAAACATATTTATTTTTTACAAGAATATGGGTTAAAGTAATTTATACACTTGTTTGACTTTTTATAAGAGGTTTATAAAGGAATCTTTCCATCATTTTCAAAACAAGGTCCTTTTTAACCTTTTCGACAGAATTATGGTAAGAATGTTTTTTTTAACTTATACGGCGGGTGCGGCTATTTTCCGCCGTTATAAAATCTTCAAAGCTTCCCTTATAAGCTTATAAGAATATTTTCAAAGAAAATGTTTTATTTTATATGGATCTTAAATGATTTCAAAATAAAAGGATATATTTCTTTAAAAAGAATTTTGATTTCATCTATGTCAACATCCTTTGATGGATTTTAAGATTATTTGAAGTTGATTTATTATGATACAAAACTTCTATATTGTATTGACGGTTTTGTGATATGTTTGACTATGGATGTGCTATTTTTATACCATTCATAGTTTATGGTGAAATTATTGACATTTCGTATGCTAGTTTTAATACGAATGTTTATGTTATGTTTAAACCTTTTCATATGGGAATGCATTGGACTTAATATGTGACGGGTGGAGCCCGCTATAGCTCCTCGATGCATCGGTAGGTCTCATGAGACAATCTAGTGTCTTGGCACAAGGCCTTGACAAAATCTTATTTGTAGTCTTGGCACGAGGCCTTGACTATGTGGTTATGATAGTCTGGCATTATGCATTCCAACATTAAGAAAGTGGTTATTGATTTTTTGCATGTGATTATTCGATTTGTAGAATATCCATGTGAATAAGTAAATGGCATTATTTCATTTTAATTATTTCATACCATGTTAAAAGTTCATGTTTGAAAGGCTTTTGTTTTAGTTATACATTGCCTTAAATGTTTATTCTTATTTATGAAAGTTTCCGCTATATTGTTATCCTTACTGGGCATTTGAGCTCACCCCTTTTCTATGTTTTATTTTTCCCAGGAAGTGAAGAAGTAAATTATGAATGACCTGCAGGGATATTATGTGGGGATATGAGTGTGGATTATGAAGACAATATGTTTTTGTAGTAGTTTTTCATTTTATGATGTGATGTAAAACTTATGAATATATCTAGTGTTTCCAAGGCTACTAAACCAATCGGTCTTTCGAGATTTGATCTTTCTTGTGATCATGCCAATGTTATGTAATAATGAACCGACTCTGGGTAACTAGGGTCGGGGCGTTATAGAGATAGTTATATAAAGTAAATTAAGAATTTAAACATCCATAATGGTAAATTTCGATGGCAAAATTGGGAAAATATTATCATTGATTCACCCTAAGTATTCTCAGATATAAATTATCTTTATCAACTAAAATTAAATTAGTAATAAAAAAAGTGTAACAAGGATGGTTATAGTATAAACATATTTTAAAAAATAGAGAATCTGAAATATCTTGATAAAAATGATCAATGGAATTAGAGTATCATGGATTATATCTCAATGAACTACCAAAAAGGTGTGGGTAAGCACAAATATAAACATCCCCTAAAATGATTAATGTGTGGTGAATTTGGTAAATCTATAGATAATTTCCAAGGAAGATTAGTGGAAAGAAAATGATGATACATATGAAGGAAGTCCCCAAATTAATTAAATAAGATGAATATCCAAGGAAGATATGAAGTAATTTTGGAGAGAGTAGGATTTTCAAAAGAAAAAAAGAAGTATTCTAAGTAAATAAAATTAAGGATACTCAATTAAAATAATTTAGTCAGAATAATAACATGAAGATATGTTTAAAAACATCATGGATTATTTTTAAAGACATGAAGAATATATATGTAGTGAATATGAGAAAGGTGATGAAAATTGCGTTCAGGAAATATTGAAAGAGGAACCTAACACCTTCTTTTTTAAAAATAATTTCAATAATGAAATTAGACTACAAAAAAATATGATTGAAAAAGGATTTAAGGAAGAGAAGTGATTATCAATAGTGAATTTGGTTACATTAATTAAAGTTTAGTAATCTTTATGATAGTTTAGGAGAAATAAATAATATTGAATGTTCTTGATAAAAAATCATTAAAATAATAAGATTAAAGTAAATAAAATAAATGTTTATTAAAGTATAAATAATTCAATGGTGATGTCAAATGATTCCAAAAAATATGTTTAATTTTAAAAAAAATCATCTCAAGATATCAAGGATGATTATAACAAAAACAACATTAAATCAAATACTATTTATAATGAAATAAATCTATTTTTACTAATGGTGTTTGTTTAAATTTTAGTACCTGGATTGTTTGGGAGATGTAATTTGATAAAAACATTATTCTATATAAATGGGAGAAAATTAATCATTATAATACTTACCTATTTATGTCATATATAAGCTTAATATATGGTAAAACAATAGTTTTCTAGAAATAATTTTTAATAACATCAATGATGAAATTTGCAAGGTTACCAAATGGGTTATGGAATATTTGGGAACAAATTCTATTTAAATTAGTAAAAAATTATATTTCTATAGACTAATATTGGATCAATAGGGAGTAAAAAAATTAAAATGAATTTAATCATGAAGAGATGAGGAGAAATTACGTTTGGAACAAAATTATAACAAGTACAACTACAAAAAAATCATAATGTCTTACGAAAATTTTAAAAAATATGTACCAAAAAATGTAACTATACTATAGGTTATATGATCATTCCTCTAGGATAGTCTATATATGATAAAAATGTAAAATATGTTTAGAATAATGTAGATGGAAAAGGTATATATTGTTCATGTTTCTTTTTAATAATGAAAATTTTTAACAACATATGCATTATATTTTTTTCCCTATAACATTAAATTTTCAATAAAACTATTGAATAAAATTGAAGACAATGATAATGATGTTGATAACTTGGGAAATTAATCTTCCTTAATAATTGGAGTATTATTAAACCTATGAATGAGTTTCAAAATATAAAATATAAAAAAATAAGTTTTTATATAGAAGAAATCATTACTTATTGCCTTTAAGACAGCTGTCTGATGAATATAATATAGTGATTTTTAGAAGAAATATTTTCCTCATTTGAAGTTTAAAATATGGATTATTTATACTCTATTTTATTCCAAATTAATGATCCATGCAACACCATATCTCTTTATATTAAATAAAAAATAGTTATTCTATAAAATAATTGGTTATCTTAGTTAGAAGGGTTTTAGTAATATTTAAAGAGAAAACAAAATGATAGATCAATAAAAATTAAATAGGTAAAGAGTTGTAATTTTAGAGACTTTTTTAAATGTTAAAATGGTGTATGAAATCACAAAATAGTATAAATCCAGTTCACTGAGATGCTTAAATTAATTCACTATGTTATAAATGGGACCATAATACATAAATATACTAGTAGTGACTTATATATTCCCACAATTATTAATGATTGTTAATAACAAATAATTTTATATTTCTGAAATGATAATTTGATGTAATATATATTCTTGTTTTCTACTAGAGAAGTCAATAAATATCTAGATGTCTAAATTAAGAATTGTATAATTGAAAATATAATAAATATAATAATAACATTGATTCCTATATTTTTAAATGTGGGTTTAAATAAATGTATAGTTTTTCATACACTACCCTACATAATGGAGTTTTTAGATGAAGGAATTGAATCCTAGATAAAATGTGAATAACTACATGTATCAAATTTAAAAGCTCAAAATATTATGGATAGAAGTTGAAAACACATATTTTTATATTTAAAATAGACATTTTCTGATACTATAGTTAATTATTACCTCATATGAGATATAGTATAAGGGAAAATAAACTATGAAATACATTAATTTTTTAAAGGTATCTTTTTATAAAGATCAAAAAATCCATCCAAGATATGTTTGATGAAAAATTTGGGTATGATATTATTTTGGGATACTTATCCCATATAAGGGACTGAAAGTACTGGAACAAGAAGATTCATATGATTTTTTATTCTTATCGGGTATTGATTATTCAGAAGAAAACTCTTATTTATGAGATAAGTGAATCGGATTTCTAAATTTTTGGTGGTTACAAAATATACATTTCTATGAAAAAAAGTAAAGAACACGATATAGACTGACAATTTATTATTCAAATTTATTCATATCATAAAAATTGTAATATTTTTGTTTTTGATGTGATAAATTGAATTATTAATGCTTGAATAAGAATATAGAAATAGTAAATATAATCTATATATATGAATATCTGGTAAATATAAAAGGATTATTTAAAATAGAAATTCAAATTGATCTATTTCAAAAATTTAATGTAAAAATAATTTTCGATGATGTTTTACACATGGGGTTCATAAATTAAATGAATTAATATCAATATAAAATTTTGAGGAATTTTACATGGGATCAGGATCCTAACCAGGATATATTTTGTATGTACAAAGTGCGCATTTAGAAATAATCCTGATGAAAATGGAAAGGTGTTAAGGAACAAGACCATATTTGTTTAAAAATATTATTTTCAAGTGGAAGTCATACAATTTATATAAATTTATCAAAAAAAATTATCTATTGAGACTATAAAAATATTTATTTCATATGTATCACATATTCACTATAATGATTATCAAATTTCTATAAAATATTCCATTATAAATGGAGACTCTTAAAAACACTAATAAAAAACCTAAAATATTTTTAATAGAAATTGATGACAAAAGTGGTATATTGAAAAATGAAATATTTATATTAGTTAAAATAGATGTTCATATCCCAGTATTCCAATCTAGATAGTTTCTTATTAAAATAAAATGTTAAAAAGAAATGTTTTATAAAAATATATATGAGTAAGAAATGAATATATATATATTATAATTTATGTAGTTTATATAAAGATAACATTTCTTTTTGGGAAAAAGAAAATAATTTTAAGGAAATTAAATAGTATATGAATATAAATTACAAGAATCAATGTTAGGATACATGAGATAATTTCATTGATTATAGGTTATGAATGTTGAAAAAAAAATTATCCCAAGAAAATTATTCCCTATAATTTTTTCTTGTATTTATCATAAAAAATTATAAGGATGTCCTAATGCAAATAAAATTTCATATAGCATTTAGAAAATATAATGAATGAAATAGAGTAAATAAGAATATATTGAGAAATATAATTTGAATGTTTCTTTACCTAACAACATCAAGAAACAATATTTTATATATTCTAAAACTAGGTGAATGATATCAAATGGATCCAAAGAAATCAAAACAATTTACTAAAAACAAATACAAAATTATAACAAGGAAACATTGAGATATCATTTGATATATATATGAAATGAATAATGTAATTATCAGTGGTATACTAATTATTCTTAGGCTACTGATTGTAATGATAAAAAAGTCTACATTAGATTGAGAATTATTGTTTTCGTAAAAATATAAGATATTGAATAACAAGAAGAATGTATTTTATTCATTGATTATTTTAATGGAATAATATATATCTACAACAAATTATTGTTCAAATTTATGATTCTAGAGAATAAGTAAAGAGATCATCTTCATTACCAATAATGAATATTCATTAATTTCATACGATATCTCTTAAGGAAAATATGGATATCAAACCCTATATCCATGAGATAGTATCAGAAAATTTAATTAATAATATATTTATATAAATAAATAATTATCAATACTTGGAATTAATTCATTTTTCCTACGGTTAATGATATATTAACATCATACCCTCATTTAATCATAGGATTCCATGATATAATTGATTTTATATGAATAGTACTCTTCTTATTTACACTATATTTGAGATGGAAGAAGATAATAATTTCTCCCTATTCATTATGTAATTATAGAGGAAGACACCTCAAGGGAATTTGGGAATTCTCTCTATAATTTTATTTAGAATGATATAATTAGGTTTTTAAAGATCTAGGATTAGAGAATAATAATTGCATATATGTCCTTATAATTCTTTTAATCTCTGATAAACTTCATGTATAAATAATTATATTGTTATTATTTATTAGATATATGATAATATCAAATAAATGTGAATATTATTTTCGGAATAAATAAATTAAAATTTACTAAGACAATATTTACAATATTTTTTCTCACCAAACAATTAACATAGTCTATGATTCATCCTTTACATTTATCAAACCTTGAATAAAAACTATTTGATTAATTTAATAAATGTCATAAAATTATTGAATGATAAATAGATAAATATTACATTTTCATTATGATAGATAATAAATATTTAGAAAATATTAAACACACATATATTATTTTGAATAAATCATGGATAAATATTTTCCATCATCCAATATTGAATATTTATTAAACCAAATATTCGAATAATATTTATAAGAAATATTCTATTTTTCTATAATTTTAATAAGGATATGGATATACATTGTTTGATAAACACTATGACCCTTTCTTAGAAGCATTTAATAGGATGCCTAAGTTACAGGGTTAGCATCAAGTAATACGATATGGAACCCATAAAGAGATAAGTTTACATTTCGATGACATATAAACTAATATGAATGTACACAATGTAATATAACCACATTATCATAATATCTATAATAAATAATGTTTCATACTTGTTTCACCTACATATATTCTTGATTTTCTATCTTTGATTTAATGGAAATAAAATTATCAACAAAATTAAATGCGTATAAAAATAATAAGGAAGTTATATTCCAACTAATGTCCGTAGGATATATAATTCCATTATAAAATATATGGGAAAAATCCTTTCTCAAATTATTCATTAATACAATATCACTTTTTCCAAATCAAACATATCCTACACCACCCTGGGTATATCTCATCAGGGATATTAATAATACAATAATGTATATGACTCATGATATGTGTTAATTATATTAATATATTATAAGTACTATTACATACATACTGAGATAATAATATCAATTTGAACATATATGTTTCATACTAGAAGATGAATTTATCATAAACTTCTTATCTTATAGAATATTAATGATGAACCTCATGAATAGAAGTATCAATGTATTTCTACAACTCTAGCCTTCATATCCTGAATAATTTGTTTCATGTCTAACAATACCATATAACTATATATCATGTATTTAAGAATATTTTAATATCACTTACAAGTTCTCATCATAGAAGTGAATGGTTTTGATATTTCAATGAGATATATATCCCTAATAAACTATCAACTATAATATCACAATATAAAAAATAATGATATGATAATAACATTACAAGTTTTGAAAACTATGAATGAAATTATCTAGAGAGTATATAGGTTTTTTTTATAGAGAACCATCTGCACTAGACTCCATCTTTCACTAGAGAAAACTACAAATAATATTTAGTCTTCCAGATGTCACATGATGTTGATTATTATTTATAGTTAAGGAATTTTATATTAGATACTATATGTTTTTTTCTATGGAATCTATTATTTTAGATACATCACTGCTTTTTTAAATATAACATAGGAGTTAAACATCCAAAGAATGTGCTTCTTCTAGTGATGTAACATTTGATACATTACAGCTGCCACTAAGACAATACAATCATAATAAAAAAATGACCAGGACATTATCTATCATGTTATTCCGTTAGATAAAGGTAGGTATCCACATGATGTCCTTTTTTTATCATAAGTCATAATATACATTTATTCCACTCTAGATTTTGTAAACAATGGCTTCTTTGGTCACTTTTGTCTCATAGCTACTACGTTGAGAATGAATGCATTTAATAACTATGATTTAAAATAATTATAATCTATTTGGAAATATTAATAAATATATACCCTAATGAATATATCCTTGTCTACTCTATATAAAAGAAACCAATACTTAGTACACCTCAAAATGTTATAGATAGAATTAACAATAATTTATTATTGTTCACTGACATCAGCTTTATATTTTTCAACAATACTCAAGAAATAGGAATCATGAATCCTAGTACATAACATATAATACATGATCAATCCTATCAAAAATTCATATATGATCATACTATTCCATAGTCTCTCATGTTGTGTCTAGGGACACATTTTAATAGAGAGTTATTTTCTATGTAACACTATAATCAATCACCTCTTTCATTTTTCCTTATTGAATATAAATCGTATATTTGCAATGTTTATACTACACATAGTACAAGAAGACACATGTATATATATATATATATATATGAAATTGTCAATTTTATATTGATTTAGTAATAATCAATATTTTCTTTCATATAGAAGTACTTGTTTACATAGAACTTTACTAACTATAAGACTAGTATTTCATTACCAAGAAGTGATATTTCATCAATATAAAGAACAATGAAGATGGAAACACACCTAAAAAATTTTATAGACACATGTGTCACATTAAATACCCTTGAAATCAAATTCTCATTTGGAATCATGGAACCAAATTTTCCATAACATATAATCATTCCACAAAAAATTAATATATATTTTCAACTATTTCAATTATTTAAATTACCTAATGTTCAAAACCCTTCATGTTTTACTATATAGAAATATTCTTGAATGTTCTCATTATTGAATTCTATTTTTACATTAATAATAAAAATACCATAATCCTGGAAAACTATTATAGGAAATAAAATTATAAGGGGAATAATCCTGGAAACTAGATAAATGGTATTATAATAGATTTTTCCTTGATGTTTTTCAAAATCTTTAGCCATAATTAGTGCTTTATAGGTACTCACTATGATATTTGTGTCTATTTTTCTATTGGTTTTCCATTTTTACCCAATATACATTACAATAACTAGAATATTTATTTAAACCCACACATTGTGATAATATGTTATATCCATTTGATAATTCCTATTTTTTTATCTTTAAAATTCTTTTCAATTTATCGCATCCTTTAATAAAATATGTTCATTATTGTCAACCAATAATTATTCACCTTTTTAGGTGAATATAAACCCTAATATTTAAGGATTTCTAACTTATATAATTCTAATTCATGGCATTTATGTCTTAAGAACTATTTATTCCATGGGTTCTTATGGAATCTATTCTAGTAAAAAATATTGGGAATCTTGAGAATCAACATCAACAATGTCAATAATACTCATAATATATAATTTAGATATTTTCTCCAACTCAATAAATATGTCTCATCATTTAAAAATAATATAATTATGTGAGTGTTTTTTTAGTAAAATCCCTTTACTTACATATGACATTATATAAAGAAACATTTTAAGCATAGAGGTTCTAGTTTTTTTTCCAAAATTAACCATTAAAATCATCACAAACACATACATGAGTTTTCTAAAATAAATGGTTTCCTTCCACTCATGAACTCAAATTGAATTCTATTTTTATCTTATTTGGAGGTGGGTATAGTGTGTACATTGAATTCTGTAATTAATATCCAAAAATTTATAATATAATATCTTCATGATCCATCATTAACCTTACTATATCACAAATTGAATGGTTAGACCATTTACTAACACCATTCAACTATGGTTTATAGTGATCATGGAGTCGAGATAGAATCCCAACCTCTATAAGATGATATATTATTCCTAGGTGAAGATACTTACAATATCCACTAAATCCAAGCTAATATTTCTTCTTAGCAATATGGTTCTCTACTTTGTTCTTAAATTATTTTAATTACTAAAAGGATTCAAAAATACACCTCTTATAAGGACCCAACCTTAAACATTAAAAAATCACAATTTAATTCATGAATTCACATTGATGGTCTTTTTAGGGTTATTGTTTTATAGAATTTGGCCATAAATGTTACATTACATCTCAAATATTACAAATTAGACACTTCTTCTATATCCATTTTTCATAATAATAAAATTCCATAAATAAAAACAATAAATCGTTTCTTGATAAATATTTTATTGAATTATTCATTTATCTTACCCTTCTTATATAATGTGAAAAAAATTTCAAAAACTTGGGATGAGCATAAAAAGAATAGTAAAATTAATGTTTAACTCTATCATGTTACCCAATGCATTAGTGAGCTGTCTCAGGATCCCCCTCCTTCAATTTATCACAGAACTACCCATATACACAAACAATTCCAAGAACCATAACATATTCATAACACTAAAACAATAATAAAAGAAATATAAAATTTCCACATTGAAATCAAAATATTTCATTTCAATATATTGACATAATCAATGCATTGTCAAAAACATTTTTAATACCAAAATATGAAAAAAGAGTATATGATTTTTAATTTCCTATTTAAAACATTACAACATGTTAAAGATGACAAATATCAAATAATACTTGTGGCGACGGAAAGGTTGTTGTCACCGTATACATTAAAAAATCATTCCCTTTGTCATTTAGTAAAATGCTTCATAAAAAGAAAGATTCATTTTGAAAACTAATGAATGAAATTAAAGGATAAAGGGCATAATTTTACACCAAATAAATGAACATCGTTTATAAACCAAAATATTCCTCAATGAAATATGATTGAGACAAATTCCATTAAAAAATTCGTATAAATGACATAAGAATTTATCAAAGGGGTGACTATGTGTAGAAATAGTATATCCACAAGAAGGGAAGTGGAAATTATAATAATAATAAATAAACATTTATTCCACACAAAAGTTTGTCATTATATAATCAACAATGTATGCGTAAAATCTAATGATAGAAAATTGATTTTATAAGTTCCCTTATGAAAATGCGGCAGCCTAACGATGTCACATAAAAATTTAGAAGATGAGTTTATGAGATAAATACATTTTCTCTCATCACATGGAAATAAAATTTATAGAAATAATGATATATAAGAACATATCCCAACATAAGATAATTTAAATTAAAATACATAACATAAAATAAGTCTTTGACTAAAAGAGGAAGGTGAAAGGTTCCCTTACCTAGAGTCTGACATGTCATGTATGTTCCTTGTTGTTCCTAAATAATAAATATAAGTTAAATTATATTTTATTTGTAACCTTTTTAATGTTTATTATTCTCTTTATATCAAAAATTTTAACATTATAAATATTAAATAATTACTTATGTTGATATCGGTTGTCTTGTTGATATTCAAAACATTAGTCAAAAATGTACTTGTTTTGATATAAATAGTAAATGTATTCAAAAGTACATCATATACAGAATATAAATCATTATTTAAATATCATATTTATCTAGTATATACATACATATATTTTTATTTATAATTTTATATAACATTTGGAGATAAGAAATTAAATGCATAGTTCATGGAGAGGGTAAGTCGTATGTATTCATGAACGCTAATTTAATTTATTTTTCATATTTAATTTAATGAAAACAAAATGATACAATGTTATATTATAATTTATTTATAATATCATATTTTATATATGTTAAATAAGTTCATTAACTCCATCCTTTATAGATTCCATGTATTTCATGAATGAATCATAACATTTTGAGGGGGCAGTAGTCTGCACTTCCTCAAATGAAATTATCATATTTACATATTTTGGAAGGCATAAGTTCACCGTACACAGAAACATTATATTCGTATCCATTAGATGGACGTCTGTGTAAGTGTAGTTGGAATCATTCACATAAAAAATCATAGTATATTAAGGATAATTTCATCGTTATTTAATCAAATAATAAGAATATAATAGGGAGTGGAGAAGGAAAATAAAGGAAATGAACTTGAGAAAAGACACAACCTCTTACAATGTGTAACTCCCATTGATTTGAGCAAAAGGGATTTCTTAAATTTCATTTTCCCAATGCAAGGATTCTAATTATACAGTAGGTATATTGGGAACTTATTGGAGAAAAGTTTGTATGGGCCAAATTGGATTTATAGGTGTGAGTAAATGGGTAGAGGTGATGGCCTTTTATAATAGGGAGGAGGGGCACTTTAAGAAGGTACTGAAATATTATTTAATTATAAAATGATATTCAGTTTTAAATGGTCAAAAAATAATTTAATTCAAAGAAAATATGATTTATTGTATAAATACAGTCAACCAATACGTTTTATACAATTTCATTGCAAAAAAGTAACCTTATCTTTTATCTTTAACCCTTAGTTAAAAACATTAACTTTACCAAGTCTTTATGTATTTTCATAATATCTTTTAACTAATTTTACTATAAAATTTCAATAGAACCATAAGTGGAAAATTAAATAAATTTTTAACATTATATTATTCATTTGGATGATTATTATATTTTTAGTACTATTATTTCATTAAATAAAATAGTATTTGATTTAAAAATTATTTTATATCAATTTTGATACTATTAAGTAATTGATTTTTGAAAAAGTCATAACTATTTTTTTCCTTCAAACCAAAGGTATAAACTCATAGATAATATGTCAATAACATCCAAAAAAATATTTATGACAAAAAAATAATCAAATTACATTTATTTAAATATTTATAATATCATTTATTTGAATCATTCATTAATGAAGAAATCACTACATCATCATTGTGTCATAATAATATTTACATATTTAATGTCTAAAAATTTATAATAAAATATAATTATGTAGGAAATAATTTTATATTTCTAATTATTATTTATATTTGAAGATATAAATTATATAACCCTGTATAATAATTATTTTAGTAAAAGATACATGTTTATGTTTTACTTTACTTTACTTTAAATTAATTCTTATAAAATATCATTTTCACATCCATGTGACTCCATGGGGTCTCAAAATAGAACCACAGATGACCATGGTCAGAAATATCTCATCCTATAGTATTAGAAAATGTGTTAGTTTGGTTTAATATTATTATAATATTATTTTTACCCTTATTTATGAGATTTAACATTTAACCATGGTAAATAAAATAATTACTGAAGTAACTATTCATAATGTCTAAAAATAAAAGGTAAATATTCACACAATTTAGACCCTATTATCCTAAATATGGAATCAATTTTTCTTATTTTAAGGAAGTAATAACTATCAAAATATTGTTATGTGTTTATATCCAATTTAAAAGTGAAATTACGTTAAATAACTATCATTGGATTAAATTATTAAAATATAATCACTTATTTCCTTTAATAACAATTATAATTACAATATTATAATATAAATATGTTAGATGAAAACCCATTTTTCACTTAAAATGCAGTATTTTTTAATATTCCTTAAAAATGAAATTTATCAGAAAATTACCAAAAATTTATCCAAATTAAATTTTGATGTTACACTTAAAAAGAAGAAATTTTTTTCAAATATAACTTATTAAAGTTTCAAAACTGTATATATAAAGAGATCACCGTGAAAAGGCAGTAAAAAGACCTTTTCAAAAAAATATTAGAGTATATCATTTTTAAAATCAGATTCAGTATTATTTTAAGAATATAAAAATTATTGGATAAATATAATGATATTTAACAAACATGTATAATAATATTATAATTTTTTTGTTCACTTCCTCCAGTACAATTTTTAGTAATTAACTACCATTTAAAATAATAATATTATTATATTATTTTTCGGTATAATTCAATGTTGTGTGAAACATATTATTTCAAAGAAACCCGTTGTTGCGTGTTGAGTATTATATTGGAAAAATAATCCCCTTTAATGTAAAAATAATATCTTATTTATAAATATTAATATAAATTATAAAATTTATTATTTAATAAATACCTGAGTCATTACATCCTTTCCCCTTTTTGGAAATTACATCCTCTCAACTTTCAAATTGGTATCGAAAACTTCATTGAAATTCCCATGTCAGAAAAATAATACATAAAACTATTAATTTAAAAGAATGAAAGTGATGTTAAAAGGTCACCCTAGATAACACATACTATGATTCCATGGCGGAAAACATAGATATGGAAGATAAACTAATCATCATGTTCGGATGGAGTCTGATAGAAAACATTATTAGGAGAAAGTTAACCACTAAAAAACAACAAACATGTGATGGGTTAAAAAGTATTTGATTCCCCAGTAAGAAAACTTAATGGACAAAGGTTTTGTTTTAAGATCCTTTTCGTAATGTTGAAAAATTTATTTAGGGGATTTACTAAGAACATAAAGAAATATACTTACTTTTCATGTAGAGTTTCAACCTTTAAAAACTTTCTACCACAAAATCGTCTTTTCTCCAAATAATGAATATTCAAGATGATTTGGTCATATATTAAGCATTGGAATCAACTTATAGAGAATCACATAATCCAAAAAAATATAATTTATATATTTTCCCTATCTTTATAAATTATCGAAAACTAAAATGGTTATTATAATATCAGATAATCCCCAAAAATGATTGTCCTTTATAGACGGAAATTTGGTACGTCCATCGCAATACATCAAATTTGAAAAATTTTATAACCAATATGCTACTGGAAAAGTGGCAAGGAGGGTCGAACCCAAGAGGTCATAGAATCTATTTCACTAAAAATATTTCATTGTACAATGTTTAGATGGACAAAAGATAAGGGAATTCCAATTTTTTTAATTAAAAAAATATGATAAGGCAAAAGAAATAATGTAATTACACTTAAAAAATTGGTGACGAACTATAAATATAAGAAAAGTATCGGGGATGCTGATGTAGAAACTAAACTACTAAACAGCCTTAAAAAGTATTCTTTTATGAGATTAAATAATTATTCTTCCTAATTATCGCTAGTTCTGAAAATATAATCATTATTTAGATGCTCATTTTAAATTTCATAATTTATTTAAGGTCCAATAATATGCTATTATAAATAAATTAGTGGACTAGTTCATGTTCTGAATTACATGGTAAAATGACTCAAACTGTTTCTCAAAAATCGGTACCACAAATGTTCACTTATAATCGGTCTACACGGTTTACCATTTCCAAACCACTGAATCAACTTATTCTAAAATACATAGTTCTTATTTCAGTTGTTAATTCAGTGAAAAATAAATAAATAGATAATGATTCAATTAAAATAAACTTAATTGACAGTTAATCACAAAATGGAAACACACATGGCATGAACAATAACATCAATTACTCAACCAACATCCCGAAACTAAGAAAATTACCATGAAATCATGACTAAATGAATAATTACGTTAATAAAATGATATGTCATGTGAAATAAAACAGTGTTACTGAACAATTAATTGTTTCGGTCTTTACTTTATCCATGTGTAGCAATCCTTGTCCATCAAACTCTAACTACACCCTCATCACGTGATGAGTTCATGCACCAACTGCACGCCCACCAGAATAGAGGATGTTGGCGATGTAGAAGAGGCTGGTCAGCTTCTGGTGTGGAAGGGTGAAATGGCAGCTTGAGCGAGGGAGATGTGCCTTAGGGTGGTGATTCAGATCTATGGAGGCTGCCTGGCCAGCGGTGACTTCTTCTTGCTGTGGTGGCTAGTGCACTTCTTTTGAGATCAGGGAGAGGGGTAGGCGGGTGAGGGAGGGGTGGAGGGTGACCTGGGTTAATGGGGAGTGGGTTCAAGGGGTGCAACGGGGGGTGGGGGTGTTGGGTGTGTGGGAGGGGGATGTGCAAGTGGTAGTGGGTTGCTGGGGAGATATGGTGAGGGATTCTAGTAGGGGATGTGAGCGGGGGGGAGAAGGGATTGGGAGAAGGGAGTTCGACCGGTGAGTAAGGGAGCCCAGTGTAGAGGAGGGGTGAGAGGAGGGGAGCGGAGTAGGTAGGGTAGGCAGGGTGAGTTGGGCGAGTAGTGGGGAGTGGGGAGGAGAGGAATATAGGGGGGCTGATTGGAGAGAGAAAGAGGGGGGTGGGAAGTTAGATTTTTAGAGAAAGATGGAGGGGTGGGGGGAAGATCTGGTCAACATGGGAGAATGGGGGTAAATGAAAAACCAAACAGAAAATAAAACAAAAAGAAAATTCAAATAAATAATTTTAAAATCAAATTCAAACTACAGAAATTAAAAATCTAGTTCTCTAATATTTTATAAAAATAATAAAAGTATTGATAATAATTTAAAAAAAATAAATAATAAGAAAAGTTATATATATATATATATTTATTATATTTACAAGTTAAATTAATATAATTAATTAAAAATTTTAATAATAATAATAACAACTAATATTAGTTAATCTAAATATAAAGGATAAAAATAAAAAATAAAAAATATTTATTATTAATATTAAATTAACTAAAAATTATAAAAACAACTAAAATATTAAAATACTACATAAAGAACCAAAAAACATGAAGCGGTAAGAAAATTAATTAAAAGTAATACAAAATTATAAAAAATCTTTGCAAACTCCATATACATCAAATCCGACAAACATAAATTTTTGCACTCTTCGGAAAAACAATTATAAAGATAACACAAGTGGACCCGTAGACAAATCAATACATCATAATTAGAAGTTCAAAATTTTTCAATCACTTTTTACCCAAAAAATATCATGCTTCATTTAAAACTCCAATTTAAAAAAAACTATTTTTATTCCACTCACTTCTTTCCAAAACAAGTATGTGCACTCATGTATCAGGTGACCTAAATCTCCATCACTCTTATCTCTCAAAATATTTAATCAAATCTATGCTCAATTCTATTACACATGCATGCTAACCATAGGATTTCCATGACTTTCACATCTCCACTAGTGGAAATCAAAATAATTCACCAATCTCAAGGACTTTACAAGAGGTTCAAATGTCTCTAAGTCTGCTGGAAACTTGGTAGAAAAAAATTTGACATATTTATTATAAAAAGGAGTGTTGAATCGTGAAATAAATTAATGATAAAAGTCAATCAAAATGTCTCCCTGTAAATCTTGTTCCCCCACACATAAAACAATGATTTTCCCCAAGCATATGATAATACAATGTTTCACTTTTTTTTAAAGGGACACAACTCACTCAAAATGGATGTATAGAAAAACTAAGGAGTATCAACTCAAAAACCATATGAAATAAATGTCACAAAGATATACAAAAGAATGTTACACAAGTAACATGTGTGCAATAACATCTCAGTGAATGTAGGCCATATAGAAAACTCCCTAGCATATGGATTAATAAATCATCACTTTTATAGTTATCCCCAAAAGCGAGGGTTACTATGTAATAGAAATAATCATTGTTTATACCTAATCAATTCTATATTCCATTATCAAAATACATGAAATTAATGTGCCTACTATGAAATAAAACTCATATGATCAGGATGAGATAATGTCAATCCATGTGCTTCAAATGACTCACTGCCCCTCAAGGAACCTTTTCCATGAGTAAATCTCTCCCCACACTTATATTAAAAATTAACATGAAAAAATTCATGAAATGGGTAAGGATCAGTATCAAATATGGGATCATCCTAAAATTCATTTTTTGGGATTTTAAGGGCGACACAATGAAGAAAATGTATGGGTGGATTAGTAGTTCAATGGGGATAAAATATCAAACAGTTGCCTTGGTCATTTTAATGAAACATTCAAAATTCTTATCTCTTTGATGGAAAAACATTTCAAGTTCTAGAAGACATAATATTGTCCTATTTTTCTAAATAAAATAGAAAAATAAGATGATGTAAAATGTCGTCAAAATCTTCAATAGTATGAAATAAAATTTTGGACTACACTGATAAGAATGAGTGAAAATAAGTGTCTCAAAAATAAATAGTTTTTCCATATACTTTTTTGAAGCATTGGAAAATATCAGCAATCATATAAGTTGTGATATCAGGGATCAAAGCATTCCAAACAATAATCATGTTTTCAAAACATCCTAGAGATACATGTGGTATGTTCTTGATTTTGTTATGACAAAAATACAACAGCTTTTATGTGGGTTTATCAATTATAAGAATGTTATTTTTTTATTTTACATGGTGTTTTTCAATGCATAAAGTATGGAAAAAATAAAACACTTATCTGAGTAAGAGCTGATAGACATGAAGAGGGTGTTTGTATTTAATAAAGCTTTAAAAATGATGTACCGGTAAAATCTACACATGGAAAACACATACATACATCATATCATAATGATAACACCATGGATCATGAAATTGGATGAATTTTTTGGGGAGAATGAAAAGTGTAAAAAAATATCACGAGTAGCTAACAATTTTACACACATGCCTTGTTTTATTTCATTAAACAAACTATAAAAAATAATAGAAAAAGTTGAAAAAATAAAATAAGGGTTGCCTCCCAGAAAGTGGTATGTTTTACTTATTTCACTAGACAGATAGACAATGGTCTATCATCATGGTTCATCAGCTTATAACTTCCCTTCCTCTTGTAAGAACTAGTGGATGTGTCATCAATATCATGATGATTCTTAGTGGGACTAACCAACTCTAGAGCATAGTGAGTGTGAATTTGGGGAGGAAGGAACAAAATTTGTGCTCGTCGTGGTGTTGATGGCTGCTGAGCACAAATCCCTAATGAAATATCCACAAGATGGAACTTGATATCATCTAGATGTTGATTCATCAGTCATACGATGTCAGATGGAGACAGAACATGCTCATCGAAGACCTCAGAAGAGTCAAAAAATCTATACATTTTTTAGATGAATCCACAAAAATGAGATAGAGATATAAAGAGTGTGTAAGAAAACAGATACCATGTAATGAAGAAGCAGTCAGGTTGCCTCCCGATCAGCGCTATGTTTTATCATCTTCAGCCATACTGATAACTTTTCATTGTAATTGGAATTATTCAGTGATGACTATTGAATCTGATGTGTGGTAAAGATTAATGAGTTTACAATTATCATTGAATAGAGGAATCTTTCCATCAGAAATTTTGACAACACCATGTGGATAAACAATTGTGACCATTTAATGACACAACCACTTAGACGCGAGTTTTCCTTCCATGATCTAAATTCATGAGTTGAAGAGGAGAACTTTTTCGCTTGCTGAAGAATTTCTTAATTGGATTTTTTTTTCATTACATGATCGAGTTTTTACTTTATAGATAAAAGTTTTTTCATATCCATCTCTCCTCATCTCTTCTAGTTCATTCAACTGCAAAAAATGCTTCTCTTGGGTAGTTTTGAAATCAAAATTCAGTTTCTTCATAGAAAAATAATATTTAGGTATCCGTTCTACATGTATGTGAAAATGTTACATCCTAGTTCCGAAAGCCACCCAGAGGCGCCCCATACTCTTTTTGTCACATGACCTCAAGTGAATTTCCATGAATGCCAGAGGCTTCCGACTGTTATTGAGGGCCTTGGGTGTGACAGTGGGGAATCAAGGACCTCTTTGGCTGAGTAACGCAGCATAAGTAAAACTAATAGCAATAGCAGAATCAGTGATGATACCATACAAAAGTAACACCAGGAGGTTGGAAGAAATAAACGAGAGCACATATTTATATATATGATGCATTATACATATGTCTAGAAAAGCATCCAAACAAATAAAAATTCTATAATATAGTACAATACCAAAGTACAAAAGGAAATCATGTAAATAGCTCCACAACATCGTAAGCCTCTTCTTGGTCCCATGCTTCCCATCTCCACATCAATCATGTACCTGAAGTTGATGGTTTCCTTCCCTTATCTATAATTACAACAGTATAATCAGTTTGGGCCTAAAATCATGACCCAAACACGGTGTGAGATTAATCTAGTTAGGAAACCACTCAAATATATGTGCCTAACATTCATTTAATATATATGTCAGTCAAAATGAAAATGATGTAATAAACAAGGAAGTACTCAAACGAAAACAGGACTACCGATTCAATTACAATCAATTTACATTTAACAATTTAGTAAACCAATTTCATAGACAAGAAACCATCTGGGAAAGTTCACACAACCTATCCCCTCTGGTTTAGATAACAATCTTAGATAACCCTCTGGGTGGTTCTCATAGCCCAACCCCATTGGTTAAATTTACAACAAGGATATCGAGAATAATATTTGAGAAAGCACTCACTGTCAATTCCCCCTATATTCATGTTTAATCAAAGACTCTATGAGTTAGAAATCACCATCAATTCCCCCTATAGTCTTGTAATGGTAAAATATAGACACTTTGAGGAATCTCTCAAAGTTAATTCCTCATGTGGTATCAGAATGTAACTATTGACACTTAGAGGAAGCACTCAACGTCAATCCCCCCTATAGTCTCACAACGTGATAATTATAATAGACACCTTAGGAAAGACCTCAATGTAAATCTCTCCTATGGTCTCACTACACGAGGTTCATGCATCCCCGTGTAATGAAAATGTACAGAAACAATAATCAGCAACTGAAGCAATCCTCAATGTACTACTAGGCTAAAAATCTACAAGGCATGACACAATATATTTGATAAAATCACTCCATCCTAACAATACTAGGCATGAAAACAAAGAATACTAACAGGAAAGATAGACCAAATGGTCAATAATAAGAATACATGGGAAAATTATCCATATCATGTCATGGTTAACCCTATTCACAATAATTAACCTCTATCTAGACAAACAAGGAAGAGCAGACAATAACAGGGCTAAAACACATAAACATGAAATACCTGGAACATGGGTATTAGTAAATTTGCACATATAACTCAATGAAAATTTACATAAAGGAAAAAACCAACTACCTTGGCATTGTAAGATTGATATATGCAATTCTTAGGACTTGAATCACCCTAGAATTCCACATATCTACAAAAATCTTTAAAACATTCAACCGAGGATAAACCATGGAAGAGGTGGAATCAAGAGATGAGGTTCAAAAAAAATTAAAAGTCAGTGATGAGATTCCAACACAACTGACGGAGGTCAAATAAGTTAAGGGACAGTGAGTTGAGGGCTCAGATATGATCTACAGTTGTATGGACGCTCCTGGACGAGATGGATGAAGAAAAAGATGGTTTTGTCCACCAAATGTTACCCCCGTCTTTAAAATGAAAAATACAAAGTACATAACTTTTTCATTAAAAGTACACAACATATACGTTCATTTTACAACCTCCACTTTAGGAAGTCTCTAGGTCACCACACATGGCCATGTACTCGATCGTTATACGACCAGTACACGGTAACCCACGGCAACCGGGTACACGACGTGTACTTAAAGTACCCAGTGTGTACTCCTAATATTTCCAGAAAATTATATTTTCCTAAAAAACAACAAGAAAAGAAAAAAATACATGAAAAGATGGTTTGGGTTCTTAAAATCATCCCCCCTTAAATAAATTCTTCCATGAATTTCCTTAGAAAGGTAGCGTAGAAGAAGAATCCAAAGATAGCTCTGGCCACTGCAAGCATATATTGGCATCCATTTCCCAAGTCTCGTCTTGTACTCCTCATGCTGCCATAGCACTCCTACCAGAGGAATAGACCAGCCAATGAGAACCTTCACACATTGATCATAAATCTATATAGAATGTTCCTCGAAGTAGGCATGCACCTATATCTCAACTTCTTAGGGTTGAAAAACCTATGACGGGTCTGAGAAGTAACGTCAGAGCTAAGAAATGTGGAAGCTATCATGTGTAGCTCGGTAGCTCTGGGTTAACTACAACTAATAAAAAACTGGCATGAACCTCTCCAAAACCTCAAACAGACTGATGTACCTCGGAAAAATCTTACCCTTTCTCCTAATCCTTCTGTGTCCCAACCGCGGTGTGACATGCAGGAAAACCTAATCTCTGACCTCAAACACTAGAGATCGTCTCCGTCGATCATCATAAGACTTCTGTATTGACTGTGCAGTATCCATCCTCGTTCGAATCAACTCTATCAGCTATGTGGTCTCTTGGACAAGACGAGGTCCTAGCATAGTAGCCTCTCCTGCCTCCATCCTGCCTAAGGGTGATTGGCATGTCCTGCCATACAAAGCCTCATAATGTTCCATCTGGATAGTTTCTTGAAAACTATTATTGTAGGAAAACACCACAAGAGATATATGATTCTCCCAATAATCTCAAAAATATAGGATTCATGCTTGAAGCATGTCCTCAAGAACCAAAATCTTACACTCAGACTGGCCATCTATCTATGGATGGTAAGTTGTATTCAGAAGCAACTGTGTACCCCAAGCCCTCTATAATTATTTCCAGACTCTAGAAGTAAAACGTGCATCCCTATTAGAAAAAATAGAGTGTGGATACCCATGTAAACAAATAATATATGGGATATTCATCCTTCCCATCTCATCAACCATAAAGGTCTCCTTGATCAGAAATCTATGAGAAAAGTTTGTGAGTCTGTCAATGACAACCCATACTACATCATTTCTTAAAGGAAACCTTGGGAAACCTGTCACAATGTCCACCACAACATCATTCCACTTCCACTAGTGAATAGTTTACTGCTATAAAAGCTCTATTGGTCGCTGATACTCAGACCTCACCTACTGACAGGTAAAACACCTCATGACGAAACAAGAAATTTCTCTGTTCATACCTAGCCACCTATACTGACGGTGAAAATCTCGATACATCTTGGTGACACCCGGATAAACTGATCAAAAAATGGAATGAAATACTAAAATCATCTCCTCACGTATATTTTTTAACACCCACATGTACCCACAAAAATGAAAGATCTCATCCTCACCTGTGTTCCATCCAAGAATAGAGTCTTCTCCTAAAACAATCTCCCATAAGACAAGGCATTTAGAATATGGGAGCTACCTTATTCACACTAGATTATTTAGAGTAGAGGTTACATCCATAGAAGAAGGAAACATCTACCCTAGTCTGTCGTTTACCTCCAAATGCATCTCATAGAACATAACCATAAGCTTCACTCACTACTGGCCTCCTAAACTACCTGTATTTTTGTGCACATACTCAGCACATCATCCACTGCATTGCCTCTTGCAGGCGTATAGGCATGTTCAGCATCAAAGGACTGAAGGTACTCAACCCACCTATTGGTCGGAGTAGATGAATCAAGAGGGGAGGGGGGTGAATTGAGTATCTATAAAAATTTCTTCATAAAAGGGTTCTTTACAAAATAATATCCCCCTATGAAAATAAACACAAAGTCAGTTTGTAGTGAATTTATAAAAGTCTTAAAGGTTCAATTTAGTTTATTTAAGATTAGTTAGTTCTCAGATATCCCAATTTAAAGATTTGTAAAAAATTTGGAACAAACCTACTAATTCAAAACAGATATAAACACATGCTAAAATAACTATCATTGATCATTTTATCTAAATGTCATAAATACATAACAGATAACAAATTTAAGATAAACAACACAACAGATAAAACAAGAGGTTATGTCTCAAGCAGTGACATAGTCCTCTTCACTTGGTTATCACCCGCCACCAAGCAGTTTATATTAACAAACAATTGATCCACAACCTAGATAGGGGTTCACAATATGACACAAGTTTTCCAGGTCACACATGACCTCTATCACAATTATTCATGTGGAAAAATAAATAAATAGATCTCATAGGATATCTTCCATAGTTCTATGTGGGATACAAGTGTAAAAAGATATTGAGAGTGTGGATATTTTGTTATCTTACAATTTAGCTTAAGAGGCAGTGTGTGATATTCAAACAGATATACACACTTCTCTAAATAGAAATGATAAGAACACAATAGAGTTCTGAAATAGAATAGGGTTTAGAATTATTTGAGTGTTGTGTAGTAATTTTGTGTATTCAACGGATGTTGAGGAAATGGTATGCGGGTCCTCTTCTGATAGTTGGTTTCAGAACAGAGGGTCGCGGTTTGTTGTGAAAGTGTTCAACACTTCATTGTGAGGTTGTCCAGAAATCTCTAGTAGGTAGTTTCTATGTGAGCCCAAGCTTCACATTTCTCTCTTTTCAATATTTTGAGTTTCCACAGTCTATATTTCAGTGTCTTCTTCAGTCTCTAAATGAGTCTTTATATCTATATATCTCAGTCACGTTTTGTGCTCTGATTGAAGTCCATTTATACTACAAGGTCTACTAGGGATAAAGATCTTCGCACATTCATATACCTCATCCTGTCTACGGATAGTCCTACAAGGAAAATTAAATAATGTGAGACACATTAATTTTTCTAAATATGACCGTAAGAAATAAATTTGAATTTATAAAATTGAAAATATTATTTATGACTATCGGTGAGTCATCTTCGATCTGTTGTATTTGGTTTGGTAACATCGGTCTGTCATCATCGGTGTGTCGTCTTCGGTGTTTCATTTTTTGTGTGTCATATTCGGTGTGTCCACCTTGGTCTGTCATCTTTAGTGTGTCATATTCAGTGTGTCAAATTTAGTCTATCATCTTTGGTGTGTCATCTTCGGTGTGTCATCTTTGGTGAGTCAACTTTTGTCTGTCATCATTGGTGTGTCGAATTCGGTGTGTCGACTTTGGTTTGTCATCTTCATTGTGTCGACTTAAGTGTGTCGACTTCGGTCAGTCAAATTCAGTGTGTCATCTTTGGTTTGTCGACATCGGTCAATCCACTTCTGTGTGTCAAACTTTGGTCTATCAACTTTGGTGTGTCAAACATCAGTGTGTCGAACATCGGTGTGTGGAACATTAGTGTGTCGAACAACAGTGTGTCGAAAATTGGTGTGTCCAACAAGCTATCAGTGCCAGGGAATCTGGAAAGGTTGTGAAGTGTCTGTCTTGCAAAAAACATTACAAAACTAAGTGTTATCCAAAAATACATTTATAAATACACATGTAAACATATTTATTCATGAATATTGTTTTTTAACTTATTTAATCATATTTTTCTATATGAGATAATAGATTTACATAAAGATATTAAAATGGCATGAAAGAGTAGATTCTGTTTATTGACATTATTTGTGATTATTAAAAATAAATTATCATAGAGGGTCAAACAATCTCCCCATTTTTGATAATCACAAATTTTTCCATACATGAAAAAATATAGAATAAAAATATCCTGGCATAGTATACTGCAATGAATGTAATTGTCGAATATTACTAAAGTATTTCCTTGTTTGAATTTTTAAAACAAAGATCCCCCTCAAAAAATTGATTAAGGTGAGTACATTCCATGTGTCCTAAACCAGAAAAACTCCCCCTTAGATAAATAATGAATGCATTATTTTCTACCCCTTTAGGGATTAGAAAAAAGAAATGCTGAAATAAGAAATAACATAGAAGAAATACACCATAAAGATTTCCATTATGAGGCATAATAGTACAAGACAAACAATAAGACCAAATCCATATCAAAATGAAACAATCCATCACTAAGGGTTTGGATTCTAAGGAGCTTTTCTTTTGTTTTAAGGATCTGAGGGAGAAGGGTAAGGTTTGGTAGCGGCCTAGGAAAGCGGTGTTCTGAAGATAACACCAAGCAGGGAAACACATGTAGGAATGGTACTTGTAAGGGTAGGCCGCCTTTTAGACAACACTCGACTTGGAGTTTACTCTGTGATGATCAGTTGATTCTGGGAAAGGGCGTGAGAGATAGACATTAGAGTAGGAGGCTAAGAAACAGTACTAATTGAAGCAACTGGAAGGACCACAATAGCCTCGGCCTAAACAAGCAGATAAGGATTAGGATATTATTAAAATCATTAATGATTTCACCACCATATTACATTTCCTTCTCGAAGTCATCCTTAATTTCCATAAATGTACGCAGAAAAGGAGTAAACACCTTTAATTGAAGGACTTTCTTATTGAATGCTTCTGTGACTGGAGGAATTCTAAGATTTTTTGGGAGAAACATGAAGCTAGTGATGAGGTCATGATTAGTATAAATCTTAGTGAAATACTTATCCAAAATTTCCCGAATCTCTTTCTGAGTTACAGAGGCTTCATTTGTGCACTGTATGACCATATTGTATACAAGATCTGTATTTTGATGTACCTTTTCAAGGGTATATTTTTCAGAAACACTCTGTTGTTTTTGAAGTTACTCTCTCATCACAACCTTGAGAGACTTAAAATGAGTAACATCACTTTTCCATCTCCTAGAACTAGATGGGCCAATCACCATTTCCCCAAGCTCTTCCTTCAAAATCTGTAGTTTTACACTGAGTAGATGAGTTTCCAAGTTCTTAAGAACAACCAGAACACCACTAAAAGAGGTATTAAAGTATGAGGTTAAAGATTTTAACCTATTTTAATGTTTATTACTTCTTCTATCAGAAATTTATTGTGTTGAATAATGGTTTCTGCTATAGTGATGTGATTCTGTTGAATTTATTGGATAACTATTCTGTAAATATTTACTACATCAATATCTGTGAAACATATTGAGGTGCAGGCTGCACTTCTGGATCCAACTGAGGCTATCACAGACTCACATATATCATTTTTGAATTTCTCCAAATCATCTTTAGTAACATAATCCTTGGGCACTGCAGTAGACACTAGTTCAACTGCTAGAGGTGCAACAGAGGGAACAGGTTCAACAAATTCTTGTTCATCTTGGACTTGTGGAGCAGGAGGAGAACGAACCCTCTCTTAATATGAGACATATTACAAACCAAACGGAATGTATCCTGGATAATTATTCCATTTTCAAGTACATTTCCAATATCTTGGTTCAACAGAATCAATTCTGATCCTTCTTCCCTGAGGCTCATGAACGACATCATCAACGTCAACTTCTTCATCCTGGTCTCATGCCATAATAACTTGTATATGAACAAGAACAAACCAAACTTCAGGTTCTCCTTGTGCTCCAGCTACATCATCTTCACCAGGAACTTCCTCAATTTTAGGCATTGTACCCTTAGCTTCTTCCTCATGATCACCAACCACAAGTTTATTCAATTCCTGAGGTATATCTTGATTTTCAACATTAGGAAGGGGTTATTTTTCCTAATGTTCAACATCTCTATGATCAACAGCCTGTTGTTCAACATGTTCATCACCCTCAGCAGCTCCATGTACAGATTCCTCAATGGATCTATCGACCACTTGTTGACCCATTTTTTAGAGAGTTACTCACATGATCATCATTTCCTCTTTTATCACTATCATCATCATCATCATCATTGTCATCATCATCATCAGATTCCTCATCTGATTTTCTAACAAAGCATTCAATTCCATTAACTTCAGTTTCTTCTTCATCCTCATCAACTAATAAAGGTTCTCTTGAGGGTAAGTCCAAATGTGGACTAGTAGTTCTATAAGACATATCTTTAGGAATTTCAGCAATATCAAGTTAACTCCAATCATCAAAAGGATATCCTTCTTCCCTTGGCACTCCAGGCTCTGCTTCCTCATCGGAATAAACTGAATCCTCTCCTGGTTTGAGACCTGGATCAACTCGGTCCTTTGGTCTAGAAGAGTTGTCAACTAGATTGAAATCCTCATTTACCTTCTTCTCATCTCCTACCCAACATCTCTTCCATGGGTCCCAGAATATTTTCATCATCTTACAAATGTCTTTTTGAAGACAAAAACCACTATAGGCATTTATTACTTCATCCCCATCTTCCACACAATCTAACCTTTTTAACAGGGAAGAAATAATCCTCGGATAGTACAAGAAGGTTGCCTTCTGGGATGGCTTAATCAGATCAAAGATATGCACCATTTGATACCTATATAGGTTCACTTTTATACCATGTTTCAAAAAAATATCAAGAAAACATCAGGGTTCTTCACAGTAGATAAATCTACCTTCCTTGGGAAGATTTAATGTTGTATGAACTTAAAAAGCATCCTCACATTTCCTTCAAATTCTATTGAAACAGTCCTCATGGGTTCTCCATTTTTAGTCAGCACCATCAGAGCATCTTCATAAGAGAAAAAATTAGAGTAAGGTGGAATATTACCTAGATAGTCATTATATACACCTTCATGAGCCATTTCTAAGCATTCAGCCCATTCCATAGACAAAAAGGCTATATAATTTTCCTTTACTACAGAATTTATCTTTTCTACCACAGTATCATCCAGGTCTATCCAAAAATGTTGATAGAACTCATGCACTTTCTGGGGATAATAAGGTCTTCCATTGATGGTGAACCAACCGAGCCATCCTTGAGATTACATCAATTTTAAAAAAGATATTTTCTTAGTAGAATCCACTCAGCATACACCTCTTTTTCATCCGTAACCACTCAGCTTTCCATGATCGGTTTTGCAGTCTCACTAGACTCACCTTTATAACACTTATCAGAAAGATAATTTCTAGGTTCTCCCATTGCACGCTTGGTCCTTTCCATGATAAGACATCAAATTCAAATAGCGTTGAGAGGTCGAGAGTAAAGAGGAAGAGTGTAAAAAGGTAGAAGGCTTTAGGGCAGAGGAGAAAGTGAAAGGTAGGGAGGGATTAAACTAGATATATCATTTAGGGATTGTAAATCATAAACCATAAAATTTTAACACGTAAAAACGAGAGTAAAATAGTGTCGTTTTATTTAAAATAGACAGAATTTATCAAACAATCCTTAAATACATCAGTGTCAATGAATCGGTTTCAGGGATCAGTTTGATAAGATTGGTTTGTAGGGATTGGTTTCATGGGATCGTTTTAAAGATATCAGTTTCAATAGTTTGGTTTCAGGAGATTAGTTTCAATAAGATCAGTTTCAAGGAGATCAGTTTCAAGAGATCGGTTTCAAGAGATCTCTTTCAAGAAGATCGATCTCAAGAAGATCAGTTTCAAGAATATAAGTTTCAAGAGATTAGTTTCAAGAGACAGGTTTCAAAGAAGATCAGCTTCAATAGATCGGATTCAAGAAGATCAGTTTCAAGAAGATCAGTTTCAAGAGATCGGTTTCAAGAGATCGGTTTCAAGAAGATCAGTTTCAAGAGTTCGTTTTCCAGAGAGAGGTTTCAAGAAAATTGGTTTCAAGAAGAGCTATTTCATGATGATAAGTTTCAAAAAGACCTATTTAAAATAGATCAGTTCCAAGAATATCAGTTTAAAGAAATCAGTTTCAAGAAGATATTACTGATTTATCATTCCTTGTTCATTTCTTAATGTAATTCATTCCCTCATAATTTAAGGGTTTAGTGAATATATCAGCAAGATGATGTTCAGTCCCAATAAATTCAAGAGTTATATCACCTTTTTGATAATGATATCTAAAAAATTAATATCTTACATCAATATTATTTGTTCTAGAATGAGAAATTGAATTGTTAAATATGTTAATAGCACCTGTTTTGTCAGAGTTTATGGGGACATGTCTAAAGTGAAATCCATAGTCTAATATGGGGTGTTTCATCGACAAAATTTGTTCACAGTAACTACCAGCAACAATGTACTCTACTTCAACAGTTGATAATGCAACTGATTTTTTTTATTACACCAAGATATCCATGAATTTCACAAGAAGTGACATGTTCCTAAGGTACTATTTCTATCTAACTTACATCCCCCAAAATCAGCATCTGAATACCTAACAAAATAAAAAGGTTTTCCTTTTATATATAACATTCCTAAAATAATTATATACTTGAGGTATTTGAAAATCCATTTAACACTATTATGGTGTGACTCCTTTGAGTTTTCTTGAAATCTCACACAAATACACACACTGAACATAATATCTGGCCTACAAGTTGTTATGTACTACAAACTCCCTATAATTCTTCTGCAAGTAGTTTTATAAACTGATTTCCCATTTTCATCAAGATCTAATTACATGTAGAACTCATAGAAGTTTCACTAATCTTAATTCTACCAAAGCCATATATTTTCAAAATAACTTTTGTTTACTTACATTGAATTAATATTATGCCTTCTTTATTTGGAAATATTTTAAATCCACGAAAATTTTTCAGTTCACCCATTAAACTCATTTCCAACTCACATTACATTATGTTGGAAAAATTATTACATAAAGAATTTTTAGAGGATCCAATGATAATATCATATATATATTTGGGCTATTAAAACTTCTTTGGAAACTCTTATTATAAATAAAGTAGTATCTGCAAGTCCTTTTTTAAAACCTTTATAAATAAGAAAGTTGATTAACCTTTCACACAAGGCTCTTGGAGCTTGATTCAAACCATATAAAGCTTTCAATAATTTGAACACATGATTTTTCCAATGTGGATATGTAAAACTTGGGGGTTTTTCAACAAAAACATCATCAATTATATAACCATTTAGAAATTCACTTTTTTACATCCATTTGATAATGTTTATGATCCAAATGTGTTGCATAGGCATGTAAGATCCAAATTGCCTCATGTCTAGCTACTGGTGAAAAAGTCTCTTCATAATCAATTCTCTATTTTTGATTATATCCTTGTTCAACTAGTCTATAATTAGTTCTAACTATATTTCATACTTCATCTACCTTATTTATAAACACTCATTCGGTTCATATGATCAAAGTATCCTTAGTTCTATCTACAAGTTTCCAAACATTATTTCTTTAAAACTGATTTTGTTCATCCTATATTTCCATTAGCCAAAATTCATCATTGATTGCATTATTGATATTTTTAGGCTCATTTTGTGAAAGTAAGGCTTTATGTTCAACCTAGTTTCTCATGGATTCTATTGTTTGTGTTCCTCTATCTAAATCTCCAACAAAAACATCTAAGGGATGGTTCTTAAGGGTTATAGTTGGTCTAGATAATGTAGGACATGATATTTGATGTTGTTATGGTTTACTATAGTTAGAAGCTGAAGAATTTCCAGAACTAGATGTTTCCACAGATTTCTTCACACAATGATTTGAGATTTTATTATTAATGTCCATATTGGACATATTATCCTTAATATTTTCTACTGAGGTCTTGGGCTCGTGGGGATCTGATTCATCAATCTTGATGTGTACAAATTCCTCCACACATTTGGTTTTCTTATTAGTGACTCAATAGGCTTTACTGGATGTAGAATATCCATGAAATATTCCTTCATCACTTTTAGAGGAAAATATATCTAAATTATATTTGGTATACATAATATAGACATTACATCCAAACATATTAAAAAAATACTTTGTGATTCATATTATTCCATAACTCATAAAGATTTTTCTTAAGAATGGGTCAAATTAATACTCAGATTATTATATAGCAAGCTGTATTAATAGATTCAGCCCAAAAACAATTGGGTAAATTATATTCATTAAGCATAGTCCGAGAAATTTCTTGTAAGGTTTTATTTCTTCTTTCTAACACACCATTTTTTTTGAGTTGTCCAAGGTACAGAGAATTTGGGATTATATCCATTATTTGAGCAAAAAACATCAAAAATATTGATTCTCAAACTCACTTCCATGATCACTTATTATGTATTTAATCTTAAATCCACTATGATTTTCAATCATCCTAGAATAATTGGTAAATTTTGAACAAGCTTCACTTTTATGGGACAGAAAAAAGGACCAGGTATACCTAGAAAAATCATCCACAAGAACATAGACATAGTTCTTCCCAATGAGACATAAAAATCTAGATGATCCAAATATGTCCATGTGAACCAACTCAATAGGTTGAGAAGTAGTTACTTCTTTCATTGTTTTGAAAGAGATATTTTGTTGCTTTCATTTTTGACAAGGATTTCATACTTTGTTTCTTGGAAACTCTAATTTGGGTATGTCTCTAAACATGACTTTTCTAGTTAGCGTCCTAAGATAGTGTATATTACAATTTCTTAGTCTTATATGCCAGATCCTAGACTATTTGTGAAAGGCATTTAGACAAGAGACATTCTGTGAGGATAGTGTGTCTAGATTTATAGCTTATTGATTATCATTTCTTAAATCAGTAAATACTAAATTATTCTTGGCATTAAAAACATGGCACAAATAATCTTTGAATTTAACATTAAATCCATCATTAAAAAGTTGTGATATGATAAGAAATTTATACTTTAATCTATCAACATACAATACTTTAAAAATTGAAATATAGTTAGTGTTATGAATCTGGCCTAGGAAGATGCTTTTTCCATTACCACTGCCACCAAATGTGACATGTCCTCCATTGATCTTGATAAGACATTTAAAGCTTGAAAAATCCACTATCATATGTATTGAACACCCACTATCCAAGTACCACAACATTTTACAAGAACACTTTAAGCAGTTTACCTACAAAATATTTTAACCAAGATACGAATTTTGTACCCATATTTGTCTGGGTCCACATACATTCGTAATGTAAGCCTTAGGAACCCACAACTATCATATAGGTTTTTTATATGCAGAATATAGAGTGTATGAAAATTAAACTCTATTTGGTCTTAAAGAATTAGATACAGTAAAAGAATTTGTGGAACTGGAACATGCAGTACAAATATTGTTTTTGAAAAAGGTAGCATATTTTTCAGATTTGGGTACGAAATGTGATTGGTATAAATTCTTTTGACCTAGTTGACATCCTATTCGAGAAGTATACATTAGAGCTATTTGTTTACAAATCATTTGAGTGAGATTATTTTTCCCATTAGTAATCATATCTATGTCATTCTTTAATTATTCATTAGATATTTTTATCCCATTGTTCTCTTTGAGTAGTTGTTCATTTTTCTCCTTTTCAGTTGTAAGTTCAGATTTAGCAGTCACAGTAAGAGCATATTGTTTCTTCAAAGATTAATATTTATCTTTCAACTCATTAAATGATTCTTCTAACATGTTGAAATATTCAAATAGTTCATCATTTTTCATATTTTCAAACTCACATTTAGAATAATAAAATTTAGGCGAAGGAGAGTCCGAGGTTACCTCAGTTGTGTTTGTCATAAAACACATATTAGCCATATCATATTTCTCCTGTTGAGAAGAGCCAGATTCACTTGAGTTGTCCTATGATGAACTCCAGGTGGAATTCATTGCTTTACTATAGCTTCTATCCTTATTCACATACTTTTTCTTGTATTTCTTCTTTGGAAAGTCAGCCTTGACATGTCCTTTCCATTTACATTCATAACAGATTATCTCTTATGATTTATCATTTCCCATCCAATCCTTTTTCCAATTTCTCTAATAATCATACCTTCCTTTGTAACAATGATTTTTGAAGAACTTTTGTTTCCTATAGAATTTCTTGAATCTTCTAGCCAACTGGGCCATTTCTTCATCACTGTCTGAAGCAACTTCATCACTGCTTGAGCATTCGACAGCAGCTTGAATTGTATCTTTTTCTTTACTTTTTGGAGAAGTTCTCAGGAAAGCTACATAATTTCGTTTTGGTTCATCCTCCCATTGATTTACCTTTAATTATTCATCATGCATCATTAATTTTCCAAAATAGTCCTTCACTGGAAATTTATCAATATCGCATGATTCTCTGATAGACACAGATGTTCTATGCCATCTTTCTGGTAGGCATTACGAAATCCGCATGATCTTCTCTTTGGAAGTGATTTCTATTACTAAATAAATCATGGTATTCACAATTTCATTGAACCTGATATACATATCAGAAATTGATTCTTCATGATTCATTCTAAAATTTTCATATTAAATAGTATATGTATTTAATTGTTTTTCTTTAACAATATATTTTCTTTCATGAGAAACAGAGAGAGTGTCCCAAATGTCATGTGTAGATTTTCCAGTAGAGATACGGTTAAATTTTTTATCACCTAGTGAACAGTACATAACATTCATTGCTTTATAGTTACTATTATAGGAAGTTTTGGTAGGTTCATCAAAAGTGTTTCTAACAGTTTCAGGTATTGCATATTTAAATTCAATAGTAGTCCAGATTTCAAATCCCATACTTTCTAGATGTATTTTCATATTAAGCTTCTACTAAGCATAGTTAGCTCCAATAAATAATGGTTTTCTATTGGTAGTATCCCCTTCTAATCTATTTTCAATGATAATGTTTGTAAAAGAATTTAAAAGAGATAAAAATTTACAAATAATATAAATTTTAAGATCTTTGAAACACAACTATAATCATTGTTGAAATGATTTGAAAAACTAATAGTAACTTTCAAAATCTTCTGATACCAAATGTTGGTCAGAGTAGATGACTCATGTGGATGGGGGGTTAATTGAATATCTATAAAAATTTATATGAAAAGGGATATTTACAAAATTATATCCCCTTATAAAAATAAACACAAAGTTAGTTTGTAGTGAATTTATAAATGTCTCGAAAGCTCAATTTGGTTCTCTAAAGATTGATTAGTTCTCAGATTTCCTAATCTAAATATTATTAAAACTTTTGAAACAAACCTACTGAATCAAAAAAGTTATAAACAATAGCTAAACTAACTATCAATGTTCTGCTTATCATAATTTTATGAATACATTACAGGTACAAAAATATAAGATAAACAACACATTAGATAAAACAAGATGTTCAGTATCAAACAGAGACATAGTCCTCTTCAACTGGTGATCACCCACCACCAAGAAGTTTATATTAATAAACATTTGATCCAATCCCTGGATCGAGTCTCACAACAGCACACATTCTTTCCAAGTCACACATGACCTCTACTATAGTTATTTGTAAGGAAAAAAAATAAACAGATCTCAAAGGATCTCTTTCATAGTTCTCTGTGGGATACAAGTGTAACAAGAGATTGAGAGTGAGGATATTTTGTTATCCTCTAGTTTAGCTCAAGAGACAGTGTGTGAGATTCAAACAGATATACACACTGCTCAAAATATTAATTATAAGAACAAAACAGAGTTATGAAAGAGAATATGGTTTATAAATCTCTATGTGTTGTGTTTTACTGCTTTGGATTCAACGGATGTTGAGGAAATGGTATTTGAGTCCTCTTCTAAAGGTTTTCTTTAGAACAGAGTGTCACAGTTTGAGGTGAAAGTGTTTTTCTCTTCTTAGTGTAGTTATTCAGCAAGCTTCAGTATGTAGTTACTAGGTGAGTCCATGTTTCAAGTTTCTATCTTTTCAATATTCCGATTTCACATAGTTTATATTTAATCATGTTCTTCCAGCACTATGTTAATCTTTATATCACTATGCCTCCATTACTTTTTGATCTCTGATTGAAGTCCTTTTATACATCAATTTCTACAAGGCATAACGATATCCGCACATTCATGTACGTCGTACTATATACAGATAGTCCTACAGACAAAATTAAATAATGTCAATAAAATTAATTTGTTCAAATATGACCATTAGAAATAAATTTTAATTAATAAAATGGAAATAGTTATTTATGAATACTGATGAGTCATCTCCGGTCTGTTGTCTTTGGTTTGGTAACATTGGTCTGTCATCTTCATTGTGTTATCTTCGGTGTGTCGAATTTGATCTGTCATCATCAGTGTGTCGACAACAGTGTGTCAACTTCGGTATGTCATATTCGGTGTGTCATCTTCAGTGTGTCATCTTCAGCATGTCGTCTTCGGACTGTCATCTTCGGTGTGTCGAATTCGATGTGTCGACATCGATCGGTCCTCTTCGGTGTATCGACTTCAGTATGTCAACTTTGATTTGTCATCTTTAGTGTGTCGACTTTGGTCAGTCAACTTCAGTGTGTCAAACATCGATGTGTCAACATCATTGCGTCAAACTTTAGTGTGTTGAACATCAGGGCATTGAACATCGGTGTGTCAAACAACGGTGTGTCGAACATCAGTGGGTCAAACAAACCATCAGTGCTAGGGAATCTAGAAAGGTTTTGAAGTGGAAGTCTTACACAAAACAAAACAAGACTATGTGTTATCCAAAAATACATGTATAAATACACTTCTAAACCTAATTATTCATGAATATGGGTTATTAACCTATTTAAGTATTTTTTCTGTATGACATAATTTATTTACTTAGAGATATTAAAATTCCATGAAATAGTAGAATTTTTAAATTGACATTATTTGTGATTATTAAAATTACATTATCATATAGGGTCCAATACAACCTTCGCTGTCTCAAATGTTGGTCACGCTGAGTGAAGATATACTTGAGACTTTTTTGGTCAGTGAAAACCACAAAACTATCTCCCAAAATATAATGTATCCAACATCGTAATACAAGAACAAATGTAGCTAACTCGAGATCGTATGTTGTGAAATTCTTCTCATGTGGCCTCAACTGCTAAGACCTGTAGGGAAAAACTCGTTCCCCCTACATAAGAACTGCTCCCATCCTGATACTTTATGCCTCACAATAAACATTATATCTTCTTTCTATCTCAGGAAATACTAGTATCGGTGCTAAAGTCATCCTCCCTTTAGGCTCTTGAAGGGCTGACTCACAAGAATTTAACCACAAGTACTTCACACACTACTTAGGCAGGCCCATCATTGGAACTGCTAAGCGTGATATGTCCTGTATGAAATGTATGAAGTAACCATACTACCCTAGAACAAATTGTAACTCAATGACATTCTTCAGATGCTCTCAGGAAACTACTGCTCTAACGTTCTTTGGATCTACTTATACTCTTATCTCTGAGATAACATGACCCAAGAAGTGAATATGGTCCATCCAAAAGTGGAATTATTAGACAATATTATATTACTGATACTCCCTCAGGATTCTCAAAATGATCTCAAGATGTGTGGCATAGTTGTGTCGAGTGTGAGTGTACACCAAGATATCATCTCGGAAAACAACCATGAATGAATCCATGTATGGATGGAACACTCGGTTTGTTAATGCAATAAATGTTATAGGCTTGTTCGTGTGACCGGACGGCATAACCACATAATAGTATAGACCATACCTACTCCAGAAGTCTGTAACATGTATATCAGATGGTCTAACATGCAACTGAAGGTATGTGGATCTCAAGTAAATCTTTGAGAACACCCGGGACCTTCGAAGATGATCAAATAGATCATCAATCATTGTAAAGGGATGTCAATTCTTGATCGTCCACTAGTTTAACTTCTAATAATCCAAACAAAGAATGAGGGTACCATACACCTTCATTACAAATAGGATAGGTGAACCCCAAGGAGATGTACTAGGTTTGATGAAACCCTTTTCCTTCAACACCTCTAACTAATTCTTATGCTTCTATAACTCCGGTGTAGCCATCCTACAAGGAGGAATGGATACTAGTACAACTCCTACAAAAATCTCAATATAAAATTCCACGTCTCATTCCAGAGGCCAACCTGAAAAGTCCTCTAGAAAGATGTCCCTGAAATGATTCACCACTGAAGGAAAGTTCATATGTGAAGTCCCCTCTTTATGGGTTGGTTTTCTGAGAACTAACTATTTTGTACTTTGATTACATGAATTTTTACACAGTATATATTGTTCATTGTTCTTCTTGACTATAATATAATAATGTCCAGGAATATTTGTTGTGTTGATAAGGTCATGGAAGATCCTAGCTATGACGAGAAACTTGAAATTCTATAACAATATTCTTAAATAAAGTTCTATGTTTCGATGACATACTATGATAGGACACATAGTATACAGACCATCATGTGCGAGTACTCATAAGAAGACGAGACTCTCTCTCATGGAGTTTGCAATTGGTAATCTCCAAGATGGGAGATTATGAGAACAGACCTGCCAGAAGCAATTCTGCATGTCTTGGTGTCATTGGACATTGCTATCTACGAGCGTGTGTAATGGTCCTTAGACTGGAAGATTATCATTAACTCATGTCATGACTCATGCACTGGATTTACTTATGAAAACCATCACGTGGATAGTTGGAGAGATGTAGGGTATGTTGGCTGCGTCATGAGTGACATGTTGTTAATGGATAAGTCGAGGAAGGATTTGTCCCTTCCATTTATGGATGTTGATATCTCATCCAATTGACTGAAATAGAACTGTTGCATTAAATTCCATGGCCATGGTGTAAACGACGAGTTTATTTCAGGTAGTCGAAGAACTACAGATCAAGAATATAGGTTTATGAAACTGCCATGAAACCTGCTTGATGAGATATCAAGAAAAAGGGATTAAATTACACAGTAAGCATTTGTATGAGGTGATACATAAATGTGAAGTAATCTTCTTTCTCTTGGGTGCCTTGACCCATTGCTAGACAATAATCTTGGAATTTAGGCAAGCCCACCTAATTCCAAAGAGAAAGAGGCCTAGAGGGTCACACACTAAGTGTATTCAAGTATCTCAATTAGAATAAAGATTATTACCACATGTGGTTTAATAATTATAAAGGAAGCCTAAATCATTTTAATGTTGGAGGAAGAATAAAATAAAACAAGTACACACCGTGTATCAATGATTACATCTCGTGTAGTTTTATTTTTAAAACAAGTGCATGCCATGTATTATTAAATATACATGCCATGTAGTTTTCTTTTTGGAAAGGAAATGAATAAATGAAAACAAGATATACACATTGTGTACATTGAATGTACATGACATGTAGTTTTCAATGAAAAACAAGTACACGACGTGTATTTATTAATATACACCGTGTAGTTTTTCCAGTTGGGATTTTGAGGAAATATCGTTTTATTAAATGATATTTATCATAATCAGCATGGGTGCATGTCAAAAAATTAATTATTCGACATGGGGGTTTTAAATAAGAGTCAATTAAATAAATAAAACACATAACATGTTTATTTATTGTCATAAATCTACAACCTCAAACCCGATTATAAATATCGTCACAACCCTAACTCTGATCCTACACACAAGAAAATCGTTGTGCACAATAATTATGGAGAATTCATTCAAGCCCGAATGAACCTCTTCCTCCAAGAACACTCTCAAGACTGAGAGAGATCCTCTTCTATTGGATCAAGATGATCTAAGGCGGACAAATCAAGCAAAGGTTTCTCCACTCTAGCACCCGGAGTCTCCTTTGGCGACATCCCGAGATATGAGGTACACATGTGGATCACCGCTAGAGGAAGTCTACACTTGGCTTCTACGATGCAACGAAAAATCACATACGAACGTGATGAAGAACATCAATTAAGAAAGAACACCCAAAAGGTATTTCTTTTCAATTGATTAAATTAATTATAATCAACCTCTAATGATCCAACTTTGTGGTTCCGGTACTTTCCTTTTCTTTGTCCATTTCTGGGATTCGATCTGTGGAGACTGGTGTTTATCATCGTATTGATCCCGGATTGATCATGGATAGTGACAAAAAGACAAGTGGGCACATCCATCCATGTGCTTTCGCTGCGCTTAGAACCTTCAAATGGTATTAGAGTGAGGTTACAACGTTGATTATAGTTATTTAATTTTTGTTGATAATTTACGCATTTATATATGATTCAATTCGAAATAAATCATTCTATAAATCTAAATAAATGAGATCTATTCTTACTCATTCATTTCATGATTCATATCATAGAAACAGACTTTTAATTTTAATTTTGATTAAAATAAAAATGAGGAACTCATCTGGAGGATCCTCTCTTTCTGTCTGTACAACACAGGAATACACGACATGTAATGAAAACTACACACCGTGTACTTAGTTTCAATGAACCAACACTGGTCCACCAAACCACGCTGTGAGAATTGGGTATGCCTATGTATTTATTACCCTGTGTTGACCAGAAATGAACGGCGCATGGAAAACAGGATTACACAGTGTGTATGTTGGAGCAACACACCGTGTAGTCCAATCCAGCCCAAGTAAAACTGGGTACAAAGGAGAAGTCGCGTACCACATACATGGGATCTCCAAGCTGGTTACCGCGTAACAAGGAAGTACACGCCATGTATGATTTATCTACACGCCGTGTACTCCAAAATTTCCAAAGTAGATAAAACATGCCAAACCCCCAGCGTGTACTTTGGATGAAGGGTTAAAAGGAAGTACACGCCGTGTATGATTTATCTACACGCCGTGTACTCCAAAATTTCCAAAGTACAGAGAACACACCAAAGCCCCGACATATACTTTTGATAAAGTTTGAAAAGAAATACACGTCATGTAAATATAAACTACATGCCGTGTAATTTCCAAAAATGGAATTTCACTAGGTTTCTTCCAAAAGAACAATGACCTGTACAAGGGATATGGATGAGAGGAATCTCAAGGAAATTCAGAAAGGAATTTAAGATAAATAATTAATTAATTATAAGATCATAATTAATTGATTTCAAGCGCGACTTATATTGAATAATAGAACGATTAAAAAGAATTTGAATTCTAAATATCCGTAAATGTCGTTGCATACTTTGGATGATCATGAGCTAGACCGAAGACCCTTTGTATGTGTGTATGGTTTCATTTAAATTAATTTAATTTAAATTCCTTGTCCTATGAGACTTCTTCCAATATAATGTAGGGCCTACGTGCCCATGGTTTCTTTAATGTAAACCATATATAATAGAGGATCTCCCAAGCTAGAGGAGATGGTTCGAAATCCGAAGCTAATGTGAAACCAACCCAAGAAGATACAAAGGTGGACAGGTGGGAGCTACAAAACAAGAACCATCAGGTTCAAGTTGTTTTCCCTAGGTCATAGATATCTTATCACAATTGATAGATAAGCTAACCAATAAAAGCTCATGATCATACCATCTTATTTTATTTCTGTCTGATTGCATGGTTTGTTTATTATGTATGTGTTTTCGTGATCACATAAATAATAAAATAAACAAGCATGAAAAGATGGAATAAAATAAAAACCAGACTATGCGTAAACATTATCAGAACGTGGTTAATCACTTAAGCTAGCATCACTTACTATTAACAAGCATGTGATAATGTAAAACTATGTATAAAATATTAAAATCCATCAATACCATATTAAGTCAGACCAAGCCTTCCGTTAGTTGATTAAGGGAAAGACTCAATAAAACTATGTGTTTGACCAACCCTTGTTGGGAAACTTGCTTTTATAAAGGAAGCCCTTATGAAAGGTTTCGGGTTGACATAACCATATTATATCAAGAGGAGGAGCCCTTGCTAGACTTGATGTAATATTGGAGGAAAGAGTTGGGGAAATCCAAGTCAGGATTTCAGGATTGGGGAGTCTACTCAACAGACCAAGGAACTATAATCTCACAGTTGTCAAATACCTTCCTACTTAAATACTTTCAAATAGCATGACCAACCCTTTGTTGGGGTTATGCGAAGGGGAATATGGATCCTTGCCACTAGAATGTCAAAGCAACTAGACATTTCGAGTTCAATGATGAGGGCCATTGGGACTTGATAAAATAGTGGGGGACTTAATAAAATTTATTATTTCTCATAAAATGTAATCAAGTAATTATTGACAAATCTGCTCATTTAAATTGTAGAATCGAAATGACAAACTCATCAACCACATTTTCTCTACGATCAATTCTGGATAAAGACAATATCCTCACTGGCACTAACTTTCAGGAATGGTTTAGGAAACCTCAGGTTATCCTACACCATGAATGAAAGTTTTATGTGTTGGAGTCCTCACTTCCTGATTCTCCCGCCCAAGGGGCAAGTTATGAAGATTTCCTGGTCAATGATCAACATTTGAATGATTCCATTGACATTCAATGTTTGAATCTATCATCAATGTCTATTGATCTCAAGAAGTCTCATGAAAACATGGATGCCTATAGCATGCTCGAGCACCTCTGTGTTCTATACCAGGAGAGAGTAAGACAAGAAAGGTTTGAGATCTCCAAGGCTCTATTCCAGAGAAAGCATGGAGAGGGTGCCCCAGCTAGGCCTCATGTAGTCAAGATCATTGGCATCATTGAGTGCTTGGAGGTTCTAGGGTTTAAACTCCTCGAAGAACTGGGTACTAATCTCATTCTTGCATCACTTACCCAGAGAATCTCAAACTTTTTTGTGAACTTCAACATGAACAAAATTGAGAAGTCTCTATCTGATCTTCTTATCCTCATTCACCAAGTGGACAATGACATAAAGCGTGAAAAGCCTTCTATCCTCATGGTGAATAAAAGGAAAGGGAAGGCGAAGAGATTTAAGTCCAAAGCTTCTACAAGGCCTTCCAGGAAATGTAAGATCAAAGGGGAGGCAGGGGAACATGATGCTATTTGTTTCGCAAGTGGCAGGAGGGGCCACTGGAAGAAAAGCTGCACCCAGCCAAGGAAGCAAGGAGATGCTTCAGGTGCATTTTTTATTGAATGCAATCTATCTATTTCTACTAATTTGGTAATAGAAACTACTTTTGTTTCTCATATATGTATCTAAATATAGGAACTAAGTAGATTTAGAATGATTGATCGAGGGGAGGTAGATCTACGAGCAACCAACAGAGCCAGACATTCTATTGTAGCTGTTGGGGAATACCACCTCACATTGCCAAATGGAATGATCTTGGTGTTAAAGGGTTGTTATTTTGTGCCTTCTGTTACTAAAAAAATATTCCAGTATCTAGATTAGATATTGATGGATTCATATTCAAGTTTGGAAATGAATGTTGCTACTTTTATAAAGATAGAATTTGTTTTGGTAGGGCACATTTATATAGCGTCCTTTGTGTGTTATACTACACAAACCAAGTAATGGAAATCAATGACAAAGTTAATTCACATGACACATACCACACCCAATGTTGGCATCACCGGCTAGGTCATGTCAATGTGAAATTTTTGACAAAATTACATCAAGATTGGTATTTATATTCTTTCGAACTAAAACCAGTTGGTGTATGTCATCTGTGTCTACAAGGAAAATGACCAACGCCCCATTTAGTGGGAAAGGTGAAAGAGCTAAAGATCTTCTAGAATTAGTTCACACAGATGTGTGTGGACCATTTCCAGTTGAAGCAAGGGGTGTGTTCTCGTACTTCATAACTTTTACTTATGAATTTAGTAGATATGTATATATCTACTTAATGAGGTATAAGTCAGATTCTTTTGATCGGTTCAAAAAATACAAGAATTAATTTGAGAACCATCTTTGTAATAAGATTAAGAAACTCCACTTTGAAAGAGTAGGAGAATATCTTAATCATGAATTCATTGATTTCTTACAGGATTTGGTGATTCTATCTCAACTCACTCCTCCTTACACACCTTAGTGGAATGGTGTAAGTGAAAGGAGGAACCACACCCTGTTGGACATGGTGAGATTAATGATGAGTCATGCGAGTCTTCCATTATCCTTTTGGTGATATTCATTAAAAACAACAGCACACATACTAAACCATGTACCAACTAAATCGTTAAATGGCATTCCATACAATTTATGGAGTGGACACAAAGCCATGTTATCGAATTTAAATGTATGGGGTAGTGAAGCATTTGTTAAGGACTCTTCAGGTAACAAACTTGCACCCTGAGGAACCAAGTGTATCTCTATAGGATATCCCAAGGAAACAAGGGGATATTACCTATACAACCCCTCAGAACAAAAGGTTACAGTTACAAGACACACCCTATTCTTTGAGAGGGAGCACATCTCCAAAAGAGATAGTGGGAGAGAGATAGACTTTGATGAAGTCGAGGATCAAGATACACAAGAGTTGGTACAAGAAAAGATTCCACAAAGACCCATGGAAGAAAAATCTGTTCCAGAGACACAAGTACTACGTAGGAGCATGATAGAGGTGATAGAACCATAACGATATGGTTTTCTTGTCATCGAGGATGGTGACTCATTATTGGTTTACAATGATGATCCTATTCCCTACAAGGAACCAGTTGAAGGCAAAGACGTTGCTGAGTGGAAAGAAGACATGAATTCTAAAATAGACTCCATGTACCAAAACCTAGTCTTTATTTTGGTAGATCCTCCAGTTGATGTAAAGCCTATTGGCAATAAATGGGTATTAAAGAAAAAACTGGACATGGAGGGGCAAGTCAGCACCTATAAGGAATGACTGGTTGCAAAATGTTTTAGAAAGCATCAAGGAATTGACAATGATGAAACCTTTTCATCAGTTGCGAAGCTAAAATCCATCTGAATCCTATTGGCCATTGCCGCTTACCATGACTTTGATATTTGGAAAATGGATGTCAAAACAGCATTCCATAATGGGAACCTCCGGGAAGATGTCTACATGACACAACCTAAAGGGTTTGTGACTCCAAAGGATGCCAACAGGGTATGCAAGTTGCAGAAATCCATATATGGATTAAAGTAAGCCTCAAGGTCGTCGAACCTTCGTTTTCCTAAATTCCCATCCATGAGAGCCCATAACACCTCAAGAACCATATTTGGAATTCATTTAAACAAAACCTTACATAATTCAATACGCTGTAAAAAATTGGTATTCTATAAAGGCATATATCACAACAGCATGAATATCAAGAACAACATCTATCACAACAACATGCAATCACTAATGCACACAAATGGCATGGCAGAAATGCATGACATGAGATTTCTAACAAGTTCCTATATGATGCATGAAATGGAATACCCTCGTCTCATCGGGTTGAAATAAAAATAGAATATTAATAATATCAATGATAACAACAAAAACATTTGAATCACCCAACGGTGAAATCAAGTAAACTGTATACTTAAAAAATATGAAAAATTACAACAATGAGGAAAATTTTCTTTTCCCTGTGCACAGGTTAGCTACTCTTGGGCACAAATTATTACCAAGAACCTATTCCTTTTTATCCCTGCCTATATGATCTAAACAGTAAGTCAGGAAGAAAAGAATTCCTCGAATACCACATTATAACTTCCTAGTTCTGTAAGCCGCCCAGAGGTGCCCCATACCTAGTTGGTCTCATGGCCTCAAGTTCATTTCCCCCGAATTCTAGAGGCTGCCGACTAGATGCGAGGGCCTCTGGTGTGATAGTGGGGAAACTATGCCCTCATTGGCAGAGTAACATAGTGGATGTAAAACTGATAGCAATAGTGGATGCGATGATAATACCGTACAAAAGTAATAGTAGAAGACTGACAGAAATAAACTGGAGCACATATATATATACATAATGCATGATAAATATGTCTAGGAAATCATCAAAAAAAATCAAATTTCTGGAATATATTACTAAACCAAAGTACAAAAGACAATCAAGTAAAAAAATCCATAACTTCACAATCCTCATCTTGGTCACATGCTACCCAGCTCCACAACAATGATTTACCTGAATTAAGAGGTTGATTTCCCTTATCTATACCTGCAACAATATAATCTGTTTGGACCCAAAAGCATGACCCAAACAGGGTGTGAGACGAATCCTAGTAGGAAACAACCCAAATATATGTGCCTAATAGTTAGTGAATATATATGGTAGGAAAAATAAAAAATAACAAGTCCTACCAATTCAATTACAATCTATTTAAATTTAATAATGTATCCAAAAAATTACAAATACAAGAAAACCATTGGGAATATTCTCAAAACCTATCCCCTTTGGTACAAATAACAATATTAAGTACCCCTCTAGGTAGTTATCATAGTCGAACCCCTATGGTTCAATTTAAAACAAGGATATAGAGATTAATCTCTAAGGAAGCAATCACTATCAATTCATCCTATAGTCATGTGTAATCAAAGAATCTTTGAGGAATCACTCACTGGAAATACCTCTTATAGTCATTTAATAGAAAACTACAGACACTCTGACGAAGCGCTCAATGTAAATTCCGCACGTGGTCTCGTAACGTAACAATAGACACTCTGAGGGAGCACTCAACATCAATCCCACCTATGGTCTCTCATCGTGATAATTATAATAGACACTCTGGGAAATACCTTAGTGTCAATTTCCCCTATGGTCTCACTACACTAGGTTCCCACAACCCTGTATAAATAAAACATACACAAATGATAATCAGTAGCTGAGGAAACCCTCAATATACTACATGGATAAAAAAGATACAAGGCATGGGACAACATATTTGATAAAATCACACCAAACTAAAAATATTGGGCATGGAATGAAAGCATCCTAACAAGAAATCTAGACCAAACTATCAATAATAAGTAAACATGGGGAAAATATCCATATCACAACATTTTTTTACCCTATTAACCACAATTATCCTCTATCCAAACAAAAAAGGCATATAAAACAATAACCAGGCTAAAAACCATAAACACCCAATAGCCCAAACAAGAGTATTGGGCACTTTTACACATATAACTCAAATACTATCTAAGAAAAGTCACAAAAACACCTAACTCAGCATCATAATATCAATATAAGTGAATCTAATGCCTTTAATCTCCCTAGAACATTGTGGATCTACAAAATAATTAAAAAAATTCAATCGAGGATAACTTGTGAAGGAGGAAGAATCAAGAGATGGGGTCCAAGAAGAAAGGATAACTCACCGATGAAATTCCAATGCAATATACAAAGGTATAATCAGAGAAAGGATGGTGATTCAGGGGCTCGAAGAAGATATGTGGTCACAGAGATGCTTCTAGATGAGACGGACAAAGAAGAATATTGTTCTGTGCATCAATGGAAATCCTGATCTATTTAATGAAGAAAATAAAGTACACGGATTGTTATTTAAAATTACACGGCATGTTCTTTAAAATTACATATCATGTTCATTAAAAGTACATGGAATGTACTTTACTTTCTGGCCTCGCCTTTAAGTATTATCTAGGACACCACACATATCCATGTACTCATCCATTACGTGACCAGTACAAGGTCAACCGTGACAAACGGGTACATGACATGTACATAATGTACACAGCGTGAACTCCTGAAATTTTTAGAAACTCATCATTTCCTAAAAAACAACTAGAATAGAAAAACGTAACATGAAAATAAGATATGGGTTCTTATAGTAAATTTCTTCCAAAGACCAAGCAATATATGGACATTCTAATAAGTGTTTTTTATGTTGTCTTGTAGGCCCAAAGTACATCATCATGTTTGGAAATCCAATCCTTCCAAAATGTATTTACATTTATCTCCAAAATGCCCATAATTTATCAGTTTAAAACCTCAGCTTGGCGATTAGTCTGTGTATGGTATGGAGTTCTCAATTATTTGTGGTATCCAAGGAGATTCATTAGATTCTTATACAGTTCATTATTAAAGTGGGTACCATGGTCACTCATGATAAGCATTGGGATTCTGAACCAAGTAAAAATGTGTTACATTAAAAATTTGATCCCGACTCGAGTATTATTTTCAAAAATTATTCTACTTCCACGCATTTTGACACATATTCCACCTAGAAAAAGAACTATGATTTCCCAAGACATTTAGAAAATGGACCCATGAATTCGATTCCGCATATTTCATAAATTTCGACGCCCATGATTGAATGTTGTGGAATTTCGCGCTTCCTGCTTATACCCCCAATTATTTGGAATTCATCACAATTCAAGACGAATTCATGAATATCATGATTCATGTTAGCCTAATAAAAACCACATTGTAACACTTTTCTGATTGTTCGATGATGTCTATGGATTCCTCCAGCTTCTCTAGTGTGTCACATGTTCAAAAAACTATCAACTTATTCTTCAAGAAAACATCTTATTCTCATTTCATCCGCACAATCTTTGAAAAGGTAAGGATCATCCCAGTAGTAATGGAATGCTTCATTCAAAAATATTCGCCTTTTCCCCTTTTAGAAATCTGGATGTATCCAACAAAAATCTAGGTAATTCAAAAATTTGGCAGACCAGGGTGTGATTGTCTCAATGGCATAGAATTGTTCATCAAGAAATGTTTCATTTATTTGTTCATCATTGATTTTACTTGTGTCATGGTTGAGGCATGATAAATGATTAGAGAAAACATTATATTTTCTTTTTTAGTCGTTGAATTCATTGTCAATTTCCTGAAGTAAAAATATCCATTGATTGAGTCTGGGTTTCACAAATTTCTTGGTCATCAGATACCGTAGGGCAGAGTGATACATTTAGACAGTGACTTTATAGAACAGTAGATGGGATCATAATTTATCGAATGAAAAGACAACTAAAAAATGATATTTTTTAGTTATTTTTTAATTATGTTGATCCTCATTCAATGTGAAACTCGCATAATAGATTGGCCTAAAGATCATTTATTTTATTTTTCCTAAGGAAAAACCAATTTCCGAGTCACTGACATCACACAATAACTCAAACGAATGCTCCCAATCTGGTGAAATCATTATTAGGGATTCAACCAAATGTTTCCTTGATAATTTAAATGCTTCCTGACATTCATGACCAAAGTGTAATGTGACATCTTTTCCCAAAATGTTTATAAGGGGTTGGGAAATAACTGAGAAATTCTTAAAGAAACATCCGTAGAATCCAAAATTCCCATGAAAACCTAAAATTAAATGAACTAAAGTAGACATCAGTAACATAGATATTGTACTAATCTTGGAAGCATCAACTTCAATTTCTTTATTTTAAATTTTATGATTGAAAACAATTCCACTTTATACCATGAAGTGTGACTTTTCCCAATTTATCACCATATTCTTTTCTTTGTATCTTTCTAAAAACTTATCCAAATGTTCAAGATATTTATAAAATGAATACCCATACATAGAGAAGTCATCCATGAATATTTCCATGAAGTCTTCAATAATTTCATGAAACATTTCCATCATGCTTTTTTGAAATGTGGTTAGTGCATTACTCATTTTAGAATCCATTGTCCTATATGAAAATGTACTATATAGGCAAGTGAACGTGATTTTATCTTGATGCTTTGGTGTCAACGCTATTTGATTATAGCCTATGCATCCATCCGGAAAACTATAGTAATCTCTTCCTACCAGTTGTTTAAGGATTTGATCAATAATGGTTAATTGGAAGTTATCCTTTCTGATGGCATCATTCAATTTCTGATAGTCGACACAGACTCTTCATCCAGTCACTATTCTAATGGTTATCAATTCACCTTTATCATTCTCCACTACCATAGTTCAACCATTTTTATGTACCACATGAATTAGGCTAACCCACTAAATATCAGAGATAAAAAATATTAGACAAGCATCAAGAAGTTTAATGACTTATTTCTTGACTGCTTCTTCAATGGGAAGTCTTAAGCATCGTTGTGGTTTACTGCATGGTTTTGAATTATCATCCATATATGTTCTATGAGTGATGATGGCAGGACTTATACTTTCTAGATTAGAAATATTCCTACATATTTCTAGATTCTTTTATGATAGAACATTGAGAAATTTGAATTCTAGTTCACATGAAATATTGGAATTTATGATGACTGCTAATGTGTTTAAATATACCATGAAATTGTATCTATGATTTTATATAATATTTTTAAGCTACATTGATGGAGGGTTTTCAAGTGATTGAGTCAATAATGTGAAGTCATGTTTATCTAAAGGATCAACTATGTTTTTGATGAATTAAACCAATTCTATTTATTTAGTAAACTTTTCAATTTATTCGTGTAAATCTATAAGATCCAGTGCACCACTTGCTAGCTCATGCCATCATTCAATCATATCCAAGAAAGGACAGTTTTTTATAAAGGGTTTTTCCATAGCCTTTAGTACATCAGATTTTATGTTCCCAACCCCAATTCTAAAAATTAATTTTCCCTCTTGGAAATAAATGCGAACTCTGTATGTTTCTAAGATTGGTCTCTCAAGAATTAGTTGGACATCCTTATATTCTTCCATATCAAGGAGAATGAAATCAGTAGGGAAGTCATATTTATCAACCATGATGAGTACATCCTCTATAATCCCTCGAGGATGCTTCACTGATTGGTCAACTATTCGAAAGGAAAACCTCATTAGCATTAATTATGTTTTTCTTAGTTCTTTATGGACTCCAGATGGAATGAGATTTACACTGGCTCTGAGGTTGCACAAAGCTCTTCCAAACTGACGTCCTCCAATATTGCAAGGAATAGTGAAACTACCAGGGTCTCTTAGTTTTAGAGGTATGGATTTGGGTATGACTGCTGAACATTCCTCGTGCATTATGATTGTTCTCACATACTATAGTTTTCTTCATTTTGACATAATACCCTTTGAGAAATTTAATATAGAGGAAAACTTGTGTGATGGCTTCCATAAAAGGAATATTTATATGAATCTTTTTAAACTTCTCTATAAATTTTGAAAATTAAACATAAAACTAACTTTTCTTTAGCCTTTTTGGACATGGAGGATGTGGTATGTGGGATTTCACTCTTTCATTGAGTTCCTCATTTTACATATCTTTTTTTTTCATTTAAATTTTTGCATGTTTGTTTTGATCATCCAATTCTTTAGCATAAAGTTGTATTTCATTGTTTATTGAGTCTCCACTATCAGTAGAAGGTATATGCATCTCATCTATTTATTGAACTTCAGGTAGTTGGTGCTCTGATAACGGTGTTCCACTTCACAATGTTCTGGCTTTTTTCCTTTTCTCTTTGGTTAACTCTTTTTCTTCCTGGTAGAGTTCCTTGTTTTCGGTTTTTCATTTGTGTGGAAATCTGACTGACTTGATTTTCAATGTTATGCTTGGAAGACTATATGTTTTCAGTTTCTGTTTGTAGGTTTTGGGTGTTTGTCTACAAATTTTGAGTTTTCTTCTAAAAATTTTGAGTTTCCATTTCTTGTAACTTAATCCATGATTGATTGGACATCATTAGTTTTTCTATTATTTCTCCCAATCTTGTTGACCTTTCATTGTTGGAGGGGACAAATCTGTTATATTCTTTTGGCACTAATATTGTTGTTGTTAATGAAATCGTGGTCAGTATTCATATTGAGATCCATACTCCTATGATTGTATGGCAGGGATGAAGGAAGCTTGATCAGGAAACCTAGGTGGACCAATGATCTGTTTCATTGGTTGAGTAGTCACTGGTTCCTTCTTACCTTGATTATGGTTATTACATAACCAGACTAGGTTTGAGTTGTTCCCATAATTTCTCTTATTGTAGTTGTTGAAGTTATCTTCCGAAATATTTTTCTCAGATGTGATATATGGAGACTTGGTATAATCATGAGGACCACCACAGTGTGAGATGTTCTCAGCTTGAACAACTTGTACTTTCTTTGGTGGGTTTACTGACAAGTTTTCAGTTATATTGTTGAGAGCGTCAAATTGTGAAGCTATTAATATCTTGGAATCATCTCAATGCACTCCAACCTTTCTTCTTGAAAAATCTTCTGGCCACTGGAAATTGTGTTCTACTATGTTTTGAATTAATATTCACAGATCCTCAGGATCCATTTCCATGAATGCATTTCCAATAGCTGTGTTGATTGCAGAATTACTCTTGGGTTGAATTCCATTGTAAAAAGCTTGCAACTGGTTTTCCAACATCATCCCATGATGAGGAAAACATCTTAACATGGACTTGAATATTTCCCAAGCTTCTCCAAATGATTCGTATTCACTTTTACAAAAGGAGACCTGGTCTATCTAGTTTCTCAAAGATTGATTTGTTGTGTAATATCGATTAAGAAATTTACTTCTCAGCACTTCCCAAGTGAAAACTGTTTCTGGGTCTTGACATTCCCAATTTTCCATTTCTTTCCCTTCTGATGATATTGGAAACAGTTTTAAGATCAACACATCATCTATCACCACATTATATTTAAATGTGTCACATACTTATATAAATCGATTCACATTCATAAAGGGTCTTTTCTTCTCAATCCATGAAATTGGGCATTTTATAGGAGCAGGTTGGTCATGGATAGCTTCAATTCAAAGTGTGTTACCTTAATTATGGGTCTTATTATGAATGAGATATCTTTGATAGTGTTTGGTCCTAACTCTTATCTCAAAGTAGTTTGAGACATTTGGTTATCAAGTTATTTTTGGGAAAGTGGGTGGGCTTGTCCACTAGGAAGAGTCAAAATATGAGTTTCAACACTTTACTCTGGGAGATGCATTGGAATTTCAGTTGAGCTACTGATTTTTTATATTTCTTCTCATTGATTTTCATGTTGTGGATCAATGGGTCGGTGATTCTTCGACGGAGCCGAATTATGATTTTTCACCATTTAGGTGAATAGTGCCTAAAGTAGGGCCTACATGAAATTTTATTAATGCTAGATATTTTTGTGCACTCTAGTAACAACACAAATATTTCTTATGCGTGTCACAATGCGTCCAATTTGAATTTTTTTACCAATTGGCTACTATAAAAGTAGCGAGCATGGTCGAACCATAGAGAGCATGAAATCTACTTTACTAAAAATATTTTGTTGGACAATGTTTAGATAGACATAAGTTGATGGAATTCCTATTTTGTGTTTTTTATTATTTTAATTAAAAAAAGTTTAGAAGGAGAAAGAAATAATGTAAACTACACCAAAAAAGTGATGTTGAACTCTAAATCAACCAAAAGTTTCAGGGATTCTGGTGACACAATTAAACTATTACCCAACCATGAAAAGTATTCATTTATGTGATTAAATATTTATTATAACTAATTGTCTATAGCACTAAACTTTTATTCATTTTTAGATGCTCGTGTGATTTGAATACTCAAGAAGCAATCAAAATCATTCAAATAGGCTTTTTCTATAACAGTGATTATCAAATCATCATGGAGGGATAAGAAGGTCGTTCAGGTTCTCTATCCTTTCATCTGAAAAAATGATCCTTAATATACTGAAATTAATCAACATATTAACATTAACATGAAATGAAATATTATTATTAAAAAGTATCATCTATAGTGTAAAGGTAACATAAAAACATTCATATTACTCTAATCCATCAACCTATTTATATATCCATTATTCAGGTTTTTATCCAAAATAACTACTTTACCACAACTCTACGATTCCATATGATAATAACACTCTTAGTTATATGGGATCATTTACCTACACCTAGATAACACCCTAACCTCTGAATTTATCTAAACCGACATTAGATATAAACTATAAGGCCCTATCCCTAAACATTACATAATCATGAGTTATGTCAAGAATTTACATTGAGGATCGTTTCAGGTTCAGAGTTTTATATAATTAGGCATAACTACTACATTACATCTCCAAGATTATAAATTAGACGCTTATACTCTATCATATTTTTCACAGTAATAAAAATCCATAAATAAACAAAATATATTTTTTCTTGATAAAAATATTCTTAAATGATTCCTTTCTCTTACCCTTCTTTATACCCAGGGAAAAACATTTCAAAAACATGGGATGAGCCTAAAAATCTCAGTAAGGGATGTAAAATAAGGAAAGAAAAACATTATTCCATGAATATATACAAATCAATGAAATTATTATTTTCAATCATAAATCATAATCTCCTTAACATACTTCATGAAATAATATGATTTATGAATAACACATAGAAATCGTAATTCATAATGGTAAACTGTGGAATCCATAATATAAAAACATTGTAGCTTTCATATCTATATATGGAGTTACGTTTGGAATACCCATAAAAGTATAATCCCTAAATTTCTTAGGGGAAACATTAATTTTTACCTCTATCACATTACCCAATGCATTGGAGAGCTATATCCAGATTAACCACCCTTGGTTTATCACCGAACCACCCATATACGTAAAAAATCCCCATGAACTATAACATATTCGTAACACATAAAAAAACCATAAAGGATAGATAATATTTCCATATTGCAATAATAATTTATCATTTCATGATATTGACATAATCAATGCTTCCCAAAAATTATTTTCAATACCAAAATATGTATAAAGGGTATATGGAATTTTTTTCCATTTAAAAACATTTTGACTTGTTAATGAATCCAAATATCAAGTAATACTCACTACGGAGAAAAGTTCATTGTCACCGCATATGTTAAAAGGAAGCATTCAATTTTTTATTAAGTAAAATTATTCATAAAAACAATATATTACTTTTCAAAACCTTTGAACTAAATTAAAAGATAAAGGGTATAATTATACACCATATAAAATATGGTTGGGTATAAACCAAATTATTCTTCAATGAAAGGAGATTGAGATGAAGTCCCAAAAAAATTCATATAAATGACATAAGAATTATCAATGGTGTGAATGTGTGTATCAATAATATATCCACATAATGTGAAGTGTAAATTATAAAATTAATAAAAAAAATTTATTGCACACATATTCTTGGCATAATATAATCAATGAAGTATGCATAAAACCCAATGAGAGGAAATTGAGTTCAGAAATTCTCTAACAAAATTATGTTGCCTAACGACGTGACATTAAAATTCATAAAATGAAATGATGAGAAAAAAAGGTTCTCTCGTTACTAGGACATAAAAACTAAAGCAATGATTATATATAGTAACATTTCCCAACATTAGAAAACATAAATTAAAAGACATAACATAAATGAAATCGTCGACTAAAAAAGGAAGGTGAAAGGTTCCTTTACCTTGAGTCTGACTTGTCACGTATGTTCCTTGTTATTCATGAATAATAAACATAAGTTAATTTATAATTTATTTAAACCCTTTTTCATGCTTATTATTATTTTTGTATCACTTATTTCTATGCCATAAAAATTACAAAATTATTTATGTTAAAATCGGTCATTTTGTCGATATTCTGTACTTGAGTCGAAAATGAAATTGTTTTGATATAAATTGTACATATATTCAAAAGAACATAATATCTATAATATTATTCATGATTTAAATATCATATATATTTATTATATAAATGTTGTTTTCATAAATTTACATACCACATGGAGATAAGAAATGAAATAAACTATTCATGGAGATGGTAAGTCCTATGTAAGCATGAACGCTACATTCAATTATTTTTCATATTTAATAGAATAAGAACTAAATGATACAAAGTTATATAATTATTTCATGTATAATATAAAATTTTATATATTTTATATAAGTTTATTAATTTCATATTTTTTAAATTCCATGTATAGAATTAAGGAGTCATATCACATTGAGGGGGCAGTAGTCTGCACTTCCTCAAATTAAATTATCATATTTACACATTATGGAAAAAAAATATATTATTAGAAAGAAAAATAACGATTAATAGAGAAAATATAAATATAATATATATCCTAAATAAATATAGTTCCATCATAATGGTAACCATGATATGTGGGAGGGAAAAATAGAACAATCATTTTCTCGTGAGGCATCAGTTCACCATACAGAAAAACATTATGTTCGTATCCATTAGATGGAGGTGTGTGTAAGAATAGTTCTAATAATTCTCATAAAAAACTAATAGTATATTCAGGGTACTACTATTTTTATATAATAATATTATAAGAATAAAATAGGGAGTGGAGAAGGAAAGTAAAGGAATGGAACTTGAGAGGAGACACTACCTCATAAAACGTGTAACTCTTTTTGATTTGATCCAAAAGGATTTATTGGATTGCCTTATACAGAAAGTAAGGAATCTAGGAGGAAGTTACGTGTATTGGGATCTTATTTTAGAAGAGTTTGTATGATCCAAGAGGATTGATATGTGTCAGTTAATCAGTAGAGGTGATGCCCTTTTATAAGAGGGAGGAGGGGCACATGAGGAAGGTATTGAAATATTATTTTATTACAAAAATATTTTTGATTTAAAATTGTCCAAAACTCATTTAATTATATGATAATAAGATTTTAGGTCGAAATCCTCACAACCAATAGTTTTTAAACAAGTTTAGAGAACAAAATTAATCTTATCTTTTATCATTAACACTTAGTTTAAAACATTAACTCTTACCATGTCTTCTTGAATTTTCATAATATATGGTAACTATATTTACAATAAAATGCCTATAGAATCCTAAGTGGATCATTAATAACATTTTTAAAATTATATAAGTCAGTTGGACGAATCTATTATTGTTTGGACTATTAAATCATTTTATAAAATTATATTTGTTTTAAAAACTCATTTATGTCAATTATAAAATTATTAAGTAATTGATTTTTGTTAAATTCATAACAACTTCGTTACATTGAACCATAGGAATTAACTCAAATATAATATTTCAATATCATCCATAAAATTATTAGATGGAATTAAAATAATCAAATTGAATTTATTTTAATATTTATAATATCATTTATTGGAATCTTATATTAATGACTCAATCACTACATCATTACGTTATAATTAAATTTATTTATTGAATGTGTAAATATTATAAATAAAATACAATGATATATGGAATATTTTTATATTTATAATGAATATTCATAGATGAAGATATCAATTACATAACCCCATATAATTTTTTTTATTAAGTGATATATGTTTACGTTTTATTTTCTTTATGTAAAATTAATTTTTATAAAATATCATTTTCACATCCAAGTGGCTCCATGGGGTCCCAAAATCGACCAAAGAATGACCATGGTCATAAATATCAAATCCAATAGAATTAAAACACATGTTATGGTATTTTAATAATATTAAAATATTATTTGTTTTCCCTTTACCAGATTTACACTTTAACCATGGTAAAAAAATAATTACATAAATTACTATTCATAATTTCTAAAAATTAATGGTACCTATTCAAAAACATTAGACCTTATGATTCCAAATATGGAATCATTTTTTCCAAATTGAAAACAAATAAAATTTAGTGCACCACCCCAAGATTTCATAGTACATTATCTCTTCAAAGAAATTCAACAACTTCTGCTACATGCATTACCGAATTTGAGAGCACCCCGACTTACCAAACCAGCCGTTCAAAAAGCAGTTATGAATAATATTAATTTAATTATGAATTTTATTTACTCCATTTAATTTTAGAATTCATATTTTGTGTTTCTTAGTGATAATATAAGTACAAATTCCATTTTTCAGAAAAAAAGAAGTATTTTTCAAAAAATGCAATTATATCACCTTTTTAATAGACAATCATTTTTAAAACAAATATTTGAAAATTTTATATACTCAATTAAATTAAATGAAATTCTTATTTACAACCGAGACATATAAATTTATTTTGTATAAAATTTTTGTATTTTTTGATAACTTTCATATTTTGATGAATTGTGAAAAATAATAAAATTTAGTTAAAAACAACTTTTTTAATTGAAATAATTTATAGTGTTAAATTATGAGATTTAATGGTTTGGAAGTATAATTAGATTATATATATATATATATATATCAATTAATACAATTTAATTCATCATAAGTAATTTCACATTTAAATTTGACATAAACACCTGTCAGTCTTTTAATAGTTTTTACTTTTTTTAAACACATTTTTTGGTTTTGACAGCGGGAATTAATTTTAAATTAAGATATACTACTTAAATTTTTTGAATATGGTAAAATATAATTAATTTTTGAAATTAGAATATCAATATTATCTTAAGGTGAATTTTTGGTATTTTTTTGAAAACATTCAATTTTTGATAAATAGTGAAAAACATTGCGTTATTACTTAAAACTGACTTATTATTTAAATAAAAATTTAATTTATTTAAATTTATTTTAAGTAAAAATAGATATATAATACCTATATAAGTTAAATGTAATTCATTGGAGTCATTTTATAATAAAATTAGATGTAAAAAAATTTACTTAACATTTTTTAACCCACCTTCTAGTAGCATTTGAAAATTTGCATAAAACTTAATTTTACCACTTATGTGAGTTGAATATTAAAAATATGAGAGACACGGTTATAATTATTATGTTAAAAGATTTTAATAATATAAAAATAATTTTTGGTGAATAGTAACTGTTGACTTTTATTTACCACGGTTAAAATTAAATAGGGTAATTAAGGGTAACAATTATAATATAATTACCCTAACACATGTCCTAATTCTATTGGATAAGTGTAATTCATCCAAAAACAGCCTTATAAATAAAATATTTTCCTCTTTGTTCTACTTGGAATAGATTCAGACATTTATTAATATTTTATTTAAAGAAGAGTTAAAAGTGCTAAATTCAATGATTAATAACTAAACCATTTTTAATATAGGCATACACATAAGATAAATTCGACTATAAATATTTATTATAAATACAAAAATATTTCCTGACTAATGATTTTTTATTTATAATTGTTAGACATTAAATAATATAATTTATTTATGACATAATGATGATGCAGTAATTACCTTATTAATAAAATATTTAAATAATTGTTATTATAAATATCAAAATATATTTAAATTTATACTTTGGATAAATTACACTAATTCTCTAGGTCAATATGTCATGTTAGGGTTTATTTGACAAATTTCTTTCCTAGTGATAAGGTTTTTATGACTTTCAAAAAAACAAAAATACCAAATAGTGTCAAAATTGATATAAATTAATTTTTTAAACAAATGCTATATTATTGGTTGATATAATATTCCTAAAAATATAAGGATTGTCCAAAGGACATAAATAATATTATATATGTCATTAATGAACCACTTGAGGTTCTCTTATATGTTTAAAGTATGTTTATTAACATAATATTTTAAGAATACAAGAAGACACAGTAAAAGTTAAACTATTTAACTAAGAGTTACATATAAAAGATAAAGTTAAATTGTAACCCAAACATGTCTAAAAACTATTGGATGATAGTATTTCTACCCATAACTACCTAAGGATCAGAATAAATTCATTTTGAACCATTATAAACTAAATATGATTGTATAATAAACTAATCTTTTAATCTTTTCCTATAGTGACCCTCACCCCTCTAATAAAAGGGCACTTCCCCTTCTCTCAAAATGACACCTCCAAATCCATTTTCCTTGGAAAACCCCTGCCCAAACATCCACCCAATCTCCCTCACATAAACCTAGAGTACTTACTTTGACTAGAAATTGGACCTAAGGAGCCCTTTTGATCAACTCCAAAAGAAACACCCGAACAAGAGGTAATAATTTCACCACCCTCATTCATGTTCTTTTCTTTTTCCACTTCCTCTTTCTTTATGGTTTCCATACCAAAATAATAAGTCCAGTATCTCCTACATACTTTGATTTTATTATAAATATGGTACAACCATATTCATTATTCTATCCACCCTATAAATGAAAAAGTCACCATACGTGCGTACGTATGGCTTATCGTCTCCACATCGTGGTGTAGTTTGTTATTCAAACAATTCATTATTTGGATGGGTATAATAATGAGTATAACTGATGTAAATAATAAATATAACATGTTATTGATTATTTATATATGATATACCATCCAATTACATATGATATCATCATCAATATAATGATATTGTCACTCGTGCGTCTGTATGGATTACCGTCTCCATGAACATGGTGAGATTCATTCCCCATAGTAATCATTCAAGAATAATTATCATTTTGGGGTAAAAAATAATGTTTAAGAACTTAATATCATTATTTATATAAATAAAATACATCCTATCCATAACAAACAAGTCTTATGTGACAAATAATTTAAAGGAAAATAGATCAGTTAACACCTGAAATAATGATACTACTAAAATATTATTAACAAAGCAATATTAGAAGATCATATATTATATCATATTTATGTATGAGATTTTTTTATAATTTAATAAAAATGACTTAACTGTTATACAGAAGGTTAATGTACCCTTGTCCAAGGAAAAGTACAACGTAATGGTTAATTTCAAAGTCTCTTTATTATCCAAGGTTGTTTTTACTTTATTATCGACTGATACATATTTATTATCCATGTCCATGTTTCATAAATGTGTTTTAAAAAGGATTATTTTAAGGGGATTTTTACTAAAAAATAATTTTAAATGTTTTAATGATTTATTCACCTAAACGTTTCTCATTAATGTCCATGTTTTCAAAATGGTTTTAAAGATGCATTTATATGGACATGAATGTTTTAAAATGTTAATTCTTTTAAAAAGTTTCAAAGTTGTATGGAACACTTTTAATTAAAACTATATTTTAAATGAATTAATTTATATAACTTTTAGATTATTTCATGAAAAAGGGACATATCTCTCAATGATTTTAAACTGAAAATTTTCAACTATGTCAACATCCTTTACCAGATATTATTATTGATCAAGGTTGATTTATTCAGATACAAATCTTCTATATTGTATTGATGGTTTTGTTATATGTTTTACTGTGGATGTGTTATTTTTTCCATTCACGAATTTTGGATAAAGTATTTACATTTTTTATGCTAGTTTTAATAAAAAAATTATCTTATGTATAAACCTCTTCATATGAGGAATGCATTGGACTTAGTAAGTGACGGGTGTAGCCTGCTATAGCACCTCGATGCATTGGTAGATCTAATGAGTCAAACTAGTGTCTTGTCATAAGGCCTTGAAAAAATATTTTTTATATTCTTGTCACAAGGCCTTGACTATGTAGTTATGAAGTCTGGGATTATGCATTCTATCGTTATGAATTTGGCTATGGGTATTGTATGTCATTATTCGACTAGTAGAAAATCCACGTGTACAGGTAAATGGAATTATTTGATTTACCATCGCCATATTATGATGAAGTTTATGTTTAATAGTATTTTTATTTAGTTTTATAAATGTCATTAATTGGTTATGGTTATATTTGAATGTTACCACTATATTGTTATCTTTACTAAGCATCAGATCTCACCCCTTTCATATGTTCTATTTTCCCAAGATTCCTAGAAGTGTATTATGATTGATAAGCAGGGTTAAGCTAAGGGATTAATGGAGTTATCAAAGGATCATTTATGTTGTGTTTTATTTTATAATTTGAAATGTTCATTCATGTTTGTAATCTATTTTCTAAGACTGCTAAACTGATCGGTGTTTTGGGACATGATTCCTTGAAAAAATTACAATGTTTTGTAATAATGCACCGACTCTGGGTAACTGGGGTCGGGGAGTTATAGTTGGTATCAGAGGAAGTTTATTACAAACATTGGAAAATAGATTTAGATAAAATCTAATTGGAGAACATTACTCTAAGATAGACATTGAGGATTATTATAGAAGAACTCCCTAGAATTTTGGTAATATAGTGATTTTTTTTATTTTCCAACAATACATCCCTATCTGGATGTTAGCCGGTAAAGGAGGCTTTGACACAAATGTACCTGGGAGTGAAAAATCCAACATGGAGTTTTGGGCCTGACCTAGGGTATCCTGGTACATGACAAGAGGCCATGCTAGGGTTACGAAACTCCTGGGGGATATGCTTAGGATAATTCACATTTTCATTAAAATCCATTATAAAGGATTTATGAGTAAATACTTTTTCAAAGAAAAAATTTTATGATGACTGATTATATGCATAATCTTTTAAATTTACATTATGTATTTTACAGGTTTGGAATTATTCTTTGAAATTCATAATATAACCTAGTGTATGCCATTGTTTAGAAATAGCACCCAGTAGAAGGAATAAGAATTCTAGTAATATGATAGATCAAAATATTAAGAAGTATCATATCTTTCATGGTATTAATACAGAATTTAAAAAGGAAATATTCTCCCATATAGAATCATCATATGGAGAAATAGAATCACATTTTAATAAGGTGAGTAAAGAATTTTCTGAGTCTTATGGATTTGAAGGGATTCAAGAGAAGAAAAGAATGGAAAAGTGAAAGATGGATACTGGGAAGAGGGGATATAAGGATTTTTCCCATGTGATAGCTGTGGAAATAATCATCTTGGTAAATACTTGAAGGGAATGGGAGTTTTTTATAAGTGTAGATAAAAAGGATGCCAAGTATGTGATAGGAAGGGTAAGAAAAAGGTTTCAAATGTATAATGCTTTATCTGCAAGTAGTTGGGACACTACATGAATCAATGTCCTAATCATTAGAGTATACCCCAAATAATGAAATTGGATAATAATCATGTTATTATACCACCGAAGATGAAGAGGAATGATTATATTCCTTTTGTTGTTTTTAATTTATTTTTTCATTTGAGTATTCTATTAATGATGTACATGTTATAAGAATTATAGAGTATATAAGGATTATACTGCAGTACTATTTCATTAAGGACTTCACATTTTGTGGAACAAAGAAAAGTGACTCAATAGAAGGTTAATTTTTTTGAGAAATATATGGTTGAGATATGGATAAACCTTAATATGGTTATGATTCTGATGTAGTTATTTTTGAATAATTTATGATTGATTTGGATAAATTATATTGGATATTCTTAACTACTTTGAAACAGATTAATGATTTGTATATTCCATCATTGTTGGAGTTTACAACATTTTTTAATAGAATAAGTATACCCAGTATTCCCTAAGGAATAATGGAGCATGAATGTAATCAATAAGGTTTTATGATAATTCAAGGTGTTATAGTGTTTTAAAAGAATACATGATGAAGGTATTCACATGTCATTACGTGGAAAAAAAGATCTTCATTGTGTTTTCCATCCTTAAAAATTTTGGACTGTGAGTTTGGACAGAAGTATTTTGGATAAGTCTAAAGGTTGTAATCGATTAGGTTTTACATTTGATACTATTGTCAAGGTTAAATAATTTCTTGATATTATTTTTGGATTGTCATAAAAAGAACAACTCGGAGGTCGGGCGACAACCCGGCACGTCCTGCAAGACTGCAAGACTTGAACCTGCAACCGAAGGGTGACAACGGTGGATCACCTACCACAGCCATACACAATGTCCTGGTTTTTATAATGTAGTTTTCTTAAATAGTCTGAAAAATGAATTATAAATTCTTTTTTTTTGAACCCTATACGATTAGGATAAATAGAATATTTTTAAATTCTAATATCTTTTGGAGTGAAAGATGAGTTTGTGGTTGGAATTAGATGAAGGATGAAAATATACTTGTCAAGTATTTTTTTCCCTCTTATTCTATGAATAAATTAATTATTAATCTTTATGGAAGGGATCTTAAAACCGAAAATGTGTTATCCTAATACCTTATATTTTGTTTAACCCATAATATTTTAAATCATCATAGATTGATGGATTTTAGGCCCTCAATTTTACACTTGTTTGTGATTGAAGACCTCAGTCACTCCCTATAAATATTTATGTTTTTACTCCAATTATGTGTCTTTAATTTCCACTAATTTTCTTCTAATCGAGATCATAATTCGGTGGTGAATTTTTCATTTCTCTTTCCCTATTATTAAGATTAAATTTCATTAACCCAATATTCAGTGTGAGTTTTCCACAAAGATATTTTTCTCTTTTTAACATTTTATTTTCAAATAAAAATATCAAATTGCGAGGATGAAATTTATTTAAGGAGGGGAGAATGTAACACCCCAATATTTCATAGTACAGTTTCTCTTCAAATAAATTCAATAACTTCTGCTACATGCAACACCGAGTTCAAGCACACAACAACTTACCAAACTAGTCATTTAAAAAGCTTTTATGAATAGTATTAACTGAATTTTGAATTTTATATACTCTATATAATTTTATAATTTATATTTTCTATTTCATAGACATAATATAAGGACAAATTCAATTTTTCAGAAAAAAGAAGTAGTTTTCAAAAATGCAATTATACCACCTATTTAATGGAGAATCATTTTTAAAACAAATATTTAACACTATTATAAACTCAATTTAATGAAATTAAATTCTTCCTTATAATCGAGACATGAAAATTAGTTTGGATAAATTTTTGGTAATTTTATGATAACATTCATATTTTGATGAATAGTGAAAAATACAATGTTTTAATTGAAAACATCTTTTTCAATCAAAAATAATATATAGTGTTAAATTATTATATTGAATGGTTTTTAAACATGATTATATTATATTTTTATGGTTTAATACATTATATGTCATTATAAGTAATTTCACATTTAAATTTGACATAAACACATGTCAATCTTTTAATAGTTTTTACTTTTTAAAAACCCGCTTTTTGGTTTTGACAACGGGAATTATTTTCAAATTAATAAATGAAACTTCTATGTTTTAAATTTGGTAAAATAGACTTAATTTTTTAATTCAGTATATAAAAATTTTCCTAGGGTGAATTTTTATTATTATTTTGAATACATTCAGTTTTTGATGAATAATGAAAAATACTGCGATATTATTTAAAACAAAATTTTTATTTAAATAATTATTTATTTTTTTAAAATTTATTTTATTTTAAAATATATATATATAATACTTATATAAGTTCAATTTAATTAATTTGTGTCATTTTATAATAATATTAAATGTAAAAAATTTTATTGAACTTTTTAACTTTTTTTACCCATCTTCTAGGAGCATTTGAAACTTTGCAAAAAAAACATAATTTTAACGCTTCTATGAGTTGAATTTTAAAATCCGAGAGACACAATTATCATTACTAAGTAAAATTTGGTTCATTAATATGAAAATATTTTATGGTGAATAGTAACTGTTGACTCTTATTTACTACTGTTAAAAGTAAATATGGTCATTAAGGGTAAAAATGATATTATAATTACCCTAACACATGTCCTAATTCTATTGGATAAGTGTAATTCAAAAAAAACATCCTTATGGATAACATATTATCAAATTTTGTCTATATAGAATAGATTAGGTCATTTATTATTATTTTATTAAAAGAAGTGTTAAAAGCGTTATATTTAATGTTTTGTAACTAAACCATTTTAAAAATAGGTTTACAAATAAGATAAATTTGACTATAAATATTCATTAGAAATAAAAAATTATTTCCTACAGAATTTTATTTTATTTATAATTTTTATACATTATATATTTTAATTTATTAATGACCCAATGATGATGCAGTAATTACCTTATTAATGAAATATTAAAATAATTGATATTATAAATATCAAAATATATATAAATTAAGATTTCTGCTGAATTCGACTAATTTTATAGGTTAATATGACTTGATAGGGTTGATTAGATAAATTTTCTTCAAAGTGATAAGGTTTTTATGACTTTCACAAAAACAAAATACAAAATAGTGTAAAATTTGACATAAATTAGTTTTTAAAACAAATACTATATTATTGGTTGATATATTATTCCTAAAAATCTAAGAATTGGACAAAGGTATTAAGTAATATTATATATGTCATTAATTTACAACTTTAGGTTCTCTTGGATGTTTATATTAACTTTATTAACCATATATTTTAAGAATACAAGAAGACACAGTAAAAATTAAACTATTTAACTAAGAGTTAAATATAAAAGATAATGTTAAAATGGTATCTTAAACATTCCTAAAACCTATTAGTTGAGATAATTAGACCCATGACCACCTATGTATTGAAATAAATTACTTTGGAGCCATTATAAACCAAATATAATTGTATAATAAATTAATATTTTAATCTTTTCCTAAAGTGACCATCACCCCTCTTATGAAAGGGCACTTCATTTTATCTCAAAATCAAACCTCCAAAGCCATTTGGCTCAGTCAAACCCTACCCAAATATCCTCTAAATATCTTTCACATCATCCTAATAACAATAATTTGATCAGAAATCCAACCTAAGGAGATATTTTGATCAACTCAAAAGGAAACACCCGGAGAAGATGTAATAATTTCACCACCCTCTTTCATGTTATTTTATTCTTCAACATCCTCTTTCTTAATTGTTTTTATACCAAAATAATAACTCCAATACCTCCTACATTCTATGATGTTACTATAAATATGGTACAACCATATTTGTTATTCTAGCCATCCTATAAATGAAAAAATCACAGTACATGCGTACATAAGGCTTACCGTATCCACATTTTGGTATAGTTTGTTATTCAAAAACATCATTATTTGGATGGGAATAATAATTAGTATAACTAATGTAAATAATAAACATAACATGTTAAGAATTATTTATATATGATATACCATCCAATTACATATTATTTCACCCTCAATATAATGACATTGTTGCTCGTGCTTATATACGGATTACTGTCTCCATGAACGTGATGAGCTTCATTCCCCATCGTAATCATTCAAAAATAATTTTTATTTTATGATTAATAATAGTTTGTAAGAACTTAATATCATTATGAATATAAATCAACTACATCATATCCATAACAAACATGGCTTACAAACCAAACATATAAATGAAAATGGATTAGTTAACACCTGAACTGATGATACTACTAAAATATTATTAACAAAGAAATATTAGAAGATCATATATGATGTCATATTTATGTATGTGGTTTTTTTATAATTTATTAACAATTATTTTACTATTATACTATAGTTTAACATACCCTCAACCATGGAAAAGTACAAAGTAAGGGTTAATTTCACAATCTCTTTATTATCTGAGGTTGTTTTTATGTAAGTATCAACTGGGATATATTTATTACCCATGTCGATGTTTCATAAAAGTGTTTTAAAAGGGATTCTTTATAAGGGACTTTTGACTAATTTTTTTTTAATTTTTTAACAATTTATTCTTCTAAACCTTTCTCATTAATGTCCATGTTTTCAAAATGGTTTTAAGGATTTATTTATATGGACAAGAATGTTTTAAAATGTAAATTCCTTTAAAAAGTTTCAATGTGGTTTGGGACACTTTGATTCAAAATAATATTTTAAATGATTTACTTTATATTACTTTTAAATGATTTCATGAAGATGGGATATTTCTCTCAATGATTTTTAGTGATCATTGTCAACTCTGTCAACATCCATTTCTGAATATTATTCTTGATTGAGGTTGATTAATTATGATACCAATATTTCATATTATATAAAAGGTTTTTCGATATGTATGATAGTGGATGTGTTATTTCTCTACCATTCATTGTTTATTGATAATGTATTGACATTTCTTATGCTAATTTTAATATTAATGTTTATGTTATGTTTAATCCTTTTTATTTGAGGAATGCATTGGACTTAGTAAGTGATGGGTGGAGCCTGCTGTAGCTCCTCGATGAATCAGTAGGTCTCATGAGACAAACTAGTGTCTTGGTTCAAGGCCTTGAAGAAATATTATTTGTATTCTGGGCACAAGGCCTTGAATTTGTGGTTATGAACTTTGGCATTATGCATTCCATCATTATGAAACTGTCTATGGATATTTCATGTGATTATTTGACTAGTAGAATATACATGTGAATAAGTAAAATTCGTTATTTGATTAATGGTTTCTATGTTATGCTGAGGTTTATTTTTAGATGTCTTTTGTTTTACTTTTATACATTTCCTTTAATGTTAATGCTTATTTATGTAACTTTCCTCTATATTGTTATCCTTATTGAGCATCTGAGCTCACCCCTTTCTTAAATTTTATTTTCCCAAGATTATCAGAAGTGTATTTTGACTGATAAGAAGGGTTAAGCTTGGGGATTAATGGAGTTCTCAAAAGTCTATTTATGTTGTGTTTTATTTTTTTAATGTGTAATGTAACATTCATGTATGTAATCTATTTTTCAAGAGTGCTAAACTGATAAGTCTTTCAGGACATGATTCCTTGTAATCATACAAAGGTTATGTAATAAAGTGCCGACTAGGGGTAACTTGGGTCGGGGAATTATATTCAGTAATTAATTTAAAATTAATTCCCATTGTCAAAACCAAAACACATTTTTTTAAGAAGTAATAACTATCAAAATATTGAAATCAGTTTATGTCAAATTTAAAAGTGAAATTACTTATAATAACCAAAATTGGATTAAATGAGAAAAATATAATCCAATTACACTTTAAGAACAATTAAAAATGAAATATAACTATATGTATAAATTAGATGAAATGACAGTATTGACTTAAAATGCGGTCTCTTTCACTATTCATTAAAAAATTAACTTATTTTTAAAATCAGAATGAATTTATCCAAAGTAAATTTTGTTGTTTATATTATATTGAAGAAGTATTTTTTAAAAATTAAACATATAATGGTGTAAAAAAAATTATTTAATAGGGTTCACCATCAATATGCATTAAAACGACCTTTACAAAAATATTTGTGTATTTCATGCTTAAAATCAGATTCAATCATATTTTAAGCCTATAAAATTTATTTGATAAATATAAAGATATTTAAAATACTTATATAATCATATTATAGTTAGTTATATTCATTTCATTAAATACAACAACTGGGCGTTAAGTACTATTTAAAATAATTATATAATTATATTATTTTTTAGTATAACTCAAAGTTGTGTGCAGTGTAAGATTTGAAAGAATATATTTATTATGTTATGAGTACACTATCGGAAAAAACATCCCCATTAATTTAAAAACAATATCTTATTCATAAATATTAATATAAATGAAAAGAAATATTATTCTATAAATACCTGGGTCGTTACAACTCATCAAGTAGACATATCCATATCCACTCATGTCATTAGTAATAGTAATTAAGTATGAATACCAAAAGATAGATTATATAAAAAATGTTCCATTCACAACAGTGTGAACTAATTGTAATGGATATGTTATTTCACACCCCAAAATAGTGGATTTATTTTTTCTAATTGTTTTAATTAATATTTTGAGTTTAGGAAGCTTTTTACCATTATGCAGTTTGCTAGAAAAAATTAGGAGAACCTGTGTGGTGCATGAAATAATGCATGAGTGGGTCAGAGTAAGGGAATATAACTTGCTCATGGTTCATAAATCCATGTGACAAGTGGTCAGCTTGACCCTATAAGAAGGCAGTTATCGGTGGCATAGTTCGAGTGTCATTTTCTCGATCACCCATATGATTATAGGAAGACCATATTGCAACCCGGTATTCTGATTAAATAATTAAATTAATTTTATAGTAAAGGATATAAAATAAATAAACATTAATTAAAGAAAATTGAATTTTGGGAAATGGTTAAAAATAATAATTGTAATAATATCATGATATTTTTAATAATAATAATAATATTATTATTATTATAGTGATTATTAGGTTAAATATAATTATTAATACTATTCTCATAATTAATTTATTCTTATGATTGTTATTATTATTTCTATAACATTATTATTATGTATTTATTTAATTTTTTTTATTTTTTTAGGGGGGATAAAACATAGGTTGTCGCCCCCTTCTTCCTTCCCCCTACCTTGAAGTGTTTCCCCCTCTCTTTTCCGTCACCACATGCCACACCCACCCCCTACCACCTACAAATTGTGACCCTCCTGTTGTACCTCTCGTACCCCTCGTGGTTTAATTTTCATGATCACAATCACTCTCTTATTTATCTAATCTTGTTTTAAGTGTTTTTGTTGATAGGAAAAAGGTTGCCAAGGAATTGGGCCAAGAAGGACTGAAAGTGGACTGATTTCAGTCCACCGGCCAACCGGTGGATGACCACTGGCCAGCCGATGGAATCTTGACAGAAGGCATCCCCTCTGTCCAGACCACCAGCCAACCGGTGTCCCATCACCGGCCAGCCGGTGGAACCCAGACAGAAGGGACACCTACTGTCTCACCACCGGCCAACCGGTGGCCTCCTCACCGGCTAGCCGGTGGTTCCTGGGCAGAAGAGCTCCACATTTTCCAAAGCACCGGCCAAGCACCGGTCAGCCGGTGGAGCCAGTCAAACTAGCCGTTGGGCTTTGACCAGACTTGTCCACTTGACTCCCAACGGCTCCGAAGGCCTCTCCAACGGCTCCGAAGACCCCCAAAGGCCATTTGAGGGTTCCCCTCTATAAATAAAGGACTAGGAAGCCCCGAAAATGTATGGTAGCCCACGGGAACATTTTTCGATCACTTGGCGAACCTCCGGCGGATTCCTTCAAGGAACCTCAATTGCTCCATCCCTTTTCCACATCTAAAGAGAACCATCAAAGAAGCTTGAGAGCGCTCTTCATCAACTCCAATCAATCCATTGGCGCCCAAGGCTTCTCCTCTTACGGTTTTTCATTATTTATCTTTTTGAGCATCAATTTGGGTTTGTTCCTACAAACCCCTCTGTCTCTAATCTTCCTTTTTGTTTGGGTTTTCACACCACCTTCAAGGTGTGAAGAGGTTAGTCAAGCCTTCCCTTTAAAAGGCTTGAGTCATAGGTGAGCTAGCCTTCACCTGTAAGAAGGCTAGTGGGTTCTTGCTCAACCATTAAAAGAAAGCTGTAATAGGTTCTAGACTACCTTAAAGTCTAGTGGGTTTCTTGCTAAAACCATTAAAAAGCAAGCGGTAGTAAATCTCTCAACGGTTGAGTTGGGAGCAGAGACGTAGGCTTGGGATTTATGCCGAACTCCGTTATCAAGTTTTTTGTCCTGCCTCTTTTATTTCCGCAGCACTTTTTACTTTGATTTTAAATTGTTAATTATTTTTTAAAAGTCAATTCACCCCCTTCTTGCCATCACTCTCCTCCCCCAACAATTGGTATCAGAGGAAAATTTGAGTAATACCTTCACCGGTTTCAAATTCAAGATCCTTTGTGATGGCTTCAACTTCTTTCGCCCCCGAAGGCTATTCTTTGGGTTGTGCTCCATTCTTTGATGGAACCGACTATACTTATTGGAAAACCCGCATGACCACTTTTCTTAGAAGTATAGGTTATCCTATTTATAAAATTGTCATGCATGGTTATTCTCTTTCTTTTCCCGATGAATCCAAATGGACTCAAGCCGATATTAAAAATTTCGAGCTTGATGGCAAAGCCATGAACGCTCTTCATTGCGGCCTTGATCGTAATTAATTCAATCGAGTTTCCACATGCACCTCATCTCATGAAATCTGGAAACTATTAGAGGTTACCCATGAGGGGACCAACAAAGTTAAGGATACTCGATTGGATATGTACCGTCAAGATTTTGAGTCTTTTACCATGCATCCATCTGAAAATATAACTGAAATATTTACACGTTTTACTGGCGTTTGCAATGGAAGAAAATCTCTTAGAGATGATGTTTCTGCAGAAATGATGGTCAAGAAGATTCTTTGGATCCTACCAAGCTCATGGGCACCGAATGTAACGGCAATTCAAGAAGCGAAGAATATAAAAGAAATGTCGGTCGAAGAGCTCATCGGATCCCTCATGACCTACGAAATCACCATGAGGAGGCAAGCTGAAAAGGAAGGCAAACTCATCAAAACTCCAAAGAACATCGCCTTCAAAGTTCAAAAAGAAGAAAGCTCCTCCTCCTCATCTTCTTCCTCTTCAAGCGGTGATTCAGAAATGGAGAATCTTGCCCACAAAATGCACAAATTCATGAAGAAGCACAAGACGAAGAAATCCCGCAAGGCTCAACCCAACGAAAAATCCGAGCCCGAGGTAACATGTTACGGGTGTGGAAAGAAAGGCCATTACAAGCCCGATTGCCCACTCCACAAGACAAAGGCCAAGCAAAAGGAAAAGAAGAAGGCATTCAAGGCCACATGGAGTGATAGCTCCACATCCTCCTCCTCCTCCTCAAGTGACAATGGTAAAAAATTCCTAATGGCATTTCATGAGGTAACCTCTTCCGACTCCTCTCCCTCTTGTTCTTCCAATTCTTTCAATCATTTATCTTATGAGGATCTCCAACATGCAAGAGATCAATTGGAGGAAGGTTTTCACGAACTTTCTTCCAATTTTTTTGCTTTAAAAAAGAATTTCAAAAAACATTCTTCCGAAAAGGAACAACTTCTCAAAGAGAAGGAAGAGTTGTCCCTCAAGATCCAAAACCTTCCCGATGTTGATTCTATGGAATCAACAATCAAGGATTTAAGGGAATCCCTAGCTAAGTTCACCGAAGGTGAACATAACCTTTCGAAGCTCCTTGGTTCCCAATGCGTATCTAGAACCACCCAAGGGCTTGGCTATTCCAAGCAAGCTTCCTCTTCCCATGCTCCAACTATTTTTGTAAGGGGGAGCTCCCAATATAAATTTTGCAACTATTGTAAAAAACCCGGGCACTTAATTTATGAGTGCGATTGCAAAAATGCCCGGTATGGAAGGCCCAAAACTATTTCCTTTAACGATGAATTTCATAGGAGAAGACCCGCCACTAGAAAAGTTTGGATTGAAAAATCCCTTTTAGCGAGTCTCTCCAGACCAAAATTTGTCTCGGTTCTAAAATCCTCTCCCCGGTGATTTTTTGTTTTTATTTAGGGGGAGTTAGGATCGTCTAAGCCTTTTGGCATTTTTTTATTCAAAACTTTCAATTCAAAACTTTCAATTTCAAAACTTTCTTTTCAAAACTTTCAATTCAAATTTCAAAAATTTCAATTGGTTTAAAATCTCTATCTTGTTTTTCAATCCTTTCCCTCAATCAAGTTTTATGCCCCGTGCTATTTTGATAATCACAAAGGGGGAGAAATTCTTGGTTGATTGGGGGAGAAATTTTTCTCTCATTCTTTGTTTACTTTTCAATAAATCTTTTAAAGCATGCCTCTCATTTCAATCTTTTACATTGCTTGTTTTTAGTGATTGTGATCATCAAAATAGGGGGAGATTGTTGTACCTCTCGTACCCCTCGTGGTTTAATTTTCATGATCACAATCACTCTCTTATTTATCTAATCTTGTTTTAAGTGTTTTTGTTGATAGGCAAAAGGTTGCCAAGGAATTGGGCCAAGAAGGACTGAAAGTGGACTGATTTCAGTCCACCGGCCAACCGGTGGATGACCACCGGCCATCCGATGGAATCTTGACAGAAGGCATCCCCTCTGTCCAGACCACCGGCCAACCGGTGTCCCATCACCGGCCAGCCGGTGGAACCCAGACAGAAGGGACACCTACTGTCTCACCATCGGCCAACCGGTGGCCTCCTCACTGGCTAGCTGGTGGTGCCTGGGCAGAAGACCTCCCCATTTTCCAAAGCACCGGCCAACCGGTGGCCAAGCACCGGTCAGCCGGTGGAGCCAGTCAAACTAGCCGTTGGGCTTTGACCAGACTTGTCCACTTGACTCCCAACGGCTCTGAAGGCCTCTCCAATGGCTCCGAAGACCCCCAAAGGCCATTTGAGGGTTCCCCCTCTATAAATAAAGGACTAGGAATCCACGGAAATGTATGGTAGCCCACGGGAACATTTTTCGATCACTTCGCGAACCTCCAGCAGATTCCTTCAAGGAACCTCAATTGCTCCAACCCTTTTCCACATCCAAGGAGCACCATCAAAGAAGCTTGGGAGCGCTCTTCATCAACTCCAATCAATCCATTGGCGTCCAAGGCTTATCCTCTTACGGTTTTTCATTATTTATCTTTTTGAGCATCAATTTGGGTTTGTGCCTACAAACCCCTCTGTCTCTAATCTTCCTTTTTATTTGGGTTTTCACACCACCTTCAAGGTGTGAAGAGGTTAGTCAAGCCTTCCCTTTAAAAGGCTTGAGTCATAGGTGAGCTAGCCTTCACCTGTAAGAAGGCTAGTGTGTTCTTGCTCAACCATTAAAAGCAAGCTGTAATAGGTTCTAGACTACCTTAAAGTCTAGTGGGTTTCTTGCTAAAACCATTAAAAAGAAAGCGGTAGTAAATCTCTCAATGGTTGAGTTGGGAGCGGAGACGTAGGCTTGGGTTTAGGCCGGACTCCGTTATCAAGTTTTGTGTCTTGCCTCTTTTATTTCCGCTGCACTTTTTAGTTTGATTTTAAATTGTTAATTATTTTTTAAAAGGCAATTAACCCCCTTCTTGCCATCACTCTCCTCCCCCAACACCTCCCACTTTCATTGGTGCTCTAGCCAACTCCCCTCTCAGCCCGCCTTACCTCCAGCGACCTGTCCTACAACACGCCATCCCCCATGCTAGCCTTCCTATTCTAGAATCCTAGCCCCCTGATTCTTCCCTGTCTGTGTGCTTCCTGACCAAAGGCCTCCCACTCTCCCACCCCACTAGACCGTCTCCCCTTCCTAGAACCACATCGATTCGGCAGAGACCCCAAACCGCAGAATGCTTTGCCTTGTCCAACAAATCCCCCTCCAGTAAAATTCTTCCATAGTTTTAGGGATTTTAATTTAGTTTGGCTAAAACCTAATTCCTCAGGTTTTGAACCATGTGTTTTCCCCATTGTCTATGGTGTGATTTTATTCGACGAGGTGTGGTTATTCCTTCTTTTGAGGTTCTGTCACAATCACACATGGTAAAAGTAGGTGTTTCCATCCATTCCCTTTTCAGATCATTCCATAAGCACTTGTATAATTTCAACTAATTTTTAAATTCCTTTTGAACCCCTAATATATCTATGGATTGTTGCTTATAGTAGTTTTGTGTGGCTATAATTTACTAATAATAGGTTTCAAAGGGTATTTAGGTGCATTTTCTATGGTGTTGTCACTTAGGGTGTTTGTTTTAAATGCCTTTATTCATTCAAAGTGGAATTAAGAAATTTATGAAATTCATAGCATTGTGAAGTGGTGTAAGTGATTACGTGATTATGAATTTGGTTTAATGGGTGTATTCTGTGGATGTTTTCTGGCTTAGTAATTGTAATAAATGCTTGGAAAAGTTTTTTTTTGTTCTCAATGTGTTGGTTTTAGTTTTTTTAAATAATTTATATGGTAGGTTTGGTTTCAAAGAAAAGTGTCATTTTTATGGAAATGGTTTTTGAGGGACCTCTTAGAATTTATTATGTTCCATTGAATGTTGGTACACCCATGGGTGCACTGGGTGAAGACATAGATGTGCTCTCAAATGAAGATGGTCCTTGAAAATAGTGTTCTCACCAAACACCAGTTTCTCAGGTGTCATTTAGTTTTCTAATCAATTTTTTTTAACTTGTTGGTTTTACAAAGAAGGGTTTAATTATTATTTTATAGTTCATTGATTCTTGTGTTTTGGAATTCTTATCTATAATAGACTTCTTTAAAAAAAATTGTATGGATTTAAAACATATTTTGGTGAGAGTATGATAAGGGAAAAGACTCATTTTGTAAACATGAATTGTTGGGTGTGTTTTTTGATCTTAAGAGGACATTTAGAATTGAAAATTTAAAAGTGGTATTTCTTGGATGTTTTTCATAATTATTTTGTACATGTCAAGTTTGTGGATCATTTGGAACTTCCCGATCTAGTGTAATTTTTTTGTGGACTATTTGATATAATTGTTCTTGGGAAACTATGTGCACGTTTGGCAACCATAATGTTTTCTGGAAAGTTTTAAATGGTTATATGTTATAGAGTTCTGGTTGGAACCATTGAACAATATTAAATTCAAATACATGTATATGCTACACCTTATATGAGTGATTTTCCTTAGGGGTTATCGTATATCGGTGTCCATTATTGGGTTAGTCAAGTGAGGTGGAAATAGGTAAGGTGAGTAACGCATGCGAGGGCCTCCCACATACATAGTATTACTACAACTATGGGTTCAAGGGGATATGTTTTATGATTGACTGGTGGTTTCTTTCAAACTATAACTAGATGCGTTATTACCCACCTCGAGTTTTAGAAAGGCCATCAGGGAAGTGCCACTATTGAGGCTAGGATGGGGTAGCTAGTTGGTTATGGAGTTAGGGGCTTCACCAAACATCGACAAGTGGTTTTGAGCTAAGTAAGACCAGGGGTCTTCTAGGGATGGATATGATCACCCATGGTTACTTAATTATTTTCATTGCTTGTTTAGTCTTTATTGTACTAGTTTATTTATGGCTTGTACTACTGACCTATTTTATTTTAGCCCATATTTTGTATCACTTGTCATGGTTTTCATTTATATATGGTAGTTGGTTTTCGAAATGTTTTTCATGTGTTTGAATTTAAATCGGGGAAATGAAGTAGTTTTATTAAAATTTGAAAGTCATATTTCATAGATATATTTCAAACTTGGGATTATAGACTGATTTGAGAAAGGGAACATTTTGGTTCGTTAGTTGATATTAGGAACTCCTACTAAGAATTTTGGTGCTCACACCTACTTTATATTTGATTTTGAAAGTTCATTATTCCTATTCAGGTTCCTGGTTCATCTACTTGTGGTTGAGGAAGTTTTTTACTAGTTGTAGGTGGACAAGAGGTCACATAGGGGTCGGGGTAGAATGGTTTCATTTTTAGTTGTGTATTTTGTGTCAGAATGTTCTATGTATTATATATCTGGACCAAATTTTAATTTGTTTATGTTCAGTTGTTTGATCTTGTGGCATGTTCGGTTTAATTTATTTATCTATTCTAGGTTATTTATTTTGTTCTTAAGTCATTCCCAGGTGTATTTTTTGATGTCCGACATTAGTTATTAACCCATGGGGATCAGGAATGTTGTTCAGTCCAGGTCGTGAATAGGCTCTATGGGCGTTTTCTGGATCAACATGGGTTGGTTCGGGAAAAAATTGTACAAGGTGCAAGTTTTTTTATTTAGGGTGTCTGGTAGATGGAGATTTGGATTTTTGGGGATCATGATGTAGGTTACAGGTCATTGTCTAATCACTACTACTCATGATGAGACCTGAGTTACTAGGGGTTGTTTTGGAATGGAGTTCTCATCCAACCCGATTTTTTCTAGATTGAATGATAATAAGGGAGGAAAGATGGTGTTATGTCAGCACTTACCTGGGATTAGTGACACTTATTGTAACATCCCAGGCAAATAAAGAACATGACATTTTTCATATGTATTAATTTTTGTGAATTAAATATTAATTTTACTTTAAAGGGGATTTTATGTTCAATGACGTACCTGTTACGCAACAATGAGTTTCTTTGAAAACTTACGTTGCACACTAATAATATAATATTATTATTTTAAATGGTAGTTAACGACAAGTCGTTGTATTGGAGGTAATGAACATAAATAACTAATATATAATTATACAAGTTTGTTAAATGTTTTTACATTTATCAAATAAAATTTAGATGCTTAAAATTAGAAAAGAATCTGATATTAAGCATAAATACTCTAATATTTATTAAAAGGTTGATTTACTGCCTTTTGATGGAATCCCCTCTTTAAATCTATTTTTGGTAACTTTTATATGTTCTATTTGAAAAAATTAAATTTTTATTTATAATTGGACATCAAAATTTACTTTCGGTATATTTTTGTTATTTTTCTGAAAATATTCATTTTTTATGAATAGTGAAAAATACTATTTTTTAATTTAAAACTGTCTTTTAATATAAATTATTTATATGGTTAGAATATATTTTTAATTAGTTTCAAATTTTAATTTGAATATTTTTTTACCATTTAATCAAATTTTGGTCATTGGAATTAATTTCACTTTGAAATTGGGCATAAATAACTGTCAATATTTTGATAGATATTGTTTCTTAAAAAAACGCTATTTATTTTGACAACAGAAATTAATTTAAAATTAATTAATGAATATTTTATGTTTTGAATTTTGTAAAATAGACATAATATTTGAAACTAGAATATCAAATATATCTTTTGCTGAATTGTTTGGTATTTTTTTTGAAAAACTTAAATTTTTTATGAATAGTGACCCCCCTAAGTAGTAGTTAAAAAACCGACTCTTTCATTTAAATGAAATTTTACCACTTCTGTGAATTGAATTTTGAAAATTCGACATACATGGTTGTTATTATTATGAAAAATTTGATTCAATAAAATGAAAATAATTTTTTGGTGAATAGTAACTTTTGACTTTCATTTACTACGGTTAAAGGTAAATAGGGTAATTCAAGGTTAAAATAATATTATAATAATACAAAATTACCTTAAGACTTGTTTTAACCTTATTAGATGAGTCTTGGCCGACCATGGGAAACCTTGGTTAGATTTTGGGACCCAATGGAGTCACTTGGGAGTGATAATGACACTTTAGATTAATTTATTTAAAGTAATGACAAAAATGATACAAACAAATATATTTTAATAAATTAACTTTTTCATGGGGTTATATAAGTTAACATTTAGACTATATATGTTAACTAGAAAGCTAAAAATATTTCCTATATCATTGTAGTTTTGTTTATAAATTTTAGACATCAAATAAATAAAATTATTTATGACACAAAAATGATGATGTATATACCTCATTAATAATTGATTTAAATAAATAAGATTATAAATATTAAAATAACATCCAAAACCAATCTAATTTGTATTGGATGAGTTTATTTCGACCATGAGTAATATTATAGTTGACCTTAATGAGTTTTGGACATTTAGAAACCAATATTTGTTATACAATAAAATAATACTTTCACACTTTCCTAAAGAACCCCTCCTCCCCTTATAAAAATCCCTTACTTCAAACACATTAATCAAACCTCTCAAGCCTCTTGGCTCATCCAACCACTGCCAAAATAACCTATCATGATCCCTCTACTACTCTTAGAATCCCTACCTTAGGTAGAAGGCACTTCAAGAAGTCTGTTTGGTTCCAACTAATGGGAGTTACCAAAATTAAAGGTAACTGTTTCTCTTAACTTCTTTTCTTTAATTTTACTTCTAACAACCCTAAACACTATTTATTCCTTAATTTTATAAAAAATACTATATCTTAAATATTCTAGGATGTTTTTATGAGATGTATTCGAACTAAACTTACACACACCTCTACCGAATGGGTAAAAACATATTGTTTCAGTGGGTGGTAAACTATCACCTCACAAAATGATGATTGTTCTATTATCTCCTACCCCCTCTTATTGTGGCCATTATGATGGAACTGTATTTATATAAGATATTCATAATTTTTATTTTTTCTTTATTATTCTGTATTTTTAATTTATATCATACCTTTATGGTTTCGATTATGAGTAAACGCGATAATTTCATTTGAGGAAGTGCGGACTACCTCCCCTCAAAGTGATATGACTCGTTCATACCATACATGGGACATATAAAGTATTGAGGTATTGAAATTATATATTATATTATACTAGAATTAAAATATAATGATGTATAATTTATTTTTCTTTCAAATAAAATGTGAAATAGAAATGAAAGTAGAGTTCATGCGTACGTACGGCTTACCATCTCCCAAAACGGTGCATTTCATCTCCTATCTCCAAGTGTTATGTAATATTAAAAAGACATATATATTGGATATATATGATATATAATATATCTAAATCATTAATATCATTATGGAGATAATGGACTCTTTATCACATGGGCAACTAGTAATTATAAGTTGTTCATTTTTTTCTCAAGTACCAAATATCGACAAAATGACAATTATTAACTTAAATTCTTAAATATTGTTTATAACAAGGTAATAAGTGATATAAAAGGAATAATAATCTTTAAATAGGGTTCTTAATAAATTATAAATTAACTTATGTTTATTATTCAGTATGAACAAGGAACAAACAAGTCAATTCGGACAAGTGGTAAGGGATTGCTTATCTCACTATTAATTCCGTGAGAATTCCACTATTCATCACTTATTTCATGCATGAGGTGTATTATGTAATGTTATTTGATATATATTATCATTATTATATTTATATTCATGGTATCTTGTGATTAATTTGGTGTTTATTAACTTTTTTTCATACGACTTGATTGAATTACAACGTGTTAAGCTGTTTACATCTCACTTTTTATTCCCGTGTGATTCTTTATATATTTTCAACAATTTATTTTTATGGGAATATGAAATTTCTATGATTGTATTGATTATGTAATAAAATTTAATTTATGAGTATTTACATCTTCATTTTATGATCCTTCTTTCATGGGTTGTATGTTTCGTATGTTACCAAATCGGTAAGAGAAACTTTTAACCCAATTTCCATTCATGGGGTTAATATTATAATTCATAATTATGTCCTGGTATGATTATGTGTGGAATCACTATTTATTTATTTATTTTGTAATTTACCCTCCCCTTTGTGTGGATATAATTTTTATACACATATTCACTCCATTGATAAATCCTCAAGTCATGAATATGAACTTGATAAGAGTAATATTAACTCAATTTCTATTCATTGAGTTAAACATTCATGTCATTGGTTTTGTCTATAAAAGAACATGTGTGAACTTCCATTGATTTATTTAAACTGAATATCCAATTATATTGGGTATATTTATATTTTGAGACATTATTATATAATTTATTTATCCTTAATATAAGGATATAGTTTTTATAAGGGATTTCATCTCAATAAACATTCCATTGAGACTTCATTATAATTATGCACAAATTAACTCTTATATGTTGTATATAATTCCCTTTTAAATATAGAATAATGAATATCAGTATTCTCATGAAATTATAAAGTTCTGATTCAATGTTATTCCTATATTATTTGTATTCAAGCGTCTCTCATTTTGTTAAAAACTCTTTAACTAAAATATCATTTTAAATGTTGTAAAGATTTATTCTTATAAATATTTCTCATTAATATCTATGTTTTCAAAATATTTTTTCATATTTATTTATATGGACATTAATGTTTTCAAATAGTAATTCATTTAAAAACATCAAAGTAGAATGGGACACTTTGATTCAAAAATCACATTATTAAATGTTTTAAATGGTTTTGAAAATGATTTGATAAAGCATTGTTTATTTAAATATATTGATTTGATATATTGTGATTGGAATGTGGATATGTTATCTTTCGTTTAGGCTGGTGTTATATGTTATAAATATGTTATGGATATTGGGCATTGTTTATGTATATGGGTGGTTCTGTGATAAACCTAGGACTGTTGAGCCTGGAATTTCTCTCCAATGCATTAGGTAATATGACGGAGGTAAACGTTAATGTTTATATTAAGAGATTTAGGGAATATAATGTGATGGGTATTTCAAATGTGACTCCCTATGTAGCTATTATAGATGCAATGTAAGTATGTTATGAATGCCATAAGTAACACTTATGTTTAATGATTTGTGTGTGTTATTCATAAATCTTATGACTTATTGAGGTATGTTATGATTGAAAAGTATGGTTTAATTGATTTGTATTTATTGATGGGATAATGATTCGTTTCATTATTTAATAACCCTTACTAATCTTTTTATGCTCATCCCACGTTTTGAAATTTTTTATACATTACAGAAAGATGAATAGGCTCAAGGATGACATCAAGAAATAGTCATGTTGTCTAAAACATAGAACTACACATGTCTCCTTTTTAAGAGTTTTTGTTTTATGAAAAATGGATATTGGGCAGTAGTGTCTACATGTAATATTCAAGTTGGTATGTAATATTTATGGCCTAATTCTCTAATACTCTGAACCAGAAAATATCCTCAATGTGAATTCTTGATATAATTAAAGATTATGTAATGTTTAATGTCGGGTCCTAAAAGTTGGTATCAGAGGTCAGTTTAGATAACTTTAGAGGTTTGGGTGTTCTTTAAGCATATGTTACACTGCCATAATAGTTATTATTTTATAAAGAGTCATAGTTATTTTAGATAAAGTGAATGAGTTTAAGATTACAAGAATAAGTATATCTTAGTATTTAACTTCCCCATAAGATATTATATGATGATTTTACTGATATACTCAAACTGACCTTTTGGTTTTCGTAAATGGCTGGATTGAGTAGGCACCAAAGTAACAGTGGATGTGAAGAAAACTGTGATGGTTTTCTGAATGAGAAATTGAATGAAATAGGAGCTACAATGAGAACTATTGTGGTTATTCTCAACCAACTATCTATATTAATGATTGACCACCATAACCGAGGTGATTTTAATAAGGCATCGTATATCAGAGAAACAAATCCCCATGGATGTTTAGGTAATAATCATAAAGGTAAGTATATTCCAAAACCTATGTGTCAAGTATGTGGAAAGATACGCATAGTAAAATGTTTCAAAGGTACGAGAAGAAGCTATAGATGTGGAAGTGATGGTCATAAAGCAAGAACCTTCCATGAATAAAAGAAACATCTAGTTTACTCTAGAAAAGTGAAAAAGTTCTGTCTGAGGGATCAATTGAATGTTTTAAATGTGGTGTGTGTGGTCATTATACAAAAAGATTTCATACGAAGAAGTTTTGGGAATGGGATCACCAGGATCGTACAAATATATTTTTACCAATACCTAATGCCATTCCAATTGAGGATGAAGAAACTGGCAATGACCAATGAATGGTATGTATTATTTCTTAACATATGTTTTGACAATATTGAATCGTAGGATATGATTCATGAATTCTTTTAGGAAAACTTTATTTCAGAATAAGTTGTAAAGGAATGGTTAATGGATCTAGAAGAACATTTAATGAGTAAGAAGTTAATATATAATGGATTCAAGTGTTATGGTAGATTTTAGGATGGTGAAATGCCTAAAATTATTAAGGCACTTATGATGATGGGATTATATTAGAAGTGTTTTTATAGTATGTGTAACAATGAATTTTGATATATGGAAATTTTATTCAAGGAATAATTATCTTTTTTTTGGATATAGTATTATGAACCATTTGGGTTTATATGATTCTTGAATTTGAGGAAATTACAGGTTAATGCATTTTGGGATGAAAAATGAAGGTTATTAGATAACCTTTGTGGTTAAAATATGCTATGGTTATTTTTGATGAATTTATCTCCTTTTGGGAATGTTATAAAATTATATTGTTTTTGAAAAAGGACAACACAAAGACCACCTGACAACCCGTCATGTCAGAAAAAGCTGCGGGAATCAAACCCACAACCAAAGTGTTACTGGGATTTATTTCCTACCATTGGACTACGTGAAGTCCCTCGTTATTATGACTAATTATTGTTAGTTAGATGATTTTATTAATCAATAATATGTTGATTTTGTGTAATATGTAGAAATTATTAACCTATCATAAAGAATATGTGAGTTTGTTAATTACAGTTCAGTATGAGACTTTAAGAGTAGTTCATGTTTTTAGAGATAAATGTTAAGATTTTTGTGGACGACTATGTGATCAAATCATTATGAAATTTTGGTTTTCAATCATATTTTGGGATACACTGGAGAATTTATTAATAGTTGTTTATTGAATGGTCTTTGTTGAACTTTGGGTATTGTTTGACAAATTTTGGAGATTATGTGTAGTTTTTCTTTATGTAAAAGTTTTTCCTTTTTGGGGATTATATGATCTTGTACTAAACATTTTGGTTTTGGTTGATGTCTAAAGACAAGGAAAATATATAATTCATATTTTGTGGATTATGTGATACTATATAAGTTGATTCTAGGACTTTTAATGCAACCAAGTCAGTTTGAATACTCAACTTTTGGAGAAGAGATGCATTTGTGGTAGAAATTTAGTAAAGGATGAAAGCCTACATGACAATTATGTTTCCTTATTTTTTTAGTTATGCTCATAAATAAACTCTTCAACTTTATGAAAATTAACTTAAAACAAAAACTTTTTTTGTTATCTTTTCCTACTGAGGAATCACAAACCATTTAACCCATCACATGTTTGTGATTTCCTGGTCGTTAACTTTCTCTTAATCATGTTTTCTATCACTCTCCATCAAGACTTAACCGCTTGTTCTATCTTCCATATCCATGTTTTCTTACATGGAATCCTAGTTTGGGTTATCTTGGGTGACCTTTATACTTATCTTTATTTCTTTTAATGTGATAGTTTTACTAACTATTTTCCGATGTGGGACTTTTAATGAAGTTTCTAATACCAGTTTTAAAATTACGAGGACGCAATTACCAAAAGGGGGAAGGATGTAAATCCTAGGTAAATAAATAACATGAAATTTTTTGTATTTATTAATATTTTTGAATTACATATTATTTTTATTTTAAAGGGGGCTCTATGTTCAATGTCATACTTGATACACAACAATGAGTTTCTTTGAAATCTTCCATTGCGCACTAATAATATAATATTATTTTATTAAATGGTAGTTAATACCTAGACGTTGTATTAGTGGGAATGAACATAATTAACTAAAAAATGATTATACATGTTTGTTAAAGGTTTTTACATTTATCCAATAAAATTTACAGGCTTAAAATAAGAAAAGAATCTGATTCTAAGCATAAATACTCTAATATTCATTAAAAGGTCGATTTACTTCCTTTTGATGGTGAACCCTCATTAAATCTAGTTTTAATCACTTTTATATGTTCTATTTAAAAATATAAAATTATTCCTTAGAAATGGGGCATCAAAATTCACTTTGGGTAAATTTTTGGTATTTTTCTGATAAAATTCATTTATTAATGAATAGTGAAAAATACTGTATTTTAATTCAAAACCGTCTTTTAATATAATTTATTTATATGTTTAGATAACTTTTTTAATTGTTTTTAAAGTTTAAATAGATTTTATTTTTACCATTTAATCCAATTTTTTCATTAGAATTAATTTCACTTTGAAATTTGGCAAAAACAAGTGTCAATCTTTGGATAGATATTGTGTCTTAAAAACATGCTATTTATTTTGACAACAAAAATTAATTTTAAATTAATTAATGAAAATTATATGTTTTGAGTTCTGTAAAATAGACATCATTTTTGAATTATGAGTATTAAATATATCTTAGGCTGAATTATTGGTATTTTTCTGAAAATCTTCAATTTTTGATGAATAGTGAAACCACTAAGTAGTAGTTAAAAAACTGATATTTTCATTTAAATAAAATTTTCAGTTTGTGTGAATTTAATTTATAAAATCAGATATTCATGTTTTTTATTATTAAGTAAAATGTGATTCAATAAAATGAAAATAATTTTTTTGGTGAATAGTAACATTTGACTTTTATATACCGCGGTTAAAGGTAAATATGGTAATTCAAGGTAAAAAGAATATTATACTAATAAAAAATTACATTAAAATTTGTCCTAACCTTATTATATGAGTCATGGCTGACCATGGGAATCCATTGGTCTGTTTTGGGTCCCCATGGAGCCACATGGGAATGATAATGGCACTTTAGATTAATTAATTTCAAATAATGACAAAAATGACACAAAAAAATATTTTTTAATCTATTAATTTTTACATGGGGTTATATAACTTATATTTTAGACTAAAAATATTCATTGAAAATCTAAAACTATGTCCTAAATCATTGTATTTGTTTATAATTTTTAGACATAAAATGAATAAAATTATTTATGACACAAAAATGATGCAGTATTTACCTCATCAATAAATGATTTAAATAAATAAGATTATAAATATTAACATCACATACAAAACCTATATAATACATATTGTAAGAATTTCATTCTGCCATGAGTCAAATTATATTCGACCTTAATGTGTTTTTTGACATTTAGAAATCGAAATTCATTATATAATACAATAATATTTTCACACTTTTTGAAAGAACCCCTCCTCCCCCTTATAAAATGCCCCCACATTTAACCCTTTAATCACACCTCTCAATCCCCTTGGCTCATCAAAACCCGGCCCAAATAATCTCTCTAGATCTATATCCTCATCCTAGAAGCCTTACCTTAGGCAGAAGGCACTTCAAGAAGTCTTTTTGTATCAAACCAAAAAGAGTTACCCAAAGTAAAGGTAACAGTTTCTCTTAACATTTTTTTCTTTTATTTTTCATCAAAAACCCATAAAATATTTTTATTCCTTTATTTTATTACAACACTAGTATCCTAAATATACTAGTATGTTGTTATGAGATGTATTTGAACTACACTTACACACACCTCCATCTAATGGGTAAAGAACATACTAGTTCTGTGGGTGGCTAACTAACACCTCACGAAATGATGATTGTTCAATTATATCCTACCGCCTCTTATGGTGTCCATTGTGATGGAATTGTATGTATATATGATACATATTATTTTTATGTTTTCTTTATGTTTTTATATTTTTAATTTATAGCATACCTTTATGGTTTTCATTTTGAGTGAACACAATAATTTCATTTGAGGAAGTGCGGACTACCGCACCCTCAAAGTGATATGAATCGTTCATAACATACGTGGGACATATAAAGGATAAAGTTATTGAAATTATATATTATATTATACTTTAATTTTTATATTACTATTTATCATTAATTTTTCATTAAATTAAAATATTAAATAGAAATGAATGTAGAGTTCATGCGTACGTACGGCTTACCATCTCCATGAACGGTGCATTTCATTTCTTATTTCCAAATGTTATTTACTATTATAAATACATATATTTATATTGGATATATATAATATATAAGATATCTAAATCATTAATATAATTATGGAGATAATGGAATCTTGAAGACATGGACAACTTGAAATTATAAGGAGTTCATTTTTTACTCAAGTATCAAATATCGACAAAATGACCATTCATAACATAAATGATTACATATTGTTTATAAAATGGTAATAAGTGATATAAAAAGAATAATAAACTTTGAAAATGGTTCTAAATCAATTATAAATTAACTTAAGTTTATTATTTATGATGAACAAGGGACAAACAAGTCATGTCAGACAAGAGGTAAGGGATTTCATATCTCACTGTTAATTCTGTGAGAATTCCATTGTTCGCCACTTATTTCTTTCATGTGGTGTATTATTTACTGCAATTTGATATATATTTTCATGATTCTCTTTATATTCATGTTATTTTGTGACTAATTTGTTGGTAAATAACTTTTGGTCATACGGATCGATGGAATTACAACGGAAGAAGGGGTTTTCATCTTACTTTTTATTATCGTGTGATTCAAGCTATATTTGACAATATTTCCATTTTTGTGGCGTATGTACTACCCATGATTGTATTCCTTGTGTAATATACTTTAATTTATGGGTATTTACACCTTCATTTTATGATCCTTATTTCATGGGTTGTATGTTTCGTAAGTTACCAAATCGGTAAGGGAACATTTAACCCAATTTCCATTCCATGGTTTAATCTTCTAATTCTTAATTTTGTCATGCTATGATTATTTGTGGAATCAATATTTATTTAATTATTTTGTAATTTATACTGCCCTTTGTGTGTATATACTTTTTATACACATAATAAATCCATTGATAAATTTTCAAGTCAGCGATATGAACTTGATAAGAGTGATTTAAACTCAATTTCCATTCATTGAGTTAAACATCCAAGTCATTGGTTTTTTATTTCAAAGAACATGTGTGAATTTTCTATGATTGATTTACACTGAATATCCAATTATATTGAGTGTATTTATAAATTTCACACATTATTATGTAATTTATTTATCCTTAATCTAAGGATATATTTTTTATAAGGGATTTCGTCTCAATTTACATTCCATTGAGACTTCATTGTTGTTATGCACCAATTCACTCTTATATAGTGTATATACTGCCCTTTGACATATTACATCATGAATATATTTTTTCTCATGTTATTATAATGTTTTGATTCAATGTTATTCCTTAATTATTTGTATTCAAGCGTATCTCATTTTTTTAAAAACTCTTTAAGTAAAATATCATTTTAATTCATTAAAAGATTTATTATTCTAAATATTTCTCATTAATGTCCATGTTTTCAAAATGTTTTTTCGATTATATTTATATGAAAATTAATTTTTTTCAAATGGTAATTTATTTAAAACCTTCAAATTGGTATGGGACACTTTGATTAAGAAATATCTTTATTAAATTTTTTAAATGGTATTGAAAATGATTTGATAAAAGATTGTTTATTTCAATATCTTGATTTGATATATAGTGATTGGAACGTGGAAATGTTATCTTTCCTTTATGATTGTGTTATGTGTAATGAATATGTTATGGTTATTGGAAATTTTTTACGTATACGGGTGGTTCCATGATAAACCAAGGGATGGTGAGACCGAGATAGCTCTCCAATTAATTGGGTAATGTAACAGAGGTTAACGTTAATGTTTCTCCAAATAGATTTAGGGAATATACATTGATGGGTATTCCAAATGTGACTCCCCTTGTTGCTGTGATTGCTACAATGTAAGTATGTTATGAATTCCATAAGTTACCTTTTTCATTTATGATTTGTGTGTGTTATTCATAAATCTTATGATTTCATTAGGTATGTTGTGATTGAAATGTATGGTTTCATTGATTTGTATTTATTAATGGGATAATTTTTCTTTTCATTATTTTATAACCCTTACTAATATTTTTTTGCTCATCCAATGTTTTGAAATGTTTTTCAATGGACATAAGGATGAATAGGGTCAAGGATGAGATCAAGGAAAAGTCATGTTGTCTAAATCATAGAACTAGACATGTATCTTTTTTTAGAGTTTTTCACTAGTGCAGACAACGTTTTTTACGTCACCATTTTTTACGTCGGTTATATAAAACCGACGTCATAATATGTAAAACGAGGTTTTTTACGTCGGTTATTTCTTAACCGACGTAAAAACCTGTGTTCGGTACACATTTAACGTCGGTTATTTTTATAACCGACATTATTAATCGCGCGGCTTCGTTTTTTACGTCGGTTATTTTTATAACCGACGTAAAAAACGCGGTTTTAGAAGGCCCTTTGACGTCGGTTATTCAATAACCGACGTAACAAACGCGGTTTTTGAAGGCTTTTTTACGTCGGTTATAAAATAACCGACGTAAAAAAATAATCCGCAGATGTTTTTGACGTCGGTTATTCCATAACCGACGTAAAAAAACGCGGATTTTGAGCCCTTTATAACATCGGTTATAAAATAACCGACGTAAAAAATGAATCGGAGGAAGGTTTTTACGTCGGTTATTGAAATAACCGACGTTATAAATTTTTTTAAAACAATTATCACGTCGGTTATTGAATAACCGACGTGATAACTCATTTAAAAATTTACCCAGACCCGTGGATTGTCATTCGCGAGTTTACCTTCGACAGTCGCGACTCGTCTCTCTCGCGAGTAAACCCGAATCGGCTCGTCCATTTCGTTGGTTTAGATTCGTTTTGCGATCATCGTTTCTCATATTTAATCTCCTCGGATCAATCATCTAAACTCGCAGCACTCAGGTAATCCTCCCACTCGTTCGTTTTTTTTCACGGATAGTAAATATATATGTGTTGTGATTTTTTTGTTGAAACTAGCTAAGATTCTTCGATTGCGAACCCTTTTAACTCGTTTTGGCACCATAATCTTATTTATCATCCCTAGATCTATTTGTTCGACTTGCAATATTGAGTAATTTTATGATTTCACTAATTTATCATCGTTTTCTATAAATCCCCGAGAGGGTTGGGGCGTGTCCATTTGGATGGGTTGCCCTTTTACAGTTGTTACTACTTTATTCACACACAACCATGGCATAGGTGCATGGATTTGGGGTCGGGGGGTGTCCAGGGGGGTTTACAAGGGGGTGGGTGGGTGTGGGGGGCTGTCCAAGGGTGTGGGTGGGTGTTGGGGGGTGTCCAGGGGGGGTGTCCAAGGGGGTAGGGGGTGGGGGTGGTGTTTAGGAGGGGTGGGGGCTGTCCAGAGGGTTGGGGGGTGTCCAGGGGGGTGTCCAAGCAGGTCGGGGGTGGGGGGTTGTGTCCAGGAGGGGTGGGGGTGCTTTCTAGAGGGGTCGGGGGCTGTCCAGAGGGGTCGGGGGGTGTCCAGGGTGGTGTCCAAGGGGATGGGTGGGTGTGGGGGACTGTCCAAGGGGGTGGCGGTCTGTCCAGAGGGGTCGGTGGGGTGTCCAGGGGGGTGTCCAATGGGGTGGATGGGTGTGGGGGGCTGTCCAAGTGGGTGGCGGCCTCTCCAGAGGGTATTTGGGGTTTTCTGGGTGGGTGGGGGGGCTGTCCAGAGGGTTGGGGGATGTCCAGGGGGGTGTCCAAGGGGGTAGGGGGTGGGGGTGGTGTCCAGGAGGGGCGGGGGGCTGTCCAGAGGGGTCGGGGGGTGTCCAGGGGGGTTTACAAGGGGGTGGGTGGGTGTGGGGGGCTGTCCAAGGGTGTGGGTGGGTGTTGGGGGGGGGGGTCCAGGGGGTGTCCAAGGGGGTAGGGGGTGGGTGGTGGTGTTTAGGAGGGGTGGGGGGGCTGTCCAGAGGGTTGGGGGGTGTCCAAGCAGGTCGGGGGTGGGGGGTTGTGTCCAGGAGGGGTGGGGGTGCTTTCTAGAGGGGTCGGGGGCTGTCCAGAGGGGTCGGGGGGTGTCCAGGGTGGTGTCCAAGGGGATGGGTGGGTGTGGGGGGCTGTCCAAGGGGGTGGCGGCCTGTCCAGAGGGGTCGGTGGGGTGTCCAGGGGGGTGTCCAAGGGGGTGGATGGGTGTGGGGGGCTGTCCAGGTGGGTGGCGGCCTCTCCAGAGGGTATTTGGGGTTGTCCGGGTGGGTGGGGGGGGGGGGCTGTCTAGAGGGTTGGGGGATGTCCAGGGGGTGTCCAAGGGGGTAGGGGGTGGGGGGTGGTGTCCAGGAGGGGCGGGGGGCTGTCCAGAGGGGTCGGGGGGTGTCCAGGGGGGTTTACAAGGGGGTGGGTGGGTGTGGGGGTCTGTCCAAGGGTGTGGGTGGGTGTTGGGGGTGTCCAGGGGGGTGTCCAAGGGGGTAGGGGGTGGGTGGTGGTGTTTAGGAGGGGTGGGGGGGCTGTCCAGAGGGTTGGGGGGGTGTCCAGGGGGGTGTCCAAGCAGGTCGGGGGTGGGGGTTGTGTCCAGGAGGGGTGGGGGTGCTTTCTAGAGGGGTCGGGGGTGTCCAGGGTGGTGTCCAAGGGGATGGGTGGGTGTGGGGGGCTGTCCAAGGGGGTGGCGGCCTGTCCAGAGGGGTCGGTGGGGTGTCCAGGGGGGTGTCCAAGGGGGTGGATGGGTGTGGGGGGCTGTCTAAGGGGGTGGATGGGTGTGGGGGGCTGTCCAAGTGGGTGGCGGCCTCTCCAGAGGGTATTTGGGGTTGTTCGGGTGGGTGGGGGGGCTGCCCAGAGGGTTGGGGGATGTCTAGGGGGGGTGTCCAAGGGGGTAGGGGGTGGGGGGTGGTGTCCAGGAGGGGTGGGGGGCTGTCCAGAGGGGTTGGGGGTGTCTAGGGGGGTTTACAAGGGGGTGGGTGGGTGTGGGGGGCTGTCCAAGGGTGTGGGTGGGCGTTGGGGGTGTCCAGGGGGGTGTCCAAGGGGGTAGGGGTGGGGGTGGTGTTTAGGAGGGGTGGGGGGGCTGTCCAGAGGGTTGGGGGGTGTCCAGGGGGGTGTCCAAGCAGGTCGGGGGTGGGGGGTTGTGTCCAGGAGGGGTGGGGGGCTGTCCAGAGGGGTCGGGGGGTGTCCAGGGGGGTTTACACATCGATTTGTTTTATATTTCAAAATTGTTATATTCAAATTATGATTTTTTTTATATAAATATATATTTGTCTTATCTAAAAAATATATATATTTTTGCTATTTGTTATAGGTAATAATGAGTTGAAGTTGGATTACGGCACATCGAATGAGCAATGAATATGAGGAAGGTGTTGATGCCTTTTTGGAATTTTCTAAACGAAATGTTCCAAGTAGTGACATTTTTTTCTGTCCATGCCTGAAATGTCTGAATATGAAGAAGTTGAAAAGTAGAGAGATAAAAGATCATCTGATTTGTCATGGTTTCAATCCGAGTTACAACCCTTGGATTTGGCATGGTGAAACTGGACAGAATGTCACTGATGATAATGAATCGCAAGATGGTAACTCCGATGGAATTGAAGAAATGATTCGCGATATTGTAGCAGAACAAATTGAGATAGAACCGAGAGTTTCACGTCTATATGGTGATGCCGGAAAACCATTATATCCTGGTTGTACAGATTTTACGGTTTTGTCGGCGGTGTTAAGATTGATTAACCTGAAGGCGAAACATGGATGGAGTGACAGAAGTTTTACAGAGCTGCTACAATTTATGAAAGACATTCTTCCAAAAGATGACGATCTTCCAGATTCACATTATAAGGCCAAAAAAATATTATGCCCGATGGGATTGGGATACAGGAAAATACATGCCTGTCCGAATGACTGCATTATATATAGGAAGGAATATGAATTTCTGAAAGAGTGTCCTAAATGTGGGACATCACGGTATAAGGTGAAAGAAAAATCACAAGCTGATGTAGAGATTACAAAGCTCCCTTCAAAGGTATTTTGGTATCTTTCTATAATTCCTCGTTTCAAACGTTTATTTGCTAATTCACATGATGCAAAAAGGTTAAGATGGCATGCTGATGAGCGGGTATGTGATGGAAAAATACGTCATCCAGCTGATTGTCCACAATGGAAGAAAATTGATGCCCAGTACCCTACATTTGGAAATGAAATTAGAAATCTGAGACTAGGCTTGTGCACAGATGGAATGAATCCATACCGAACCCTCAGTAGCACACATAGTTCATGGCCTGTTTTATTGGTAATTTACAACCTCTCTCCTGAAGTTTGTATGAAGCGCAAATATGTCATGTTGAGTATCATGATCTCTGGTCCAAAGCAACCCGACAATGATATTGATGTATACTTGTCACCGCTGATTGATGATTTGAAACTGTTATGGGCTGATGGTATTAGGGTGTATGATTCTTATAAAATGGAATATTTTCAACTGCATGCAGTGCTTCTATTCACTATAAATGACTTCCCAGCATATGGAAATTTGTCTGGATACAGTGTTAAAGGGCATAAAGCATGTCCAATTTTCGAACAACAGACGTCATATTGTCAATTGCATTATGGGAGGAAAACAGTGTACATGGGTCATCGAAAGTTTTTGCCTATGGATCACCCTTATAGAAGACTAAAAAAGGCATTCAATGGCTCACAAGAATTTGATACTGCTCCTCAACCTTTATCACCAGAATTGTATTTTGAGAGGGTGAAAAACCTTGATGTGACATTGGGAAAGACACAGAAATCTGGTAATGATAGACATATTTGGAAGAAAAGGTCAATATTTTTTGAGCTACCATATTATAGGTATCATGAAGTCAAATATAATATTGATGTCATGCACGTGGAGAAGAATATCTGTGATTCTTTGATTGGAACATTGCTAGATATTAAAGGAAAGACAAAAGATGGGTTGAATGCAAGGTTAGACCTACTGTCAATGGGAATACGTTTGGAGTTAGCTCCCACTCCTAAAGGAAGACGAACATTTCTTCCCCCGGCTTGTCATACATTATCGAAGAGGGAGAAAAGTAGCTTCTGTCAGTGTCTTCATGATATCAAAGTGCCTCAAGGTTATTCTTCAAATGTAAAAAATTTTGCCTCATTGAAAGACTTGAAGTTGATAGGTATGAAATCACATGATTGTCATGTCATGATGCAACAAATTCTACCAGTTGCACTGAGTGGAATATTGCCCATCCGTGTCAGAAAGACTATAATGAGGTTGTGTTATTTTTTCAATTCAATTTGCAACAAGGCGATTGATGTGAATGCTTTGAACATTTTGGAAAAGGATGCAATTTTTATACTTTGTCATTTGGAAATGTATTTTCCTCCAACTTTTTTTGATATGATGGTGCATTTACTGATTCATCTGGTTCGAGAAATAAGGCTTTGTGGACTTGTATATCTTCGTTGGATGTATCCTTTTGAAAGGTATATGAAAATATTAAAGGGATATGTTAAAAATCCATATCGACCTGAAGCCTCCATTATTGAAAAGTATATTTCTGAGGAGGTAGCAGAGTTTTGTACGAGCTACTTGGCTACGGCGCAACACATAGGTTTGCCTCCATCTCGCCATGAACGGGTTAATAATGAGGGAAAGGGGATTCGTGGCTTGAAAGTCAAATCACTATCAGCTGAATATATGAAGAAGTTAGAATCATACATCTTGAATAACATAGCTGATGTTCAACCGTATATCACATTGCATATTAATGAGTTGAAACAATGTCATCCAAAGAAGAAAGAAATGTGGATTTTGAATGAGCACAACAAAACTTTTTTGCCATGGTTTAAAAAGACCTTGCTTGGTAGATCAGATGTATCAGAGACATTAAAATGGATAGTGGGTGGTCCATCTTTAAATGTGATAACATGGTCCGCTTATGACATTAATGGCTATACATTTCATACGAAAGCTCATGACAACAGAAGTGCAGTTCAGAATAGTGGTGTATTGGTGTTTGCAGAAGCAATGCATTTTTTGAGTGCTAAGGACAGAAACCCAATTTCGGCATCAAGTGCATATTATGGAGTGATTGAAGACATATGGGAGGCTGATTACTTTAAAATTAAAGTTCCGGTTTTTAACTGTAAATGGTTTATCGGTAACAACAGTGTCAGACACGATGAATTTGGAATGACACTTGTTAATCTGAATAGATTGGAAGACACAGCTGATTCTTTTATAATGGCAACACATGCCAAACAAATTTTCTATGTAGTAGATCAATCAGATATGCAGTGGGTTGTTGTTTTACAAGGGAAAAACCAATATGTTGGTGAGGATGAATTTGATGAAGATGCTGATTTATGTGAGATCCCTACTTCCATGGAAAGATTAACAGAACATAATGATGAGTATGTTGAAGACATGGTTTGTGCCATAAGGAACGATCACGACGAAGGAATTTGGGAAAACAGTCCAACTGTACATTCCTAAAATTACAGGTAACACAAGTTTATTTCTTGTTTACATTTAGTTTTTTCATATAATGTTAGATACTATAAATTTTTTACTTATTAAAATATGTATCAAACCAAAACGATAAAACAATAAAAACCGTAAAGATGAGAAGTCCTAGGCGCACCGGCTGGCCGGTAGTGGATCACCGGTTGGCCGGTGGTCCAGAACAAAGCTCTGTCTGGTCCACCGGTCGGCCGGTGCTGAGCCAGCGGCCGGCCGGTGGTCCAGACAGAGAGCGTTCCTCTCTGTCTGAACCACCGGCCGGCCGCTGGCTCACCACCGGCCGGCCGGTGGACCAGACAGAGCCTTCCTCTCTGTCTGGATCACCAGCGGCCGCCCGGTGGACCAGACAGAGAGCCTTCCTCTCTGTCTGGATCACCAGTGGCCGGCCGGTGATGAGCCAGCGGCCGGCCGGTGGTTTAGACAGAGAGGAAGGCTCTCTGTCTGGTCCACCGGCCGACCGGTGGTCCAGACAGAGGAAGGCTGTCTGGTCCACCGTCCGGCCGGTGGTGAGCCAGCGGCCGGCCGGTGGCATCAGTGAGTCCACTTTTCAGCTTTCTTGGGCCAACTCCTTGGCAACCTTTTTCCTGTGTTTACCATGTTTATCATTGTTTAACATGCTTACCATATTACCAATGTTTACTATTATGTAATTTAGTACACTTTTCTATTTGTGAACTAATGTTTGTTTTTTTGATTTGAAGGAAAATGACAGATCAATCAGTTGATCAGCCACATGATTCTGGAGATGAGCATATTGGTCATACATCTGGGGAGGAACATTCACATGCTCCTATTACGAAAAAGAGTTCAAAGGTTGGTAAGCGTGGGTGCACACGTTTACCAAAATTATCACTTTCCCGTACGAAGGAGGAGAGGATAGTCGTGGAGTTTGATGATGATGATCTTCCTAGAGGTCCAAATGCTAAAGATTTTAAGGGTTTTGTAGCAACTCAGGCTAAGAGCAAAGTAAGCATTCTCTATGATGATTGGAGAAGTGTGGATAAGGCGATAATTTCTCAGCTGTGGGAGACCATTTTGGTAAGATCTTTTGCTATTGTTTGACTGTTCTTTAAATGTTTCTAGTATATATAATATTTTTAACCTCTTTTTTATCAGATGACATTTGATATTCCTGACACTGGAGGAGTCAGGAAGAAATGCTTATCGTTGGCTGCTAGGAGATGGAGGGATTTCAAATCAACCCTCTCATATGATTTCATTTATGGTCATAGGAGTCGTGAGAATCCATGTCGTATATATCCTTTTATAGATGAAGACACATGGAGAGAATTTTTTGAAAGTAGAAGAAAAGAATCATTTTTGGTAAGGGCAATGTAAACTTTTATAAGCTTTCTTATATAAATGATCTTATTATTGTTTTGTTAATGATTACTTATTCTTAATTTACAGCAAACAAGGAAAGCTCATCAAGAGATCCAATCTCAAAATGTATACCCTCATAGTTTATCTCGGGGAGGGTATGCATTATTGGAAGAACAAATGATGGCAGAAAAATTTCAACAACTAAGAGATGAGTCTTCAAGCTCTGGAGAGGTGGCCCCTCCATCCCCTCCATCTAGACATGAGAAATGGAAAAGAGCTCGGAAGGGAAAAAAATGACAATATCTTTCGGAAGAATCGAGACTCGTAGTTGAGAGGATTGTAAGATATCTATTTTATTTATTTAAGTTTACTATTTTCGTCATATATTTCCAATCATTATAGAAATGTTCAATTAATTATTACAGGACTCTCTTGAGGAGCAGAGTTCACAGGGGACATTTACACCATCTGGGAGGGAAGATATTTTATCTGTGGCATTGGGAAAGCCCGAACATCCTGGCCGTGTAAGAGGATATCCGATAGGTGTATCGGTAAGAAAAGTGTTGCCACGTTCCTCAACTTCTAACGTTGAGGGAGTTTATAAAAAAAAATAGAATCCTTGGAGGCTGAAGTCCATAATATTAATGCGACAATGGAGGACAAGATTAGAGCATCGGTGCAGTTAATGTTTGCAGACTTGCAAAGACAATTTCAAGGTGCAGCTCCCACTCCACCTCTCCCAGTAGCTCCCACTCCCCCACCTCAGCCTGCGGACCCCATTTTTGATCCTCCTCCTCCGCCGCAGCTACCTACTTATTGTGAGTTGTATGTTGATGATCCTCAACATCATATAGTTGCATATGGGATGGTATATTGTATAGGAGATACAGTTCATCATCAACAGTTAGAGGTAGAGAATCAGAGGGTCACTGTACAGGATATTATAGATAGATCAGCTCGGATACCATTACCTACAGATGAGGTGACGACAGTTGGTCATAGTATCAGCCATTTTTTACTTTGGCCATCCAGACTTCTTCGACTCATTACCATAGAGGTATGGATGTTATATCTTTTATTTTATATTTTTATTAATGTTTTATCATTTGAAAACTAATATATTTTTCAATTTATTTTTACAGGAATACTTCAAAGGTAAAGAAATACTGTATAGACAACAACAAAGACAGATAGCTATGACATCAGATGCAGATACTAGCAGTCTTGACAAATTGTCAAGATATTCAAATTTGTTGGCGGATCATTATGACTTTACAATGGAAGCTCATGTCTGTGGATGTGAACTATGTGTGGGGATTATGAAAACTGATATCATGGAGTTTGTCACTGGAGATAAATTGGGCATCAACGTGGTGCAAATTTTTATCATGTAAGTCTTAACACCTTTTCCTTGAGTTATATTTATTAAAAATGTATACTTATGTCTGCTTTGTATTAGGTATATGTATAAAATTTGTGAGAGGAATGAGCTGATAGATGTATATGGATTCGTGGACCCACAATTGATTTCCCCTGAAGCATGTGCATTGGATGAGGAACAAAGAATGCTTTATATTGCTGATAGATTTGAAAAGAATGTAATCACACAGTGTTGGATGATGCCTTTTTGTGAGAGGTATGAAACACATCCCTCTCAAAGAGTTAATTATCTTTTAACATAAAAAACCACTAACGTTAAATTTCCTTTTCTCAGGGATCATTGGATGTTAGGGGTTTTTTGCCCTAGGGAGAAAACACTTTATTGGATATGCTCTCTCCATGATGATGTGCGAGAAAGTTTTAAGAATATATTGGAAACATAAGTTTCAATTTCACAATAGTTTTATATATTATAATGAATTTTAAATTTACCCCATTCGTATTATTTTCTAACAGGGCATGGGTCCACTTTCGAAAAAGCACAAAGAAAAGGAATTACAAGATCAAATATGTACATGCGAAGGTAAATATCCATTTATAATATGTACATTTTGATTTATTACATAAAAATAATATATTGAATTTACACTCATTCAAACAGAAATGTCATGAGCAACAAGGCATCATCGAATGCGGATATTACATGTTAAGATTTATGTATGAAATAATAACAACTGGGACAGTTCTGAGTTTTGACCTGGTAAGATTTCCTCTTTCTCATAATATTTCAATTTGATTTATTCATTATACACGTTGACTACTATCCTTTTCCTTTGTAGCTTTTTGATGACCCTCAACCCTTTACTGCTGAAGATATCAAACACTTACAAGTGGAGTGGTCAAATTATTTTACAGGTTTGATTGACTTTTAGTTGTTTGTAATGTAAAATGTAATTTTGAATATTGTCAATGTAATTGTGTATTTCGTAATCGTTTAGGTTGGATTTAGTTTTTTTTGAAGTTGACAGTGTAAGTTTTGAATGTTATATAAGTGAATGTTTAATTTTTCTCTACTTCTTGTTTTGGTCTACTGTTGATGGTTTTTCTGGTCTGGATTTTGGTATGGGGGGAGAGGTTCCAAGGGGGTGGGTGGGTGTTTGGGGGGTGTCCAAGGGATATGGGAGGGGTGTCCAAGGTGTGTTTGGGGCTGTCCTAGGGGTCGGGGGGTGTAAATGAGGGTGGGGGGGGGGGTGTCCAAGGGGTGGGGGGTGTCCAAGGGATATGGGAGGGGTGTCCAAGGTGTGTTTGGGGCTGTCCAAGGAGTCGGTTGAGTGTAAATGAGGGTGGCGGGGGGGCTGTCCAAGGGGTGGGGGGGTGTCCAAGTGGTGGGGGGGTGTCCAAGGGATATAGGAGGGGTGTCCAAGGGGTGTTTGGGGCTGTCCAAGGGGATGGGGGGGGGGGGGGGTTTCCAAGGGGTAGGGGGGTTTCCAAGGGGTCGGGGGGTGTCCAGGGGGTGGGGGCTATCCAAGGGGTGGGGGGGTGTCCAAGGGGTGGGGGGTGTCCAAGAGATATGGGAGGGGTGTCCAAGGGGTGTTTGGGGCTGTCCTAGTGTTCGGGGGGTGTAAATGAGGGTGGGGGGGCTGTCGAAGGGGTGGGGGGTGTCCAAGGGGTGGGGGGTGTCCAAGGTGTCTGGGAGTTCTATCCAAGGGGCCGGTTGGGTGTAAATGAGGGGGGGGGGTGTCCAAGGGGTCTGGGAGGGCTGTCAAGGTGTGGGGGGGTGTCCAATGGGTGTTTGAGGCTGTACTAGGGGTCTTGGGGGTGTAAATGAGGGTGGGGGGGCTGTCCAAGGGGTGGGGGGTGTCCAAGGGGTGGAGGGTGTCCAAGGGATATGGGAGGGGTGTCCAATGGGTGTTTGAGGCTGTACTAGGGGTCGTGGGGGTGTAAATGAGGGTGGGGGGCTGTCCAAGGGGTGGGGGGGGGTGTCCAAGGGTTGTGGTGGGGCTCCAATGTGGTGGGGGAGGGCTGGCCAGGTTGTTAGGTGGGTATAGATGAGGGTGGGGTTCAGTTGGGGATTGGGGGAGGGCTGGCATGGTTATTTTTGTTTGGTTTCTGGTTGCTTTTTGGTGAGAGCAGTGCAATTATTTAAAAAAAAATTTCTTTCACGTCGGTTATTTTATAACCGACGTGGTAAATAAATCGGTAGGGGTTTATCACGTCGGGTTTTTCTAGAACCGACGTGATAAACCGTTCCCGGGGCTTTTATCACGTCGGTTCTTAATATAACCGACGTGCTAAAAGGCCTGGGAATCGATTTACCATGTCGGTTATTGGATAACCGACGTGCTAAAACGTTTCCCAGGCCTTTTTATCATGTCGGTTTCTTAAATAATCGACGTGATAATAGGCCAGGGGAAGGGTTTATCACGTCGGTTATGACATAACCGACGTGATAAACGATATCCCAGGCGTTTTATCACGTCGGTTTAGGGAATAACCGATGTGATAAAGCCCCCCATGCATATTTATCACGTCGGTTATTATATGAACCGACGTGATAACCACCGTGATGTTAGGGATATTACGTCGATTTTAAATAACCAACGTAAAAAACGTTATTTATAACATCGTCCGTATTAACGTCGCCTAAAAACCGATGTAAATAATAAAAAATAACCGACGTAAAAAATGTTTTCTGCACTAGTGTTTATTTTATAAAAAATTGATACTTGGTTGTAGTGTCTAAATGTAATATTCAAGTTTTTATGTAATAGTTATTGATTAATTCTCTAGAACTATAAACCTGAAAAGAACCTCAATGTTAATTTTTGATATAATTCATGATTGTGTAATGTTTAAGGTCGGGTCATTATAGTTAGTATTAGAGGTCGGTTTAAATAACTTTAGATGTTAGGGTGTTCTATAAACCTATGTTACATTACCATAATGGTTAGGATTTTAGAAAGATTCATTGTTATTTTATATAAAGTGAGTTATTTTAGGATAACATGAATGATTATATCATAGTATTTAACCTCCTCATAAGATATTATATGATGATTTTATAGATATACTCACACTGACCTTTTTGGTTTTGGTAAATGGATGAATCTAGCTGGTACCAAAGTAATAGTGGATATGAAGAAAACTATGAAGGATTTTTGAATGAGACCCTGAATTAAATAAGAGCTACAGTGGGCACTATTGTGGTTATTCTCAACCAACTATCTAGAGTCATGATTGACCACCTGAACCTTAGTTATTTTTATAAGGCTTCGTATATTAGAGAAACAAATCCCCATGTAAGTTTAGGTAATAATAAAAAAGGTAAGTATATTAAATAAACCTATCTATCAAGAATGTGGAAATAAACACATTAGAATATATTTCAAAGGTACGACAAGATTTTATAGATGGGGAAGTGAAGGTCATAAAGCAAGAACCTGCCATTAAAAAAGGAAGCATCCATTTGACTCTAGGAAAAGGAAAAGGTTCTGCCTGAGGGATCAACTGAATGTTTTAAATGTTGTGTTCATGGTAATTATACAAACAGATATCCTACAAAGATGTTTTGGTAATGGGATCACCCAGATCATAAAAATATATATTTACCAATACCAAATTCCATTCCTATTAAGGATGATGAAACTGACAATGACCAATGAATGGTATGAATTATTTCTTAACATATGTTTTTGACATTATGGAATATTAAGATATGATTCATGATTTTTTTGTATGAAATATGTGTTTTATAATAAGTTGTAAAGGATTGGTTAGTGGATCATGAAGAACGTTGAATGAGTAAGAAGTCAATATATAATGGATTCATGTGTTATGGTAAATTTTATGATGGTAAAATTCATAAAATTATTATGGATATTTTGATGATGTGATTACATTAGAAGAGTTTTTATAGTTTGTGTAACCCTGAAGTTTGATATATGAAAATTTTATTCAAGTAATAATTATCTTCTCTTTTGTGGATATAGTTCTAAAGAACCATTTGGGTTTATTTGATCCTTGAATTTCAGGCAATTACTGGTTAATACATTTTGGGATAAAAAATGAATGTTATTATATAACCTTTATGGATAAAATATGTTATGGTTATTTTTGATGAATTTATCTCTTTTTGGGAATTTTATAAAATTATATTGATTTTGAAAAAGGACAACACGCAGACCGCGTGAAAACCCGTCCCGTCGGACAAAGATGCGGGAATCAAACCCACAACAAAAGTACAAATGGGATTTATCACCTACCACTGGACTACGTGAAGTCCCTGGTTAGTATGACTAATTATTTTTAGTTATATGATTTTATGAATCAAGAATAAGTTGATTTTTGGTTATCTATGGAAATGATTAACCTATCATAAAATAACATGTGATTCGGTTAATTACACTTCAGTATGAGACTTTAAGAGTAGTTGATGTTTTGGGAGATAAATGTTAATATTTTGGTGGAAGACTATGTGATAAAATCCTTTTAAAATTTTGAGTTTCAATCATTGTTTGGGTTAATTTGAATAATCTATTTACAATTGTTTATTGAATAGTCTTTGTTGATCTTTGGGTATTGCTAGACAAATTTTGGAGATTAAGAGTAGTTTTCCTTTATGTAAAAGTTTATCCTTTTGGGGGATTATCTGCTCTTTTACTAAACGTTTTGTTTTTGGTTGATATCTAGAGATAGAGTAAATATATAGTTCATATTTTGTGGATTTTATGACACTCTAGACGTTTATTCTAGTGCTTTTAATGTGACCAAGTCAGTTTGAATACTCAATGTTTGGAGGAAAAATGCCTTTATGGTAGAATTTAGTAAAGGATGAATGTCTACATGACAAGTAAGTATGTTTCCTTATATTTTTAGTTAAAATCAAAATTAAATTCCTAAAATTTATGATAAGTAACATAAAACAAAAACTTTTTCTGTTAACTTTTACTACTGAGGAATCAAAGACCGTTTAACCCATAAAATTGTTGTCATTTTATGGTCGTTAACCTTCTCTTAATCGTGTTTTCTATCACTCTCCATCAGAACTTGACCGTTTGTTCACTCTTCCATATCCATGATTTCCTACATGGAATCCTAGTATGGGTTATGTCGGGTAACCTTTTTACATCTCTGACTTTCTTTTAAAGGGATAGTTTTACTGACACTTTTCCGATGTGAGACTTTTAATGAAGTTTCTAAGCCCAGTTTAAAAATTGTGAGGACACAATTCCCAAAATGGGGGAAGGATGTAACATCCCAGTTAAATAAAGAACATAAATTTTTTCATATTTATCAATATTTCTGAATTAAATATTAATTTTACTTTAAAGGGGACACTTTGTTTAATGGCGTACCCGATACACAACAATGAGTTTCTTTGAAATCATATGTTACACAATAATAATATAATATTATTATTTTAAATAGTAGTTAACACCTAGGCGTTATATTGGTGGGAATGAACATAACTAACTAAAATATGATTATACATGCTTGTTAACTATTTTTACATTTATCCAATAAAATTTACAGGCTTAAAATAAGAAAAGAACATGATTTTAAGCATGAATACTCTAATATTCATTAAAAGGTTGATTTACTGCCTTTTGATGGTGAACCCTCCTTAAATCCCATTTTGGTCACTTTTATATGTTCTATTTGAAAAAATAAAATTCTTTTTTAGAATCGGGACATTAAAATTTACTTTGGGTAATTTTTGGTATTTTTATGAAAAAATTCATTGTTTGATGAATAGTGTAAAATAGTGTATTTTAATTCAAAAAAATCTTTTAATCTAATTTATTTATACGGTTATATTATCTTTTTAATTGATTTTAAAGGTTAATTAGATTATATTTTTACCATTTAATCCAATGTCGGTAATTTTATTTAATTTCACTATGAAATTGGGTATAAAAAGTGTCAATCTTTTGATAGATATTGTTTCTTTAAAACACACTATTAGTTTTGACAACATAAATTAATTTTAAATTTATTAATACAACTTCTATGTTTTGAATTTTTTAAAATATACATCATTTTTTAAATTGGAATATCAAATATATCTTAGGCTTATTTTTTGGTATTTTTCTGAAAAACGCCAATTTTTTATGAATAGTGAAACCACTATGTATTAGTTAAAAAACTGGCTTTTTCATTTAAATGAAATTTTACCACTTCTATGAATTTAATTTTAAAAATCTGACATACATAGTTCTTATTATTAAGTAATATGTTATTCAATATGATGAAAATTATTTTTTGGTGAATAGTAACTTTTGACTTTTATTTACCGCGGTTAAAGGGAAATAGGGAAATTGAAGTTAAAAAGAATATTACAATAATAAAAAGTTACCTTAACACTTATAATAACCTTATTTTATGAGTCATGGCCGACCATGGGCATCCTTGGGTCTATTTTGGGACCACATGGAGCCACTTGGGAGTGATAATGACACTTTAGATTAATTAATTTATAGTAATAACAAAAATGACACAAAAAAAATATCTTTTCATAAATTAATTTTTACATGGAGTTATATAAGATATATTTTAGTCTATAAAAATTAATTATAAAGATAAAAATAATTCCTAAATCATGGTAATTGTTTTTATAATTTTTAGACATCAAATAAATAATAATATTTTTAACACAAAAATGATGCAGTATTTACCTAATTAAAAGATAATTTATGTATATAAGATTATAAATATTAAAATAACATCCAAAAACTGTGCAATTATTAGTAGATTAATTTATTTCAACCATGAGTCATATTATATTTGACATTAATGAGTTTTGAACCTTTATAAATGGAAATTCATTATATAATAAAATAGTATTTTCACACTTTCCTAAACAACCCCTCCTCTCCCTTATAAAAAAATCCACCACTTCTAACCCATTCCTAACACCTCTCAAGATCCTTGGATCTTCCAAAACCTGCCCAAATAATCTCTAAATATCCCTATCCTACTCCTAGAAGCCTCACCTTAGGCAGAAAGCACTTCAAGAAGTCTTTTTGGTTCAAATCAAAGGGAGCTTTCCAAATTAAATGTAACAGTTTCTCTTTACTTCTTTTCTTTTATTTTACTTCTACAACCCCTAAACTCTTTTTTTACTTTATTTTATAAAGACACCAGTATCCCTTATATACTAGGATGTTTTTATGAGAAGTATTTGAACTACACTTACACACACATCCATCTAATGGGTAAAGAACATACTCTTTATTTGGGTGGCAAACTCACACCTCACGAGACAATGATTGTTCAATTATCTCCTACCGCCTCTTATGGTAGCCATTATGATGGCACTGTATTTATATATGATATATATTATGTCTATTTTTTCTTTATGTTTATTTATTTTTTATTTAAATCATACCTTTATGTTTTCAATTATGATTAAATGCGATAATTTCATTTGAGGAAGTGCGGACTACCACCCTCTCCAAGTGATATGACTCATTCATACCATACATGGGACATATAAAGAATGGATTTATTGAAAATTTATATGATATTATACTGTAATTATAATATAACTATGTATCATTATGTTTCCATTCAATTAAAATACTAAATAGAAATGAATGTAGAGTTCATGTGTACGTACGACTTACCGTCTTCATGAATGGTGCATTTCATTTCTTATCTCCAAATGTTATGTACTATTATAAATACATATATATACTGTATATATATGATATATAATATTTATAAATCATTAATATCATTCTGGAGATAATATACTCTTGACCACATGGACAACATGTAATTATAAGGTGTTCATTGTTTACTCAAGTACCAAATATCGACAAAACGACCATTATTAAATTAAATGATTACATATTGTTTATAACATGGTAATAAGTGATATAAAAGGAATAATAAACTTGAAAAAGGGTTCTTAATCATGTATATATTAACTTATGTTTATTATTCAGGAAGAACAAGGAACAAACAAGTCACGTCGGACACGATGTAAGGGACTTATTATCTCACTATTAATTCTGTCATAATTCCATTGTTCACCACTTATTTCTTACATGTGGTGTATTTTGTACTTCCATTTGATATATATTATCATTATTATCTTTATAGTCATGGTATTGTGTGATTAATTTGGTGGTTATTAACTTTTTTTCATACGACTCCATTGAATTACAATGTTGTAAGGGGTTTTCATCTCACTTTTTATTCTCGTGAGATTCATGCTATATTAGCCACTATTTCTTTTTGTGTGGTGTATGTACAACCCATGATTGTATTCCTTGTGGAATATAATTTTATTTATTGTTATTTACATCTTTGTTTTAGGATCCATCTTTGATGGGATGTATGTTTCGTAAGTTACCAAATAGGTAAGGGACCATTTTAACCCAATTTCCATTCTTTGGGTTAACCTTCTATTTATTAATTATGTCATGATATAATTATGTGTGGAATCACTATTTATTTAATTAGTTTGTAGTTTCCACTCCCATTTGTGTGGATATAATTTTGATACACATAATCACTCCATTAATAAATTCTCAATTTTCATTTCATTGTGACTTCATTGTCATTATGCACCAATTCACTCTTATATGGTGTATATACTGCCCTTTGACATATTACATCATGAATATATTTATTCTCATTATATTATAAAGTTATTATTTAATTTTATTCCTCATTTATTTTTATTCATGCATCTCTCATTTTGTTAAAAACTCACCAACTAAAATATCATTTTAAATGTTATAATGATTTATTCTTCTAAATATTTCTCATTAATGCCCATGTATTCAAAATGGTTATTAGGATTTATTTATTTGGACATTAATTTTTTCAAATGATAATTCATTTAAAATCTTCAAAGTTGTATGGGACACTTTGATTCACAAGTATCTTTATTAAATGTTTTAAATTGTTTTGAAAATGATTTGATAAAGCATTATTTATTTCAATATCTTGATTTAATATATTGTGATTGGAATATGGAAATGTTATCTTTCATTTTTTGCTAGGGTTATGTGTTATTAATATATTATGGTTATTTGGAATTGTTTACGTATACGGGTGGTTCCGTGATAAACCTTGGGCAGGTGAGCCCGAGATAGCTCTCCAATGCATTGGGTAACGTGATAGAGGTAAAAGATATTGTTTCCCCTAAGCGATTTAATGAATATACTATGATGGGTATTCCAAATCTGACTCCCTATATAGCTATGATAGATACAATGTATGTATGTTATGAATTACAAAAGTTACCTTTATGATTTATGATTTGTGTCTTTTATTCATAAATCTTATGATTTAGTAAGGTATGTTATGATTGAAAAGTATGGTTTCATTGATTTGTATTTATTGATTGGGTAATGTTTATTTTCATTATTTTATGTCCCTTATTGAGATTTTTTTGCTCATCCAAAGTTTAGAAATGATTTTCACATGACATAAATTTGAATAGGGTCTAGGATGAGATCAAGGAAATGTCATGTTGTCTAAAACATGGAACTAGAAATGTATCTTTTTTAAGAGTTTTTATTTTATGTAAAATGGATAATAGATAGTAGTGCCTACATGTAATATTCAAGTTGTTATGTAATAGTTATGGCCTAGTTCTCTAAAAATATAAACCTGAAAAGATCCTCACTGTGAATTCTTGACAGAATTCAATATTATGTAATGTTTAAGGCCAGTTACTTACACATATGGAATATAATTAAACGTTTTAAATACCACTAAATTGTGATGCTTACATGAGGCATGGCTCACTATAGTGTCACCTGGTAAATCAGAACCTATAGTTCCCCATTCTACCATTTTGTTCGCATGTTGTGACTTGTTTTTGTTATGGTCGGTGTATGTGTGTTTTTCAAAAAATTAAATGGGTTTTGAAATGAATATTCTTTCATTAAAATGACTCACAGTTGTAAAATGAGTTCTAAAATTTAAATTTTCTTAGTTTAAGAATTTGGTAAATGAATGGATTTAATTTTTATGTTTTTTGTGTTTATAAAAAATGACACCCAGAATGGCATCCAAAGATTTCAATGAGTTCTGCCCAGTTTTTGGTCCTTCTCAGATGTTGCATGTCAATAAAAATGGTCAGGGTCTATTAGTGGTAGTGTAGTGGCTCAAGGAAGTGGAGTGCATCCTCAGGGTATTGGGAACTACCAAGGTTGTTATGACTTGTGATGTTATGGTTCTGTTTGAGGGTCCAGTTTTGGTCCAGTGGATATTGGTTTCCTCATATGGGATTCATGTTGGGATGAAATGGGATATGTATATGGAAACATTTACCCAAGAGTTCATACCTGAGGTGGTGAAGTTGAAGAAGGAATCATATTTTTGTAATGTTAGTCAAGGCCATCAGTCGATAAAATCCTATATTGACCATTTGAAAGATCTAGTTTCCTTTTATCTAGAAGTAGCCTCATAATATTAAATAAAAGCTCCTATTTTCATTTGGGGTCTTATTACTATGATTTTGGAGAAAGTTATCTTATCTGGTGAAATACTATTTGAGAAGTTAGTTAATGGGGAAATTTGGGATGAGCTAGTTCTTGTTGTATAGTCATTGGTTGTTTTCTCGTGTGAAGGTTCACTATCCAAAAAGTATCATATACCACAGGGACCTATTTCTGAATATCCCTCTATAGGGGTTTTGGGTATAATTCCATCAGACCGTGAAGTTGTGTTCCATTAGTGTGTTCATTTCAGGCATTCAAATCCATATTGTAACAACCCTATGAAGACATGTCATCATTGTGTCAATTTTGGTCATATCGATAAGTTTTGTTGGAATCATCACCTGAAGAAGGCAATGTGACTGGAAGATTCCATTTTTAGACTTCAAGGAAGGGGATACGTTAGACATCAGATCTTTATCAAAAGGTCTTGGGGTAAATCTCACACATAATTAGGTTTTATTGGGGGTGTAAAGCCTCAATCAAGTTTCTATGTTCCATGTTGGGATTGAAACATTTAAATCCATTTCATCTTGTTTTTCTTCTATTAAAGTTTTTCATTTGTTGTATGTTCATTGTTTCACCATGAATTTATTATGATATCATTCTACCGAAATCTAATCCTATATAACATCTCATAGTATGGTATAGTAATCATTCATTTCCCTTGATGGGTGTTCAAACCATGAATAAATGAACCAGTTATAATTTTGAGTATAGTTTTAGTTTTTTTCATTAGAGGTGTTGAATTAATTTTTCATCCTTAGGGTTTTTGGTATTTTTTTAGAAAGCTTCCCATGTAAGTATTATGTGTTCTTAGTCCTTATAGTGGATTTTAGAATGTTCGGTTTGGGTGTTCCTGCATATCCCCCCACTATAGTTGGTATCCTCAAATTTTAAGACCGCCATGTTAGTGGGATTGTTATGGTGGGAAAACCTTCATGTGTTCTTCCCTCAATATTCTACTACAGTTTCTTCTTGAAAAATCGGATGTGACATGTGGAATGAATAGTCACCCTGAGGTTTTTGGTCTCCTCTCAGTTTTGATGAAGCATCGACTCATATTTTGGAAAAATTATTTCATAGTGACTTTATGGGGGTAGAAATATTTGGGGTGGGGAGGATTAAAACACCCCGACCTAGTGGATTTATTATTATTAATTTTTTTAATTATTATTTTAAGTTTTATAAGATTTTCACCAATCCACAGTCGACCCCCATGGTTAAAAGTAATCATACGGTGCATGTGCGGATGCCTGACTAGCTCGAAGTTGTGGCACGCAACATGTGTGCAGTTTATAAAAGTGAACGAAAATCACGCTGCTTGACCCTGTAAGCGGGAAGTGTCTGGTGGCTTGGTTTAGGCACTGTTTTCTCAAATAATTATTTGACTAAAAGTAAACTTTAATGCTACTCGACTTTCAAAATAAATAATTAAATTAATTGAATGGTAATGGAAAAAAACAAACAAAAATTAAATAGAATAGAATTTTGGAGAATGGTTTAAAATAATAATAGTAATAATATAGTCATATATTAAATAATAATATATTATTTTTATTTTTATGATTTTTATTATTAGTATAATTATTATTATTATTTCGATTACATTCATAAATAATTTTTCTTATAATTATGATTGTTCTTATGTTTATAATAATAATAAAAAATTTTAAATTAAATTTTATTTCAATTAGTTTGGGGAAGAAAGATGTTGGTGTCACTCCCTTTTTCCTCCCCCTCTCCCAAATACAATCCCCCTCTATTCTCCCTCTTGGAGTGTTGTACACCCCCCCACCTGCAGATCACGACCCCCTCCCCCTTTCACCGAAGCTCCATAAAACTCTCCTCCTAGTGTGCCTTTCCTTTGGAAACTTGTCCTGCAACGTGTCATCACCCAGGCCAGCCTCCCTATTCGGGCAGCTTAACCATTGTTTCTTTCTAATTTGGTGCTACTAACCTAGTGGCCAACCCTCCCCTCCTTTACTTATTCACCAACCTCCTCTTCTCGGCCCCATATCTGTCTATAGGTGACCTCCTACGGTGCCATGCACCACCTTTTCCAACAACTCTCCATCCGCTAAATTTCATCCTCAGTTATGGTTGTTATTCCTTCAGTTTGGGAAAATTCAAACACCACGAGTTTTGATTAGCACATTTTCCCCATTTTATAGGGAATTTGGTTGGTGTATGGGGTATCGTTCTTACATTCGTTGAGGTTTTGTCATATTCTCACATTGTTAAAGTATGGGTTTCCATCCTTTCAATTTCTTGAAATTTCCATAAGAAATTTCAGGATTTCATTTAATATATAATTCCTTTATCACCTCTAATATATCTATGTATTAATGTGTAAGATAGTTTCGTATTGTTAAAATTTAATAAACATATGTTTTCAGGGTTATATATGGGAATTTCCTAGGGTGTTAACACCTATGATGTTTGTTTAAAATTCATTTGTTCTTTCAAAGCGGAATTTGATATTTTATAACATTCATAGCCTTATGAAGGGGTTTAAGTGATTAAATTATTGTGAATTTGTTTTATCAGATGTATTTTGGTGATGTGTTGTGGCTTTGTAATTGCATTAAATTCATTGAAATTGGGGTTTAATGATATAAATTAGTTGGTTTGTATTTTTAAAAATAATATATGTTGTAGGTTTGGGTTCAATGAAAAGGAATATTTTTGTGCAAATGGTTTTTTATGGTCCTCTTAGACTTTAATGTGTGACATTGGTTGTTTCCACCCCCATGGGTGTGCTAGGTGAACTAATTGGTGTGCTCTCATATGAAAATGGTACTCGAAAAATTATATTCTCTCCAAACATCGGTTTCTCAAGTAGCTTTTAGTTTTCAAGTCAATTTTTCCCCTTCAGGGTTTTCTAAAGATGGTTTCAGATGAGATTTTATATGTATTTATTTCGGTGGTTTAGAAATCATGGGTTTAAATAATTTCTTTAATATTTGGTTGTATGAATTGAAAATATATTTTGGTGTGAGTTTGAGAAGGGAAAAGGCCCATTTTGTAAACCTGAATTGTATGGGTGTGTGTTTGATGTTAATGAAATGTTTGGAATTGAAAATTTAAATTTGGTATTTGTGTGATGTTTTGGGTAAATTGTTTGGTCATGTAAAGTTAAATTCATGTTCGACACTTCTGTCTCTATTGTAATATTTGTGTCAAATATTTGAAAGGATTTTTCTTTGGAAACTATGTGCCTGTTTGGGAACCATAATGTTTTGGGAAAATTTTTAAATGGATATAAGTTATAGAGAACCTGTTGGAACCTTGGAATGATGTAAAATGAAAATGAATTCATTTGGGTAACCTTTAGAAGAGGGATTACCCTCAATTGTTATCATATATTGATGTATGTGTTTGGGGTAGGCATGTGTGGTGGTGGCAGTTCGGGCCAGTCACACATGTGATGGGCTCATGCTTATATAGTATTACTTCCACCATGAGTTCCTAGGTGTATTTTGTATGATCATGTGTTAGTTTCTTGCTAGCATTGATTATAAGGTTTAGTACACTCTGGGAGTGGTAGACAGGCCCACAGGGATGTGCCACTAGTGAGGCTAGGTTTGGAAATCTAGTTGGTTATGGACTTAGGGGAATCAATATATGCTGGAAGGTGGTTCCCAACTGAGTACATTCAGGTGTCGTATAGGGATGTTTAAGATCACCCAGTCTTACATATTTATTTACATTTCTTGTTTGTGTTCTATTTTACTAGTTTATTTCCACCGTTAACTATATACTTGTTTTGTTTTAGAACAACTTTGGTATTACTAGTCTTGGTTTCCATATATAAATGGTAGTTCGTTTTGGAAATTATTTTCTTTTGTGTGGGATTTGAGTGTGGGGAAGTGATGTTATTTTATTAAAACGTAATAAAACGTTCTTATTTTTTTATTTCAAATGGTTGTTTATGGATTCATTTAGGAAAGAGAGGTTTTTGATTCTATGGTTGATTTTTGGAAATCCCACTGGGCATTTTTGTGCTCATGACTACTTTATATTTCTAGTTATAGGTTCATTTTTCTTATTTTTATTCCAGGTTCATCTAAATATGGTTGAGTTAGGTTGTTTAGTGGTTAGAGGTTACCAAGAGATCACATGGAGGTTGTGGTGTAGGGTTTCATTTTCTTTTTTTGTATTATGTGTTTGTTGTTCGGTGTATTATGTGTCTGGACCAATTATTTATTTTTTTATTTCTAGTTTTTGGATCTTGTGGCTTGTTTAGATTGGTTTATTTATCTGGTCCTGGTGATGTATTATGGGCATAAAGAATTCCCACGTGTGTATTGTGATGCCCAAAATGAGTTTCCATCACATGGAGATCTGGAACTCCCTTTGGGGCATGTCGTAGACTAGCTTGGGTGATCGGTTCAGGGTCGACCCTGGATGGTTTGTGACATGTCACTCTTTCACCCTTACCATAAAAAGAAGTTTTGGTAATATTTCGTTATAAATATGGGTGACATTAATCAATTAGTTTTAGTTCAAAAAAATATTTATATTTATATTGATGAATCTTTATCAACCCTGTCATATTTTCATAACCATGTTGGTGATTCCACAGCTGCAGGTGAAATGAGCCATGTGAACCTGCTTCCTAATAAATTTTCAATTCTACTATTTCATGATTTAGTTCAAAAGACCATTATTTAAATTTAGCATACCCTAACAACTGTATTCTTTATAAAAGGAATATATTTTATTTCCAAATTTTTTAAATAAAACCATTTCCATCTAGGATAGATATTGAAGCTATGTTTTGGGTAACAGTGGTTTAGGAAGCCAAGATCAACACTGAAAAATATAGTGATAATGAAATATTCATTATATAATTTATTTGAAACATTGGGAGATAAACATGTCATGATATTCATAATTTCTATATTTTAAACATTATATATTATAAATAATCATAAAATCCCAATAATGGATGGGTTTTTAAGATCAATGATATATGAAACTTATTTTATGATTATAATGACCATTTCATTATAATCATATCACAGAAGACCGCATTACAGTCTTCTGATGAGTTATACTCATCTTAATAAATTATTGAGTGGAAAATTAATAAATAGTTTATCTCAAATTACTAGTAAGGGTAATTCAAAAAAACAATCATTAAGGGTTATATCATATGTATATTATAAATTCTGAGGATCATATAAATATCTTATTAAAAATAACATGGAACAATAAGTGTTTTCCATAACAAAAAATAAAATGACATGAAACATCAAATGATAAATCATACACCATATCATAAGAGTGTTTAAACATGAAACAATAATCATGATTCAGGGTATCATAACATAATAATATATCATAGGGAAGTGGAATTAGAAAAAACATATGAAATCATAACCTAATATAGAAGTAATCACAACCTAATTATCGTGAATTAGTTGGATTTGGATAAAAATATGTATATCATCAGGGGATTGGAATAAAAACACATGTACCATCTTGAAATTGGGTTACTACCCATATACCCTCTTGTGCATCTTCTAATAACCATGTTCCCTCTTTTCCTAATCTAATAACTCATTTACCCTCATGGTATTAGGGTTGTACATGTGTAATCTATTACTATTAGGATACTACCCTTGAATCAATTTAAAAATTGAATAATAACCAATGTACCATATTAGAAATTAGTTAATGACCACCATACCATATTCATCTTGGGATAAAACTTGTTTACCCTCTTGTTCTTAGTTTAATAACTTGTGTACACCCAAAGACAAGGGTTACTAGTATTATTCCTTCTTGGGATGGGGTTAAGAACTCATATACCCTTTTATCTCATTTGATATTAAACTAAAAATTTTAATTACGGTTGATATATATCCACACCCATATATTATATTATTCATATAAAAATATTTATTCTAAGATGAAATTACTGAATACATATTTTAATCAAAAACAATTACCTATGGAAGATGGATATGATTCCTATAAATATCCATTAAACATTTTATAAGATGTCCAGAGAAACAAGGTGGTATATTTTATTAGAAAATATCACCAATTTAATGTAATTTTCATTAAAGATATTTAAAAATATTGAAAATAGTGTTTAATTATCATTGGGAAAATCAAATTGAAAAATAAAAAGATATATCCTTTTTAGAAATGATTGAAATATTCATAACTGTGAATTAATTAAAATAAAATACTTTATTCTTGAAATTCATTTAAAAAAGACACTTTTTAACAAAAATAGGTATGAAAATTATATTATGAAAAAATATCATTTAAAATAATTATTTGAGAAAGCATAGAAACAATGAAGACTTCATTCTTAAATAGACAATCCCTTTAAACCCCCTTTTTCAAATTAGGAATTAATATTTCAAAATCTATAATTACTTTTTCAAAATCAAAATTTCATTTTGAAAAATATTATAATATATCATATTATTTATATATTTATTAAAACATAAAATAATTTGGATGAAAAATTTAAAACATGGAATTTACTCATCATTGATAAGAATGATTATAACAATGAATGAGTGTGTTAATAAGAAAAATATTTTTATGAAAACATTTTACCCACTACCATAAAATTATGATTCCGCGTGTTTTTTTCTATATTATTTTTTTAAATGGTTTTGTGAATTTATATAAAAAAACACGCATTTAAAAATTAAATTGAATAATATATACATGAATATATATAATGGTTATCAAAATGGAATGCAGGGTTTATGATAATATAGTTGATTATGAATGGATATAAACACATTTTAATAGTTTGAAATACCCTTTCTAAAATTTCACTTCATTAAAAGGGTATAGAATATAATTTTTAAAATAATTAAATAAAAAATGAAGGTAACATGATATAGAACATTATTTTATTTCAAAATATACAGTATAACATTTCCATGGATAGAAAATTAATACATTTAAGAAAAATAGAATACTTTGAGTGGTTGGGTATTATACATAACATAATAAAACAAAATTATTGAATAAAAAATCAACGATATTCTCATGAAACTTGTGGGGAAATGAATTATAATATAATAATATAATTGGTGAAAATATCTTGTAAAATTATAGTGAAATAGGAATAATTATGACTCTTGAATAGAGGTTGAGTAATGAAAAGACCTCTTTGGCTTAAGAACCTTTTCAATAAAACCTAGTTAATAGGGGATAAATAAATTAATCAAATAAAACAATTAATAAATTATAATTCATTATATTATATATCCAATATTCATTATAAACACTATTTAAATTATTCTATGTGAATAAAAAACATGTCTCTAATCAAGGAAATTGAGATAAAACACCATTACCTATAATTATTATTAGTCTAACATTCTCTAACCTCCCCAATAAATATTTAAATAATATAATAACATATTTAATAACCTTATACAAACTTATTGACTTTTAAAAACATAATTTTAAATTTGTTTTTAAAAATATGTTATATATTATTTATTTATTTATTTTTATCATCGGTTTTTATTAGCATTGATTGAAAATTTAGTACATGTTTTGTAATGGCGGTGTCAATTTGTGTTTTTTCATTCAAATTCCATACTTACGATGTATTTAATTATATAATTAGATATTGTAAATATTTATTTATAATATCATACTTTTATTACATATGAATTTTAGTTATGATTCATGTTCATGGTGTTGGTGATTATCTTGTTTCAATAAATTTAAACAAACAAGAATTTGGTACAATAATATTACGTTTAATATTAATATTCCATTTCTAAAAGCATAACCAAAAAAATAAAATATCATTAATACCTAAAAACCCAATAATTTATGTATCCATTTTCTTCTATGATAGAAATTATAATGACCAAAACATTTATAAATGAAATTACATTTTGGAAAGAATAATTCCATTTTTAACTAATGTAGTTATATAAAACACATATACTACATTAGTTATTTCGGAAAATTATAAGTCATATACTATAATAGTTAAAAGACCACTAATAATCAGGATCATTGATAGTATAGTTATTATATGTTAGTCTTATGATCAGAACATATTAAGGGCCATGATAAAGTCCAATTGACACTGACATAAGGGTTGATTGACTCAGATGGTTTGATTGTAACATATAAAGCCCATTTATCATTAATTTTAGGGTAAACATCATCACTAATATTTCACCTCAACCGATAATAATCCCAGATAAATTAATTATTGCCTAAGAGAAATGTTTATTGGAGATGTTCAAGCTCATCGAGATCACGACCCGGACTACGTTCGTAGAACCACCTTAAGAAAATATCACCATCACACAAACTACCATTAAGACATTCAACGTGGTAATATTGGGCTATGTAACTAGACCCTAGTAGTATGATAATTTTTTTATTTAAATCAAATAATGAACATTTTTATATTTTAATACCTTACAATTAGTAAATAGGTGTGTTTGATAAAATTAATATTTTTTTATGATTAAAAAAATTCATATTTTTTGAAATATATAGTTTTAATCAGGTCACTATTTTTTGACAAATTAAATATTTTTTTAAATATTTTTTATCTTAATAATATAATTTTTTGAATGAATTTTTTTAATATGAATTATAATATAATTTTATGAGCTCAAATTTAATTTTTATGAGAATTATAAAAATATTTTAATATAAAAATTAATTATTTTTCAATACATGGGGTTTTTTATTTATAACATTAATTCTCATATTTCAAGATTTATTTCGATTCAAATTTTTTTTGAAACTATATTGAAAAAATAATGTAATGGTTAATTTTGGATAATTTTCGGAGACAATTATCATTACCAGTAATAATTAAATTTTCTATAAATATATTGTATATATTATGACATCATGATAACCCAAATTTGATGTAATATATTAAATAAAAGGTATCTAAATAGAAATAAATTGATTCTAATTTAAAATAGATATTTTTTAGAAGTTATTTTATTAATTCTATAAAGCCTCAATATATTTTAAAAAATAATATTATATTTTAATGTTTTAAAATAAATTCATTATAAACATGACTCACTTTCACATATCCAAGGGTATTATTTTGAGGACTTAAGTTATTATCCTTAAAAAATAATGAAATATACTCAAATTTTTTAGAAATCATTTTTATATAGATGGATTTGGTTTTTCATTTTGATTTCTTAATCTTATAGAATCCAAAACATTAGTTTGGAAATTAAAAATGAATGGTCCTCTTGTTCTCTATAAAAAGCCCACCCGATAACCAATTAAACATCACTTAAAACTCTTGGATCATGATTTTACTCTATAAATTGTTATATAGATCACTCCAAAGGTTCACCCAATCTCATAAGAATCTCATCCCAAGAGATAAGAATTAGCCTCTCATGGTAAGGGGTCATCTCCTAGTCTTATTTAATCCAGAACATTATTTATATTGTGAATTTAATTCCCAATTTTTTATGTTAGTATATGTTCTTACACATACCTATTCATTCAATTATAACTTAAAAGTTATTTTTGACCCCTTTTACTCTCATTAATCCTTTATATGAATCATTATATTCCACTATGATGTTGTTGAAATTATCCTTTGATTTTTTTTTATTCCAATCAATTGTGTAGTGAATAACCATTCTCATTTGAACTCATGGATGTTCACCTAGATGTATCAATCCTCAATTAATTTGGTACCTCCATTAATGTCTATAAAACACATTTATAATGGGATATTTTTTTTTTAAAATAAATCATTATAATGTTTTATCTATGTGGAAAAGTTATTCATGTACAAGATATGAATATGATTGGTAGGCCTAAAATTATATAGCCCTCCAATTCAATGGATAATGCTTTTATCTTAGGAGTTGTTATTTATGTGATTAGAGAGTTAACCGAATATATTATTAAAATTTTTAAACCCTTTGGTGTTAGCTTAATTCTAATCCATTAATTATTATTATGTCATGATTTATGTTATTTCCTCATTCGTACATTGAGATAATGTTAAAATATTATATCCATCATCTCTGTTCAAGATTATCACATTCACCCCTCTTATATGATCGTATTAAGACACATGAAATAATTTAATCATATTATTTGTTGATTATGCACTTAATATAATTTATATATCACCCCTTTCTTATTTATGTCCACATTTTATCCCATGATTTTTAAAAGATTGAGGAATCATAAGCACAAGTTATAGAGTTTTGAAATTATGTTGTTGTATATATTTTTTAATTTTCTCCATTTTGTACAAAATCATCCAAATAAATTTGTCCTTGTGATAATATATAGCTGTTTTCGGTTTATTTTTCAGAAATAAATCATTTAATAAAGTGTATTTAAGATATCAGTTTTTATAGTTGGTATCAAAGAGAAGTCTAGTTATTTTTGGGATTTGTATTATTATACAATAGTGAAATCCTTATGGATAAGACTGAACATAGGAAAATTTATATAAATATTTTTAAGTTTACAATAAGTGTTTTTAAATAAAATACATCCAAATATGAATAATAAATGTGAATATGGTTCTGGAATAGTATTACCTAGGGGAAATACCCCAAAATAGGGTGCATTGAGCCAACCCTGATCATCACATGGTGCATGAAAATGAACCTTACTGCACACATGGTCTGACACTCTCAATAAATATGATTTATTAAATTTCAATGTACTTAATGAACCATTATGAATTGAATAAATATTCCTGTAAGATTTTATATTAAAAATAGATCATGGGTAACATATATTAAAACCTATAAATTCATTGGCTAATAAATTTATTTAATATATGATTATCCCTTTAATGTTAACAGTTTCCCATTTATGTCTTCACTACAATAAAAATATTTACACATATTTTACCTTTATTTTAGTTAGTGGACAAAAATAAAAGGAACCATGTCAACAATTAGTGTGATGGGTTATGTGATTTTTCCCAAAGAATATTCCCAACATAGTGGGGGTAGAAATCATGAACATCATGATAATAAATTATCAATTGAAAAGTTATTTTAAAATAGACATGAATCATGAGGAACCCCCTAATACCCCTAAGAAAAAGGATGTTTCAATTGAGACCATTATTCTAAAAAAGCCTATAACATTTATTAGATCATCAAATCTCTTATTTGTGCAACTATGGATCAATTCCATTGAGAATACCATCTCAATCCATCAATGATCACAAAAAGATATGTTCAACATCAATATTTATCCAGTGGATGGAAATGGTTTTCTCTTTTTGGAAATTGATCAAAAAAATTCCTATGAGTATATAAAATCTATAGAGTGGATAAAATTCTATGAAATTTCCTTTGATAAATATTTTACGCACTATATCGAACAAAAAATGAGTAATTATTCATTATCCTAAAGAAAAATGATAATGAATCCTTTGAGATGTATTAATAAAAAATCCCATGAAATGAAGAAGACACATTTATATTTTTTATTACCTTATAATGTGAATTCTTCAACATATTTTACAGGTTCAAGAAAAGTTTATGAAAATATTTTGGAACGTGAGACTTTGAAGACTATGATAAAAATAATATGATGCTCTTTCTATGCTAAAACAGAGATCAAGAAATCTCATGGTTATCATGATTATAAGAAGTGAGGAATGATTTTTAATTTATAAGGTATGATGGAGAAATATAATATTTTCAAGAAATTGGGACATCCCACTTTTTTAAAGTGTGGGAAGAACCATATTTGGAATTTATTAAAGGGGTGTAGAAATGTATTATGTTTGTGAAGGAAGGGAACCTGTCTCACAATTTAGGTTTGGAATAACCTAATAATGTGATCGAAGAAAGTAATACTCCTTTAAAACCTCATAATATTTTCCAATTTTTCTACTAAAAAGAAAAAATTACACTATGTGAATCAATTCTCGGGGCCAATGGTTTTTATTTATAAAGACCATAGAAACCTAAATGGCCTAGATGGAAAGAGAGAAATTATTCCCTCACAACAACTAATGTGGGTCCCAAAAAATGTTATTATATATATGTACAAGTTAACATTTAAATGATCAGGAATAAACAATTTGATTCTACTACTATGTATTATTTTTTATCATGACTTTTTAGTAGAACGTTTCAAACACCACCTCAAAATATGGAAGTCAAATTAATGTTGAAAATAAAAAATGATTGTATTATTTTATCCAAGGAATATAAATCCTCTCCTATGAATATTTGTGGGATTAACATCTAATAAATCCTTATGCTACTTACTTTAATAGAATACAATTCTATTCTAGGCACGGATTGGATTTAATTTTATATATCCAATAAAAATTTTCATGAGAAGGAAATCTCCCTTTATATCCCTAATAGTCCCCTAATTATATAAAAGTGAAAAATGTGTCTATATATTTTTGGGTATCTTCAAATTAAGAAATAATAATACTTCCTTATGAGAAATAATATCTTACTCATAAGTTTGATATTAAGGAAAATTTCATCCTTGAACAAATTCAGATTTTGAGGTAATTTATTGTTTTTTTTTGAAGGATTTCATGGTTTAATTCCTAAATGAGTGGTTTAGATCTAAATTGACCTTATACCTAAATCATTCCCAATATCTAAGACTCCATATAGAGTTTATTTTTCTTATAATTAAAATTTATTATAAAAAATGTAATAGAATACTCATTAATATTTTATATTACTATGTGCCCCTTCATGGGTTGCACTGTTTCTCTTCATCTAAAAACGGATGGGTCAATTCACCTATACATCGATTTTCACAAGATCAAATAGATGATGATATGGAATAAGTATCCTCTTATATAGATTTATGTCTTGTTTGATTTGTTACCAGAGGCCCAATAATTCTCTATAATGAATATTCTATTGGGTTATTACCATGTAAACGAAAATAATGAATATATCCCCACGAAAACATTTCATATAAGTTTTGGGAACTACATGTTCATAGTGATACCATTTTAAATTACTAAGGCACTAAACATATTTATGGACTCTATAAATAGAGTATTTAGTTATTATATCTACAAAATTAGGGTATTCATTATAGAATACAATCTAATTCACTCTAAAATCAAGGAGGAACAAGTGGATCATTTGGATACTATACTGAAGATTTTTTTTAAGGAAACATCACTTCTGAATTGTAGTAGTTTAATGTTTTTTATAGAAAATGTATCTTTCCTGGGGAATTTTATCTCCAATAAAGGTAAATATCAATATCCTTAAAATTATCATGTAATTAATGGATGGCCCATAAAAACATATGTGAAATAATTCCATAGTTTCTATCAATTAGTGGTGTATTACCATAGATTTTTGAATAACATCTCATAATTCCCAAAACCACTAAAAAAGAAAACAGGGTAGGGTGACAAATTTATCTAGAATGATGAGTGTTAAGATAACTATAATGTGATGAAGAATAGGTTGATCCCTACCCATTTTCTCAAAATACATAGTAGTGGGGAAGTATTTGTAATCATTAGTGATGTGTCCAAAAAGGGACTGGGTTTTTAACTCATGAAACATGAAAAGGTGTTATCGTATTTATCCCACAAATTAATGATCCATAAGCCAAAATATCTTACATGAGATCATGAATTAGATGTATAGATATATGTGTTGATGATTTTGTGATATTACCTATATGGGGGGATGTGTGACATATATAGGGATCATAAAAGCATAATGTATATATTTAGAAAAAAACAACTCAATATGCACCAATGAAGTTAGTTTGATTCGATTTGGTATTCTGTTTTTTTACTCAATTACCATCCAAGAAAGTAAAATAATATTTTAAATGATCTTACTCGAAGAGATCATAAAAACTTATCTAGGATGCAGATTCTATGGGATCTGATATACTTAAACATGAAAATAAATTAATTGGGAATAAAAAAATTATATTCATATAAAATTTCTAATAATATTTCTCAACCATCTAGTTTCTATGGGATCAATGTGTCCTATAAATACAATGATGTTCTATAGAAAAAGGTATTAAATATTAAAATGTTCAACTTTATAAAAATGGATTTATAAATTTTGGAACCTAGATATATGTCGAATAAAAAAATCAGTGGGTAATTTTATATGATGTAAACAAATTATAATTCTATATTCATCAGGAGTAACTATGATATATAGATAATGGAAGAAAAAAATTCATGGGATAACATATGGAGATAGATTTTGGTGTTTTATCTCTATTATTATTATAAAAATAAGTCAAGTAGAAATTATATAATTATAAGGGTATGATACAACCATTTATCTTACAAGTATGAAAATGATAAAACATATCCTTGGATATCACCATAGTATTCCCTATGAAACCTGAATGGAATAATTCTAGTTAGGTGGTATTTGATTTATTTTCAATGCTAGAACATTTCATTTCAATCCAGAAAGATTTATCTCTTAACTAACTCACCACGATATACATAAAGTAAGTGTTAAACATATATGGGTTTAAAATAACTATTTTATCTTATCAAGATTTGAGTTTTTCTTAGAGGTTATGTAGAATCCATTAGAAATAATTAGATATAGATCTCAATGTCAATATTTCATATCACACACTAAAAGATATACTATCTAAAAGAACAATTAAAAATAAATAAGACATTATATTATTTTGTTAAATGGATTTCCACGAATGTTGGGACTAGAAAATTACCCTAGTATAGTTTTCATATAATATTATTTTCTATTTTGGAATTCAAATCACACCTTATGAGGATCAATAAGGGAAGAAGTGCTGGAATTTAATATGTTGGGATGAAGTTTGATATTGGAGCTTATAAAACCTTATCTTGTTTGAGAGATGATGGATATGGTTTAAACCATTCTATGATATATGAATTAATGTGTTTAGTGTTATAAGATCATATCTGAAGTGTAACAAAAAAACATTTAATGATTTTTACCTATATGAAAAACAAATTTTCATGATCTTTGGGTAAATCACATAGAAAAACAAAATAAATATCTCTTTTCTAAATACTTGAAATAAAAGAAAATTTTATTTATTTAAAATGAAATATTTTTATCATGATTGATTATTTCAAAATTACTGTTTAGAAAAAAAAATAATTCTCAGAAAAATATGATTAAAATTTACTAAAACGATTTTCATTATGAATGAATATAAATTATTATGGTATTTTGTTAAAAACACAATCCATTCAATCCCATTTTTAAAAATCATGAATTACATTTTCAAATCATCATTTTACTTTTGAAAAATATAGCAATGTTTAATTTTCTTTTTAAAATAAGTAATACTAAAAATAACATGTAATATAATTTTAAAACATTTAAAAGTTTTTTGTTTCGAATAATGATCATAAATATGAATGAATAAGTTCACATGGAAAATACATTTTAGAAAAAAAAATAGCATTTAAAAAAAGAGGAAGTTAGAATATACATTATAATGAAATCATTTATAATTTTAACTATTTTTTTTGAAAAACATAATATTAAAATTTTAATTCACAAATTTGGATATGAAAATATTTTTTTTCAAAATGGTGTTCATATTGAAAGATAAGACATTTGATTATGAAATTATGGGACACTTGGTTAATAATTTCAAATACACATTTTTTAATCACACATTTTAAAAAGAAAAAAAATCTTTTCAAAAATAGGATATGGGAAATATAAATCTCTCATGAGATAGAACATAATTTGGTATATAAAAGAGAACATTAATGATAAGATATAATATATACATGGAAGATAATTTGATTATTTATAGGGGATTTAAATTATTGTTAACATCCTTAACTTTTATAGAGAAATAAATTCATCATTGTAATTTAATAGAAATAAGAAGGAATGGAATTATAATATCAATATTGAACATTATAAAATATCTCATAAAACAATAGTCAATGTAGAATATTTAATTCTCATAAATATATTTTTATTTAATAAAACCCCTTATATATTAAGGAACTTTTTAATAAAATACCCCTAGAAATATAGATCTTTAATTTGAAATTAAAATGAAATTCCCCAAACCGAGAAGCCTAGAGTCACTTCATTATTTTAATACATTGACGTGATTAAATGGAATAAAATCCTGAAGGATTGATAAGTTTAGCTGTATTGGAATGCCAGATTACATACATGAAACACACAATACATTGGGAAATATGAAATAAAAACATGATTCAAAAAAGTAATATAAAATATGTCCTTTAATGGTTACACATATATTTATTCTTCATTAACCGGGGAAAGAAAAAATTAAAAAGGTGAGATCAAATTTTCAGTAAGGGTAAGTAAAGAGGAATCCATAATGAATTAGTGTGAATAAATCATCATGGAAAGGTAATTAACTGGAAAAAATCATTTTAATAACTAGAAAAGTCAAAATTAATGAAGCAAAGTAAGAAACTGAATCACATTACACTTAATCAATAAACTGAGAATAAAATGTATCCATAGATAAGTAAATGAAAAATATCATAGATGAAAAATATTTAAATATAAATGAAGGAAATGATTAATTATTTTACATGATATCTAAAGAATATAAAAACCTATAATATAAAATCCTTACACAATATAGTTAAAAATACTGATAAAAACATATTTAATTTGGAAAAGTTATTAGTATCATGAGAGCACATAGATGTATCAAGGTGATATACATGTTTATGGATCCTCCATTAATTTACTATCCAAATAATTATTTCCCTCTTATATTATAAATAAATATTATTCCTTATCAAATAAAATTATTGGATAAATAATATAGAATTATCAATATTTCCCCAAATAATCAAATAACTAACAATATAGATGACATCTGTAAAATGGAATATGGTTTAGGAAATACTAATATATATTGTATTATGAAATTTATATTCATCTAAATTTCCATACAAAATTATTAAAATTATGGTATTATTTCAATAGAAAGTTAACACTCCCAAAAGGAATTGATATTGCAAATATAATCATTAAGAATATTATTGGGGAAAATAATAATTAAATTTTCAAATGCGTCCCTTAAAAACATAATACATTTAAATAATAATACCCATGATGTTATTACATTAAATTAACATTATAAGACCATAAAAATAAGAATATTAATGATATTATGTGTCAATGGGTAGTATATACACCATATATAATTGATTTGGTGCATAACAATAAATACGCCTCTATGGAAGGTAAATTGAGACAACATATCTTACTTTAAACTACATTTTGCTCTGTGGTATTTATAAGAATATAAAGTTGTTTAAAATATTTTACTAACTTATAACATTACCATCATATAATTTATAATATTATATATTATCTTATTATAATATCTTTTCGACTATTTTTTAACAATATTTCATTATTTTTAAAAATATGGGAGTTAATTTCTTAGTTTTCTAAAGTATTTTTTGACTTTTTATTTTTTGATACTATTTTGTAAGAACTAATATCATCATATTCATAATATAATCCAATTCTTAATTAGCTTATATATTCATTAAATATTTCTTTATAATAATCTATGTAATTTTTAGATAATAATTGAAGTTCATTGTTCATAGAGACGGTAGGTTGTACATACGCATGAACACTTCTTTAATTTAGTTTTCATATTAAATGAATTAAAATTAATTTATACATATGTATAATATAGTTCCATTATAATATATTTTAGATATGTTTAACAAAACCAACCATTATATGATCTGTGTATATTGTGAAAGAATCGCATCTCTTTGCAGGGGTGATAGTCCACACCACCACAAACGATGTTATCATTTTTACACACAAATAAAAACTATAATGTTATGTGAAGTAAAATGATTTAAGAATTATTAATAAATAATAAATATCATATATATATTATATATACATGAGATATGTTAAAGGAATAATGAACAATCATCGTTTTGTGATGTGATAATTCACAATACCCATAACAATATGTTCATTACCTATTAGATGGAATTGTGTGTGAGTATAAGATTAACCCTTAGCATTAAAAATCCTAGTATATATTAAATAATTTTTTTATATGATAATATAGTTGTGAAAAAATCCCTCAAGGTATCATTGAAACATTTTTTATGTGATTGTGTGTAGAGACCCGAAGCTTGACGTACATAGACATTACATTACTTTTTCGGAATACTTAGTACATAACAAAAACAGACACAGAAGGACCGTAATAGTTTAGTGTCTTTGTAAACTTGGAACGTAAACTTTTAATCATGTTGAAAGATCTTCAAAATCTCCCATAAAGATCTTCCTCTTTTTATTTCCTTACCTAAAACCTTTATTTTAATCCTGGGGGAAATTAAAACATAAAAAGGGTGAGATCAAATTCTCAGTAAGGGTAAGAATGGATAAAATAAAACATACCATATACATTTGAACTTAAAAACATGAACATAAAGTTTAAACATCAAAATCTTGAGAAACGACATAAAACATGGAAGTAAATAAGGCATAGATCATAATGGAACATAAATCATGATAAAATATCATGGGAATAAAATATGTAATTGTTGAAACCATTACGCACGTGATATGATTTCCATAGTAGCAAAGGCATTGCTGCCAAGACCATCTTAGTGGACAAAGTCCCTTTCTGAATCAAGTTCACTCCTCATTCCAGTCCTATATTACTGAACCGGTTTAACATGCCGTTCTAGCCATTTCTATCTCATGAGATATAAATCTTTACCCAATGCATTGGAGGGAGATATAGGTCCCACCCATCTCATAATGAAATCATTCTTTCATGTGCCACAAAATCATAAATCATACATCATAGCATAACCCATGTTATAGAATGAGATTCTTAAACATCATGCCATCATAACATAATCCATATAAAAAATGGATATAATTTCTTCATAAGAAAAGTGAAACCATAGAGACATTATAATTGAAACATACACATATGAAATAATGTCATTTTAGATGGAAAATAGTTTTGATAAAAACACGTGAAAAGAATTCTTGAGGAAAATATCCTTTCTTCTTCAAAATAATTTTCTTTTCGAAAAATGGCATGTACTTTTAAAACAAAACAGTTTGTTGACAATAGTCATGAAAACTTGTAGAGGAAGCATTACGAAAATGAGGCGTTATTAAACCGTAAAAATCCATTCACACCGTATAAGTTAAAAATAACAATTTTCTCGTACTTTTTTCGGAAAGGTCAAAAAGTACCTCGTAAAGTAAAAAAAATAATCCTTACATACCATTTAGTAAAAGTCAAAAATGGATAAAAATGACATTAAACATACATCAAACCATTTTTAGAAAACATGGGCTTGGATGATAGAGATAACCCCAGTAAATACTTACGAATAAACAATCTTGGATAAAAATGAGATTGATAAATTATCCCTTACCTTAGGTCCGATATGCTTTGTACATATCTTAACCCCCTGTATAATAATTTAAATAATGTTATTGACTTATTACCGAATCATATTCATTGTTATGATATCATATATGGTTCACTTATGACTTTATTTTACCCGTTCTTCTATAAATTCCATGTTAAAGAGCGTTTTGGGTAAAATCGTTTAATTTGTCGTCCGTGTTTTGACTTGAAATTATTCATATGATTACTTAGATCATGATTACATCATTCCAGAATATAAAACATGATTTATATATAATATATATTCAGAATATACATATATATAATAGATCAATAAATGGAAAGAAATACACAGTTCATGGAGACGGTAGGCCGTACGTACGCATGAACGCTGTTTTCATTTCCTTATTGATTTGAATGGAATTAAGTAGATGACATACATATAAATATACATAAATCCAGTATCATTATTATGTCATATATTTCATTATTACTCATTATATATAATTTATAATAATTCATGAATGTTTAATCATTGAAAATGAATCTCATCGCGTCGTGGAGACGGTAGTCCGTACATACGGACGAGCGATGATATCATTCTCCTGATCATGGAATTGTATTGGAGTGTATGTATACTGTTTCAGAATCAATATCACTTTACAATAATCATATATAGTCATTATTTACACCATTATACCCATCCAATTAAGGTGGTGGCGAAAAATAGATTACACCACGGCGTGGAGACGGTATTCCGTACGTACGAACGCGCGGTGATTTATTTTTCCGTATGATGGATAGATGGTGAAATAGGGTTTTTTCATAAATATAATAACATATCAGTATATTAGTGATAATGATGTTATTACTTTATAATGAAAAAACTAAAGAATAAGAAGTGGAAGAAGAAATAAAGATGAAAGAATCGGTAACGGAAATTACCTCTTCTTTGAAGCGCCTCTTTGAGACCTCCTCTTAGGGCACAAAAGTTGGTCTTTGAGGAAGACCAGAACCTCTAAGATGTTTCTAGGGTAGTGTAGAAGAGAATTTGGCAGATTTCAGACGATCTTGAAGGCTCAATGTGTTGTGATGAAGAGAGGGAGGGGGTGCCCTTTTATAAGGGAGGAGAGGGGCACCTTTGGAATAACTAAAAATATTATTTTATTATAAGACCAAATTCGGCTTTAAATAGCTCCAAATTTATTTATTTTTAAGCTAAGGTGGGGATGGGTCGAAATCATATCATCCAATAGAATTTGGACAAGTTTAGGTTCCTATTTTAACCTTATCATTTATATTTAACTTTAAGTTAGATAATTTTACTTTTACCGTGTCTTCTTGTTTTCTTACACTATAAGGTTAATAAACATACTATATCAAGCCAAAAGAACCCCAAGTTGTTTATTATTAATATATATAACCTTATCTAAGTCATTTGGCAGAACCTTAGATTTTTATGAATAATATAACAATTAATAATATAATATTTGTTTTAAATACTATTTTATGTCAATTTTGACACTATTTAGAAATTGATTTTTTTGAAACTCATAATAGATTGATTAGTTAGAAAAAAGTTAATTAAATAAATAATAACATATCATATTAACACATAAAATTATTGTAATTCATAAAAAGTCTTAAATTACATTTATTTGGGTATTTATAACATCAATTATGTCAATATTTCATTAATAAGACAATTACTGCATCATCTTTGTGTCATAATAAATGATAATTATTTAATCCCGAAAAATTCTAAATAAATTCGTATGATGTAGATAATTGTATTAACGTTCTATAGACTATTCATGTTCGTGTTTCATGAAGTTTATCACTAAATCTAAATTATTATACTTATATGATTTAAGAAAGTGACATGTTGTCACATTATTGGGTTTTAATAATAATTAAATTATTTTCATGGAAAAAAGTCCATGAAATGAATCTAATCCGACCCGTAGGTGATATGGGTCGACTTTTAGTCATCCAATAGGATTTTGACATGTTTTAGGGTAATTTGATAATATTATATTTACCCTTAATTACCCGATTTACCTTTAACTATGGTAAATAAAATTTACCATAGTTACTATTCATAATTCCCAAAAATAAAAAGTAGCTTATTAGCATAATTTGGATCCACTGATTCCAAATATGGAATCCATTTTTCCAAATTCAATACACAAAAGTTGCAGAAATTAAATTAAAATTAATCCCGTTGTCGAAATAAAACAAGCTTTTCTTTAAAACATTGCAAAAGATTGAATTGATTTATCCTACGAATTCAAGGTAGAATCAATGCTAATGAAATAAATTATATTAAATGGTAAAAATATATTCTATTTATACTTTAAAACCATTTAATATTATAATTTAACCATATAAGTTATTGCAATGAAAAAAGTTGTTTTTAATTAAAATATAGCGTGTTTTTACTATTCATCAAAATATAAAAGTTACCAGAATAACATGAAAAATTTATCCAAAGTAAATTTTTATTTCATGATTCCAAAGATGAATTTTATTTTGTAATATTGAACTTATAAACATATTAAAAACTATATTTATTGTGGGTGCGCCATCAAAAGGCTGCAAAACTGCATTTTTTGAAAAATTCGTATTTTACACGAAAAAATTATTTTATTCTAATACCATGTTCTAGAAAATGTGTAAGACGAATAATAATGTTATAAGATTCAAAATTTAGTTAATAATATTCATAACGGCTAGTTCATAATAATATTATAATAATATATCGTTGTTTAGTAAAACCCGGTATTGCGTACAACACACGCTATCGAGGAAGGTCGCGATTGCGTGTAATGCAAGCCAAGTCAGGGTTGCGTGCTGTGAAAGAATCCTTCGTTGTTTCATATAACAGAATCCAACCATATTTTATTTATACATTCAATATATATATATATATATATATATATATATATATAAACACATTCAATGTTGCTTAGAATGACTATTATAATACGAACTTGAAATTGTGTGTAACACTATCCAAGAATAGCGTTGCGTATACTTCAAGCTAATACGGTGTTGCTTATAGCACAAGATAATCTTGGAGTATCATAAAATAGAAGATATAAAAGAAATTAAAAAGAATATATCTTATAAAATCTCAGGTTATTACATTCTACCCCCCTTAAAATGAATTTTTCCCTCGAAATTCGTCGGGGTTATAAATGGTTTTCTTATTGAAAGTTTCTTTAATTGAAACCCACATCGTAAAAAGGAATATCAAAACCAATCATTAAAAACAAAAGTATGTAACGTAATGGTTACCCAAATAAACTAATCACTGGGTTTCCACATAGGTGAAAATATGGATATGGAAGAGAAATCTAACCATCATGTTCTGATGGAGAGCAGTAGAGAACATGGCTATGAAAAAGCCAACAATCACAAAGCTATTGATTTGTGATGATCTAAGGTACCATCTGATTCATCGGATATAAGGGAACTAGGACAACATTTTTGGTTTTCAAGATCATTTCCCTAAAGTTGATGAAATTGGAATTAGAAGAAATACTTTTGTGATTTTGGTATAGTCTCACCGTTAGTCATTATTTGGACAATTTCCACTTCATCTCTTAAATAAATGAAGTTTAATTTCTCATTCGTGATGTGTTAGCAGATCATGTGATAGAATGAGGGGTCATTCCATCTATCTCAAACAAAAGGTTAGAAAAGTTATCAACAAAAACATAAGTCCATCTACAATGAGATTAATCATATATGGTTCCTAAAATGGACTTATACGTAATATATCATACTGCTTAAAATAATAAAACTAGTTTCTACTAAACAGGGACTTCTTGTAGGCCAGTGGTAGGTGATAAAGGCCAGTTTCACTTCGGTTGTGGGTTCTATTCCCACAGCCTTGTCCGACGCGATGGGCTGTTTCCCATCCTGCAGGTTATCCTTTTTCTAAAACTACATTACTATAACATCCCATCCATAATATCGAAAAAAGTTTTATCCGTAAACAATACTAACTTATGTCCAACATAATCCATTCTAATCTTTAGGCTTATCTAAAATACTTTGGTTCAAGCTCATAGTATAAATAAAATGATTATTGAAATGTCACATAACAATCACATGAATTCCATCACTTATCCCCCATATATCATAAGATACATCTTGTTGAATACCTTAATCATGTATTATCATGAAGAATGAATACCCATTGAACCTTAGTGAAAATATGAATGCAATTAAAAGTTAACACATTCCACATACCAAAATCCTCAATATTCTATATACTCAAACCATGATATCACTTAGTCCTTATATCAATCATGAGCTCATGAATACAATCAAACATCTCATTATCTTCTTATCCACTCATTATATGCATATCATCTATTTACCAAAAATGTCTCAATCACTTTTCATGGTTACCAGTACCATAAAATTATTGAAAACCACAATAGACCAACACATAAATATTCAAATATTCCACGATACTATATACAACTTTTTTTGGAATCCAATTACATAAACACTTAATCATTCCACCACATCGTTTCTATATTCAACGTCACCAATAGTGATCACATGTGACTTCCCTTTGTCCTTTTCCTTAAGTGGTTTCTCATGTCGATCATCACTAACCATTGGATTAGGGCATTTATTAGCATAATGCCCCATTTCCTTGCACTTGAAGCATTGAAGTGTAGTAGGTTCATTATGTGTATCCCTTCCTTTGTTTGCATCATTAGGCATCTTCTTCCCATCATTGCGGCATTCAAATGCCCGATGACCTTCCGTTCCACATTTGAAACATTTACTTGTCCCTTTAAGACAATCTCCACCATGCTTCTTTCCACACTTTGAGCATAAGGAAACATTCATCTTCTTTTCACAATTATTCTGAGATTTCTCCTTGAACTCCATCTTTCATTTCTTGTCAAAACTATGAGATGGATAAGTAACACCAACTTCCATTTCTACCTTGATAGCACATCACACAATTTCTTTATAGCTATTGAAGTCTCTTATAGCTAATGCCCTTCGAAGATTTGGTTTTAAGCCACTGAAGAATCGATCAACTTTACTTTCAGGTTGGATGATAAATCCAGATGCATACCTTGAAAGCCTTGTAAAATTCGCTTCGTATACACCAACAGATTCATCATCCTTTTGCTTTAGTTCATGAAACTTCTTCTCCATATTTGTTTCGAAGAAAACGAGGGAAGTACTTATTGAAAAATAAGTTTTTGAACTCGTCCCATTCCATGGTCTCAATTTCATCGCTTTTCCTCGTATTCTTGATAAGATTCCACCATTGATCAGCCTCACCTTCCAAAAGATATACTGCTAATATGACTTTATCATGTTAATAACATTGAAGAACTGAAAATAACTTTTCAGTGGTACTGATCCATTGTTCAGCAACAAGTGGATCAGAATACCCACTAAAAGAAGGTGGGCGTTGCCTCATGAAGGACTCAATAGAATATTGTTCCTTTCTCTGCTCATTTGGAAGTCCAGAATGATTCATAGCTTGTGTAAGTATAACAATAAGATTTTTCACTCCATCTCCCATAACATTTGTTTGTTCAGGAGGACAATCATTGCATTGTCCATTGCATTGATCAACACAGTTCCTTCGGGTTCCAGCCATCATCTAAAACCCAAAAAGAATAGTGTGAGAGGCAAAAATCATGCTAGGGAAAACAACATAATAAAAGGGGGAGTACCCTCAATATCTAACATCTTAGGTTAAATTCTAAGATCATTAGCACAATTCTAGGACTATAACCTATACGTATACTTAACCTTAGAGACATCCCTAGACATACCTTAGAAATATCTCTAGGGATCTCACTAAAGTTCTCGCATCCTAGTTTCCAAAGGTTGACTAAACCTTTCCTCTGATACCAACTGTAGAGACCCAAATCTTGACGTACACGGACATTACATTACTTTTACGGAATACTTAGTACATAACAAAAACAGACACACAAGGACCGTAATAGTTTCGTGTCTTTGGAAACTTGGAACTTAAACTTCTAAACATGTTCAAAGATCTTCAACATATCCCATAAAGATCTTCCACTTTTTGTTTCCTTACCTAAAAGCTTTATTTTAATCCTGGGGGAAATTAAAACATAAAAAGGGTGAGTTCAAATGCTAAGTAAGGGTAAGCATGGATAAAATAAAACATACCATATACATTTCAACTTAAAAACATGAACATAATGTTTAAACATCAAAATCTTGAGCAACGACATAAAACATGTAAGTCCATAAGGAATAGATTATAATGAAACATAAATCATGATAAAATAGCATGGGAAGAAAACATGTAATTGTGGCAACCATTAAGCACGTGATATGATTTCCATAGTAGCCGAGGCATTGCTGCCAAGACCATCTTAGTGGACAAAGTCCCTTTCTGAATCGAGTTCACTCCTCGTTCCAGTACTGTATTACTAAACCGGTTTAATGTGCCATTCCAGCCATGTCTATCTGATGAGATATAAATCTTTACCCAACGAATTAGAGGGAGATATAGGTCAAACCCATATCATAATGAAATCATTCTTTCATGTGCCACAAAATCATAAATCATACATCATAGGATAACCCATGTAATAGAATGAGATTCTTAAACATCATGCCATCATAACATAATCCTTATAAAAAAATGGATATCATTTATTCATAAGAAAAGTGAAACAATAGAGACATTATACTTGAAATATACACATATGAAATAATATCATTTTAGATGGAAAATAGTTTTGATAAAAACACGTGAAAAGAATTCTTGAGGAAAATATCCTTTCTTCTTCAAAATAATTTTCTTTTCGAAAAATTGCATGTACTTTTAAAAGAAAATAGTTTTTTGACAATAATACTGAAAACATGTAGAGGAATCTTTATGAAAATGAGGCGTTATTAAATCATAAAAATCCATTCACGCTGTATAAGTTAAAAATAACAATTTTCTCGTACTTTTGTCGAAAAGGTCAAAAAGTACCTCGTAACGTAAAAAAAGAGATAATCCTTACATACCATGTATTAAAAGTCAAAAATGAATAAAATGGACATTAAACATACATTAAACCATTTTTATAAAATATGGGCTTGGATGATAGAGATAACCCCAGTAAATACTTACGAATAAACAATCTTGAATAAAAATGAGATTGATATATTATCCCTTACCTTAGGTCCAATATGCTTCGTACATATCTTAACCCCCTATATAATGATTTAAATAATGTTATTGACTTATTACATAATCATATTCATTGTTATGATATCATATATGGTTCACTTATGACTTTATTTTACCCGTTCTTTTGTAAATTCCATGTTAAAGAGTGTTTTGGGTAAAATCGTTTCATTTGTCGTCCGTGTTTTGACTTGAAATTATTCATATGATTACTTAGATCATGATTAAATCATTTCAGAATATAAAACATGATTTATATAAAATATATACTCAGAATATATATATATATATAATAGATCAATAAATGGAAAGAAATACATCGTTCATGGAGACGGTAGGTCGTACGTACGCATGAACGATGTTTTCATTTCCTTATTGATTGGAATGGAATTATGTAGATGACATACATATAAATATACATAAATCCAGTATCATTATTATGTCATATATTTCATTATTACTTATTATATATACTTTATAATCATTCATGAATGGTTAATCATTGAGAATGAATCTCATCGCGTCGTGGAGACGGTAGTCCTTACGTACGCACGAGCGATGATATCATTCTCATGATTGTGGAATTATATTGGAGTGTATGTATACTATTTCATAATCAATATCAATTTACAATAATAATATATAGTCAATATGTACACCATTATACCCATCCAAGTAAGGTGGTGGCAGAAAATAGATTACACCACGGCGTGAAGACGGTATTCCGTACGTACGCACGCACGGTGATTTCTTTTTCCGTAGGATGGATAGATGGTGAAATAGGGTTGTTTCATACTTATAAAAACATATCCGTATATGAGTGATACTGATGTTATTACTTAATAATGAAACAACTAAATAAGAAGAAGTGGAATAAGAAATAAAGATGAAAGAATCGGCAACGGAAATTACCTCTTCTTTGAAGCGCCTCTTTGAAACCTCCTCTTAGGGCACTAAAATTGGTCTTTGAGGAAGACCAGAACCTCTAGGATATTTCTAGGTAAGTGGAGAAGATAATTTTTCAGAGTTTGGCCGAGCTTGAAGGCTCAATGTGTTGTGAGGAAGAGAGGGAGGGGGTGCCCTTTTATAAGTGAGGAGAGGGGCACCTTTGGAAGAACTAAAACTATTATTTTATTATAAAGCCAAATTCGGTTTTAAATAGCTCCAAATTGATTTATTTAGAAGCTAAGGTGGGGATGGGTCTAAATCCTCTCATAAAATAGAATTTAGACATGTTTAGGTTCCTATTTTAACCTTATCATTTATATTTAACTTTAAGTTAGATAATTTTACTTTTACCGTGTCTTCTTGTTTTCTTACACTATAAGGTTAATAATCATACTATATCAAGAAACAAGAACCACAAGTTGTTTATTATTAATATATATAACCTTATATAAGTCATTTGGCAGAACCATAGATTTTTAGGAATAAAAGAACAATTTATAATATAATATTTGTTTTAAAAACAATTTTATGTCAATTTTGACACTATTTAGTAATTGATTTTTGCGAAACTCATAACAGATTTATTAGTTAGAAAAAAGTTAATTAAATCAATAATAAAATGTCATATTAACATATAAAATTAGTGTAATTCATAAAAAGTCTTAAATTATATTTATTTGGGTATTTATAACATCAATTATGTCAATATTTCATTAATAAGACAATTAATGCATCATCTTTGTGTCATAATAAATGATAATTATTTAATCCCTAAAAAATATAAATAAATTCCTATGAAGTAGATAATTGTATTAGATTTCTGGAGACTATTCATGTTCGAAGTTTCATGAAGTTTATCACTAAATTAATATTATTATACTTATAAGATTTAAGAAAGTGACTTGTTGTCCCATTCTTTGGTTTTAATAATAATTAAATTATTTTCATGTACAGAAGTCCATTAAATGAATCTAATCCGACCCTTAGGTGATATGGGTCGACTTGTAGTCATCCAATAGGATTTTGACATGTGTAAGCGTAATTTTATAATATTATATTTACCCTTAATTACCCGATTTACCTTTAACAAAGGTAAATAAAATTTACCGTAGTTACTATTCATAATTCCCAAAAATGAAAAGTAGCTTATTAACATTATTTGGATCCACTGATTCCAAATATGGAATCCATTTTTCCAAATTCAATACAAAAATGTTGCAGAAATTAAATTAAAATTAATCCCATTGTCGAAAGAAAACGAGTTTTTCTTTAAAACATTGCAAAAAATTGAATTGATTTATCCTACGAATTCAAGGTAGAATCAATGATAATGACATAAATTATATTAAATGGTAAAAATATATTCTATTTATACTTTAAAACCATTTAATATTATAATTTAACCATATAAAGTATTGCGATTAAAAAAGTTGTTTTTAATTAAAATATAGCGTGTTTTTACTATTCATCAAAATATAAAAGTTACCAGAATAATATGAAAAATTTATCCAAAGTAAATTTTTATTTCATGATTCCAAAGATGAATTTTATTTTTTCATATTGAACTTATAAACATTTCAAGAACTAGATTTAATGTGGGTGCGCCATTAAAAGGCGGCAAAACTGCATTTTTTTAAAAATACTTATTTTACCCGAAAAATTTATTTTGTTCTAATACCATGTTCTATAAAATGTGTAAGATGAATAATAATGTTATAAGATTCAAAATTTAGTTAATAATATTCATAATGTCTAGTTAATAATATTATTATAATAATATATCGTTGTTTAGTAAAAACCGGTATTGCGTACAACACATGCTATCGAGGAAGGTCGCGATTGCGTGTAATGCGAGCCATGTCAGGGTTGCGTGCTGTGCAAGAATCCTTCGTTGTTTCATATAACAGAATCCAACCATATTTTATTTATACATTCAATATATATATATAAACACACTCAATGTTGCGTAGAATGACTATTATAAAACGAACTTGAAATTGTGTGTAACACTATCCAAGAATAGCGTTGCATATACTGCAAGCTAATACAGTGTTGCGTATAGCACAAGATAATCTTGGTGTATCATACAATAGAATATATAAAAGAAATTAAAAAGAATATATCTTATAAAATCTTAGGTTATTACATTGTGTTTGTTGACAAAGTGGACATCTATGTTGTGATTGTTGACAAAGAAAACCATGACATACAAATTTGTTGACAAAGTGGATTTAATTGTGGAATATCGAGTTCAAGATCTGTGGTTAATGATAAATGTTTGATTAAATAACTTAGAAAATGGAATTGATGATATGGAGGTAGTACAAAAAGATAAGATACAAGGTGGCGCCGTTTTCCAATGTTTGCCAAATATTTGGGCCTGAAAATCAACAAATGAAGAAAAGTTGTTTTTGGAAAAGGGACTTGAGCACCATATACTTGAAGGAGAAGAAACATGAACGAATAATGTTTTTCGTGATAAGAACATAAAAATAAGGCCAAGGGAGAAGGGGTGCTCAAGTTTTAGAGTTGGTTGCACAAGTGATTTGTGTGGCAGAGACTTGCGCACCGAAAATTGCACGTCGAGGGGAGACTTGCGTGTCATCGCATAGGGTGTCCAAATGCCTATAGAAATAGGTCAAACCCTCCTCATTCGGTGCAGAGTTCAAAACATAGAAAAATCATAGCTCCCATCACGTAGGTGTGGTGGTCGCGCAACTGGTGTGTGGTCCCGCAAGTAGAGGTTGCGTGCCAGGTGATAGTTACGCATACATGGTGGTCTGGGTAAGGAAGGAAGAGAGTTGCGTAGGTTATGAGTTTAAGAAGGATGTGTCACACAAGTTGTTTTGTGACACTTGTGCGCCATGTTTTGAAGAAGTGCGAAAATTGTTGGTTGCACGCCAATATTGGTTTGGGCGTAAAAGGGTGTGTGTCGCACAAGTTTGGAGTTCAAGAATATTTTATCGCACAAGTGGTTGAGGTAGACTTGTGCGCTGGTTTTGACTTGCATTCTGAGACTTCCACACTGGCTTAGAGAATGGCGCCATGTAAGGATGATTCCCAGTAGGGATTCAGGGCTTCATGGAAGCTGGAAGATTGCCCGATACCTTCGGTGCAAAGTGAGATTCATCTACGAGTGGAAGTTGGACTTCAACAGAGAATCTACATACAACTGAGGATGCATTAATTAGTGATAATGAAGAGACCTACAAGTATATAAACTTTGAGTGGATCCTTTCCTGGGTAGTGAGCAAAGGAAGATGAAGAAGTTGGTCCTCTCCACCGGCAGTGAACCAGAGAGAGAAAAATAGGAGTGACCCTTGTGAAAGCAGTGATCTGAACCTAAACCTTGTAAAATCAGTGAGCATGGGAATAAAATTGATCTATCCCGAACCGTGTAAAAAGCAGCGAGCTTTAATGGATTTGGTACATCGACAAATCGTCAGTGTATGCTCCTTGGACGTAGCCCATAGAGGGTAAACCACGTAAAAAACTCTGGGTCTACCTGCATGCTTCCTTGCATTAGATTCAAAGCATTATCATCATATAAATATGAAAAGAAGTTATCATAATAAACACACAAGTGAAAACAAAGTGACCATTGTAATAAAGAGGTCAAGATCTATGACAACCCTGCTTTTATTAAAAACATAAACATGATTTCTTACATAAAACATTCACTTGATACAACATGGATGATTGGGAGGTCTAGTGTCTTTGGGGCTTAGGATCATTACATAAAAACTTAAAACATGAAGTACAACATCTTTATTGAAAACTTCTTTTACATTACCACTACATTCCCTCGTACATAGCATTGCATGGGATAACCTGAGGACATGCATAAGAAAAGGGGTGAGCTATAAATCCCAGTAAGGGAATAAACAAGGAATACATGAGGAATACAATACATGTTAGACAATAGGAATACTAATAGAGAACAAGAGAAACATGAATATAAAGGTATGATAAATTATGATAATCATAACATGGAAATGTGGCAACAACACTTAACATGGAATTAGCATGAGCCAAGGCTCATTGCACATAGAGCATGAGTAAATACTCATTGCACCTGAAGCATGAGAAAACCCTCATTGAACTTGAATTAGCATGAGTCAACACTCATTTCACATGATGTATCATGATAATATAATTTACCCAATGCATTGGAGCGCAATAAGGGCGCACCCTTCTTAAACATTTCATTTCATGCATAAGTGTGCCACATGGATCATAAAACATGGATTCATTAAACATAATCATTTATTCCACGATAAAGGAATGTGGAAATAATACATGAAAATTTATAATCAATAATTAAATATTCATAAAGGTGAATACCATTGATGGAGAAATGTTCATGGTATTCACTACACAAAGGCATTGGCTTAGAAAATCGGTGCAATTTCGGCAGCGTAACGGTGTGACATAAGAATTCATAAAAATGGTTGATGATAGAGAAAAGGGTGTCTCATCATATTTACAAGAAATGGAAAGTAATTGGGTCATATAGATACATTTCCAAACAATTTTAATGGAATTTAGATTCATGATACAAAAGTATTGCTTGAATGTAAATGAAGAGAGAGAAGTTCCATTCGGAATTTCAGCATAGTAACGGGTGTACATTAGAGGCATTTAATGAGAGAGAAAGGGGTCTCCCATAATTAAAACAATAATAGGGTTGTATGGGGGAGGTTTGAAACCATACCCTAGAATTTATAATTGAAATTAAATGGGCATAACAATATTAAAAAAATTGGACAAAAAAGTGAAAGGAAGAAAAAACCCTTACTTAGAAGTGTGCTTACAAAGGCTTGAGAGAGGATTGAGAGAGGCTTATTGGGAGATTGGGGTACCTTCAAAGGATTATAGAAAGAGTAGGTCAGAGGTTGGACGATCTCCAAAGGCTTTGAGTGAGTAGGAAGTGGGAGGTTGGGTGGGTTTATATAGGAAAGGTGAGGGAATTATTGATTATTTAGGTTGGGGACCCCTTATATTAAATTAGTCCAAACCACAAACCATACCATGGTTTTTGTCAAAGGGAAGAGGAAAAGAATATTTTATAAGGCCAAAGTCCGATCTTCTTAAAATAATAGGGTTTCTTATGTGGAGGTGAGTCACACTCTCATGGAAAACAATTTAAAAAGACAAGGTGTTTAATAAGTGTTGAAGGGTCCATTAATGCTTTGAAATGTAAGTCTAACAAAACCAAAATCACATTATTTTAATGTTAAAACATATATTGTCTGAACCTAAATCTTATAGTATTTTATTACATCACTATTGGGTCATTATGATGTCATAAAACACATTATATATTTAAACAGTACTTAATTGTAACCCAAAAAATTGACTGTCTTAGAAAATTATGAAAAATTCTTTGTTGGATAATATCGACATCCTGACTCCAGAAATAACATTTATTTTTTCTAAATAATTTTATAAATATGTTAATTTTCACTTTTAAAATAAAAACCGACATTAATCGAAAATTCACGGGTTTTCGACAAAAATGGCTTTCAAACCGTAATAAAAATTACAATTCCATTCATAAAATTATATGATCATTTATATATAATAAAATTAATTTAATAATAATAATATTAATTTTTTATTAAAATATTATTTAATTCAAAAATACCTTAATTTAATAAAATATAATTCTTAATTAAATAATAACTAAAAAAGACTATTTTCACTTTAAAAAATAATTACAATGTATCAATAATGACAAGAAAGTATACTCATTATTAAATAAAAATAATAATGTACATGAACAGAGTACTAGGGATTTGTTACATAACCCCTTAAAGCAGCCGCATAAGACCTAAGGGTAAGGTGTGCGATGGTGACAGACTCTTAGGGTGGCTTGGATAACATCGCTCGAGTGATAATTTCTATCAACTTCCTCTTTTCCCATAGACGGTCACATTTTATCCTGACATGATGAAGCTTAGCTTGGGCTTTGTCAAGAGTGAATCCCAAAGATGCCACCTGTTTTCCGAGCTCTGACAAATGGGCTTCGTATGGAGGAATTCTACTGGATGAGGACATCGCTTCCTTTGTCTGAGTAAATTGGATTTGTTAAAGCCCTATATTTATACTAATCATCTGATCACTATTCAATGGCTATAAAAGAAACGGTCATAATTATTGACATAAAACCAAAGAAGTTGACATTTTATATAAGAATTTTACATAAATAGACATTTAAATAGATAAAGAGGGATTTCCATTAGTAAAACTTTGGGTCATTACAATATTCCCCCCTTAAGAAATTTCGCCCTCAAAATTTCCCTTTTTCCACACTAAAACAGATGTGGGTAACTCAGCTTCATCATTTTCTCTGATTCCCATGTTGCTTCTTCAAACTTGTGGTTTCTCCACAACACCTTAAAATGGGGCATTGTCTTATTTCATAGAACTTTTTCTCTACGATCTAAGATCTTCACTGGTTTCTCCTCATAAGAAAGATCATCCTCTAACTGTACTACCTTAGAAGAGAGTACATGTGAAGGGTCTCGTATGTACTTACTTAAGAGGGATACATGGAAGACATCATGTACTTTGGCCATGTTAGGTGGAAGTTCTAGTAGATAGGCCACATCCCCAACACGATCAAGAATCTCGAAGGGGCTGATGTACCTTGGACTTAACTTCCCTTTCTTTCCAAACCTCATGACCTTCTTCCACGTAGATATGTGTAGAAAAACCATGTCTCTATCTTTAAACTCAGGGTCTCATCGACGATTATCTGTATAACTCTTCTGTCGACTCTGGGCTGCCTTGATATGCTGTTGAATGGATTTCACCTTCTCAACCATTTCCTTGACCATTTCCTGTCCAAGCAGATTATGTCCACTGACCTCATCCCAACATGCCAGTGTTCTGCACCTTTTCCCATAAAGGGATTCATATGGTTCCATTTGGATGCTCGACTGGAAAATATTATAATAAGATAACTCAACCAGTGGAAGATATTGATCCCATCATCCTTTAAAGTCCATTGAGCACGCTCTCAACTTTTCCTCAAGTGTTTGGATATCCCACTCAGATTGGCCATCAGTTTGAGGATGATAGGTCGTACTAAAGTTTAGTTCAGTATTTAGATCATGTTGAAGACTCATTCAAAACATAGAGTTGAATCTTGGATCTCGGTCAGACACAATAGATAGTGGCACTCCATGCAGCCTTACAACTTCCCTGATATATATCTATGCCAGTTGATCTAATGAGAAATCCTCCCGAATAGCAATGAAGTGTGCAATATTTGTAAGACGATCCACAATAACCTAGATTGCATTGTTACCTTTGGACGTCCTAGGAAGTCCGGTGACAAAGTCCATGGTGATGTTCTACCATTTCCATTCTGGTATGAGCAATGGTTGCATCACCCCCTTAGACTTCTTCCTCTCTTCCTTCACTTACTAGCACACCCGAAACTTTGAAGTATATTCTTCGATCTCCTTTTTCATATTATCCCACAAAAAGTTTTCTCGAAGATCTCGATACATCTTTGTGCTCCCTTGGTGAATAGAGAAATTTGAACTATGTGTATCATCCAAAAGTTCCTTCTTCAGCTACGGACGTAATGGAACACATAGCATTTTCCCAAATCACACAATTCATTCTTCATTAAAATTAAACTCCAAGGATTTCCCCTTTTTGATAGCTTCCACTTTTTCTTGAATTCCCACATCGTACTTCTGAGAATCCTTTATTATTTACAAAATAGATGGTTGAGGAATAATTTGTGAAATGATTGATGATGTTCCCTTCTTTATGATTCCCATGTCCATCTTCATCAAGTCTAAGAAGATTGGATCCCTCTCAATTATCATCATTGATAGAATCACTGGTTACTTTCTACTTAGGTAATTTGTCACCTTGTTCGCTTTCCGAGGGTGGTAATGTATTGAATAGTCATAATCCTTGATGATCCTTATCCATATTCTATGGAGCATATTAAGATCTTTTTGTATGAATATAAATTTAAGACTCTTGTTGTCAGTATATATGTCGTATTTCTCCCCATAGAGATAATGTTGCCATATTTTCAAGGAAAAGATCACCGCCGCCAACTACAGATCATGTGTTGGATAGTTTCGCTCAAGGATTTTCAACTATGTTGAGGCATAGGATATCACTTTATCATTCTGCATCAGCACATGGCCTAAGCACTTCTTCGAAGCATCACTAAATACCGCAAAAATTTCCACACTTGTGGGTAAAGTGAGCATGGGAGCAGTGATAAGCCTCCTTTTCAACTCCTTGAAGCTTTTTTCGCATTCATCACTCTAAGAAAACTTTAATCCCTTTCGAGTTAGAATGGTAAGTGGGTTGGACAATTGTGAGAAATTTCTCACAAATCGTCGATAATATCCAGCTAACCCCAAGAAGCTATGGATATCCGTCACCGATGTTGTCCTCGTACATCCCTCAATTGCATCTATTTTTGAGGGATCCATGGATATCCCATTGCTTGTGATGATATGTCCTAAGAATGATACCTCCTTCAAAAAGAACTCACACTTGTTGTACATTACATAGAGCTTCTCCTTCCGCAAAGTCTCTAGTACAGTTCTTAAATTCTCCTCATGATCCTCCTTGGTTTTGGAGTATATTAGAATATCATCTATAAATACTACCACAAATTTTTCTAGGTAATCTCTAAAGAATCTATTCATCAATTCCATGAAGATTTCGGGAGCATTTGTGAGTCTTAAAGGCATTACTATGAATTCATAGTGCCCGTATCTTGTACGAAAAGCAGTCTTGGGGACATCTTTTTTTTCACACTTACATGATAATATCCTGACTGCAAATCTACCTTGGAGAAGTATTGTGCTCCAAGAAGCTGATCAAAAAAGTCTTCGATCTGTGGCAGAGGATACATGTTCTTTATCATGATTTTTTTATGTTCATGATAATCGATGAAAAGCCTCATTGACCCATCCTTCTTCTTGACGAAGAGGACTGATGCACCCCATGGTGAAGCACTTGGGCATATAAACCCTTTATCTAGATTCTCCTGTAGTTGTTTATTCATCTCTTCAATCTCCACGACAGCCATTCTATGTAGAGTCTTGGATATTGGTAGAACCCCTGTTATATGATCAATTGAGAATTCAATATCTCTTCTAGGAGGAAGACCAGGCAGTTCCTAGGGAAACACTTCAGCAAATTCCCTCAAAATTGGCATTTCTTAAATGATGGATTCTTCCCTGGACTCAATCATCTGATCCAGATACGCGTTCTTGTAGGGAAGTAATATCCATGCTTGAGATGAAGGAGCTAAAGGATATTCATCTTCCTCCTTACACTTGTAATGAATTTTCGGTTGATTCTCTATATGGAGTGTGATTTCCCACTCCCGACAATTTATGTTGGCTCTATATAAGGAATTCCAATCCATGCCAATAATTGCATAAAATTCCACCAGAGGAAGTATGATGAGGATCTCTGGGAAATTTAATCCATAGATTATAAAAGGGGAGGACTTATATTCATGGGATGCATTGATTTCCCCATTTTCCGTACTCATCGACATCTTCACTTCCATGATTTATGGTGGTTCTGGGATTGTTCTACTAAACTTTTGAGATATAAATGAATGTGTAGAACCTGAATCAAAATGTACGTTCGCTATTCATGAATTCATAACTAGCGTACTTTTCACCACTTCATTGTCGAGGTTCACTTCGGTAGAAGTGATGGAAAAAGCTCTACCTTGCGGCCTTGGAGGTTGTTGGTTGCCTCTGAAAACCCTTGGTTTAGGGAACTGATTTGAAAAGTGCCCCGGTTTTTTGTAGTTGTAGCAATGAACAACACATTGAGGTTCGAACGGAGCATTCCTCTCCTCTATCGTAGCCTCATGTCTTTCTTGCCGATAGTTGATAGCTAGGTTACCTTCTCTTCCACACCTCAAGCATTTCCTTGTCCCATTGAGGCAATTTCCAGGGTGCTTATTTCCGAACTTTTGGCAAGTGGGGTGCTGGATCTTCTTAGCACTGTTGGATTTATCCATCGGATCGCCAGAATTGAAGTCCACCTTACACTTCTTGTCCCCATGATACCCATGTGATTCCCCAATCTCAATTTCAACCTTGAGGTCACATCGGACAATTTCCTCATAGGTGTCAAAGTCATGGATCGCTAATGCTTTCCGCAGGCTAGGTTTTAGCCCACCAAAGAAGCAGTCAACCTTGCATTTGGGGGTAACGACAAAGCCGGAAGCATATCATGCAATCCTTCTGAATTTTGCCTCGTACATTCCAACAGACTCTTCTTCTTTTTTTGAGGGAAAGGAAGTACCTTTCCATCTTAAGCCGGAGGGTGTGTGGAAATTATTTATTGAAAAACATCTTTAAGAAATCCTTTCATTCCAACGCCTCGATATACTCCTCAGGCTTCGTATTTTTGATCAACATCCACCATTGACCAGATTCTCCCTCCATACGATAAGCTTCCAGGATAATCTTATCTTGTTCATAACATTGAAGGATGCAGAATATCTTTTCAATGGAGTTGATCCATTATTCATAAATCATGGGATCAGATGATCCACTAAAAGTATGAGTCCTTTGTCTCATGAAGCTCTCGATAGCAACTTGTTCTTTCTTTGGGGGGGGGGGTGAACGTTCCTCTTGACCAATGTTTCTATTCAAATCTTGAGTTAGCTGAGAGAGAAGTGTGACAAAGTTCCCGATTCATGCTCCCATTGGATTGGGCCTCTCAATAGTACAATCATCACAATGATCTTCAAATCGGTTGTTAGCCTGAGTCCTCCTTTTACCGGCCATAGGCTGGAATAAAAGTAATGTTAAGGGGTAACACGTAAAGGTTAATCCAAAGACAAAAGTTGATTAATTATAAACAAAAATTTATTTCCTTAACTCATGAGTCTATAGGATACAATCAAGGATATTCATGATCTAATTTCTAACATATTTTCTTAGGGGAATTTTTTTTAATTCCCTTAATAAGGGTTCATACTAAGATTTTTAATTTATCAAAACATATCCCCCGGGAGTGTCATAACCAAGAGTGCAGCAGGGCCCGTTGTCGGGCACCAGTTCCCATTCGAGTCTAGCTCAAAGCGGTGTTTTCGGGTTTTACCCCTAGGAATCATCTGTGCCAGAGACTCCTCTACATGCTCGTATCCAGACAGGGATGTATTTGCTTGATAAACCACTTACTCAGTACTTACCAGAACTTGGGGATGTTGTTATTATACTTATTCTTGTCTCTACAGCTTTACTAGGGTTTTCTAATCCAAATCCCAAAAATAACTAAACCTATCCTCCGATACCAACTATGACAACCCTTCTTTTATTACAAACATAAACATCATTATTACATAAACCATTCACTTGATACAACATGGATGATCAAGAGTTATAGTGTATTTGGGGCTTAGGATCATTATATAACAACTTAAAACATGAATTAAAACATCTTTATAGAAAACATCCTTTACATGAACACTACATTCCCTCATACATAGCATTGCAAGGGATAACCTGAGGACATGAATTAAAAAAGGGGTCAGCTATAAAGCCCAGTAAGGGAATAAACATAGAATACATGAGGAGTTAAATACATGTTAGACAATAGGCATATCAATAGATCACAAGAGAAACATGAACATAAAGGCATGATAAATCATGTTAATCATAACATGGAAATGTGGCAACAACACTTAACATGGAATTAGAATGAGCCAAGGCTCATTGCACATAGAGCATGAGTAAATCCTCATTGAACATGAAGCATGAGTAAACCATTGTTTCACTTGAATTAGCATGAGTCAGCACTCATTCCACATGATGTATCATGATATTATACTTTACCCAATGCATTGGAACACTATAAGGGTGCACCCTTGTTAAACATTTCATTTCATGCATAAGTGTGCCACATGGATCATAAAACTTGGATTCATTAAACATAATCATTTATTCCACGATAAAGGAATGTGGAATTAATAAATGAAACATTATAATAAATAAGTAAGTTTTCATAAAGGTGAATACCATTGATGGAGAAATGGGCATGGTATTCACTATACAATGGCATTGGCTTAGAAAATCAGTGCCATTTTGGCAGCGTAACAGCGTGACATAAAAATTCATAAAAATGGTTGATGACAGAGAAATGGGTGTCTCATAATATTTATATGAAATGTACAGTAAGTGGTTTATATAGATACATGTCCAAACAATTTTAATGGAATTTAGATTCATGATACAAAAGTATTGCTTGAATGTAAATGAAGAGAGAGAAGTTCCTTTCGGAATTTCGGCATAGTAACGGGTGTACATGAGAGGAATTTAATGAGAGAGAATAGGGTATCCCATAATTCAAAAAACAAGAGGGCAGTATGGGGACGGTTTGAAACCATACCCCATAATTTATAATTGAAATTAAAAGGGCATAATAATATTAAAAAAATTGGACAAAAAAAGTGAAAGGAAGAAAAAACCCTTACTAGGAAGTGTGATTCAAAAGGTTTGAGAGAGGCTTGAGAGAGGATTCTTGGGAGCATGAGTCACCTTGAGAGGATTCTAGAGAGATTAGGGAAGAGGTTTGACGATCTACAAAGGCTTTGAGTGAGGAGGAAGTGGGAGATTTGGTGGGTTTATATAGGAAAGATGAGGGAAGTCTTTATTATTTAGGTTTGGCACCCCTTATATTAAATTAGTCCAAACCACAAACCATCCCATGGTTTTTGCCCATGGTTTTTGGAAAAGGGTAGAGAAAAACAATATTTTATAAGGCCAAAGTCTGAACGTCTTATAATAATAGGGTTGCTTATGTGGAGGTGAGTCACAGTCCCATGGAATTCAATTTAAAAAGAAAAGGTGTTTAATTAGTCTTGAAGGGTCCATTAATGCTTTGAAAATAAGTCAATCAAACCCAAAATCAAATTATTTTAATGTTAAAACATATATTGGCCTAAAATAAAGCTTATTGTATTTTATTACATCACTATTGGGTCATTATGATGTCATAAAACAGATTATATATTTAAACCGTATTTAATTTTTACCCAAAAAATTGACTGTCTCAGAAAATTAGGAAAAAGTCACCGTTGGAAAATTTCTATGTCCTGATTCCATAAATAACATTTATTTTTTCTAAATAATTTTCTAAATATGATAATTTATTCTTTTAAAATAAAAACCAACATTTATCGAAAATTCACGAGTTTTGACAAAAATGGATTTCAGGCCTTAATAAAAATTACAATTGGATTCATAAAATTATATGATATTTTATATATAATAAAATTAATTTAATAATAATAATAATATTTTATTAAAATATTATTTAATTCAAAAATTACTTCATTTAATAAAATAGAATTCTTAATTAAATAATAACTAAAAAACACTACTTGCACTTTAAAAACTATTTACAATGTATCAATAATGACAAGAATGTATATTCATTATTATATACAAAAAATAATGTATATGAACATAGTACTATAGATTTGTTCCATAACCCCTTAAAACAGCCGCATAAGACCTAAGGGTAAGGTGTGCGATGGTGACAGACTCTTGGGGTGGTTCGAATAACATCGCTCTGGTGGTAATTTCTATCAACTTAAACTTTTCTCGTAGACGGTCACGTTCAAGCTTGACATGATAATGCTCAACTTGGGCTTGGTCAAGAGTGAAGCCCAATGATGCCATCTATTTTCCATGCTCCAAAAAATGGGCTTCGTATGGAGCAATTCTACTGGATGAGGCCATCGCATCCTTTTTCTGAGTAAATTGGATTTGTTAAATCCCTATATTTATACTAATCATCTGATCACTATTTAATTTCTATAAAATCAACAGTCACAATTCTTAACATAAAACCAAAGAAGTTGACATTTTATATGAACATTTTACATAAAGAGACATTTAACTAGATCAAGAGGGATTTCCATTAGTGAAACTTTGGGTCGTTACAAGATCTATTGGGGCGGGAAGAATTTAGAAAAAGAATATCCATACGCTGATTCACCCCCCTATCAGGGTATAGAGGCCCCTATTTATCCAAAAAATTGGTATCATAGGGATGGTTTCTTTCACTAGGTTTGTTTTCTTCGACTTGGTGTAGTAGATTTTTGTGGTTAAATCAGTTTGATCTTATCTCGGTTTTCCATGGAAAATTGAAAAACCTCAAAGAAGATTCAGAAGTCAAGAGACATTCCTCGGTGTGGATGTGTGTATGGAAAAATTGTGATTAAACTTAATGAATCAAATACCTTACTGAAGGAAGGCCTGGATTAATCTGATAGGGAAAATATTTATTCACTAAGTCATGATGTTGGAATGAGTGAAGTACATGAACATAAAAGTGATACTGAAAAAACTGACGATGAAGAAGTTTGAAGAAAGAGGCCATCAGTAGATTTTGTCAACATGATAAAGAAATTATATCAGAAATTGGATGAAGAAGTTAAATCTAAAAATATTCGGATCCAAGTATTTGAAATTGAGGTCAGAAAGCTAAGAGGTTTAAATCAAAGGCATATTTATGTGGCCACTGACCTAAAGGAGAAGAATGATTCTCAAGGTGAAGAACTACAAAAGATGGAAAAAATGAAAGGAAAACAAAAGGCTGTTGATTATGAAGAGAATCAAATGTCAGATGAAGTTCAGAATCAAAAATCTATAAATAATGATCTAGTCCCACAGTTTTCTGAAGAAGTTCAGAAGAATCAAAGGCTCAAATAAGAGAATGAATCTGTCTCTGAATTTGTTTCTCAAGAAAAATTGAAAGTAAAAGATAAAAGTGGTATGATAGAAAAGCTAAAACAAGAATTGGTCGATGAGATGAGTCGTGGAAAGAATCTCAGAAGAGAAATCAATGCCCAACTTGAATCAGGTGATATGATGATTCAGAAGTTATAATAAGAGCTAGAATCAGTAAAGAAGGATGTGGATAAATTCAATGCTAGTGGAATGCCTAAAATGAAGGATTCCTTGCACTTACTATTTGATTATCCTTGAGCAGGTGATGATGAAATGAAAAGTAAATTTTCTATATCTGAAAAGAGGCAAGAACAAATTTTCTCATCTCAAAGACCATACTTTCTGGAAAAAACTAGTATTGGATTTGATGAACCACCTCCCATGATTGATAGAAAAGGAGTTGTGAAAGGTTCCATATGTGGAGAAAATCCTGTAGGTGCTGGAGATAGGCGTAAGAGGACAGTTACAAAAAGAAGTTATGACATGTGCTATTTCTGCGAGATTCACAACCACACATCAATTTTATATTCAAAGGCTCTGGAATACATTTCACGCTGTGAAAATAGAAACATTGATAAGTCTGAGAATAAGAAGAAGCGTCAAGAAAAATCAGATTTAAGATTATCTCAAACGAAAGCATTCATTAAATGTTATTACTGTGGAAGAATGGGACACACTATGGATATGTGTCAGGAAGCTCAGGAGCACAATATCAGAAGAAGAACACAAGCTGCATCAACATCTCGACTGAGAGATGATGAAATAAAGTATGACTTTAATGGAAGATGTTTCATATGTTCTAATCCTGGGAATTTTTCAAGATATTGCAGCAAGAAGAATACGAGAAAGGAAAAGGAGACGAGAAAGTGATTCTTGACTCCAGTGAAGTACAAAGAGAAATATTACATTGGGAGACAAAGAGGAAAGTTGTAGAATAGGCTTAGAGCCTCAGGGGAATCACATTGAGCTGAATGAAAGGTGTATCTGTCACCTCCTCTGTCACACTCACAACCACACTCTAGGAAAGAACATGAACTAATCTTGAATAAAATGGGAGGAAACGCTATTGATGTGAGTAAGAAGAAATTACGCTCAGCAGAGGACCCACCACTAATGAAAAATAGGGTGGTAACTCAGAAATATGATAAAAGAAAAATAAACAAATAATGCATTGAAAAATCTGCAAGTCATGTGCCAGCAAATGAAGTGGAGGAAAGTGGAAGATCCCTACAATTGAGGAAAAAGCAAGGAAAGATGACAAGAAATGATATTACTACTCATAGAAGGAATCAAGGGAAATGGAATTTTGGTGGAACATCAAAGATAGAAATGTGTACTAGATGGTTTAAACCACAAATGGTGAGAAAGGATAGGCTTACAGAATATACATATCAGAAAAAGACTCAGCATGCAGGAAATGAATGCTTAGTCATATGGCTAGAGCAGTCAAAGTTGGCAAGGCAGCTAGAAGAAGCAAGGAAAGAGTATGATGCTTTATAAGAAAGAATAAAAGGGTTGACCCAGTAGGATCAACCTCAATCCTCCTCTTGAAGATTCCAGAAGAACCCCTCTCTCTATTTATATAAATGCTATTAACTGTTGATTCAAATGTTCCAGGTTTTAGGGTGATACGATCCAAGGGGAAGTGGCATTTAAAGATGCAATGTGGATAAGTGACATGCTTCAATGTTTCTATTCTCTTAAATCATGTACCAAAGTTGAAGAACAAAAGGAGAAACAGAGTAGAATAATAAGTTATTGTGTTATTAACATTGTCTCTTGTTTCCTACACCGAGTTCCTAATCTTCAGGCTTAGAGATTTTGTTAATGCGTTAATGTTGAGTGCCATATTGGTATAAATGATGCAGGTGGAAAGAATGGTTACTGTCCAAAACACAGTATGTATTTCATTACATAAGGGGAGAATTCAAAATCATAATAAGATGTAGGAACCATCAATGAAATAATTGGATGACCCAGCTCAGGTGTTGTCTATTGAGAGATGACATATTGTGGGAGAAGCAGCAAAAATCATGGATCTCATGTTTATATATGTTTTTCTAACAATGTGGTGTCAGCTAACTGTTTTCAGGATACCAATAATCTGTGAGAGACTATCAAAAATTTTCAACAAAAAGATCAGAAAAGTAGTTGAAATAAATGATGCCACTGATCAATGACACAGTGAAATGTTTTTTGTTGAAAGTGTGGAAGTGGTAAGAGACTCAGGGAGTGTAGAAGTGAAAGATGAGAATAATGTTTTTCAGTTGAAGAAAGCACTATATTGGTTGAAACAAGCCCCAAGATCATGGTACACAAAGCTGGATCAGAATTTAAAGAAGCTTGGATTTCAACATGGTGGAGTTGATTACAATATCTACATCAACAACAACAATAATCAAAGGATGATGGTGCTAGTTTATGTCGATGACATAATATTTGGTGACACAAGGAAGTAACGACACATTCATTTCTCAATAAAAATTCACCAAGGATGTTCTGAGAAGGTTTAGAATGGGGATTTCTAAGGAGATGAAGACTCTGGTTGCTACTAGGATGAAATTGTCAAAAGATGGCATTGGCAGGGCAATTAATATCACTGAATACAGGCACATTATTGGCAGTTTACTGTACCTAATAGAAACATGACCAGACAATGTATTCACCACATGCCAAGCAGTGAGATATCAGAGTAATCCCAAGGAAAGACCCATGATTGCAGTGAAAATAATTCTTCAGTATATTAAGGGCACTGCGGACTTCATCTTGACATATAATGAAAAATATCAGATTGAGTTATTGGTATATAGTGATGTCGATTGGTCCGGTTTAGCGGATGACATGAAATCAACATTTGGAGGTGCATCTTATCGTGGTGGACTATGTATTTCTCGGTTATGCAAGAAGCAGGATTTCATTTCATTAAGCACTGCAAAAGCTGAGTATATTGTGGCCACTCAAGCTTGCACATTGTTATTGTGGATGAAGCAGCAGCTTGAAAATATGGGAGTTGAAGTGAAGTCTCCGATCAGAATCTAGTGTGATACCTCAAGTTCTATAAATCTCAGCAAAAATACCATCCACCACTCAAAGACAAAGCACATTAAGATATAGTATCATTTTATCAAGGAGAAAGTTGAGCATGGAATCGTGAAGTTGAAGTATGTTTCTACAGGGCTACAGGTTGCAGAAATTCTCACAAAGGCCTTACCCAAGAAATATTTGGAGATACATCTACTAGATCTGAGATTTCAGTCGACTCCCCACACATAATAGAGTGTGGATCTTTCACCACCCCCTCTCCCCGAGGTATGATGGGATTTTTCCCTAATGTATGGATATGGGTTCTCTACACTATTACAGACCGCAAAGAAGTGACCTTTGTGTTCATTGACAAAGGGGAAGAAAATAGTGATTATTCAAGGGGGAGATAGTGTGGCTATTTGACAAATCATGAATGATATAGGGAGAAGCTGGCAGGTGGAGTAGCGAGATAGGGGGAGCAATGGGAAAGGGGGAGCCTATCAAATCTGACGATGCTAGCAGTGATCGATCAAAGAATAGATATCATGATAGATGAGGATCACGATAAAAGAAGAAGAGTGGTGTTGGAATGAGGTAAAAATATTTCTAATAATTGGTATCAGTTTGGTGTCAATAGTGGGTTTCAGAGTTGATGAGATTCATTGATGAACATTTCATTTACTCTTGTTTCTCACGTCGAGCATTGCTCATGTGGGCTTACAGTACGTGTTGAGTAAATCCTTGATCAATATTGGAATCAAAATAGGAAAATGGTGGCTTAAGAATTAACAATGTATCAATTTATAGAAGATTTTTCAACAAACCCATAGGGGGATATTGTTGGGAAAAAATCCCTCAAGGTATCATTGAAGCATTTTTGATGTGATTGTGTTTGTTGAGAAAGTGGACATCTGTGTTGTGATTGTTGACAATGCAAACCATGACATAAAAATTTGTTGACAAAGGGGATTTGATGGTGGTATGTCGAGTTCAATAGTTGTGGTTAACGATCAATGTTTGATTTAAGACTGTCGACAAAGGAATGGATGATCTGGAGGTGGTACAAAAAGAGCAGATACAAGGTGGCACTGTTTTCCAGTGTTTGCCAAATTTTTGGGCCTGAAAATTTATAAATTAAGAAAAGTTGTTTTGGAAAAGGTACTTGGGTGCCTAATTTTTTTCATGATGATAATGTAAAAATATGGAAAATGGAGAAGGGGAGCTCAAGTTTTAGAGATGGTCGTGCAAGTGATTTGTGCGGTAGACACTTGCGCACTAAAACTTGCACACTGAGGGGAGACTTGCGTGCCATCCCGAAGGGTTTCCAAATGCCTTTAAATACATGTTGACCCCTCCTCATTCGGTGTAGAGTTCAACACTTAGAAAAATCAGAGCTCCTGTTGCATAATTGTGGTGGTCGTGCAAGTGGTGTGTGGTCGCTCAAGTATAGGTTGCACGCCAGGTGATAGTAGCACATCCAAGGTGGTTTGGACGAGGAAGGAAGAGAGTCGTACAGGTTTTGAGTTGAAGAAGGAAGTGTCGCGCAAGTGGTTTGGTGATACTTTTGCACCATGTTTTCAAGAAGTGAAAAAATTGTAGGTTGTGTGACAATATTGGTTTGGGCGTAAAAGGGTGTGTGTCGCGCACGTTTGGAGTTGGAAAAGCGTGTGTCACGCAAGTGGTTGAGGTGGACTTGTGCACCAGTTTTGACTTGCGCTCCAAGACTTGCGTGCCGACTTAGAGAAGGCGCCAAGTAAGGTTGATTCTCGGCAGTGATTCAAGGCTGCGTGGAAGCTGGAATATTTCCCTATACCTTCGGTGAAAAGTGAGATTCATCTATGGGTGAAAGTTGGACTTCAACAGAGCATCTACATACAATAGAGGATGCATTCATTAGTTATAATGAAGAGACCTACAGGTCTATAAACTGTGAGCATATCCTTTCCGGAGTAGTGAGCAAAGGAAGAGGAAAAAGGTGATCCTCTCCACCAGCAGTGAGCCAGAGAGAGAGAAATAGGGAGTGACCCTTGTTAAAGCAGTGAGATGACCCTAAACCATGTAAAGGCAGTGACCATGGGAATAAAAGTGATCTATCCTGATCCTTGTAAAAAGTAGTGAGCATTAGTGGATTTGATACATTAGAAAATAGTTGATGTATGCTCCTGGGACGAATCCCAGTGAGGGTGAACCAAGTAAAAATATATGTTTCTGCGTGCTTGCTTCCCTTCATTACATTCAAATCATCATCATCATATAAATAAGAAAAGAAGTGATCATAATAAACACACAAGTGAAAACAATGTGACCCTTGTAATAAATAAGTCTAGATCTAGTGTGGTGGGGAGAATTTAGAAAAAGAATATCCATACCTTGATTCACCCCCCTCTTAGGGTATATAGGCCCCTATTGGTCCTAACAAATATAATAAGAATATTTGATCGGGTGGAGAATGGAAAAAAATAATTGTACTTGAGGAAAAATGTTTCCTCTTATTTGGGTAACTCCTTTTGGTTTAAACCAAAGGGCTTACTTTGATTGTTTGATGAACAATGGCAGTAATCTAGGTTTAGGTAAGGCATGTTTAGAATCTATTTTTCTGATATTTTTAAATATAATGTGTCTTGAGAGGAGTGAGGAAGGGTTAGAGTGCTTTCCTTTTTATAGTGACGAGGGAGTGGCACTCTTATAAATACCAAAAGGTATTCATTAATAGGAGTTCTATCTTACCAAATGTTCCTAAAAAGTTGAAAAATAATGAATTAATGAGTTTAAAGGTCTCTAGAAACCTCCAAAACAGAAAAATATTTGTATTTTAACAATTTGGATCATTAAAATCTTTGATTCCTCAAGTTTATCATTTTTTATTAAAGCATATAGTTTCTATCCTATGTAATTTATCCATTAAGACTAAAATAATTTGTGATTTATTACACAATATAGATACACTGAATTATTAATATGATATATAATTTAAAAAAATCACTCGTTTTCTGGAAATTATTTTTGAATCAAATGCATGTGACATGCTAAAACACTACATAAACCCAGACCGTGTAAACAACGTTTTTACAGTATATGTATCAATATGTTAATTACAAATGATAAATTTCTACATTAATATACCATATTTAATATTTCATTATACTTAAAATATCTTTTATTATAATATATTATTTTTTAATAAATATATATAATTTAATAAATTATAATTTATTGTAAAATAACAATAATGTCAATTTTGACATTATTGATTCAATTTGAATTTTAAAATATCAGAAAATAATTGAAATTAAAAGTTATTAAGTTTAATTATGTTTTAAATGATATATTCATCTAAAAATTTTATTATATACAATAATTCAATCAATCTACAACATTTGTAATATTTAAAGTATCATTTATTTTAGTTAATTATTAACAAATTAATGAGTACATTATTTTTTCATAAGAATTGTAAGTAAATATATCATCTTTAAAAGTTAATGGTAAATTATTATGATAACATTAAACAATTTATATTTCAAATGAATTTTTATAACTAAAAATATGATATTTTTACATGTCGTGATGTCTTATAAATGTTAAAGGTAAAAAATGTTCCATTTTTCTTCTTTTTTATTTAACAATTTATATAGGAAACTTCCATTTAATAATATCCCAATAACCCCTAAATATAGAAAAAGGGTTATTTGGTCAAAATATTAGAATCTAATGGTTTTTGAACATTTCTTCATATCATTTTGGACCTTAAATTAATGGTTTAGTCCTTTGTTAAGTTTAATTTTACCCTAACCAGCGTAACAAAGTTTAATCACATTCACTATTATTTAGGGAACAAAATTATGGTTATATTATTAGAACAAAAATATTATATTTACTATAAATGTGTATTTCAATTTTTCAAAATTCAAGTCACATGTGTGGGAAAATTAATATTAAATCTAATCTCATAGACATGGTGAGAAAAAAAGTTTTTAATGTGAAGACGTTCAAAAGTTCTATTAGTTTTTACCCAGTTTTAATATAAAAATGATAATAAATTCTTAAATTTGGTTAATATATGTATTTTGATCTATTTTTACAATAAAAACACAATGTAAAATATTATTTAACATTCATAATTATTTATATAAAAAATTGGTTTTTAACTAAAATGTTGTGTTTTTTCACTATTCAACAAAATATAAAACATCTAAAAAAATACAAAATATTCCTTAAATTATATTTTTAAAATTAAAAATTCAAAAATGAATTTAAAATCTAGAAATTTAGTTCAAAAAATTTCCAATTTTTTTTATCATTGGTACACCATTAAAAGGATGTAGAACTCGGTCTTGTGTGTAATGCAAGCTAACTCAGTGTTTTGTGTATTGTAAGCATAACATCATGTTGTGTAATAATAAATCTAGAATAAAAATAAATTTTATTCCAAAATTAAAATATATTAAATTCATTGGGTATAACATTCACCTCACCATAATTAAATTGTTTCCTCGCAATTTAAAATTGATCTCGGTAATCAAGGGATTGACATTTGAAAATAAAATATTTTTGAAAAACCCACATCATAAATAGGGTTAATAAAAAATATTCATAGTAAGGGATAAATTATATTAAAATAATAATGTAATTATATTTTGTTGTAGGAGAACATATGTAAGAAATGGAATCATGGATACCGAGGAAAAATTTTTCCATCATGTTCTGATGGATAGTGTTCGAGAACATGGATAGAGAGAAATTTGACATTCACAAGGCCATAAATTTGTAATGATATATGGGGCCATTTGATTCATCAGAAATGAAGGTAATAAGAAAAAATAGGTTTCATGATCATGATTCCTAGTGGTGAGGAATTATTTCACTCTCTAATTAAATATATAAATATACTTACATGGTATATTTCTATAAGCGTAATATTTTTTCTGGGTCATGTCATGGATTATTTCTACATCCTCTTTTAGAACAAGATTCATCATATAGTGATATAATATATCAATATCTAATACAAAATGAAAACTTCAACTTAATCCATTTCATAAATGGATAACCCTTACAAAATATTATGATTTGAATCTTTATAAAGAAGGTCACTGAATTTCAAAAATGAACTTATCATTAGCCTTCAATCCATATGAATTATCTCTTTAATCAACACATACTGAATATGTGGACACCTTTATCTTGCATCCTCCTGAAATATAGTAATAAATTAAATTTCCATAATACCTTATTGGAAATATTTCATTACTATTTATTCCTTAATTAATACACTGTTATTGTATATGTTCCTTAAATGCAAAAGTGTTGTGAACTCCATCAACGATAGAAAAGACCATTTGTGGAAAATTCCTTAATTAGTTTCAAAGTATTCCAAACAAAACCAAATATATAATGTCATTATCATTATCTGAACATCAGGAACTTATTAATGCATTTCCCTCCCTAAATCATGTGTTTTCTGAAATTTTTACTTTTTACTCGATAACATATCTTAGTACCATTCCGTATATGATCTCATGTCCTTATAGAAAAAATAATGCATTATAGTCCCCATATATTCTTTAATGCTTATAACCATTATATCACTTGCTAAAATATTCAAATGACAAAATTATTCAATATCAATATTAATCATCACTCTTCATCTACGGTAGTATCATAAATTTACCATTATCCAATAACATCATTTAGGTTATATTCTTTTGATTCATGAGAAATTGATTTCTATAGTGTCCCATAAACATGGTTTTTAAGCATCGGACCTTGGAATATTATTCCTTTATCTTTCAATCATGAACATTGTGGCCTTATTCTCAACACCTGTAAATAAATCTCATTCCCTTCAAGAAAGTACCAGAGTGCTTCTTTCTATAATTATCACAAGTGGTAAAATACTTCTTTACATTTTTCTTCTTTGAATCATCCCTTTTTTCCATGGTTCTCATATGGACTCTTATTGTCTTGGTTTCCTTCGAAGATATATTACTTGGATAAATCATTACCCATATCATTACATGAAACTATGTACTCATATTATGGTAATTCTTGGGAGTCTATTTCTCTTTGAAATATTGGTTTAAGATGAAGAAATAATTGATCATTCATACTCTTTGGATAATGTGCATCAGTGAGGTTCACATTACATCCACTAGGCTCTATTAATAAATGATAAAATACACTATGTTAGATCATATCATAATGTATAATCTCAAAACTATAACAATTCTTATCATAAATAGATAAATTTATGTTTTGTTTCCACATAATCATAAACATGATTTCTTTGGGTAAATCATTACTTTTAAATCCATCCTATTTATAGGTAATGAAAAAGTGAACTATGATATGTGTATCCACTAGGAGTGTCAAACTAGGTTTATAGTAAGCCCATTATTCTATACCAGGTTACACCTAGTTAGGTTTGGCACACCATGATGGATTTCTTACTCATATGTACATCTGTTCCAGAACCACGTCAACTTTTAGTATCCATATAGGGATGTATGTAAAGGAATACCCCCATAATACCTACATTAAGAAAATTACAGGATGTTTATGTATTATTATATTCTTGGTATATAATAGGTTATTTCTACATAATCATGGGATGTATTTTGTAAGGCTACAACTATTTATTCTTTGATACCAATTGTAACGCCCCAAGCTCAGAAGCCCAGATTCAGTGCATTATTTTATTAAATTTGCATGATTATAAGGAATAAAATATCAATGGAATAATTAGTTTATATTTCTTGGAAAGCTAGATTACATATATGATACCCTAAATACATTGGAAAAATTAAACACAGAAATGATACATAAGAAGAAAATAAACTACATCCTTGAAAGCATATTGAAAGATTTATTCTTCATAACCTGGGGAAAGGAACCATAATAAAGGTGATCTCGAAGTCCTATGAAGGGTAAATAAAGAGGATTCAATTATAGACTGGTGCTAAAAAATCAACATGGAAATATTATTAATTTAAAACACATTCAATTAAAATAACTACATAAGGAAAAATCAATATGGCAAAGTGAGAAACTGAAACACATTCCACTTAATAAAGAAACTGGGAAAAAATATATCCAAAGATATGTTGATGAAAGGTATCATGGATGAAAAATAATTGAATATAATTTAAGTAAAATATTAATTATTGGACATCATTTCCAAGGAACAGGAAAACCTTTATCATCAAGAAATTTCACAAGATGGTTAAAACTGTGGATAGAAACCCATTTAATTTGTCCAATATATTTATCTCATGAGAATCTATTGATGAATAAATGATCTATATATATTCTAGGATCATCCAATCATTTATTTTTAAAATAATTCATCATATAGAACATTATGAATAAATAATATTCTTTATTAAATATCTATATATTATAAATAATATATAATTATCAATATTTCCCCAAATAATCAAATAACTATCTAAGTAGAAAATGTATGTAAAATCTTATACGGTTTAGGAAATAATAATATCTATTGTCTGATAATATGGATATTTAAGAAAAGTTCCAATGAAAAATTATTAATATTAAGTGATTTTTTAGAAATAAAGATACCAAACACAAAAGGAAGTGAGATTTAAAATATAATCAGTAAGCATATTCTTGAGGAGAATAGTCATTAAACATTCAAAATTGTCCCATACCACTTTGAAAAATTTAAATCATAATCCTCGTGAAGGTATGACATTAAAAGGTAACATATAATATCATGATAATAATTATATTAATGATATTATATGTCAAAGGGTTGTATATAAACCATATAAATGTGAGTTGGTTCATAACAACATATAAGTCTCAATGGAATGTAAATTGAGAAGAAATACCTTACCTCAACCATCCAATTTTCATCTGGTCTTTATCCCACTTTATTGTGATTAAATATATGATACTATCTTAATCTATAACCATTATAATTCTTATAATATTATATATGATCTTCTTATAATATTTTATTAACCATTTGGTAACAATCATTCATTATTTTTACAATTTTAGGTGTTAGTTACCTAGTTTTCTAATATTGGTTTTCAATTTTTATTTGATGGCCATATTACATATATAATGATTTAATAAACTTAGTAATTTAAATCATGACATAATTATAATAAATATTCATTAAATATTAGTTAATAATAATCGATGTCGTTCGGATATTAGAAATGAAGTGCACCGTTCAGAGAGACGGTAGGTTGTATGTACGTATGAATGCTACTTTAATTCCTCTGTTGTTTTAAATGAATGAAAATAAATTTTTATATATTTATATTATAATAATTATCAAATATATATATCATATATGTTTCATATATATATTTAAACCATCTATTTTACATTCAATATATACTGTGAACTAATCACATCGCTTTGAGGGGTGATAGTCCACACATTCATAAACAATGTTATCTTTTTTACACAAAATGGAAATTATAAAGTTATGGTTTGTTAAATAATTCCATAATCCTAAATAAATAATAAATATAATATAAATATATATATATATATATATCTTATATAAATAGAGTTTCTATCATAATGTCCACCATGAGAGGTGTTAAATGAAAAAATGAACAATCATTGTTTTGTGAGGTGGTAGTTCTCTATACACGTAAATAGCGTGTTCGTTACCCATTATATGAAAGTGTTTGTGTGAAAGATGAAACCATAGAACCATAAAATCCTAGTATATTTACTATAACTATTTTTTATACAGTAATGGAATAAAAATGTTTCACGGGGTGGAAAATGAAAAAATATAAAGGAACTTGTGGAAGAATGTTACCTCTTATTCGGGTATGTCATGACACATCCCTCAGGGCCCATTTTGTGACTACCTCAAGCCCATCCTCCATAGGCCAGGGGCTGGCGACTAGCACTGAATGACGTATTCCCTAAAAACTGGAAGCAATTGCCTTTATAACCTGTAAGCTCACACAACTAAACACAAAGCAGGATGCAAGCTCAAAGTAAAACTATATAGTAAACAAGGTGTGTAGAGAATGTAAAAGGGGCCAAAATATAACCCCAACTATACATTACATGTAAAATGAAAAGTACAAGTGAAACTGTAAACAGCTCCTGCGAACACCCGCCAAGGATCCTATCTGAAGGGTAGGTACATCTCTCAAATGCTTATCTATGTGGTAAGCCTCGTCTAAAGTCTAACTACGAGCTACCTCTAGTCCAGATACCCTCATCCTGAGTCAGTGATGTCCAACTTCTACACCAAAAAAAACAAGTTGCGGGCATATTCTGTGTAGAGGTGAGTAAAACGATACTCAGTAGAAACCCCGAGACCCCAAGCTCTCCTAGAGTTCTATAATGTAAAGAAAACAAATCATGAACCCAAATCTACTTATGTATATACCCATAGATATAACTATGTTTTCAAGCTATACTTATATCATACATGTGGGAAGTATACCGTGAAGGTAACACCATGAAGGTTAAGTATCACAATGCATAAACTCAGTCACAAGCACAAAGTAAAGATAGCTCACACCCAGATTTATTCTAGGGGTAGTAAAAATTAACATCTCCATTCACATCGTCGAACACCTCAGCTGCTAGAGAAGTCCTCCTATATCAATTACAGTCGGACTGCCGCATCACAGAGAGCCTCTTTCCAATAATCTTGGACTGTTGACGTACTCTTTCGGTCGAGTACTGTGGGCCTGCCACGTCACAAAAGGTACTCCCCACCATGGGTCTACCGCATCACACAAAGGCGCTCCCCCTCATGGGTCTACCATGTTGCATAGAGGCGCTCCCCACCATGGGTCTACCGTTTCACAAATATGTGCTCCCCATTGGGCCTGTCGAGTCACTCCTAGTCATAATGGTTAACAGTCGTCAGATCTCAGCCAGTTGCAGGGTTCAACACATAGGGCGCTTGGGAGAACCACTCCCCAAGCCATCCGTCATACGACTACAACCCAGAAGTCCCATGAAGAAGTATCCCAAAGTTATTTAACATCTTAAAGGACTCAAAAAAACAAAAGTCACATCAATCGGATGCCTGGTCTGAAAGTTATTAGTATTTCCACTCTAAGGGCCCTGTTGTATTTGGGGTCTGATCCAACCTTGACTTACTCCAACCATATCTAAAACTCATGTGGATTATACCAAAAGTACCACATCGATACAAGGATTCTGGTGTATAGTAGGTGCGTCAAACGGATGCCTGGTTCACATGTTATGGCCACGAAGGTGTAACTGGGTCCAGATCGGCCTAGGTCAGGTCTAACCCGGTTGAACAGACTTGGCCCGACCTGGCCTGAAGATACCCGAACCGGTATAAGTCTAGTGCAGATGGCATTAAATTAGGCATCCCCAGCCTGATGGGCCATGGTCCGGCCTGTCCTGCGAAGGGGGAGGCTTGGCCCGGCCCGCGAAGGGCGTAACCCGTTGGAGCGGCCCACTAGGCATCCTATGGTGTGGCCCGCTGGGTGGCCTCTGGTAGGCACACAAACCATCCTAGCTGCATCCCAGGGGGATCCCCCCAGTAATCTGAATGTCCCCTTCACCGTTTGGTTGCCCTGATGGAACGCATGACCACTTGGAGTTCCCGCACGGTGCAACTCGGCGGCCGAAACGGCCGGACGGTTCTCCTTCCAGCAGTTCTATGGCACTGAAGTCCACCTGCGGCCTATCGGGTGCCAACTACCCTCCAACCTCCATTGAGGCCTCCTGCTCCACTGTAAGAGTGTACACGCACTGCCGCTCCGCAATGCGGTTGGTCGGATGTCGGCCGCCCCCCTGCTCTGCCGTGGCCGATGGGCCGCGACCTCCTTCACAACCGATAGTGTGGATGCGCGCCACCCTTCCTCCCTCACGATCAGCCTGGTGCAGGCCCCCGCCTTCTTCCATGATCCACTGCACGTTCATTCCCAACCCAAAAAATTAAAGATCACATATTCATGATCCTTGCGTCGAGGGCTCCGTGTCCATATATCGTGCTCAGCGAAAATCCATGTTTCTAGTGTCAATAAATATTAGGCATTGATGAACGCATTAAGAACACACAAAAAATAAAAGGAAAGAGTAAGTTTTATGTGCGGGATGATGGCCATGTTCGTTTGGGCATCATTGTCATGAATTTAGGATATAAAGAATCAATAGAATAAAATTAAATGTATATAAAACCCATTCCTCGATTTCCCAATTGAGGTGTCATGAGGAAGTAGATGAAGTCATTAAAGAGTCAGCATTCATTGCCCCCACAAGACGATGCATGTTCGGCCCCTCTTTCTTCATTTCTAGAAGATGTTCTTCTTTGTAGGACTTCCTTTGTTGGAGAATGTTCTCCATAGCTCTCCCTAATTCTCCCGTTGCCTACACTTTCCCCAAACTCAAGGAAATGAAGATACAACCAATTAAATTAAGTATATTAATTTAATTAGTGTTTTTAGATTAGTAAATTTGATGTTGGAAAAATTAATTGGGAAAGAAACCAAGAGTCACATCCCTCATTAAAGAGGGAGTTCAAGTGTCGGGTGGTCCCCACCACTAAAAACAAACAGGGAGGATTAAATTTCAAAAATAAAATAATGATAGTTAATTTTATTTTCTCCCATGAAAATCACAAAAAACTCACATTCACCATCGAACTACAGTGGTTGAGTTGAAGGTCTCCTTAAAATAATATTGACGCTTCGAGTTTAATGGTTCCCTCAGATATCAATTCCGAGCCCTAGTTCAAAAGTTACAAAAACCCACTCACGTGTTTACTGAATGTACCGAAAAAAGTTCATAAATTCATTATGGGCACTCTGGGCCTCAGAATCGCGTTCCATCAATTTTCAATGACATGTAATTTTCCCATATAATTAATAAAAATTACATGGAATCATACGGGTCTTTACATTCTTCCCACCTTAGGGCTTTGCATCCCCATAAGCCACAACTCAAACTAAGGGAACAAGTGGGGGTACTGAGCATGTATATGAGCCTCCCGCTCCCATGTGATCTCCTGGAGAATCACATACTGCTAGCGAACACGCACATGAGGTATCAACCACCCATGAAGGACCCACTTCTGTCATTCCACAATCTCTAATGGAACCTCCATAAATATCGCCCCATCATCAATGTCCTTCTCACAGGGGTCGATGACTTGAGATGGTTCATGAAAGTATCTTCTTAGCTGAGACACATTAAAAGTTTAATGCACCCGGTGCAACTAAGGTGGAAGAGAAATGTGGTAAACCACCTCTCCAACTCTCCTAAGGACCTAAATAGGTTCGATGAACCTTGGAGATAACTTTTCTCCCCAGACAAATCATTGCAGACCTCATCGAGGTGGGACCTAGAGAAGGACATGGTCACCATCCTCAAACTTCAGAGGTCTCTGCCTCCTATCATCATAGGATGTTTGCCTACTCCATGTAGTCTTCATTCTCTCCAGGATAATCTGCACCTTCAATGTGGTAGCTATCACCATCTCTAGTCCCATGAATGCTGACTACCTTAGGTCTGTCCAGCACAAAGGTGATCTGAAAAGCCATCCGTACAATGCCTCAAATAGTGCCATATCGATAGTGGATTGAAAAATGTTGTTGTATGAAAAATCCACAAAGGGCCAGTGATCCTCCCATCTATGGTCAAAATCAAGGACTCAAGCACGTAGCATGTCCTCAAGGGTTTATATGGTCCACTCTGTCTGACCATCAATCTGAAGATGGAAGGCGATGCTTAAGTGAAGTTGTGTCCCAAATGCCTCCTGAAAACCCTTCCATAGCTGGGAAGTAAAACATGCATCATGATCATAGAAAATTTTATTTTTCACTCTAGGAAACTATACAATCTCATGCATGTAGAGGTGTTACAGACCCTCTACTAAACCCTGCTCTAGAAAAGGTAGGATGTGGGCCAACATGGTGAGTCAGTCTACGATCACCCAGATGGAATCATGTCCCCTGGATGTGTGTGGAATTCTTATTATGAATTCCATGGAAATTCCAACCCACTTACACTCTGGAACCTATAATGGTTGAACTAATAATGTTTTAACATGATTTTATGCCTTCACTTTCAGAAAATTGAGGCATCGAGGGACAAACTATACCACAGCTTTCTTCATTCCCAGCCACCAGTGCAGACGCCGATGGTCCTGGCACAAATTTTCCACTCTTAGATGTTCCGTTAGAGGAGATATATGGAACTCCATCAACAATTCCTCCCTAATCAGCACTGAGACTATAGTATGCCCCCTGATGAGGATGATGTGCTCTCCAACTTTAGAAAATCCATCAGGTTCTTGTCCTATGGATATCTGAGCACGTCAAGCCGCCCAGTCAACTTCCCCAAGCTATGCCTCCCTGACTCACTAAAGGAGTGGGGGAGTGATTGTTAGTGACTGAAGATAAGCTGCTTCTTTTCGATCCAAATAAGATATCCGCAAAGTGGCTAGCTACTCTATCTCCTCACTCAATAGTTGTATACCAGATCTCCTGATGAGTGCATCTGCTACTACATTTCCCTACACAGAAGTATAAACTATATCGAAGTCATAGTCCAAGAGGAACTCCAGCCAACGCTGTTGTCTCAAGTTCATGTCCTTCTGATAGAAGATATAACAGAGAATCTTGTGATAAAATTAGACTGTAAAATGTTCACCCATCAAGTTATGTCGCCACATCTTGAATGAAAATACCACGCTGCTATCTTCTGGTCATCGGTAGCGTAGTTCTGCTCATGTTGTCTCAAATGTTGAGAACGATATGTGATCAATACTTTCTCCTGCCTCAGGAAACATTCAAGCTCGTTCCCTGAAGTGTCATAGAATACTACGCACCCAACACCCTCCTCTGCTATCCTCATGATAGGAGACATCATTAGTATCTGCATCACCTCTTGGAAACTCCTATAGAATATCTCCAACCACACGAAGGGTTTCCCCTTCTTCATCAATGCTGATAAGGGCGCTGAAACTCTGGAAAAGTCAGGAACAAACCTTCCGTAGTAACTGGACAAACCCAAAAAAACTCCACCCCTATGTAATTCTACTGGGCGGCTCCCACGCTAGTACAACCTCAATCATCAATGGATCCATCACAACTACAACATCAAAGATGACATGTCCGAGAATGTGGACCTCTCGTATCCAAAACTAGCACTTTGAGAGCTTACAATAAAGTTGGTGCTCTCAGAGTGTGTTCAGAACTATTTTCAAATGATATGCTTGTTCCTCCTCTATCACTGAGTATATCAGGAAGTCATCGATGAAGGATACTATAAAGCGATCATGGTATGCCTGGATGATCCTTTTCATGGGTCCCATGGACACTGCTGGGGAATTGGTCATTCCAAATAGAATAACCAAGAACTCATAATGTCCATATATATATATAAAGGTCGTCTTCTCCACATCCTCATCTCATACTCTGAGTTGGTGATAGCCTGATCTGAGGTCTATCTGAGAAAACCATCGGGCTCCCTTCATCTAATCAAAGTGATTTTCAATCCTCAAGAGTGGATAATTGTTCTTTAAGGTCACCTGGTTCATGTGACGATATTCCGCACAGATTTTCAAACTCCCATCCACCTCCATGGTGAGAAAAATATGGGCATCCCTAGAAGAAACACTAGGCCAGATGAACCGCTTTCTCTGCAATCCCTCCAGTTCTACTCATAGCTCTCGAAGCTCTACAAGAGCCATCTAATCGGATATGGTAGATATCAGTGTCATCTCAGGGTATAATTAGATGTTAAAGTCCACCTATCTATGAAGAGGTAGACCCAAAAAATCAGTAGGTAAAACATTAGCGTAATGTCCCACCACTACAGGATAGCTCAGACTGTCAACATCAACTGCTCTGAGGGAAAGGCTAGCCAACTTTTTTGTGATCGGATGCACCATACTCCGGGTAAGTCCATCATGTTCTGTAATGATTCCCTTCTCATTGGTGAAGGAAAAATGGGTCCCATCAGTGTAGACACACTGCAATTTGCACCTAATACAGTCAATCTGATCATGGACTGTAGATAAATAGTCCATACCCATGATGATGTCGTAAATCCTCGACAACGCTACTAGGATATCCCAACCGAAGCTCTCGCCTCCTAGAGGAATATCACAATACCAACACTAGTATGTAATCATCGAATCTCCCTCCGTAGGAGTCCCTAGCCGTATAGATCGTGCCAATGTCTCTGTTGGAATCTCAAAACTCTGAACAAGGGCCATGGAAGTAAATAATGACTAGAACCTGTGTCCATAAGTACTATAGCATGGGTGGAGTAGATACAAATCGTATCTCTTATCATCTACGGAGACCCATGGTCATAGGCCTGAACTGCCTAGAGGTGAGCTCTTCACTGTCCACCTGGTCCCAATGGGTGGGGTGGAACTCCTGGTGGTAGTTGCTACAGAACCTCAAATCACCACCCACGCCCGGAAACACAGCCTGCTCCTCTACCACATCCACCTACTACCTATGAACCTCCTCGATCAAACTGATATCTCTGCCTTGGTGGTCCCTCGAGCATCAGTTGGTCGTCGGTACGATGTGTCGGGCAGTCACAAGCCATGTGACCCTTCCCGCCACATGTGTAACACTATATGATCCTCGCATGTTCTACTCTACATTGAGAGCCCCACACAACTAACCCAATATCATGAGGTCATCCACCTGATGGTCTGGCCCTCTAGGACCTATACGTCATATGCATGCTTCTATCTACAAAATACTCTACTACATGTCTTCTGGTGGTGGGTCTTGCTACCAGGGACTGCTCAGCAGGAAAAATCTCCTCTAAAAGTTCTCGCTCTAACACCCCCTCCTGCGTCAGGATGCTGAGAGAAATCATTGAAGCTGTAATATCCCATCTGATACCCTATCTGATGGTCTGATATGTAAAGAAAGTGTCTCAAACCATGTCAGTAGAGTCGCATGAGAGGTCATTGAACCTCTCTAAATACTTATCCATAGTCATGCTACCCTCCTAGAAGTGGAGAAGCTTCTGTATACGCACTGAGCATAATGTCACTGGGAAGAACTCTATGCTTAAAAGGCTCTATAAGTCTTCCCTGATGAGAGTGACCTCATCGTGAACTTGGAGCATCATGCCCCACCATCTTCCCATATCTGCATGAAGAATTATGGTTGCAAGGATCACCATGAGATCAGCTGTTATCCCTACTAGTCGAAAGACTGTAACCACAACCTCCAGCCAATCCTCAACCGCCTTTGGATCTGTCTTTCCCTAGAACCTCAGTGGCCTCTGCCGCTGCAACTAGTGCAATGCGCTCAAGTGGCATGCACCCTCTACTATTGGTGCTAGTGAAATCAGCTTCCGAATTGGTAGTGGTGCTGCTTGTACACCACCCGGTGGTAATACCGCCGTAAGGGGGGCCTGCACCGAAGCCTCTTCACTCAATGGGATTTCATAACATACTCTGACCAGAATAATGGTAGGATATCTTCATGGAGGCATGCTGAAATGAAACTGGTGTGCCACATTCATTACATTTATACTCGGTGCGCTGACTCAAAAAGACCACAAAAAAACATTTAAAAACACACATAATCTGTGTTTTCGTGTGAAAAGTCTGAAATCAGAATCCAGGGTCTTGGTGTATGGATACATTGGCCACCGCACCAACACTGGACTCCCTAAACTAAAAACCATAGTAATCACACATAACAATATTGCCACATAGAAAATATTAGAGTTCTAGTTCTTCAGTAGAACCAAACTCCTCTAATACCTATTTGTCATGACCCGTCCCTCAGGGCCCATGTAGTGACTACCCCAAGATGCCTACCATAAGCTAGGGGCTAGAGACTACCCCCGAAAGGCGTGTTCCCTAAAAAGGGGAATGTATTTCCTTTATAACCTCTAAAATCACACAACTAAGAAAAAATCAGGATACAAGCTCAAAGTAAAACTATATAGTTAATAGGGTGTGTAAAGAAAGTAAAAGGGGATAGAATACAAGCCCAACTGTAATGTACATGTAATCTAAAAAGTATAAGTAAAACTAAAAATAGCTCCTGTGAACACCTACCAAGGATCCTACCAGAAGGGTATGTACAGCTCTCAAATAGTCATCTATTTGGTATACCTCATCTAAAGTCCACCTCTGAGCTACCTTTAATCCTGATACCCTCATCCTCAGTTAGTATTGTCTTTCATCTACACCAAAAAAAACAAGGTGCGGGCGTATTGAGTGAAGGGTTGAGTATAATGATACTTAGTAGGGACCCCGATACCCTGTAGGTCTCCAAGAGTTCCACAAAGGAGAGACCACAAAGCAAGAACCCAACTCTACTTAGGTATATAAACATATATATACCTAAGTTATCAAGATATAATCATCTCATACATGTGGGAATTATACCACGAAGGTAACACCACAAAGGTGAAGTATCACATTGCATAACCTCAATGACAAGCACAAAGTAAAGACCACTCATAATAAGATTTATTCTAGGTTTAATAATAAGTAACATCCTCTATCACATCGTTGAACACCTCGGCTGCGGGAGAACTCCTCATCTATCGAGTATTGTGGGTCTGCCGCATCCCACAGAGGCTCTTCCCACTAATCTTGGACTTCAGAGGTACTCCTCCTATCATGTACTTTGGGTTTTCCATGTCACACAAAGGCGCTCCCCACCATGGGTCTATCATGTCACACAAAGGCACTCCCCCTCATGACTAGATGAGGTACTCCTCCTATCGAGTACTATGGGTCTTCCACATCACACAAGGGATCTATCCACCGTGGTTCTGCTGTGTCACATAGAGGTTCTCCCTACTAGGCCTGTCGAGTCCCTCCGAGTTGTAATTGTTAGTAGTCGTCAGATCTCATCCAGTCACAGGGTTCTACATGTAGCGCACTTGGCAGAACTGCTCCTTAAGCCATAGGTCATACATGAATTGCCCTGAAGTCCCATAAAGAATTATCCCAAAGGTCTATCATGTCTTAAGGGACCCAATTCAACAGATTACATGTCAATTAGATGCCTAGTCTGTAAGTTATTAGCTTTTCTGCTCCGAGGCCCCAGTTGGATTTGGGGTACGATCCAACCTCGCCGTACTCCAACCATATCCAAAACACAAGTGTAGTATAACAAAAGGAATTTCTCAATCCAAGTATTTTGGTGCCATAGATGATTTGTCAAATGGATCCCGAGTTCACAAAATATGTCCATGAAGGCGTAACTGGGTCCAGATGGGCCTGGCTCTGGTCCGACCCGGGCAGACCGACCCGACCCGAACTAGCCTGGACCGACTCGACTAAGTTTGGGTCATGACTATGTCCGGCCTGAATGGACCAGTCCTTTGTGGGCCCAGCCTGCTAAGCTGGGGTCTGGCTTGGCCTAAAAAGGGTGTGACCTATTGGTGCGGCCCATTGGGTGGCCATAAGTGTGGCCCACCGGGTGGCTTATGGTGGGCACGTAGTCCGCCCAAGCTGAAACCTGTGGGGGATGTGGCCCCCCGTTATTAATAACGGCCTGTTGGCTAGTCGGTTACCCTTCTGGCATGCAGGACCATTTAATGATCTCGCACGGTGCACCTCAGTAGGCCGTTTCTCTATCCAGCGGCGTAATGGAACCACTGTCCACCTACAGCTGGCTGGGTGGCTGCCACCCTCCGACCTCCACTGCGGCCCAGTGGCCGCGACATCCTGTCTGTAAGAACCCAGTTCTTATTTTTGAGGTACGGGCTTCTTATTTTGCCTTTTCCTTAAGTGTTTTTGAGAAAATATGGAAAATGGGGAAATATGCTAAATTTCGAAAGTACACATCGTGTACCTTGTCCACACGCTGTGTACTTTTGGCCATGTTGGGGTGAGTACACAGGGTGTGTAGCCTTGTCGGCAACGAGGGGTGTAGGAACTGACTACACATCGTGTAGTGGTACCTTACACGCCGTTTAGTTAGTCTTCAGGCTTGAATTGAAAGGCGGTGGAGTCGCCGCTAGCTGGGGGATAGTACATGTCGTGTACTCAGGAGTACATACCGTGTACTTAGGTCGATGGGTGAACAGTGTCGTGGTGCCACAAATTGAACAGTTAAATGAAATAATTACACGTCGTGTACTCATAAGTACACGCCGTGTACTTTATTTTTTCGGATAAAAACAGGCAGTAGCCTCCTCATTTGGCTGAGGAGGCGTTTGAGCCATTTTGGAGCCAAGGAGGATGGCTGGACCTTTGAAGATCCACCGGGTGTTCGTCTAGAATCTGATTCGGCTTCAGACGATCTCATTGGAACCGCACGTGTAATCCCTTTCTCCTCCTTAAGTCGTTCTAACCAATTAGTCCCCTAATGGAAGTTATTTAAGTTTTAATGGGTTTTGTTCTTCGTCATATCTACACCGTTCTTGGGCGTGTCTGGAGTAGGTGTTTGGGGATATCGTTCGTTGGCGTATAAGGTAAGTGGCTTTGTGTTTATTTTCCAACTGTCGTGCGTTTTTGTTCGTTTTTGTGCCACAAACCCAGTTGGGGTGTCATGTGGCTAAGTCCGTGGCTATATTTAATGCCTGGATTTGCAAAGGTGATTAAATTGTGATAATAAAATGCTGGTTGGGATCGTTGCTTGGATCCGGAACCACCCTAGGGGTGTGTTTCACTGTTTAGCTGTTTGGCCAGGATACCCGAGGGTATGCCTTTAATGTAGTAATTAGAGAATTGGCTTGAAAGGAATTGCTTGTTTACTGCATTTTGATATGTTGGGCATGGCCCAGTAACCTGTTTAGCTTGAGGGCATTGTTGTGATTAGCCTGCGGGCAGTGCACTGTTTAGCCTGAGGTCAGTAGTTACTTCGGCATGAGGGACACATCATCCATGCCTGAGGGAAATAGAATCTTTTCATGAGGGCGACACTACTTACGCCTGAGGGAAATATTCTCTTACGCCTGAGGGCAATTACCTGTGGGTTGGGTTCTGCTTACCTAAGGGTAAGGTTTTTCTTGTCTGAGGACGTGGACTGTTTACTTAGAAATGAACTCTGGTTATTTCAAATATTTAATGGATTAAAATGAATATTAAAATGGCAATTTAATTGTTAATTTCGTTACTTTTGAGTACTGTTTACTTTAGTGCATTTTACTATTGCACTGTTGTTGCATGCTTACACACAGTTGGGCACGGGCCGTTGGTGGGTGCCTACTGAGTTATATTTCTCACACCCTGTTTGGGTCATGCTTTTTGGCCCAAATAGATTACGTTGCTGCAGGTGTAGATAGGGGAAAGATTCCATATACAGGCACTTGACTGTTACTAAGGAGTAGGAGGGCATGGGACCGAGCCTAGGCTCGCGATGTCGCTGCCAGCTATTTTTCTTTGTTTAGCTTTGTTTTGTTGTACTCTACTTTTTGTTGTACTTTATTGATATATGACATGTTCTGGAAGTTTTCATAGAACTTGAGACATGTAGCATCATCATTTACATATTGTTGGTTATATCCACTACTGTTGTGTGCTTTAGTTGTGTATGGTTTACTGCTTCCGCTGTTGGTGTATGTTTTATTTTGTATTCTGCTGCTATACACTTTGACAAATGAGGGAATAGTTTCCCCACTATTAGACCTGGGCCCTCGCTACTAGTCGGCATCCTCTGGCATTTGGAGAAATGCGTTTGAGGTCACGTGGCGAACCGGGCTCGGGGCACCCGTTGTGTGGCACCCGGGTCCGGGACGTTACAAAGTGGTATCAAAGGCGTTTCTTTTCTTTGACTTACTATTTGGAGATGTAGTTAGAGATAGGACGGAACGATAGTTGGTAATAAGCTGTGCCCGGGTGTAGCTAACCCATGTATAGGGAAGATCTAGTCTACCTCGTATTTTTCATTCTTTTCATTTTCTAATTTTACGGATGATATGTTTTCACCGTTGGGTGACGCACTTGGATTGTGCTGTTTATATTTTATCTGTGGGTTCTCTTGAGTTGCAACCCGATGATATGAGGGTATTCCATCCCATGCATCATATAGGGACATTCTAGATATCACATTCCATGCATAGTTTCCATTCCATGTAGGTTCATTAGAATTTTCATGTTGTTGTGATAGTTGTTGTGCTAATAAAGCATGTTGTTGTGATAGCTGCGTGATAAATACCTGCCTTTTGATATGGTATTTCTGTTTGAGCTTGTTTATCGAATGGACACCAAAATTTGGTTTTTGGGGAGTATGGGCCCCCATTGACCGGAATTTGGTGGATCATTGACTTTTTATTGGTTATAACACATATAAGATGTCAAACTTTGATTCTTGGGGAGTATGGGCCCCCAAGGGTCAGAATTTGACACATAGGTGTTGTTTTTCAGTGTTTTCTGGGTTCCGAGGAAGTTTCTTAGGCATACTATCTGGAAGCCCAGTATACACACCATGTAGTACTTTATACATGCCGTGTATATCCTTCTATTTGGAAAAAAATGACTGAACCTTTTGAGTACACGCCGCGTACCCGGAGTACACGCCGTGTAGTCTCTTCCCATGTCACAAACCATGTGGGCAGCGACACGGGGTAGGGAAGGGCTTGGGTAAAACACGCCGTGTAGTTTTGTGTACACGGTGTAGTGTTGACCCGGAGTCCGAATGTGTAACTCACAACACGGGTCCGTGAACTCCTGTACAGAACACGTCGTGTCAATGATGAACATGCCGTGTAGTGTGACCTGGGGACTCAATCGTGTAATTAACAACACGGTCCGGTGTCCCCTCTCCCTGAACACACCGTGTACATATGGGTCACACCATTTAGTCTTGTCCGAGGACAGACCATGTGGAGTTATCTGTGTGGCTGGGAAATAGGGTGTTATACACGCCGTGTACGGGTATAAGACACCGTGTGGAGTTAATCCGAGTAGTCAGCTATGTCACAGACAACACGGGCAGTCAGAAAATAACACCGTACATGTCGTGTAGATATTATACACGCCGTGTGGTTTTTTTTCAATGGAAGCCCTGTGGCTTAGCCATGTGAAGGGACCCAGGTAGGGGAAGGGACGTCAAGTACACGCCGTGTAGTCAGTGTACACACCGTGTAGTCTTGTTTTGAAAAATTTGAATGCCTTATTCCTCTTATTTCGTTTGTGGTTACTTCGCTTTTCGGTCATAATAATCTTGAATCTGAGGCGAGCTTTTGACCTTGTAGTGTCATGCTGCCTAGACGACCGCGAGTTGTTCGCCAGGAGAGCGATGACAATTATACTCCAGAGATGGTGGGCCATGGGCTACCAGGGGATCTTCAAATAGAGCCAGATGCGAAACCAGCTGTTATACTGGACACAGGCGTGGAGGTGCAGTTCCGTGAAGGTTTTATGCGGTTTATGCAGACCTTTCAGGGAGCACCGTAGGATGCTACGTCTATGGATGAGCTGACGCGTATCTTTTAGCAGCAGCATCCGCCTACGTTTTCAAGGGATGGTGGACCATAGGCTGCGGAGTCTTGTCTTGGGTCGATGCATACTATTTTCCAGTATATTGAGATGCCTCCAGGGTGCAGGGTCAAGCTCGCGACTTACATGCTGCGTGATTCCGCTAAGAGGTGGTGGGATGTTAACACCCAGTCAGAGCATCACAGGGACATGACGTGGGAAGACTTTCCGGTAGTCTTCTATGACTTCTTATTTCCCTAGACTCTGAGGGAAGATAGAGCTCGAGATTCCATGAATCTGCAGTAGGGCGCCATGTCGGTGATAGACTATTCTACTCATTTTACGGAGCTTCAGCGTTTTTCACCCATGCTGATGGGTGATGAGACGTTGAGAGCCAGACGTTTTGAGGATGTTCTTCAGTATGAAATCCAAGCGCTGGTGAATGTCTTCAGGTTGCCTACTGTACATTCCATTGTGAAACAGGCGCTGATTACGAAGAGGAACCTGCGGGAATCAAGTGGTGTGGGCCAGGGTGGTTCAGCACCAGTTACTGGCACTATTTCTGCTGGCAAGAGGAAGAGACAGATAGACTTCTCTCAGGGCGGCAGTACCAGCTAGGCAGCTTCTTCAGGTTGTCCGGTCAGGTGCTACCAATGTGGTAGAGAGGGGCACAAGAGAACGCAGTGTCCACGAGATCCAGTGGAGTGCCGAGCTTGCGGCAAGATGGGTCATCTCCAGTGCTTTCGTAGGGAGTTTCCACCAGTGGCTAGTGAGAGGGGATCTGTGTAGACTCCAAGTGTGGGAGCAGGACCAGTGGATTCTTACCAATCTAGGAATTGGAATACGTCAGGGCGTGCTGGAAAAGATGGTGGTCGTGGCTGTGGTATCCAGACACCAGGATTGTAGAGACAGTAGGGCGGGACAGCTCAGGGTAGCCAGGTTGTGTCATAGGGCCACGACACTGGGCATGCATATGTAGTGCAACAGACCCAGCTAGAGCAGGATCCCGGACCTTCTACAGTCAGAGGTACTATTCTAGTAGCTTCTGTCTTGTCTTCATTACTTTTTGATACGGGTGCTATGCATAGTTTCATATCTCTACCTGTTGTGGAGAGCCTTGGGCTCAGTGTTTCTTCTTCTTCTGATATCATGATGCTAGACACTCCGTTGGGGACTAGAACGACTGGTGTGTGTCAGTGCAAGGAGTGCCCCTTGAGGTTGGTGGGTGTCACTTCCATTGGGACCTCTATGACTTAGAGATGTCAACCTATGATGTCATTCTATTGATGGAATGGTTGGTTTCCTTCCGAGCTTTTGTAGACTGCTATAGTCGCAGGGTGTGTTTCACGTCACTAGAGGGTGGAGAGTTTCTATAGAAGGGCGAATGGGATGTTCAGGCGAGTCGAGCCGGACCAGAGCATCATGGGCGAGGTGGAGTAACTGCCCAGATTGCGAGCTTATATCAGGATGGCCAGGGGACTTGTCAAACGGATTTACTTACAGTTGTCGATCGTTTCAGGTATGTCTTCCCTGACAACTTTTCAGGTCTACCTCCAGTTCTAGAGGTGTATTTCACTATCGAGCTAGTTCCAAGAGTAGCACCAATGTCCTTTCCTCCTAATAGGATGGACACGCCTGAGTTGCAGGAGCTCAAGAGGCAGTTAGGGGAGCTACAGGAAAAGGGTTTTATCCGACCCAGTACTTCTCCTTGGGGTTCACTGGTCCTTTTTGCGAAGAAGGAGGATAGTACCCTTAGGCTTTGTGTGGATTATCAGAAGCTGAACCTGTTGACGGTTAAGAACCGATATCCCTTACTGAGGATTGATGATCTGTTTGATCAGCTTCGTGGAGAAAGAGTGTTCTCGAAGATTGACTTGAGATCCGGATATCATCAGCTGTGCGTTAGACCATCTGATATACCTCTCATAGCTTTCAGGAGAAGGTGTGGTCTATATGAGTATACGGTTATGCCATTCAGACTCACGAACGCGCCAGCAGTGTTCATGGCTCTGATGAATCATGTGTTCCATCCGTATCTTGATTCATTTGTGGTAGTATTCATGGACGACATCTTGGTGTACTCTCTCACTCAACAAAACCATTCCACCCATCTTGGGATCGTATTGAGTAAACTGAAAGAGCATCAGCTATATGCTAAGCTCTCAATGTGCCACTTTTGGATGGACCAGATTCACTTCCTGGGTCATATCATCTCAGAGGCAGGAGTTGCAGTAGACCTAGAGAAGGTAAGAGTTGTAGTTTCTTGGGAGCAGCCTAAGAATGTGTTTGAGATATGGAGTTTCTTAGGGCTGGCTGGTTACTACAGATGCTTCATACATGACTTCTCCTGCTTAGCATCACCATTGACAGGTCTGACTAAGAAGGGTGTGAAGTTTGTTTGTTCGGAAGCTTCTGAGGCAGCTTTTCAGGACCTTAAGGGAAGGTTGACATCAACATCGATCCTGATACACCCAGATCAGGGAAGAGATATACAGTTTACTATGATGCATCAGGGATTCGGATGGGATCCATTTTGATGTAGGGAGATCAAGTCGTTGAGTATGGGTCTCGGCAGTTGAGGCCACATGAGAGGAATTACCAGACACATGATCTCGAGTTGGCTGCAGTTGTGCATGCGTTGCGCTGTTGGAGACATTATCTGTTGGGAGAGCATTTTGGGGTTTTCACTGACCATAAAGGCATCAAGTATATCTTTACACAGTGTGACCTGAATCTAAGGCAGAGAAGGTCGGTCGAGTACCTACAATTCTTTCAATTTTGAGCTTTCCTATAAACCTGGTAAAGCTAATGCAGTAGCTGATGCACTGAGCAGGAAGACTCAGATACAAGCAGTGCAGGAGGCCAGTGGTGAGTGGCAGCTTATGGCTTTGTTCTCTAAGATGCATTTGGAGGTGCATGATAGTCAGGGGTAGACTTATCTTTCCTCGTTAGCTGTGACTTCTACCCACCTAGTTAGAGTGAGGATGGGGCAGCTACTTGATCCAGAAGGCCTAGTTATATGGGAGTTGGTGGAATGTGAGGACCCTCCTTCCGGTTGGACGATAGGAAATGATGAGGTTTTGTGTTTCCATGGACGAGTATGGGTTCCAGGGGATATACGCGAGGAGCTGATGCGGGAGTTTCATGCTTCAGCTTGGGAAGTTCATCCAGGGGTTACCAAGATGTACCGAGACTTGAGACGTTAGTACTGGTGGCTGGGTATGAAGAGAGGGATAGCTGGGTTGGTTACGAGATGTTCCACCTGTCAGTAGGTGAAGTCAGAGCATCAGTGACCAGCTGGACTGTTACAACAGTTACCTATTCCGGAGTGGAAATGGGATGATGTCGCGATGGATTTCATGACGGGTTTACCGAGGTCATCTCGTGGCAATGACGCTGTGTGTGTTTTTGTGGACAGACTCACCAAGGTAGATCACTTTTTGCCGATCAAGGAGACCTTCAGTGTGGACGAGCTCGGAAGGCTGTATATCTAAGAGATCGTAAGTCTTCATGGGGTACCTCATTCTATCGTCTCAGATAGGGACGCCCGCTTTACGTCTCATTTCTGGAAGAGTTTTCAGAGGGCACTAGGTACACAGCTGCTTCTGAGCACAACATACCACCCTCAAATAGATGGCCAGTCAGAGCGGATGATACAAGTTCTAGAGGACATGCTGCGTGCATGCGTCCTAGAATTTGGGGGCTCTTGGGAGAAGCATATACCCTTAGTCGAGTTTTCCTATAACAATAGTTTTTAGGAAACTATTGAGATGTCACCATACAAGGCTTTATATAGTAGTCCATGCTGATCACCTTTGTGCTGGTTAGAGGCAGGTGAGGTAGCTTTACTGGGGCCACAACTCGTGCAGGAGACATCTGAGCAGGTCCAGTTGATTCGGAAGTGGATGGCTACTGTGCAGTCTCGTCAGAAGTCTTATATTGATCGCTGCACACGACCTTTGGAGTTAGTGGTCGGGGACCAGGTTTTTCTACGTGTTTCGCCGAGGCTGGGACACAAGCAAATCAGGAGACAGAGTAAGCTTTCACCAAGGTATGTGGGTCCATTTGAGATTCTAGAGAGAGTTGGGATGGTTGCCTATCGGTTGCAGTTACCGCAGTGGTACCGAGCTATGCACGACGTCTTCCATGTGTCTCAGTTGCATCGCTACCACTCAGACCCATCTCACACCTTTCAGTCTGAGGAGGTTGAGCTTCATCAAGATGCCTCCTTTGAGGAGCATCTGATCCGTATCGTTGACAGGAGCACGAAGGTTCTCCAAGGCTGGTCAGTTCCTCTCGTACGGGTGCTATGGCAGCATGGCCGAGTGTAGGATGAGACCTGGGAGTGGGAGGCCAACGTACGTGCTCAGTGGCGAGAGCTGTTCTGATCTTTATCTTCGCCACCCTTGGAAGGGAAATTCAGGGACGAAATTTCTATAAGGGGGGAATTTTATAAGAACCCGGTTCTTATTTTTGAGGTATGAGCTTCTTCTTTTTTCCTTTTCCTTAAGTGTTTTTGAGAAAATATGGAAAATGGGAAAAAATGCTAAATTTTGAAACTACACATCGTGTACCTTTTCCACACACCGTGTACTTTTGGCCGTGCTGGGGTGAGTACACGGGGTGTGTAGCCTTGTCGGCAATGAGGGGTGTTGGAACCAACTACACGCCGTGTAGTGGTACCTTACACGCCGTGTAGTCAGTCGGTAGGCTTGAATAGAAAGGTGGTGGAGTCCCCACCAGCTGGGCGACAGTACACACCGTGTACTTAAGAGTACATGCCGTGTACTTAGGTCGACGGGTGAACAATGTGGTGGTGCAGCCAAATGAACAGTTAAATGAAAGAAGTACACACCGTGTACTCAGAAGTACATGCCATGTACTTTGTTTTTCATCTTAAAACAGGCAGTAGCCTCCTCATTTGGTAGAGGAGGCGTTTGAGCGATTTTGAAGCCAAGGAGGACCGCCGGACCTTTGAAGATCCGCCGGGTGTTCGTTTGGAATCTGATTCGGCTTCAGACGATCTCGTTGGAACCGCACGGGTAAGCCCTTTCTCCTCCTTAAGCCGTTCTTACCAATTCTACCCCTAACAGATGTTATTTACGTTTGAATGGGTTTTGTTCTTCATCAGATCAACGTCTATCTTGGGCGTTTCTGGAGTCAGCATTTGGGGATATCATTCGTTGGCATATAAGGTAGGTGGCTTTGTGTTTATTTTCCAACTGTCATGCGTTTTGTGCATTTTTGTGCCACAAACCCATGTTGGGGTGCCGTGTGGATGAGGCCGTGGCTATATTTAATGCTTGGATTTGCATAGGTGATTAAATTGTGATAATAAAATGCTGGTTGGGATCGTTTCTTGGATCCGGAACCCACCCCAGGGTTGTGTTTCACTGTTTAGCCGTTTATCCAGGATACCTGAGGGTATGCCTTTAATGTAGTAATTTTAGAATTTCCTTGAGGGGAATTTCTGTTTAATGCATTTTGATATGTTAGGAATGGACTGGTAAACTGTTTAGCCTGAGGGTGTTGTTGTGATTAGCCTGCGGGCACTGCACTCTTTAGCCTGAGGGCAGTAGTTACATCGGCCTGAGGGAAACTTATTCCATGCCTGAGGGAAATAGACTCTGTGCCTGAGGGCGACACTACCTACGCCTGGGGGAAAAATTCTGTTAGGCTTGAGGGAAATTACCTGCGGGTTGGATTCTGCTTACCTGAGGGTAAGGTTTTGCTTATCTGAGGATGTGGACTGTTTACTTAGAAATGCACTGTGGTGATTTCAAATATTTAATGGATTAAAATGAATATTAAAATGGAAATTTAACTGTTAAGTTGGTTACATGTGAGTAATGCTTACTTTATTGCATTTTACTATTGCACTGTTGTTGCATGCTTACACACAGTTGGGCACGGGCCTTTGGTGGGTGCCTACTAAGATATATTTCTCACACCCTGTTTGGCTCACACTTTTCGGCCCAAACAGATTACATTCCTGCCAGTGTAGATAAGGGCAAGATTCCCTATACAGGTACTTGAATATTGCTGAGGAGTAAGAGGGCATGGGACCGAGCCTAGGCTCATGATGCCGCTGCAAGCTATTTTGCTTTGTTTTTCTATACTCGGCTTTTTGTTATATTGTATTGATATATAACATGTTATGGATGTTTTCATAGAACTTGAGACATGTAGCATCATCATTTACATATTGTTGGTTATATCCACTGCTGTTGTGTACTTCAGTTGTGTATGGTTTACTGCTTCCGCTGTTGGTGTATGTTTTATTTTGTATTCCACTGCGCTACAATTTGACAAATGAGGGAATAGTTTCCCCACTATCAGACCTGGGCCCTCGCTGCTAGTTGGGAACCTCTGGAATTTGGGGAAATGCGCTTGAGGTCACGTGGCGAACAGGGATCGGGGAACCCGTTGTGTGGCACTCGGGTCCGGGACGTTACACTGTCCACTGGTGGCGCGGACATGCACGGACGCTCAGCCATGTGGCCGACCAGATGTTGGTCACCACCCAGCACCACTGCGGCCAACAATTTGTGGCCTCTTTAACAAATATTGGCGTGAACGCACGCCACCATTCCTCCCTCACGGACGACCAGGTGTCGGTCGCTGCCATCTTTCACGAGCTATTGTTTCTTCATTCCAAGCCCAAAACAATTAACGATCACATATTCACGATCCTTGTATGGAGGGCTCTGTGTCCATATATCGCACTCAGTGAAACTCCATGTTTCCAGCGTCAATAAATATTAGGTTTTGAAGAATGCATGAAGAATGCATGAAGAACACATGAGGAATAAAAAGAAAGAGGAGTAAGGATTATGTGAGGGATTATGGCCATGTTAGTTTGGCCATCATCATCGCGAATTTAGGATATGAAGAATCAATAGAATAAAATAAAACATATAAAAAACCCCTACCACTATTTTTTGTTGGAGGTGGCATGAGGAAATAGATGAATTCATTGAAGAGTCAGCTTTCATCACTCCTGCAAGACCCTCCCAGGTCGGCTTCTTGTTCTTCAATTCCCTAAGATGCTCTTCGTTGGAGGACTTCCTTTGATATAGAATGTTATCAAAAGCTCTCCCCAATTCTCTCTTTTCCAATATATTCCCCAAACTCATGGAAATAAGGAACCAACCTATTAAATTATGTTTATTAATTTAATAAGAGTTGGCACATTCATTAATTTGATATTGTCACAATTAATTGGAAAACAAACCAAGAGTCACCTCCCTCATTAAATCGGGAGTTCAAGGGTCGGGTTGTCCCCACCACTGAATTCAAATCGAGAGATTTCAAGATTTAGTGGACCCCACTACCAAAAACAAACTGGGAGGATTAAAATTTAAAAACAAAATAAATCTAATTTATTTTATTTTCTCCCTAGTAAAGCACAAAAACTAACATTCACCCTCAACCTACTGTGGTTGAGGTGAAGGTCTCCTTATGTAAATATCGGCACTATGAGTTCAACGGTGCCCTCAGATTTCAATCTCGAGCATCTGTTCAAAAGTTACAAAAACCTGATCGCATGTTTACTGAACGTACTGAAAAAAAGTTCAGAAATTCATTCTGGGAACTCTGAGCCTCAGAATCACGCGCTGTCAATTTTCGTGGACTCATAATATTTCCATATAATTAAAATAATGTTACATGAAAATATCCTGGCCATTACAAGGTATTTCATTTTTGTTTTAAGAAAAGGGATTCTAAGATTTATATATGACCAAGGGGTGAATTATAGTATTAGGTTATGTTTTCTAAGAAGATATATACGTTGATATTTTTTGAGCCAAAGTTCCTTGAGAGGTGTGAAAAGGGGGTAGAATGAATGCATTTTTATAGAGGAGGGGGAGTGTCAGTCTTGTAAATACCAAAAGGTTTTCATTAATGGGAGGCCTATCATACCTAGTTTGGCTCCAAAATAAAAATATAATAGATTAATGTGGAATAATAGAATATAAAAACCTCCACCGCACAATAATATGTGAGTTTTAAAATATTGGATCCTTAACTTCTTAGAATGCTTAATTTTATCATTTTGTTATCTTTATAACATTTTATTTTCTAACATAAGTGATTTTAACATTAACACTAAACAGAAGTGAGATTTATTAAAAAATATAAAGGCACTGAATTATTATGATTTTAACTTATTTATAAAATAAAAATCACTTGTTTTTTGAAAATTTATTTTTAAACAAGTTCATGTGATGTGCTAAAACACTGCATAATCTCAGAATGTGTTAAAATTGTTTTTACAATATATGGGTCAATATGTTAATTATAAAAATAATTTGGTAAATTAATAGATAATATTTAATATTTATTGACAACTAAAAATTATTTTACAAAAAATAGGATTGTTATTAACTTTAACTGATTTAATAAAATATCATTAATTGTAAAATAATATTTATGTCAATTTTGATATTATTTAAATAATTTTTATTTTAAAAGACCAAAACAACATTGGAATTAAAATATATTAATTTTAAATCTGTTTAACATGATATATTAATCTAAAAAATAATGAATGACAATGATTAAATCAATCAACCTCAATTTTAATTTTTATAGTATCTTTTATTTTAGTTAATTATAAACTAAATAACCACTATGTTGGAATTTCGTAATAATTTTATGTAACCAAATATTATTAAAAAGTTAATGATAAATTATAATGATAAAATTAAAAAATTACTTTTAAAAAATATTTAAAACCGAAAATATGATTTTTTACATATCTTAATGTATTATAAATATTATATGTCAGGAAAGTATCCTTCTTGTTTCTTTCCTTACATAAACATTTATGTAGCGAACATCCATTTAATAATATCCCAATAATCCATAAAATTCAAAAAAAAAGGATATTTGGCCTAAAAATTGGAATACAATAGTTTTTAGACAGGTGGACTGGTTATTTGGGACCTTAAGATTACGATTTAGACCATTTTTATGATTAATTTTACCATAATCATAGAAATTATTTCTAATCACTTTCACTATTAATTTTCATAAAAACTAAAATTGATCTTATTAAATCACAAATATTATATTTACTATAACCTTGTATGTATTTTCCTAAAAAATCAAATCATAGAAGTGGGAAAATTAATATTAATATTATTCTCGCAAACATGGTGGGAAAGATGGTTTTTAATGTAAAAAATGATCAAAATCTCAATATGTTTATTATAAGTAATTTTAATATAAAAATGGATCTAATGACAAAAATTGGGTTAATATATGTATAATTTATCTATTTTGACTATAAAACCAATTTAAAATATAATTTGTTGTTAAAATTACCTCGGTAACCAAGGGAAATATATATATATATATATATGAATGTAAACTATTTTTGAATGACCCATATCATAAATAGGTTTAGTAAAACATCTTTCTAATATGGTAGAATGGAAATTACATTTGTCATGTAACATGCTCCCCTAGTAGGTGAACATATGTGGGAAATAGAAACATGGATATAGATGAATAATCTAACAATTAGGTTTTTTTGGAGAGTGCTAGTTGGAATTATTATGATAAAGATAACAATCACATGGCCATAAATGCAAGATGATCTAATGTGCCATTTGATTCATACAAAATGAAGGTACTTGAAAAAAATATTTGTTTCAAATCATTTTTCATAGGGTGGAGTAATTATTTCACTCAATATAAAAATAAGAAATATATTTACTTGTTACATTTATATAAGAATTATCTTATCCTTTGGTGGTTCTTTGAACTATTTATAATTCCTTTTTTTAAAATGATTCATCATATAGTGATGTAATATATCAATCTCTAAAACCACATCCAATGTTCATCTTAATACACTTCATAATTTGTTATATTTTCCAAAATGATTATGATTTGACACTTTGAGAAGATGGTCAGTGGATTTATAAAATGAATATATCATTACCCTTAAATGAATATGAAGTATCTCTTTATTCATCACAAACCGAATATGTGAAAACCATCATCTTGTATCCTCTTAAAGTATGGTAATAACTTGAACTACCATAAAATCATATTGTATTGATGAATTATTCCTTATTCCTTATGTAAGATAATGTTATATCTTATATTCCTGAAATAAAAAAGTATTATAATCTCCATCAACAATATCATAGTCAACTTATCAACAATTCATTAATCGGTTCCAAAGTATATATAAATTATCCAAATCAATCATTTATTCATCATTATCTATACATTTGGAACATATTGAGGGTTTTATTTCCTTTGATCATGTTTTTTATTTTTTTAAAGGTGGTGCCTTGGTCAAAGACCAAATAACAAAATTTATTATTAAAACAATGAATTACATGATTCTAAAAGACAGAATTCATTTACAATGTCTATCATAAAGGGGTAATAATTAAACAAGAAGTTCATCCAACCACATTGTGACATGGTTGACTCCTATGTTTGCAAGAACATCTTCCACATTTTTCACTTCATGAAAGGAATGCGTAATAATGTATTTGAAGTCCATGATCCAATGAAGACAGTCCATCCAGTGTGTTGTAAGAGGCCTCATGAGGTGCATCACACCATTCAAAATGGACTAGATGATAGTAATTGAGTCACTTTCAATCCATATATTGTTCCATCGATGATTCGTGGAGAATGAGATAACATAGATCATGCTCATCATTTCGTCCTCTAGAGCCTAGGAGATGCCACAAGTTCTATCAAAGCATCCAATAATCTTCCTGGAGTGACTTCTAAAAATGGAATCGCAACACGAAATTCCAAGGTTTCCCTTAGAATCACCGTCAACAATAACATTCATACAGAATGGGAGAAGAGCCTTCGATAACACTCCAAATGTGTGTCTAGGCTGAGGATAAATACCATTAACCACAAGATAATACAGAATACCATAGTCTTTTACAATGTTGTTTCAAAAGACCTTTTGTATCAAAGTAGCTTTCCAAATAGTAATGAGGATATGCATCCGACCAGCAAGTAAGCTATGCGAGTAGTTGTTATGAATGATATCATTCTTGTAATACAAGAGTAGATGTAGGTGTTCCACAAAAGTAGTTAAAAATGATCTTGATTTGAGGAGAGATGTTAATATCCACACAACATTGTAGCTCATAGTTGATTGAATCATTAAGTAACTATCTGTATACGAAAAGATCAATCAAAAAATTTGACAAAGCAGTAGTAGTAACATAAGAGAGAAAAATATGGTTAATGTCTTCCCAATTATGGTAATAATGTCAACATTTAAATAATGTTGTACCTCAAAATATTGAAGGATAGTGTTTGTGGGAATACTCTTGTGAGTAATATTCCAAATCAGAGTGAGACTCGATGGTTTTAACCAAAATTTATCAAAAAATATAATCTAACTAGAATTTTCATCAAAATAAATAAGACTATTATTGTAAAATGATTTTGTTTCGAGAATTCCATTATGATCAGGTTCCCATTTTAATAAATTATTAGTGTTGGAACAAGGGTAGTTGTAAATGACGTGATTGATGCTCTCGGGAAAATTAAGGATGTGAGAGATAAGGACCTACTTGATTGAATGGATAGTGTGATCAAGAGTTTGGTTTGGGGGAATCATAGAAATGAGGCGATCAACTGCCCATTTTTACAGCCAGAAATTCATGAAAGAGTCTCTACTCACAATACACCTAGAGTTAGACATGATGTTTGAAAAATAATACATAATTGATGTCCAAATGGAAAAGCTCATTTAATTTAAATTTACTTTTTTTTTTATTTTTTCATGAAATCAATTTTTAAGGAAAGCAATGTAGTCAATGTTTTTATGAAATAGACTCCAGGTGACTCTAGCTTGTAATGCATCATTAAAGAGTTTAATATTTTTTATATTGAGGCCACCCTTATCCAGTGGTTTGACACATGTTGAACAACGAACAACCACAAGTTTCTTTTCAATAATTTTTTCACTAAAAAATTTTTTTTATTGAAAATTTGTCTTTTTTAAAGAATACTAGAAGGACATTTATAAATCATCAAATATTATACCATTTTAGAAACAATTGTGGATTTTACATGACTAATCCTACCGGCCATAGAGAGGGATTAACCTTTCCAAGATGAAAGCTGGTGAAGGATTTTGGTGAACAGTAGTATAAAATAACATGATATTGGTCTTCCACATAATATGGGAACACCAAGATAGGTGAAGGGATGAGATCTTTCTTTAATACCTAAACAAGGAATAATATTGGATTTTCTATTACAAGAAAACCTTTTCCTAAAAAAGGTAAAGGATTTGTTCTAATTAATTATTTGACCAGAAATCTCTTCATAGTGTAAGAGGGAAGATTTGAGATTCTAGATAATCCATTTATCCCCTTGAAAAAAAAAGAAAAATATTATCTTCATATAAAAGGTGTGTGGGAAGTTTCAAATTCCTAGAAGCCTTAATCAGCATAATCTTGTTTTTTTTTGACAAGGCGAGTGATCAATCTTCTTAGGTAATCTTATGCGATTGAATAATGAATGGCCGAGAGAGGGTCACCTTGTCTAAAACCATTGGTTAATTTAAAATAAACCTTCGTAGATCCATTAGCAAGAATAGATATGTTGGACGAGTTGAAAAGAGTTTTAATTCTTCTGATAAATGAATCTTTACACCCAATGTTATGAAGAACCTTGAAAATAAAACTCTAATCCATGGTATAGATGGCCTTTCAGATATCAAGCTTAATGGAAATATTGCCTCCCATATGGGTTATTTATAAAAGGTTAGTGCATTCAGAGGAAAGATAAATATAATCTTGAATGGACCTACCCTTAACAAAGCCAAATTGATTCCATGAAACAATGTTATTTATAATAGAAGATAGTATATTGGCAAGAAGTTTGATGATAAATTCCTAAAATGTATTGATTAAAGAAATGGATCTGAATTGGGGAATTTTTGAGGAATTATCCACTTTTGGAATCAAGGAGAGAAATTGGGTGTTCATCCCATGAGGGATCATACCATTAGAAAACAAATTCCTAACAATCCTGCAAACGTCAGTTTGAACGACATCCCAAAATTGCTGATAAAAACCATTATTAAACCCATTAGGGCCTGGGGAACTATCACTATTTAAGCTAAAGATAGTGTCTCTGATCTCATGATCATGCAGGATGCAAGTTAGAAAAGTGTTATCCATATCACTGACCACAATCGGGAGAACATCATGAAGACCGTCCTTGACAGAGGCAGGACCATTGAAGATACTATCAAAATAAGAGACTACATGATTGGAAATGTTGTTCTCATTATCAAATAGGTTTTCCCCATCTCTCAAAAATGCAAGAGGTCTATCAGCTTCCATGATTTATTGATGGGAGTTTTATAATTTTGTGATTTTATCCCCATCAGTGATCCATTGGGGTTTTTAGATTTGTTTTCTCATTTTATCTTTAACGGTGAGCAAGGAAGCAAGTTTCATAGTAATATTGATTTCATGTTGTGGATTAGATACAAAATTGGTGTCAGTAGTGGTGTTTTGAAGTTGGGTAAGTTCTTCTTCCAAATGAAGTATATCTGTATCAATTTTCTTGGATTTGTTACTACACCAACCTTTGTGGATCTGTTTGAGATTTTTTAATTTAGTGGTACAAGAAAAAGAATCATTGTAATTATGCATGGAATCCCAAGAATTATTAATAATGTTAACACAATTAGGGTCAGAAGACCAAGTGTTGTTATATATGATTCTAAAAACAAGCTTCTAGTTATTGATAGAGAGATTGATCATGATTGGATGGTGTTACGAGTTTAGTTATTAGAGGGTTGTGCTAGAGATGGTGTTCCAATTATCCTAAGATATAACAATTGTGAATGCCCTATATAATTTTCTAGCCAAAACCCTATTATAATGCCTTCTGTACCACATATACATGGAACCAGTGAGATTAATTTCAACATGGTTGTTATCCTAAATATAAGATATAAAATTGCTTGATGATATAGTGGAGTGAGTTTGTCACATTTTATCACATGGATGAAGGATAACATTAATGTCACAAACCAAAAACCAAGGGTCATGAATACAATTGCCTAAGTAAGAGAGGACATTTCAATGTTGTCTTTTATTTTGTATCTATTCTAAGAATAGATTAAAGAACAAAAAAATGTGTGAGTGGTCAATAGTAAAGTCACAAGTGAACTCCTACTCCGATATATGGAAAATATAGAAATTTTGAACAGTATAGTGAGTAAAGAAAAAAAGGGTTTCAATGGAAGAATATGTTTTACAAGCACCTATGAAGTTATAACAAGACTGAAAAAGGTGAGTCAACATGAGAGGATAAATATATCTTAAGTTCAGAAATTGAAAAAAAATTTGGATGATGATTATTAATAAATATTTTTAAAATAATAAAAGTGTCAGGGGTTACATTGCCCTAAAAATTACAAAACAAAATATTCATTAGAAATTGTTTTTGGGGTCTGAACCCCCTTCTCTTATTTCCTTTACCCATCCTCCTAAAATATTATCTAGAGGCTTTTCTCAAGCATGGATGGGATATGTTTCCTTAAATACTCATAGTAACAATAAAAGAAATGTTTGGAGAAATGATAGAAGAATCATCAATAACCTCAGCATTTTTAGGAACATAAAACATTGTCCATTATTTACAAGGAAGAGTTTCTAAAATTAAATTATAGTGGTTTGATTCATAAAGATCAATGTATTCGGTGTCACTATCTACTCCTCAAACCGAACTACATGGGCTACATGTGACCTCAGGAGAAGATGGAACAATGTCTTGTTTAACAGTGGGTTGTATCTATAAAACAGTAGTAGAACTAGTGATTTCATCCCTAACATACAAAGAAGCATGGTTTAACTAGACCTGAGAAAGACAAGGTCCCCCTTCCCGATTAGCTTTGTGAAGTGTCATACCATCACACTGGTCACCCAAAATGAGAGGGATGACATGTGGTGTGGTTTTTTCCTTAATATAAGTAGGTGTGTATGAGGATTCAGGGGTCTAGTTAGTGGAGTTAGTAGCCTTGATGTGTGACTTAGTCAGCACAGTTTCTGGGTACCATTTAGCATATGATTTCATATCCTTAACAAAAAGTTCTATAGTATATTCCTCATGTATTCCATAATTCTAATAACCAATACATCACTGATAAAATATTCAAATGACATAATTATAGAATAAGAATATTAATCATTTCTCTTCATCTGTGGAAGCAGTATAAATTGACCAATATCTAATAACACCATTTGGTTTATATTCCATTGACTCTTGATACATTGAATTTCATAGTGTCCTATATCCTTACAGTGGAAGAATTTGATATTATAATATTCATTCTTTACCTTGAAATCATCAAATTGGTGGCCTTTTTCTTCACAAATTTGAAAAATATTCATTATCTTTAATCTATTAACAATGTGTTCCTTTCAAAAAATATCACATGTGGGAAAATCCTTTTTCCCGTCATATTCATTTTCTCATTCCTTTTTTCATGGTGCTCAGATGGCCTCTTCTTGTGTTGTTTTCATTAAAATAACAATTACATGGATAATTCTATACAAATATCATTATCACATCTTATTATATATTCATGTGATGAAAATGTTTGTGATACTATTTCTCATTGAAATACTATCTTAATACAATGAAATAATTCATCTTAATTACACTTTGGATCATGTGCATCAGTGAGGTTCACATTCCTTATACTAGGCACCATTTCTATAGGAATACATATTCTATGTCAAATCATTTCACAATGTATAATATCAAAACTATAAAAATAATTAAGAAAAATTGATAAAGTTTTTATAGTTTCCTCAAAATCATAAATACGGTTTCTTTAGTTAAATAATTAAATTTAAATCCATCATAATGGTTGGTAATGAAAATTTAAACTATCCAATTTGTATACCCTGATAGTGTCAAACCAGGCATGTAGTAAGGGCCATTATCATGCACGAGGTTGCACCAAGCCAAGACTATCAAACCTTTTCTGATTTGTTACTCCTAGGCACTTATGTTCCATAACCATGTCCACATATATTATCCAAATAGGGATATATTTCTAGGAATACCAACATAATTTTTACCTTACCATTTTTCTTGGATGTTCATTAATAATTAACCTATATTCAAATTTTATGGTTTTTCTCTTTTATCTGAGTTTTGTAAATCTATTTTCTAATGATTATGTGAAACATCCTTTGACACCAACTACAACGCCCCGAACCATGAATCCTGGAGTCAGTTCATTATTTTATTACATTGGCATGATTTCAAGGAATCAAATCCGTAAGTACAGATCAATTTTGTAGTATTGGTAATCTAGATTACATAAATAATACCCTTAATACATTGGGAAATAAATAATACAAATATGATACATAGAAAATAAAATAAAATGCATCCTTTAATGCTTATTCAAATTTTTCATCTTCATATTCTTTTGAAAGGAAACGTAATAAGGGTGAGATCAAATCCTTAGTAAGGGTAATCAAGTTGAAGAAATATTGGATAATTGAGAATAGACCCAAATGTAATGGTTATTAAATTAAAACACATTCCATTCAAATAACAAGATATAAAAAAATCAAAATTTTAAGGTACAAAGCCGAAACACATGCCACTTAATTGATAAATGGAGAATAAAATGTAACAATAGATATGTCGATAAAAAATATCATAGATGAAAAATAATTGAATAAAAATGAAGGAAATTTTTAATTAGTGTTCATCATATCTGAGTCACATGAAAACCTATACCATCAAGACCTTTCACAATATGGTTAAAACTACATATAAAAACCCATTAAATATAGCCAAAATATTCATCTCTTGAGAACCTGTCGATTCATCGAGGATCTATATAAAGTCAGGGCTCTTCCCATAAATTAATTTACAAATAATTACATATATATAATATTAAAAATAAATAATATGCCTTATCAAAAATCCATGTTGGATAGATAACACATAATTAACAATATTTCTCCAAATAATTAAATAATGTCGAAGTAGACACCATATGTAAAATGGTATATAGTGATGGAAATACTAATATCAATTATATTATAATATTATCATTCAAGTTAATTTAAAATGAAAAATTGTTACAATTTTTTTATTGTTTCAATAGAGAGTTAAAAATCACAAAAAGAAGTGATATTTTAATTATAATCATGAATAACATTTTTTAGGAGACTAATATTTAAACCTTCCAAAAGGTCCCATAACACATTGAAACATTTCATCCAATATACCCATTGAATGTATATAATTAAATAAAACTTGTAATATCATTATAATAAGTATATTCATGATATAATGTATAAAATTATTGTATATACATCATATAAAAGTGATTTGGTGCATAAAAATAAATAAGCTTCAATAAACTGTAAATTTAGAAGAAATACATGAATTTAACCTTGATATTGTTTTTTAGGTATTTATAATCTTTTATATTGGTTTTATATATGTTAATAACTTATACTGTAACTATACTCATGTTTATAATGTTTTATATCATCTTATTATAAAATATAATTACCCATTTGTTAACAATCAATCATTATTTTTTCTATTTAGGGTGTTAATTTCATAGTTTTCTCAAGTATGTTTTGACTTGTTATTTGTTGATCCTATTACATAGATGATTATTTAATCATATATATATTGATATCATTGACTTAATTATATTATATTATTAGTAAAAATGTGTTCATAATAATCTATGATGTTTGTAGATAAGAAATGATGTTCACCATTCATGGAGACATTAGGTTGTATGTACACAATACCACTACATTAATTTGTTTGTCATATTAAATGAATGAAAAGTTATTGATACATATGTATATGATAATTATTGTATCATATAAATTTCATATAGGTTAAATAGTTATATCAAAACCATCCTTTACACGTTATATATATAGTGTGAACGAATCACATTGCTTTGAAGGGGAAGTTGTCCACACTCCTACAAATAAGGATATAATTTTTACACAGGATGGAAAGTATAAACATATGTTCTGTAAAAAAATTGAATAAGATTAAATAAATAATAAAAATAATTTATTTATCATAAATTTATATATTTACCATCTTAATGGACACCAGGGGATGTGGTAAAGGAAAAATGTACAATCATCGTATCATGAGGCGGTAGTTCGTCATACACATAAAAAGTATGTTCGTTACCCATAATAAGAAATTGTATGTGAGTGTAGTCTGAAAACTTTTCATAAAATAATATTATTATATGCTATATTGGTTCTTTATATTATAATGTTATAATGACATTTGAGTGGGTGGAGAATTGAAATAAAATAAAGCAATTTGAGGATGAATGTTTACTCATATTCGGGTATCTTCTTTAGTTTTCACTAAAGGGATTTATTATATATATTTCATACAAACGGAAGGATTCTATGATAAGGGTATATATTTTTAAAAGGATTTGGACATATATTGTTCATGAAAAGGTGGATTGAATGTTCTGGAGAAAGGGTATATTTCTTTCCTTTTTATAGTGGAGGAGTGTCACTCTTGTAAATACAAAAAGATATTCATTAATTGGAGGTAAAAAATACCTAGTGTTCTTAAAAAATTGAAAAATAATATATTAATATTGAATAATGATTGATAAAAACATCCACACCACAATAATATGTGAATTTTAAAAACTTGGTTCCTTAACTTTTAAGGGTCCAAAATTTTATCATTTTGGTTTTTATAAAAGCATCTATTTTTCTAAACTAAGTAATTTAACAATTACCACAAAAAAAGAAATATTAGTTAAAAATATATATATAAACTAAATTATTAATATTATATCTTATTTATAAAATAAAAAACACATGTTTTTTAAAAATAATTTAAAAGCATTTTCCTATGACCCAGTAAGACACTTCCTTAACCCAGACTATGTTAAACACTTTTTACCTTATATTAGTAAATATGTTAATTATAATAATAAATTGGTACAATGATATAACATATTTAATATTTATTAATAACTAAGAATCATCTGACATAATATAGTAATTTAATTAATTTTAAAACATTTAACAATTTATCATTAATTATAAAATAACACTAATATAAATTTTGAATGTATTTATTTGATTTTAATATTCAAATATAAAAACAAAATTGGAATTAAAATACACTAGGTTTAAAGTTATGTAATGTGATATATTAATCTAAAAAAATAATTAAATATAATAATTAAATCATTTAACCTGACTTTAAATATTTATGGTGTCATTTATTTATTTAATTATTAACTAAATAATCACTATGTTGGTATTTAATAAGAATTTTAATTTACTTATTCACATTTAAAATTTACTAATAAATTAATATGATAAAATTAACCCATTTATTTTTCACAAGGATATCTATAAAGTTAAATTTGGTTTTATTTACATATCACTATGTTTTATAAATTTTGAACGTAATCAAAGTTCTTTTTTATATCTTTCATTACTTTACCTTTCTTATAGAAAACATCCATTTAATAATATCCCTGTGATATATAAAATTAAAAAAATAGAGGATATGATAGAAATGTTTGAATCCTATGGTTTTTTGATAAGTTCCCAGGTCAATTTGTCATATAAGATTAATGTTCAGTCTCTTGTTAAGCTTAATTTTATATTAATCACTGTAATTAATTTTAATCACATTCATAATTTTTTTGGTAAAACACTAATTTGATCATATTGGGCCAAAATATTATAATTCATAGAACCTTTAATTTTCATTTTTCAGGATTCAAATTTTATAAGTGGGAAAATTAGTTATAACACTAATATCATAGACGTAGTGAGAAAGAGGGTTTTAAAACTAAAAACATTCAAAAGTCCAAAAGGTTTTAATATCAAATTTTAATATAAAAACAATTATAATGACCTATATTTTTTTAAAATAGGTAAATTGATCTGTTTTGACTATAAAATCCAATTTAAAATATAATTTAACATTATTAATTATTTAAATGAAAAAAGTGTTTTTGAAATAATATGTAGTTTTTTCACTATTCGTCATAAAATGAATCTTCTCAAAAAAATACCAAAAGTTCACCGTAATATAATATTGAAATTATGAATACAATAAGGAATTTTATTTTCGAAAATAAAATTTATTAAATTTCCTATATTTATTTTCAAAAAAGGTGCACCATTAAAAGTCAGTAGAACTCAGTCTTGCATGTAATGCAGACTAAAATAGTTTTGTGTGTAGTGAAATATTAACATGGTATTGAAAAATAAGAATAAAATTAGTTAAATAATGTTTATTCTAAAATTAAAAACATTTAAAGTCATAGTTTTTTACATAAAATAACTTTATTAATATTTAATTAATGGTGTTATATATCCAAAAGGCATTATAAAAGGTATTTAAAATATTTTAGGTGTATAAAAAACATATCTCAATGAAAGGAAACTATGTCAAAAAAACATAACATTAATCCCATAGGATGAAAGTTATATAAAATATTTCATAAAAAACAACAATCCTAATAACTATTTAAAAAATATTTTTTTATACCTGTAACCTTTTATAAAAATTGGTTTCAAATATTTATTAAAATAAATTAGTTGGTTATATTTTTTCATTGTGAGATGTATTTACCATGGATTTGTTTTTTATTTTTTCATAATGATTGTGTAGTTTAAGGATTATAAATTAATTTTTATTTATTATGTGATCATTTTAAATACTATAATATATTTTATTCATTTTTCATAATTAACTAATTTAATTTTAAAAGTATTTTTTTGTTTCATAATAACAACAATAGTGATGAGCTTTGTTGAGTAATTTTAAACAGAACAATGGATGGAACAATAATAATATGTTAAATAATAAAATAAAAATTTTAAAAACATAATTAGAAAAATAGTTTCTCATTAATTTATAATGAAACATGTATTTAGTTTTTCATAGTCATCAATGATATAAATTTACTTCATTGTTCAGGTTGGTGGACAAAGCATTCTGAAAAATAACAAGTAATAATCTATGAGTGAGTATGGTTAATAATGTGATTCAATTAAAATTATATAATTAATATATAAGTATAAGGATATTAAATTGATTTTTTTAAAGTGCTAAGTAAAAATTTAAAAGGTTTTTGGGAAGAATAAATGAATAGATGAACAATGAAATATGTAAATTTTGGGGTGGTGGTAGTCTGCACGAATACTTGGGAGATTCATTAGTTTCAATATAATCGGAGGATAATAAGGAATTGTTTCTAATTTATTAATATAAATAGTGACATAAATATAATATGTATTAACTAAATATACCATCAACCATCCATGTAAGGATGTTATAAAAACTTGATGATGTCTCTTATGGAGTTTATAGTCTACACATAATAAAAGTTGGGTTTTCATTTTCCAAATTCTTTTAAGCTGAAAAGAAAATGGATATACCATAAGAACAATAAAAATTAATTATAATTATCATACTGATGTTATTATTAGAATGATATTTGATTATATATGTAAGAGGAAGAAGAATATTAAAGGAATATAAATTTAAAAGCAGTAATTTAGAATTTTACATTAATCCTTAGAAAGCACCTTTTCAAATTGTATTAAGTCTTTTAGAGGTGGATTTTTCATAATACTAAAACCATTAAGAACATCATATGAGTTTAGGAGAGTTATTTGGGAATCCTTTCATTGAATATAAGATGAATTGTATGTGAGGTGAATTTGGGTGGGGATGGATACTTTTATAAGTAATGGAAATTGAATTATATTCAATGGCCCATAATTTAAAATAATCTCAATACACTATTCAAGGTAAAAGGATCCAAAATAGATAATAATTGTATGTGGTAAATTTTAAGGTTCAGAATCCTCTCGATCAATCATTTTGTATAAAATGTTTTGAGTGATTCTATGCCTTTGACATAGTATTTTACTCTAAAACAAAATATATTTGACCATGATAACAATTTTTTTTCATTAGTTATTAATTATTTATGGACAAAATATAAATATCCCTTATTACAAAAGTTTAACATGCTTAATCCATATATGATAATAATTTTATTTAATATGATTTCTAAAGGTGATATGTTTTTTTAATATTTGTTCACATATTGAGTAGAAACGTTATTTTAGGATAACTATATTATTTTCTTGAATTGTTTCTGTTAGAAAAATCTATCAATTATTTTCTAAAAATACAAATTGGTTTATTATAAAAAAAATAATATTTTGTGGCTTAAAAATAATTCCAAATTTTTTTTTACTAAAATAATATTTAATTAAAATAAAATTACACAAATAAATTTAATTAGAAAATATTATTTAACTACATAAAATGTTAATCATAGGTTTCATAATTTAACATACCATTTTTTAAATTTACATTTTTTACAGCATAAAAAATTATTTTTTCAATTAAAATTTTTTATAATCCTCCGGAACATTCTTATATAATGATAATTTAATAAAATTTATAATTTTTGGTAAAATAAGTGTTTTTCACTATTGAGCGTACAAAAATTATATAAGAAAAATCCAAAAAAATTAATCTAAAGATAATTTTTTCCCTCATTAATCCAAAAAAGAATATATTTTAAGTAAAAATAATATCGATTATTTATAAATCAATATTTTAAATAATAATATAAAATATAAATAAAACCATCATTATTAGAAAAATAATGTATTGAAACACTTACTATTCTTAATATTATTTTCCATCAATTTGTAATTAAATTAATTTTTATATATTATATGACATATTGTTATAATAATATTAAATTATTCAATATTTTATGATTATGAAATATTAAACACTTTAAAAAATAGTTATTTGATAGATAACAATCCTTTTTAATATTAAATAATTTTAAATAATTTTCCTCTAAATATTTTTTATTTTAATTGATTGATATGATTTTATTTCAAATATGTTTTTTTATTCTTATAATTTTCTGCCTAATATTCCTATAATTTTTTACAACTTGTTTTAGTTCGGTATTTCATGTGGATAAATCTATAAGTCATATTATATTTATTTTAATGAAACATATATATTAAATTCTTATGGAATTTTAAATAGTAAATAATAAATAATTTCAAAACCATTACCATCCTTGTTGAAAATTTATAAAGGTAGTATCTTATATTTAAGTTATTAAGTCATGCTCTGATAGCTGCTCGAATATCATCTTCTCCTCCAAGAATATTGTGATGTCTATATAGTTCTCCTATTTAGATTCACATTTCAGTATCATAAGTTGTATCTAATACCTAAATAGTATATATTTAAATATTTAAATAGATAAAAAAATTGCATTTGAATCTCCCCCATGATTCTTTTTCTAGTTTCAATTCTTATTCAATAGGCCAATAATACAACATGAATAGCATACAAATTCAAATTCCTTCACCAATCATTAGATCTTCATATTCATTCAACGTACGTTCTTTAGAGCCTAACAGTTAGAGTGGTTCATGGGGACATTTTCATCATTCTTCCTTTTATTCTCCATTTTTTAATAGGTTTATCATACCCCAAGTCCTTATCAATTTTTTGAATCAATATATGGTGTTTTGATAACCTATTTTTTCTATTGAAAATATTATAATATATAATGAAATTTTAAAAGAACATAGGTGGTGATAGTAAGATGAGATCTATGTGAAGATCATCTGGAATATCAAAAATCATGATTTATATGTGAACCATATGACCAATCTTATCCACTAAATTATTTGCATCTGGTAGTACAACTCCCAAATTTATCATTAATAATTCCTTAGACCTCTATTCTCTCTCTTATCTCTCATTTCCATTAAAGTTCTCATGAATGTGATTAACACATAGAAGAGAGTGTTGAATCAATATTAATCTTTTAAAATTTATTTTCATAAAAATTAATACCAAAATATGTTATAATTTCTATCATTTTTTTCTTTATATCTTAACCACATATGTAAGAAAATATAAGAATGTAAACAAAGGTATAAAATATTAACAAGGTCAACCCCCAATGACAATGAATATGTCCTTATCGTAGAAACACCCATTAGTCCACTAAAATTCACTATGATATGAAATGAATACAACTGATCCAACTCCTTTCTAGATTTTATTTTCAACATATATGTAATTATTCTAACTCTATTTAGTTATAATGTTTTCCTAACTTTTGATACAAAACAAAGTAAGAAAAAGTTCAAAACAACTCACAAAAACATTTTTCAGAATCTATTCGGTATTCTATATCTTGTTTGATTCAATATGGTGTTTCTTTTCAATAATCTAGTGTGACATCTATAGTTCACCTTACACTCTTTATTGTTAATTTGTCTTATACACCACTTTTTAGAACCACTTTTTGGTACCACTTATTTAACAATAAAGAACATTATTGAAAAATATCTCATATCTTCATACAAACTAGTCAGCACTTTAGTAATCTCTCTATCTATCTCATATGTGAACAATGTTCATAACTATCACAAATTAATTTCACCTCATTATATAGTTTAAATTCCATGAGATTTTATGGGAACCAAAACACAACATTCAAATTTTCCCTGTCAATATAATTTTGTTTGATACCACTCAAACCTTCTATAATTTTTCTAAATAATCCTAAAAAATTTGGGTCTCCAAAATTATATAAACATATTCGAAACATACAAATATTCATGATTATTTATGAGCATCATAGTGTTTTATTTTTTATTACATTATATTGGTTTTCAAATATTCTCAAAATTGTATTTTCTAAAATTATGTTTGATGAATTCATTAATTTTTCCAACATCTTGTTCAATGTTCCCCAATCTAAAAAAATATGAAAGTATTAACCTATAAAATTCTTATTCTATCTATATCACTTATGTATTTTCCACATTTTATGTTTTATTTAGTCTTGTATACTCAAGATGTCTATGACTACTTTTCATTACAGGCTTTATCTGGTTGATGAACTTCACATTAGTTTATCTTTGATTATCTATATAATATGTTGTAATATCTTTATTGGGTCATCCTATATATACTGAAACATTATATTGATAGAGTTCTTGTTTCAGAAACATTTGTCCAATAGATATTGGAATCATATATCTACTGACATCATTTTTATATGGCTTATCCTTATCCATTTTATTGATATCAAATTGATCATCATGGCAGTTAAAATCATCCTATGATAATCAATGATCATTTTAATTGTTCATAGGATGTACTTTCATATTCACTATTTGATAAAAAATAGTTATCATTCTCTGTTTGAATGCCTTCAACATTCTATATTAGACATCCCAACCTGATAGAATCTACAAAATTTAATCTCTTTGAATTTAGTCTATAAACGGTATCTCTTCTCATCAAATGTACTTCCTATATCGTTGCCTTCTAGACTGGTGAAATTTGTGTTATATGTTTTTGATACTTCATTAAAACCAATGGAATATACAAATATCTTTTCTATGTAACTATATAAATATCTATATAGTATACTAACCATATTTTTCTTATTGTACAACTATAAAAATGTTCATTTCTTTAACATTTCTAATTTGTATCCCATTGAATTCTATTGATCACATGCTCACTCTATTTTATAATTTTCACCTCCCCATCAAATGAACTTTTAAAAAATAATTTATAATAAACCAGTGAACTTTCCTTATACTAGACTGACATCGAATAGTTCATATAAAACTATGTCCAATAGATCTTATTTGAATTGGAATGGTCTAATGGGCCTTATATAGAATAACCCCCCAATGAATTAAATATAAAAATTTATAATTTGGGATGATCTGACATGGTAAATGAATCTTTAAAATTATTTCAACGTATAATTCTTACATACTATCTTTTTGGTAACATTATATTCCCCCTTCCAATAATTAGATACAAATTCCACATATTTAATCTTGATCTTTCTACAGACTCTACAAAAAATATTTTCATAAAACATTGACTTCACACCCCTTATTAGAATATATAAAACTCATCCAGAATAGTGAGTATCTTAATGATGTTAGAAAGAAGATAAATAAAAATAAAGTAAAATAGTATATAAACATCCTTAATATGGTATGAAATATTTTTTGTACACCATTGGCATTATAAAATAATGAAATATTCTTAAAAAACACCAACCACCCATTCTTACCAGAAATTTAAAAATATTCATATACAAATTGTTGAAAATAAATAAAAATAATAATTAAAAAAGTACCCAATGGATCTTTAATATACCTGATTGGATTTGTAGGAAACATTTTCAATATTCTGGACAACTCTTTTCTCAACCATTTACCAAATTTCAAACATTCCCATGGAAATTTTCCGGATTCCACACTTCTAGATAAATATATTTTTTTAGGGGAATTTGATCCCTTGATAATAATTTTTTTCCATAATAAGATAAACTCCCATTAATATTTTCTTCTATCAATTTCTATGAAAAAAACCAGCTTGAGATTCAAAATATATAGTTATATTAACTTTTACTCCTTATATCAACGATATGATTCTTCCCCCATTGAAAATAGAATTCAATTGATTATGGGGGTATTATTCTTAAGAACATTATTATGTCATCTAAAATGGTTAAAAATGTTTCTAAAACCACAATTCATCAAATTCATCGATTGGAATATAAGTTTTTGAAAACATCCACAATTTTATTTTATGTTGAAATTCACTTAAAAATTACATCTCCACTAAAGGATTCACTTTAATGAGAATATATTTAATATAAATGTGATTTGTTGTGGAATTTTCTATAGGATTTTTTGAAGGATCAATGTCACATTGATGATTATGAATAATATTCAATGGATTTCCAATATTCACAATAAAATATTACAATAGAAAATTTATCTATATTATTTGTGTACAAGATTGGGTGGTGTAAAAAAATTATTATTCTAATAGAATAAATGTAATAGAATTTTTTTTCATTCTATTCCATCTCCAAAAACATTCTCCTAGGATAAAATATAATTCTGATGTTGATTATATATCATCTAATTCTTCATCCCAATCAGTATTAGTAAACCCAATAAAGTAAATCTCATAACAACTTCTACACATCATTCTATAATTTTTTATTCTAATGAAATAACTAAGTATTCACATATATTTTTTCATATTTGAATTCTAATAGTCACTCTAATATCCTTCATACAAAGTAATAACATATATAAAGTCTATTATTGAAGTTGTATGATATAGTAAGATTTTCTTCAACTATCAGAAGACTTTTAGATTTTTCACATTTCCCATAATCATATTTAATTAACATTATACCAATATAGATATGCATAGAAACATTATTTGAATCTTAAATCATAAATACTATAAAAACTCATTGGAATACATTTCATTAGAATGAAATAAGTATCTTCCATTTTTTGTACTTCTAATCCCATAATAAATGTTAGCTCTCCAAGATTGACATCTCAAACCTCTTAATTTTCTCAACCAATTGTTCACATGTTTTACCCCTGTAACCTATAAAAATATTATCATCATAATAAAAATTAAAATATGGGTACCTATTACTATCATCATTACATGGAATTTTTTATCAACATTTCTTCTATAAAAGATCATCTTCTTTGTATAAATATCATGATTTGAGGATTTGGATTATGAGGGTTGTTTCATCTTGTACAATGATTTATCCAAGATTCACACCATGTTTTTATATTTATCAAGTATGAAACCACATGGATAATCAGTATATAATATTTCGTAAATTTAACTATTTATGAAATTTCACTTAAAATACATCTGATAATCTTTTTAATTATGATGAGTAGTATCTTCTAAGAGCATTGATAGAGTTTCAAGTCATATAATAAGGTGAAAATATTCTTCAAAAATAACACCAACCACCTATTACTGACCATTAGAAAAAAATTGATTTTAGTTTCATGAAATTTATTCATGTCATTTTTTATTATTTTGGAACACACATTTCATGACTATAACATTATTTCCTACTAGTTTTGGAATGGGAAACTAGGTGTGTTTTTTCTAAATTTTATTTAACTCTTCATTCCTGGTTTTTAAACACACATTATTTTCAATTGTCGTTGAAACTAACTCTCATTCCAGCTAAGAGATATGTGAAAATGTATTCTAAAATCATAAAATTACTCTTATATAAAATAGTGATTATTAAATTATGATTATTATGTATGATTCAACATCTATATGTAAATTGCATTACTTTAGAAACATTATTCCAGTCCTACATTCCACGTCAGTAGAATTATATGAATCAACTTGTAAATCATGGAGATCATATCCATCTTTCCTCTCATTATCCTCCTTGTATGTTTCCATTCTATGTTTTTAAAAATTGTCACTATAATCTTAAATAATTTTTATTTTGATGGACATGTCTTAAATAACATTCAAATAAAAGAATTCAACCTATGAAAATAGAAATTTATTAAATCAATTATAATATCTATAATCAACTAAATAAACCATGAAAATTCCTTATTATTTTTTATAAAACATTTCATAATTAATATTTTTGATATTTATTATGACAGGAATCCCAAAAACCATAAATTATATCACCATTGGTTTTTTCTTATACCTCATATTATAAGGATTCTTTTTTTATTATCATCAATGTAAAAATCTATAAGGAACATACACAACCATACTTATGGAATATATCTATAAGAACATTTAATGTATATATTTAATGAGTATGCCTCTTCCAATATCAACTATTTTGTTACATTTTTAGAAACTCCACTTTTTGAAGAATTTTAGGGATCATTGTGATTGTGTTTGATTCCAGGCTTCTTAAGATAAGTCCTAAAAGAGTTACTTATCTACCCATCTCAATGGTCTATCCTCCTATTTATTTACTATACACCAAATTATATCTGATAATCCCTTCTAATTTGTTTTAAAAAACCCTCCACCCTATGATTTTTGTTTCATGAACAATATATGGGCCTAGATGTGATATCTATTTTTAGTTTTTCTAATCCTACAACTGTGTCATTATTAGTAATATTTATCATACGTTTATGTCATAGAGTCTAATATCTTCGGTGTTACAACTTATTCCCATACTCATTAGTTAAATAATAAAAATTATAATGATTTCTATTATGGAATATATCATGAATGTTTCTACCTATAATTTTAATAAATTATCCATATTTCAAGCAATGAATGAGAAAATATTTTTTAAGGTAACTTTTTTACAATCATCAAAATTTTGGATAACACTAGGTAAGTTGTTCTTAAGATAATCAATAAATAGAAATTACTTTTTCTGTAGTTTTTAGACATCAATCTTGGCGAGGACAGCCCCTTTATTTTTTGGGAAATATCATTAAGAACGTCGCATATCCTATTCCTTGTTCCTTAAAATTTATTAATATTTTTATATCACATATCATATGTGAGAAATAACCAATGTCAATAATTCAGGGATTATTCCATATTAAGGATTTTATACTAGTCCCAATAATAAATGCACTGCCTAAAATTTTATTATTCCCAATATGCTTTTCTTTTCATCAATATGAATATTCTCATTGATGTATTTTCATATATTAGTCATGATAATAAACTGGTTGTTCACCCCATCCAAAAACATTCCCTATGAAGTAAAATTGATTTTTCATTTAGTGATTTTTAACTTCTTGTGAATTTTAAATTAATTATTCTTGTAATATAATGATATTACCATCTTTTATTCTACTATTTCTCCTAGAATCACAACTTGATCTTGGTAGAGAAATAATGTGTAGATAATTATATTACTTGTTCCCATATATTCCATATCATAAAAAATATTTATTAAAACATGATATACATTTGAAATATGATTTTCTATATGAATATATAGTTGATGATAAAAAAATATTTCTAAATTTAATTTCCATCGACATGGAAAAAAATTATACAAGACTATCTTTTTACTTATTTTAATGTTAATTTTTCTCACAACCTTTCTCGACCAAATTTATCTTATAGTTATTTGTAACACCTACATGATTAGTAAAATAAGACCAAATTTTATGTTAAATAAGAATAGATTTCCCCAAATTCTTGGGAGGATAACTTTTAGTATCTTAAGATGTTTTATTCATTACCTAGAAAGATTGATTAAAATTCACTTTTAATTCATCCAATATATTTTTTTCCTTGAGACATATTTAGTGAGTCATACATAGCTCTTATTTCTTAACATAATGTTTTTAATAATGATATTTTATCACCTTTACATGTTCACTGATATTCATCTTTATTTTTTTAAATGGTTAATTTACTCATTTTACAATTTAATATATTATTCCTTTCTTATATTCATTTTAACATATTATTTATTCAATATTCTATGGTACATCATGAGTTTTTTGTTTTTCCTCAGACATGACATAAGTTATGATCTCATTTAATATTTTATATTGTAATATTCACCTTCATATTCTTCCTTGTTTAAAGAATCATTATTTAATTAAAAAAAAATATAATGTTCTAATCTAATCAATATTTTCATCATCTAGTGAACTACTTTTTTAGAGTTGTACCCTACTTCTTTTCTCAACATGCTTCATTTATTTTTTCTATTTCAATTTTTCTTTTGTTAAATCTTTTATTATACTACTTGGAGGTATTTATTTATTTTTACACTATGGGTTTCCATCAGAATCATCATCATGTTAACTGAATTTATTCTTAGAACAATTCATAGAAAAATTTCCAATAACATTACACTCAAATTATTTCAGTGTGATATTTTTATTGAACATTCTTCTAAAATTTTCAATAGTATTTTCAGATAAGTAACATAATTTTATCATTTAATTTATTATCTTATTCAATATATTTAAATTAACTATATCTCAGTCTAAAATTTTGGTTTATGAATTTTAAAATTTTATATCACGGAAAAATACAATTCTTTCTTAATGTTATTTTTGAATGACGCAACTTTCCAAATCTAATGCTTAATAAGAAATAAATTCAAATCATCATGGGATAAATCATCATTATCTTATAATTGATATATTTTAGGATAACACTTATTCATAATGCTTTTAAATAGTTTCTTGATAATGGTATATTCTTAAAATACCTCTCAAAATCCTCTAATATTGCTAAAACTTTAATTAAATCTCAAAATGTAGTAATCAATAATATCCTTACCTCCCATTATGATATCTTAGAACACACTTCTATATATTTGTATCTTCACTTAAATTATGTTGATATTTTCCTCTATGACACTTTCATGATTTTACCAAGCTTACATTTTTATCTAGACACTAATTTCTTACACATAAACATGTTTGGATATATAAATAAGAGTATAAGTTAATTATTTACTCTCATCATGAAGATGTATTTTCTAAAAAAAATCCAATAGGATCATCTTTAATAGTGGGAGGAAGCCCAGTTGGAGCTTCATTGATTTACTTCAAGACACGGGACATAATATAGGGTATCACTCTATTTTTAAATGATTTTTTTTCTATCAATGGTGGAAATATCTTTATTATTCACTGGTCTTCTATTTACCATAATAATAAAAATTCAACTTTTAGAGGGAACATGTATTCTATGATACAACTTGAAGTTTCACAGAATGTGATAACCATTGCGACAGGGGGTTGAATCAGTGGTGATATTTTTTATTTTATTTCCACTTCAAATTATCCACTAAAATTGTTAGATTTTATATCCTTTTGAACATTATAACTCAAAAAATATATACGAAAACATTGGAATATAATGTACCACACAAAATATATATATGGTTTTACCATAATTTAGGATAATAATTCATTCTTTTGGTGACTGTCAATAGTCCATGAAAATTCAATATTATATTAATTGAATGAAATTGATTGAACTCACATTATCCACCTTCTAACTCCCTCAAGGTAATTATACTAACTCTCTTTATTTATAAATTAATCTCATATTACATTTTAGAAAAATGTATGAAAAATTTCTAAACAAATCAAAATATTTTTTCTAAAAAATTATATTTTTGGTATACTCCATCCAGTGTGAGTCTATCTGGTGTTCCTATAATTGTTTCTAGTATAATTCTATCTTGGGTGCCTCATATTCTGTTTGGGGCCTATTTTTACTAAATCTCTTTTTGGTAACTCTTATTTAAATAAGAAAACACCAGTCGTGAACTCACACAATGCTTTTTAAAACTGCATTATCACTTCATATATCTCTCTCATGTATGACCAATGTTCATTACATCCATATATTATATGAAACACTTCATATAGAAGTGATTTTATGAGAATGAGCTGAAACTGAAATATTAAATTTCAAAATTTCCCACACTAAACAATTTTTTTGTATGCCTCTCAATATATCTATAACATTTATTAAAATTAATAGAAACTCAGCATCTCAGAATTTATGGAAAAATACACAAAACCCTGTAATAATAGTTAGAATTGATGAGAAAAATAAAATAATTATTTTCAATTACTAGATAATTTTTCTAATTATTCTAAATACCCCATCTAGTAAATTTTTGACTTATGATATCATTTAGAACTCCTACATCTATGTAAATGTGCCTCTATTAAATGAAATCCTTAATAACTCCCCTTTTGTGATTTTTCTATCTGACTCATTTTATCTTATCTACATTTTTTTAATTTTTTATGTATTGTAATACTTTCTCTCTTTTGTACGCTTCACAAGTTTCCTATGATTGATGAATGTCGCAATAGTTCATCTAGAAGGATTTTCAAGTTGAGTTAGAATATCTTCATCCATCCTTCCTACATGATGTCACACATCATAGAGATACATCTTTTAGATGGTAAATATTTTTCCAAATCAACTTCATGTAATATTACATATAATAAAATCCTATTTTTTGTTTGACACCATCCATATAATGTATCATTGAAAGGTTAGCTTAAGTAATAAACTCATCATAGTGTCTTCAATTATCATTTTCCTTATTCATATGAAACACTTCAATCTTCCATGTATAATACAACTCATCATTTTTTTATCCATACTCATTGGTATTTCCACATCAGAAACCTTAGTCTGGAAAACTCAATAGACAGATGTCTTTGAAAACAGAGTGTAGAAACATGCTCTCTCATCGACATATGAACATCATACATCCCTTTTATGTATATTTTTTACATTTATATAATAATTTCCTAAAAATACTATTTATATACTAAAAATCATACATCTATTTTGGATGTAACTTTTTTCTTGTATGTCTAATAGAAATCCATTTTTTTCATCTACACCACTTTTACAAACCTTATTTGATAATAATTGTAAATATCTATCTATTTGAACTCCATTGATCACATTTCACTCTTTTTAATCATCTTTTCACCTCTCTATCTGATGATATTTGTAAAATATTTTCAAATGAACAAGGTTAGTTTTTTTTATTCTAGAGTGATATTGAATCTATCATATTAAACATTGTTTGATGGATATTTTTCCAACGGACTCAATCTAATGACCATAATACAATAGGATAATCCATATATTTATAACATATATCTGTATATTTAATACATCTCCAAAATTATAACATTAACACTGTACATATTGAAAATTCAACAATGAAAATATGGTATATCTGTTAACATGATATGCCTTTTTCTAGTCACCTTCTACACTCTCACCATATTGTAGCTTTTATTTCATAAAACTACATCACAAATGTTTCAAAATAATTTTTTAAATATCCCTCATTCATCAAAGGTATACCATCTCATCTAGAACGATGATTATTTTCATGATGTTAAGAACATGAATATCAGTAATACATTATATAAAAAACATAGTAAAATCCCTTTACATTTTATAAATAATTTATAAAGGTCCATTACTAGTATCACATAATGATTTATTATTAAACAACTCTATAAAAACTTTCTTATAAAAAATTTAAAAAACATTTACAAAATAAACATTTAAAACAAATAAAAAACTCATTACTAAAATACTGAAATGAAATTCACTCTATATAATGATCAAAAAGTTGAGACAAAAATTTATATATCACTTTACCCATATTTCTTCAAGATATCACTATTATTGGATAATAGAAGAAAACATTATACATATAACAAATCATCTATGTGTTTTATATAGAGATAGTTTCAACTCTCTTTCATACATAATATGAATATTATAAATTGGATTTTCTGTGTCATAATTTCCTCTCATGGCATAGAATAATGCATAATCACCTATATAGTTCCTTGGAATTTAAGCCAATGAAAAGGTTGTCATTCACAAATATTGATCACAATGATTTTTTTTTGTTTTATATATTTAATTTTCTATAATAAGAATTTATTTCACTAAATTATAAAGATTTAAAAATATATAATAAATTTCAATTAATTAATATACCACTATTTTATCAAAACATAATTAACCCTCTACATTATTTTCAAAATATCTTATCATGTAGACATTCTAGAGGGTGGGAACCATATATCCCTTCTCATTAAATAAAATTGAGTCTGATGGGACATAAAAAATTATTTATATAAGAATTTCCTTCCAACTATATGAAATCATACCACCTTGATCCAATGAGTGGATTCTATGGTGTAAAAATTTTGTACATGGATTTCTTCAATACTTACCTCCTGGTTACAGTATGTTCTTCAAATGAATTTATCCCTTTATGTAATTTAGTTTTAAATCTTCCAAAAACAAAAATTAAAACACCTTGATAATTGAAAAAAAACAAAAAAAATCACCAGACAAGTATGTTGAACTATTATTACATCTTAACAAGAATAATGTAAGGATTATTCAATTAAATATTTGAATTTAAGGATTTATATATTTAAATAAAAATTTCACATTTTATATTTATTACATGATATTTCATATTAAATAGATTTTATTAATGTGGTTAAACATGTCCCGATAAAATTAACACATAATCTAATATTATGTTAATTCCATATTTAATTCATAATAATTAATTTATTTAGAGATCATAATGAATCTTCTATAAATAATTAACCATGAAACTAAAATAAATAAAAAATGGTGCTTCCTGGTCATGATATTTTCTAATTTTTTTATCAAAAGGATGAAAAATAAACCCTTTCATCTATGAGAAAAAATATTTAACCACACTTTATTCCAGTTTCATAATTCCACTTAGGCTCTATGAATATCCTGGATCGGTTTTGCCACACCTCTATATTTAGATGACATATTCTAAATTAGTATCTTGATCTTTTTTATTCCATAGATCACACAAAGGTGATGGGATATAATCTAATAGTTAAGGGGGTTTACCAAAAATAAACCATGTATTAAAAGATACTAATAGTATAGAGGTGGGGATGAGACACATTCAAACATTTCAATTTAATAATAAGAAATTAAATGAATCATTTCACAAACATAGGTTAGTCTAATCTCATGATTATCCAACCATGCAACATAATTTTAAATGTAAACTATTAAAAATTCACATCAATTAATTAATATTATTAATATATTTTTTTTAAACAAACTAAATAATTATATTATAATAGCGTCCTCTATAAAATTCCTCTAGTTTCCCATCAATTGAAGAAACATGGAATATAAATGAATTCCAAAATATTTTCCAAATAATCACAAGGAATTTATTGAGAAATAATTATATCTATAAAGAATATTAAAAATTAGTAACACTATGTTCTAGTCATGCAATTTTGTTTTAATACATAAATTATATATTTTCATGTAATTTAATTTTGATAATTACTCAGTGACTACCCCGCATGTATATCGCATTCCTTGTGTCTATGAAGCACACAATGTTACTCAAAGAGTGTTTTTGATGTGAAAACATATGAGATTGATTCCATGTAGTCCATATAAAAAATACATAACCTCCACATTACAAATATTTCTTTCCCTTGTCTCATGTATTAACACATGTTGCACAATTATCCACATGGATTCAATGAAATTCTGTATGAAAAAGTTTAGAGTTCACAACATGTACCCCAGCGACATGTCATGTAATTCAAAAAAAATTATAACATTGTTAGATAGGGGTGTAATTAATTATAATTTTATTGTCAACATAATATTTTCCTCTTAGTGAATAATAAGTCCCATGAAACATAAAAGTTTCTAAAACCCTAATAAACATAATATAATTTTCATATACACATTGTGTAACTATGTCTACCAACCAGAATGTCTATAAACTCTGTATAGAATATCTGGTCATTGTTCAAATATTAATATCCTATTTAAGATCATATAAAACCGAAAAAAAAATATTTTTTATTTATTGAAACAAGTTTTTTTAATTTTGAAATAAAGAAAAAAATAATTTATAAATGAAAAATTAACAAAAATTCAAAATAACATTACAATTCATATTAAATTTTTATAAATTATTATTTTGCATCTTAGAAACCTCTTAACGTGTTCTAGGGGAATAATAAAAGGTTTGATCATTATAAATGATTCCAATTCAATAACTTTTTCATATTTCTCGTTATAACCAGATGGATTTAAGTATCGGGATCCTCAAGACTGAATCATCATATATAATTTATTATTAATTTATATAGATTAATATTTACCTTATATTCGAATTTTTTCATTATTTTAGTGTAATATGATATATTGGGTCATACCATGATTTTTTATATGATAAAATGGTATAACCCCACAATCAGAAATCCACACGTGCGCCAAAAGCCTCTGAATTTATTCATAGAAATCCTCTCATGTGGGCTTGGAAAATTATAACAGTTTCATTTTGTTTCATTAAACACAACTAGAATTATATCAAGGATGATATGATTTTTCATATTTCCTCTATATTCTAGATGGAATATGAGAATAATTTCCCTCCATTATTGAGATAATTCTAGAGGAATATATCTTTTGGTCTTGGGTTATTTTTTCAACTTTCTTTGTGTAAAACAATTATTATGTTTGAGATTGAAAAAATTTTATTCTTAAAGAGCTAGAGTATGTGAATAATAATTCATCACTGGAGATTATAATTATATTAATCCTCAATGGACATAATTTCTAAGTAAAAATAATTATAATATTTTTTCTTTGACATGCACTAAACACAAATAAATAAATATTATTTACTGAACATATTAATTAATATTTAATCAAATACTAGGTAGTATATTATATTTCAGTAGTCTACTAACTTAACACATCTTTAATTATTAATTTTATAATACATGGAATAATTTATATCGATTTAAATGAAAATATCACTACATTATTCATCGATAAATAAAAAAATATAATATTAAACAGAATATCAAAAAAATATTTATTCAATATTCAATTCAGATATATTCACTAAAATAACATGGAACTTAATATTTATGAAAATACAATCATGAATATTTATAAAACCAAACATCGGAATAATATATATATGAATCATATTAAACTTATATATTATTTTTATTTTTTTTATAATTAGTGGGTGACCATCTACGACCGATTATAAGTGGCATTAGGAAGAACCTACTAATGTATAAGGTTTTCATCTAGAAACACTTCAAGGAATCCATAATGAAATAATTTAGTGTCAAATTGATATAAAACATCATATAAATGAACAATTGTAAATATATTTCCATTTCTCTATATCACTAATAATTATAGTTTCATAATGTAGTCATTGACCAATATGCTCGAAGTATCTTTCTTTGGTATTCTATAAATAAATATGGTAATAGTATTACATTCCCAAGTACTTAATTTGGAAGTTCCATAACAATTATTTACGTAATATATCATGTTTCAATAATGAATAAAAATAGAAAATCCATTTTCATATTATTTCTTAATATAATTTCACTCATGATTCACATAACGTATCTAATATCTTCAAAAGTATATTCTATAGTACATTTCATCAATATAATAAAATAAAAAAACCTTGATAAATAATAAACTACTCTTAAATTATAAGAACTAATATATTTTTATTAAAAATAGTAATGTATAATGAGAAATATAAATATATATTTCCCACTAATAGGTAACATTTTAACAAACTTTTTCTCTTAGAGATTACCAATGAGGAACATTAGTTGAAGAAGTTACATTGTCTTATGAGACCTCCACCCATGATACATGTATCATCTATGTGTTATAATATGATATTATTCACCCATAGAATATGAATTCATGAATACTATCATAAAACGTATATGTTGTTATCATTTTAGGGAACTCCCATGAGTATTGAGTGCAGATAATATCCTTAAGATATAATCATATAAAATGTCACATAGAAATATAATCGTGATATGACAAGAAAAATATTACTTTTCAAAACAATAAATATAGTTAATCATAAAGTGAATATAATTTGGTTATAGGGCATAAAATCTAATAGATAAATGTTTTTAATGAAATTTCATTTTGAAGACATGAATTAATAATTTGAGAAACCATTAAAAATTATTATTCATAATCAAGTTGCAACTATTTTATCAAAGAATCTTGTAGACCATTGATAATCCAAATATGTCCATATAAAATATCATTTCATTAAGGATGATATCAGTAATAAGGATATCAAGTATGAGTATTCCTCTACACAGGATCAGGCTATTAGTATATTTATATAATATTTTTAACTTGGTAGATTTACTATGTTTTGGTTGAAAAATCATATTCATCCATCCCCTATCACTTGATATTGTGTGGAACCTTACCCCCAATCATTTATATTATTTTTATCAAAAGGGTAATTCTGTAAAAACTCATTTTACATTACTTGTAATCTATACCAATTTTTAATATTATAAGTGGGAGAGATTTTTGTCTATGGACTGAGGGGGAAATCAATGTCACGAGATAGAAATTTATTTTTATCAAGGGATTTAATTGTCTTCAAAACAATCCATTATGCATCGTGTTTTTTCATAACACTTTTATTTGATAAAAAAATGTTTTTACAATATTTTTATGATTTTTTAATGTTGAAAAAATATCCAATTGAATTTATTGATGAATCTAATTTAATTTTTAAAGTGTTTTCTCTATCATCAACTATTACAATGTATGATTGCAATATATTTACAATGATTTTTTTAAAAATTATCTTTGAGTTTTTTTAGAATATATTAGTTAATTATTTCATTAATTATATCAAGTAGTATTTTTAGTATGATAGAAAATAAATCTAGGAAACAAAACATGAATGTGGGAAATTGTTTCATTATGGACACTTCTTGGAAGTCTACTTACATAAATTCAAAAGGGTAGAATATAAAATTTATGATTTCTGAGATAGATTTTTTCAAATGAATGAAAACAATTTTTATCATTGTGATCACCGACTACAACATAATAAATTTTCAAATATTGATAATTCTAAGTTATATTTGGAGTTTCTGTGGCTACAATGTTTCATTAATGTACTCGTAGATGAGTATTAATTTACAAAAATGTGTTGGAACATTGTTAAAGAGGAATGGAAGTATTCTCACAATTTAAAATATAATTTATATTAGGTTTTATTTTATTTAGTTATGTTAATGTTTCCTTGAGGATACTTGAAGAAGTTCTGAGCCTATTTGAATAAAGAGTGATGTTGTTGGTTTTGGTAAAAATTTAAAAAGTTATTGATTCATAATATCCAGTATGATAATGCATAAATATATCTAAAAGTATATTCCTTACATGAATAAAAACAAATGTAAGGTATAAAGTGGGCCTTGAGATATGAAAGAGATGCATATGAAGAGTTTGAACCATGTGTAAATGTGACTTTTGTGTGGAACCTAATGTCTTAAAAATGGATTTTCATAACATTTATCTAAAGAAACAAAAAAAATTATATCTAGGTAATGAATATAAATCTGATAATGGAATGATCTTTATATGGTTCATATAAATATTATATATAATTAACTTATCAATATAATATAATATTTGATAATGGAAAATAATTTAAAAAGATAACTTCAAGAGGTTCATCTATCTTTATGATTATCAATCATAATAAATAATGAATTAAAGGGTTTTAATGTGCTACCTATGAATAAAAATATATTATATACATATTTTGTTATGTCTTAAAATGTTATTGTCATGATTCACATAGAATATTAAATTAATAAATATATTATAAGGGTTAAATAAAAATTTTGGGAAAATATTATCCTTCCACAAATCAAGGATAAAATTCCATTTTCAAATATAATAAATAATACTCAAAAGACTATGATAATATAATATAGAATGATTAGAATAATAGTATCATTGATCTAACACTATATGTTTTTTTAAAATAAGTTTATAATGTAAAAAATTTCAGATATTGATGACAATAATTCATCATTTGTTATTTTCTACAGCAAGGAAAGCATGTATGTGTTTGATAATTTGATGTATTTATAATGATAAGAAATATATGTAATGTGTTCCTGAAAACTCTCCTTAATACATTAACAATTATGAAATATTTAAGAGGTTTTATATTTTATTTGGTTTATCTTATCTTAATCTTGTAGTCAAAGTCCTTAGGGTTGAAGTAAAAGACCATATATAGTGAATATTATACATCATGTATTTCATCAAAAGATTTTATTCCTATTATATAAGGATAAATAAATAAAATCTACCTCTTTATAACCAATATAAATATATATTATGTGAAATAAATGGGTGAATAATAATTTTACCCAAGGTTTATTGTTGATTCTTATCCAACCCTTATAGGTGATAAGAATTGAATGATGCATTCTCATACATTTATAATAACTCCTATTTTTCATTGATAATATATGACATAGAATAAAATAAATAAAAATTATTATTCACCCATATTAGTGTTGAAACTCATAAAAACTATTATGTACCCTATATTTTATTAATTATAATTAGATACAAGTGTGAGAAAGAATTAGTGAAAACTATTCAACACATTAATCAATCACATAGTTTAATTCAAAGGAAAAATTACAAAAATAGGTTCAACCACCATCCAATCTCAATGAAATTTTATTTATCACCTCGTCACTCTTTATTTTATGTGGATGATATACTTCTTATTGAAGATGATTTCCTAACATTGTATTAAAAACCCCTATGGATGGGAAAATTTTTGACAATGAAAGATATGGGTGAAGTAGCTTGATTAGTGGGTATGATGATATATTGAGATATATTGTAGCGGTTTCTTATGTTGAGTTAGAGAAAATTATATTGGTATAGTTATAAAAACCTAGACTAACCCACTGAGACCTCATATGGGTTGGTAGATAGACCTAGTGTTCCACCCCATTCCCATTTTATATATGAATATTAATTATATATATATATATCATATGTTATAAGTTGTTAAATAAGAAAATATGACACAAAAAGGGATACAACAAACATCTAATGTTTTTGTTCATATTTTTTACTATTATATAATTATTTCATAACATGGAAACATATAAAAGTTGTAGTGTATATATACACACATAATAAAGAATTGTATATAATATAATTCCACTATCTTTTATTCTCATTGAATACAAAATTTATATGTTAATGTTCCATATAAGTTCCTACATATTTTGATATATTTAATTAAGAATCTCATAAGATGAAATTAATTAGAGATATATTTTGGTAATTGTTTCATGAATTGGATGAGGAAATCACTCATATGTTAAATAATATGAGTAAAATTATTCTCACCTAAGTAGTTTCCTAAAAAATATTATAAATCCTAATTTTTTATGATGATGGGTGTATGCTTATTTTCAAAATCCTCAATTAAATATCCCTTATCTCAATTCTTTATTCTCATACATCCATTATTTAATGTGGTGATATATTGATGTACATGATGAAGAATCATGTATGATTTTGGAGTGATACGACAACCCATAGATGACTTATGATGTGGAACATCATTTAGTTGGGTCTCAATGATCACAGTCAACAACATATAATGATAGTTTGAGTTTTTTTGGAAACATCAGGGGAATTTTCACTAGTTTCCCAATTTCCCTGTTTATAATACACGTTGTTTCAATATTATAATATTGAGTATGATGGTTTAGAGATTCATTAATCACTTAATATAAATTTAGAAAGTGTTATTAGATCTATATAAATCAATTAGTGGTACCAGATCTATATCGTACCCTATGATTCTTTTAATATTATTGAAGAATGATTATTAAAAAGTATTATTATATATCATAATCCCACCAAAAAAATAGAACCCATTATTTTTTTAGGATAAGACATTTTATTAAATTGGAGGATATCATATCTATTGATTCAGTATGAATACATGAATTATTTTCATCATATTATAAAATATCTTCTAGAAAAATTAAATGATATCATCAGAATGTGGTTTTAAAATAAAAGGAATATATCACATTAAAAATATCAAAGTGAATAATGAAATGTGATTCATATGTTATATATTTTCTACTAATATGTAGCAATTTTCTAAATCATTGATGAGTTTCTTTTATTATCTATCAAATTGGAAAAACATTTTTTCTTTTATTTATATTTAGTGATAAATAAATCTGTAATAGAGTATGACTTATAGTGTATAAAAGGATTATGTGTTGCATTCCCTCAATCGTAGCCTATGATTATACATGAATCAATAAATTTGATCATTTTAGAAAAAATATATTTCCATTCAATTATGATTTAAATTATATTATTTATAAATTATTTATAAATAATAGTAATGGGTATTTTCTAATAATTAATAACTAATAAAATGTATTATATATAAATTAATTATAAAGTGTTAATAATTAATTAATTAAATTTTTGTGAAATATATATTAAAAAATACTTTTTAACATTAATTGTTTCTAATAAAATACCATTACTACATTGTATATAATACCCTATGACATAGAAATGATGTGTTTATTTAGAATTCGTAATGGTAATATGTAATGTTATTATAACTTAAATAAATAAGGATATATATAATGTGTTCATATTTTAGGATTAATAATTGTTCACAATAACTAAAATGAATTTTTAAAATTAAGGGTTTCAATTGAGATATTATTTACACCAAAAAAATATTTTTTTATGATTTATTATATCAATGTTTAAAGAATTTTAGGTTTTTAATATTTAGATTATTTTAAATTATATATAATATAAATTGAAGTATAAAATATTTATATGTCACAAAATATCATAGATTAAAATTTAAATTTATATAATGAATATAAAAAATTAGTTGATATTATAAAATTAATATAATGTCATTATATTCATGATTACAGAATATCGATAAAGAATTAAAAATGGTAAACTTCTTATTATGATATTTTGATTTCTAAATTTTTTTATAAATGATTATCACTTCTATAAATGTCGAAAAGTTTCATTTATTTAAAATTAATTCAAAAGTTTATTATTCATGTAAATAATTTTTTTATACCATTAATTTATGTATTCATTACTTTATACTATTTACATGATTTATATAAAAAACGAATGCCCTGATTTAATTTGTAGGTATGACAAAAAAATATTTAGTTTATATCATCCATGAAAATGTTTTTTAATTAATTTTCTTTTGATGATTTTTTTATTCAATTTAGTTTATAATTATTCTATTATTTGATTTATGATAAATTTTATTCTCTCCTTAGTAATGTGTCTCTAGGGAAATAGACCACATGATAAACTTCCCTCCAGCCTAGATTCGTATTCATTATTTTATAATGGTGGGGGTTGGGATATATATTAAGCCAATATTTCCCAATTAGATATTCTAAATTTATTATCATACTAAACCATTGAATAAAATTTTATTGGAAATTATTCATATAATGTATATGAGATTTTGTAAATATGATTGGATTTTATTTTTGGTGTCTTGAAAAAACTACGACATTTGTAAAGAGTTACAAATTAATATTTCCTAAACATTATTATTTAGTGGAAGGAATATGTATTACAAAACTAAATTTATATAATATTGTATACATAAATCGAATAATATGTAATATTAGGTTGATAATTAAATTACCCTCAAAACTTCATTTGTTATTTTCCTTTCAATGTGATTTTATTCAAAACCTTGACTATCCAACTTGTTTTAAAATTCCATATATAGGTTCCCCTGAATTATATTTCATAAGGTATTTATGTATATGGTCACACTAATAGGATTAGGATACCATTATATTGATCTTATTTAGGTTAAACTTATATCAAAAATCCTGGTAGTATTATGATATCTAAGGAATAGAGTTGAGTTTATCCATATGATGGATTGGGTAACGAGTCGTCTTCTCAACTATCCAAATTTCCTTTATGGAATAATTGGCCTGATTACATTCCTAAATAAATAAATTGAAAGATAAATTACGTAATAAAATAATTTCATACAGACATATATATATAGAATAACTAGTTCATAAGATTAGTTTTAAATATGTTGTTACTTTAGTAGGATCCTGCATAATAAAAGTCTATATTAAATATTCGTTAAATGTGGTACTCATTCAGTAAAAGATTTAATTATATAAAAATATAACCATCATCCTCAAATTTTACCCTGATAAAATTCATTAATAAATGAGAATATTAATTTAAGAAACACCTCAGAATGGTATCATATGAAAATTCTAATTTTATGAGAAATTATATTTCTTAGTAGAAATCCTTCTTGGGAAACCAATTATTTTGTTTTTTTAATAGGTGAATCTTGACTCTTGTGAGAAGTATAGAATTTCTCACTTTAGTTATAAATGGAATTATATGTAACATGTCCAATGAAATTTTATCCCCTTCTTATATATGAAAAATAATTGGATATGTAAATGAATTTTTGAGACTGTAGGTTTATTTAAAATTTAATCTAGTAATGTAATATAATCTATTTTTGTTGATTAAAATATTTTGAAAAATTGAATTATTTCAAGAAATATATACCTTCAATTCTAAAGTCGATAATAAAATATTGTCTTGGAATAAGATTTCTAATTTCTAGAACTATATTTGATTGTACAAGTTGGTAAAAGTTCAAACTGAAAGATGAAATTTTTTTTGTAGAGTCTTATGAAATTTTCTTAAGTATCCATTCATAGTCGATGATACGTAATGGTATAATCAGGATGGACTATTTATTTAATAGGATTAATTATTTTGGGACAACTAAATGGGTTAGGAAACAACATAGAATTTCAATATCAGGTATTTGTGTTATAGAAATAAATTATATAGTTTTTTAAGGGTATATGATTCCAAATATATACGTTACAAGTGATGTAAATATAAAAAACATGAATATCATTTAAATAATATAGATCCAATAGATTTTAGTCCACTAACATAGAGATGAATTACTATATCAACGAAATAAATTAAAAATAATAAATAAATATTACATATAAATATAGATATGCATAGTTATCTCATTAATCTTATGTGATAACATAAGATGTTTGTCAATAATTTATTTTTATGAATATTATGAGATATGAAATCCATAAAAAATGTTTATGACTCATGAATTTCTATAACATGTTTTTTAACTAGACAAAATTTTAAAAATGTTTTCTCTAGGAGAAAAACATTGATCCATTTTTTTGAAAAATTTTGATGGAATATTTTTTTTCTCCAATTAGATGTATATCATAATGAATTATGTATTCTTTTCAAAGAAAAACTTTTTCAAGCATAGAGATATATTATATAAAAAAATATTTTAGTTTTTACATATTCTTACTAAGAGAAAATAAGTTTTGTTTCTAAATAAGAGTAATTTTACATATCATAGAATGGTACTATGAAGATAATATAGTGTCTAAGAGACTTGGGGGAATATTTATAAACATAGAAAAGTTTTATGTTATAAAATAGAATATTATGCTAGTGAATGTTCAAAGTGAATTTTACATAGTTTCATAAACAGTTTTGCATATGTGATGGTTAACTGAAATTTAAATAGTTCTATTTAGTTACCATGGGAATGTAAATATCACTAATTCATAAAGTATTATACAATTCCAAATAAATTATATTTAAATAATGTCAAAAATGAGTTTTATGGTACGTCGGAGAAGATAAATGAGAATAGTTAAATTAAAATGCAGTAACTAATTTACAGTAACGTTATCCTAAAGGGTTATCACATGTGACAAAATGTAATAATGTAAAGGGTTATATTAATTTATAATGGATCTAAATGAAAAATTTGTATGGAATGTTTTCCAAAAATTCATATAGTGTATTTATAAATAGTTTTATTAAAACAGTAGAAGTTATCTTTATAACACATGATATTGTGAAGCTGACGAGTTTTAATATGATAATAAATTTGAATATTAGGAATATGAGTCATAAATTTCACAATTATTAAAAATTTAATTCTTCACTTATAGTACTCACTAAAGTGTTTAGTGGGAGGTATTTATTTTGTAGTTACATTTATATATTACTAGTAGTAAATATTGATGTAATGAGTTAACAAATCCCTATAAATTATAGAAAATATTTTCGTGTTCATGTAGTATATTATATATTATATGTTCATTAGGTTCTTAAGTATGCATTTTTATGTTTTATTAAAGTTTTATAAGTATATAAAATATATTATATGTATGGATATCTGAACATTATAATTTTTAATGATAGATGCATATATATATATATTTTTTTCAATTTCATGAAATATAGAGATAATTGACCTCTCGGAGTGTCGATTTTAGTAATACTTAACAATTTTTAACCATGGAATTTAATACATTGTGAAAAAATGTTAAGGATATAACGAGTAGTATTCTTATATGAATATACTTAATATGATATTCAGCTAAAAATTTGTTTTTAAGTGTTTTTTAACCTAACATTTATACCACGTGGGGTTTCATACACTATGTATTTGATATACTGTGGGTGCCTGGATCATATTGGGAGTCCCCTCTACTTGCCTTTGTAAATATACCTAAAATGAGAACCTTTATAATTTCATTACTTTATTAATAACTCCTTGATGATTAGATAACCAGGGTGTGGTTGAGTATGTTTATGATCATGTTATCAGTTAGCAACTAACTATGATGGGTATTGTCCTCTAATATGATGATAAAAATATATAGTCCCTCTATTGAGATAGAATTGGGAGTTTGGGGATGCACCTATATGGTACATATGATGTTCTTACCTATTTTAGATGAAAAAAATGTTATTTTATATATAATGTTGAATGAAAAGTCATATATTCATAATCTTTCTTATTATATCCCTCTATATTCAAGGACATATGACATAGTTATATGGGATTGACAAACTATATACACCACAATAACTCAATGACTTAAACAATGGGATTTCATGAGAATTCATGTTATCATGTAATTTCACGGGTTGAAATTGGTATATAGATTCAAGTGTTTGATTGTGGCCACACCAGATAATTTTTTTATTGAGTAGTATTGATTCTATTCTAGTGACGACTCTTGGCTTACATTTATTAATCCAAATACCCCTTTTTCAATGATATAAAGTATCATTAGGTTACAATTTGTGGATAGTTTAGTGGGTTTTATTTTTCACTCAATAAGTTACTCTAAAGGTGTTTTAGAGTATATTTGAAGTGTATTGAATGGGTATTCACAATTTACATCATATGATGTGATGGAAATTTAAGTTAATGATAGATTTGCAACAAAGGGTTATGTATGATATCTAAAAGTAATTTTAAATATGGTTTTGTGAGTTTGTATATACAACATCAGAGAATCTAAAATAGAATGTTACTAGTTTATATTTAGTGTATGTTGTATATTAAATGGAATATGTCTTAATGAAATGAAATATATATATATATATATATATTACGGTGTGATAAGTTATATAATAGAATAAGAAATATACATGGAAAGGAATATATCTTAATTTAATGGTAATATCATATCCTAAAACATAATTATATATTAATATTAATGTATGGACAAGTCAATTATATGATTTCACATATCATAATGAATTTTATATAATACAATGTCATTGTCTTTGATACTCATGGTGACTTAAATTTAAGTTTTAAAATTACAGTGAATATTCTACATACATATATTTAATTAACTAAATATATCATCTGAATAAATATTTTTGATACACATTTCTATAATCATTTTATTTATTGAATTATAAATTTACTCATTTATTTAAATGAATAGTAAAGTTAATGTTTTCCCAAGTATCATTCTCACAAGATCAATAAGGATTATTTCCTAATGATAGCGGGTATGTAAATGATTTATTGAGCCTTGGTCTCAATTCACTCACCCCATATCACTCTCATCGTAACTTATTTGTGTATTATGGTGATAAAACGTGATGGATGGTGTAGAATACCGGTAAAGAATTGTGTGATTCAGTTACCCATGGATACCTCCAATTGAGGGATATTATTCTCTTACCTCTCCAGGGCCTTCTTATAACCCATATGATGTTAATTTAATATATTTTTATGAAATATTAAGTTAAAGGTACACTAGTTAAATAATTTTTATTTATAGTATATTTGTTTTATATATTTTATCATATTTGATCCTAGTTTTTGGTTTAATTATCCATTTATTCTATATTTTACCAGAGTTTATAGATCCTTAAAAATGAAAACCTCCAATAGGACAGGGGTTGAGGACTATCACCCAGAAGGCATATCACATAATGAACTTCCATAGCATATGAAAAAAGTAAAACCATATATATCTACATCCCAAAATAAATCCAACAACCTCAAATAAAAAAAACCCCTTTTCAAACATAAATTCATAGTGCATCTAAAAATACATAATAATGAAATAGGATAAGTCTGCAAATTTTGAGGTAAAATAATGAGAAAAATATATCAAATATAAGACAAATATAAAACTAAAAATAGGACTTAACCTCTTAAAAACACTCAATATAAGATCCAATAGTAGTCATCATCGCCACGAACCACTAAAACCCACTTCATGAAATCAATAATTTCGATGATGATCCTCTAACTATAGGTTATTAATATATAACATGAAAAAATTTAAAAAAATACCATGTAAGGTTAATTATAGAAGTACCTAGTATGACTCCCATAAAGTACAACAATGTGGATTGGATTATTTGTCTCAACAAAACTAGATAAAAGAGAAAAGAGAAATTGCATATAAATAAAGGATATAGCATTACAGATATAAATATTTATCAATAATTGAAAACCAATACCCTAATTATCATATATATATATAACGAACACATTGTAACTAAAAAACTATAAGACTCAAAAATTCTAAAACATTATACTTCTTAAAAATATTATATCATTTTGAATGTAATGTCTTGGACCACTCCTATCCATTTATTTTTGAAAATGTGATACTAGAGGTGTTCCGGGAAGTCAAGGTGACTTGTGGGTGCGTTTGGGTGGACTTTTGAGAAAAGTTAAAGGGTAATAGCTTTCGCACGGTTGGCACACGGTTTGCCTAAACCGTGCGGCCAAACCATGCAAGGCTGGTCTTGGAGGCAGTGGCTAACACACAGTTAGTGCACAGTTTGTCTAACCATGCAGACTAATCGTGCGAGGAGTGATTGTCGAGGCAGAAGCTAACACACAGTTAGTGCACAGTTTGTTAAACCGTGCGGACTAACCATGCAGGCACTTAAAGTTAGATCCTAAAATTGTGAATCTAACTTATTTTGCCTTCAATCACCTTGTTAAGCCCCTAATCATCCATAACTCGGGATTACCCTTCCTTGGAGGTGGAAGAACCTCTCTCAAGCATTTTGGAGGCGATCTAGAGGATTCTCTTCACGAATCGAAGCATGTTTCTCAAGGTATGTGATCTTTTTGTTTGGTTTCTTAAATCTACCTAGATCTGCTCCTCCTCTTCTCTCGTCTTCTTAGATCTATGCCCGTTATGGGTAGATCTAGGTGTCTGGATGACGTTTTTTTTATGAGATTTGGCCTTGGTTGTGTTAGGAGAGGAGATATAAGGATGATTCATGGAGAATCGACCCTGTTTCATGGGCATTCATCGACCATTGTGGTTTTACTTGAAAACCCCTGAGGTAGGGGATTTGTGGCTTCTCTAATTGTTCATGTTCAATCATAGAGTTTTCATGATTTACCCCTTTAGATCAAAATGAAATTGACCTAATTAAATACTTGAACCTGATTAAGAAATTGCATTGAATGCATGTTGTTGTCTCATGCTTGCAAGATAGTGTGATATCTATGCCTTGCTTGTTAGCTTGTTGTTCTTGATGAATTTGATAAAGAATTTAAATCCGGAATTAATTGATAATTAATTGGATAAAAATAAATAGGCATGAAAAATAATATGTTTCTTGTGGTAATATGATATTGATTAAGTTGGCATATTAAGCATGTTTAATCCTTCTGATATCTTACTGCTTTGGTTCATTATGTAGGAACCACCGAATTGAATATGTTAATTCAAAATGGATTTATGAACTTGATTGATTGGATTCCATGAAGGGTTCGGAGTTAACCTCTTGTTGTAAATTAGGGATAAAATCCTATTTTATGTGATTGTTGGTGTTGATTGTTTGAAGGATGGATGCCTTGTTAAAGGGCCAAGAGCCCATTTGTTGTAATGATTGTTTTCCTGCTGCTTGTGCTGTGTTGTGACCCTGGAAGGGGTGTTGTGATATCTTGTGTTGTGATGTGACCTTGGAGCGGTGTTGTGATATGTGAAGGCAGAGAGGCCTTGTGTTCGTGGCAGTGGATGACGACTAGAGTGGAAAGATGCATCAGTTTATTCATGTGGATATCCGGGAGGACACCGTGGATGATGGAATGGGATGGTTTTGATTATTGGATGTTGTTGATCCTTGGTTGTTTATCTTCTTTACTTTTCCATACTAATCAAGGTGGCTGGTTCTTCTTACACTTCTTCCAAAAGGGGCGATGATGCGCGGGGTAAGCCATGTGCTTTCTGAGGTTAGCCTCTCGAGGGAGAATTTTCCTACGCTCTTGTTATTGGCGGCAAAGACTCGACGGGTAGTATATCTACTCACCGTGTTGAGTCCCCTTGTGTTTAGTATCATAGGATGATTTTCTATAATTCTTAGTAATATGGGAATGTAATTCAAAAATTAATGTTTGAATAAATGATGTTAACCCATGGGGTTGGAGTTTGTTGGAACTTAATTTTGAGATTGAGAAATTTTGAAGAGACAATGATTTTTGAATGTGATGCCAAGTAATTGTAAATGTGGTTTTTGTTCATGGTTAATTAATGTGCAAATAATTAATTAACGTATAGTGGAATTGATGGAAAAGGGAATGAAGTAACCTAACGAAGTTCTTTATCTAGTTGTGTGCTTATAGGATCCCTAGTTTTAGAAATAGCAGCCTGGAGTCCGATAGACGTTAGCTGGAGTTGAGGCTAAGACTAGGTTTTTCCCATAGTGTGGTTGTGAGTTATATATATTTTGTACTTTTGGTGTTTCTTTGCGCTACACCACTCTGTCGTTAAGGGAAACTGACACCCTGGGGATTCTGAGCCCTGTGAGTGTTTTCCCAACATTTTGATGGGAGGGTGATTGGCTGAGTACCCCATTTGACCACACTCTCTTCTCTTAGTAGATACTAGTGTTGTTGGCACAACCTTTAGTTTTCCCCATATATGTGTGTAGAGGGATGTAATGTTTTTCGGTTATTTCCAAACCTATATTCTAGATGTAGTATCCTATGGACTACTATAGGTGTAACGTGTATTGGCTGTGATGGATTGATAATCCTTAGGCGGTGTATGTGTTGTAATGGCTTGAGGTAAAATACCTGATGTATGATACACGTTATATGGGCTATGGTGGCTCCTGGAACCTACCTGGTTACTTTTGGCTATGAGGATGGTGCGGTGCTTAGCCCAGGTGTCTGTTGGCAAGCCTTTGTGGTGCACGTGGTGCAGATTGTGGAGCTTAGCCCATGTTTATAAGGGTAAGCCTTTGGAGAGAGATGCACAAGACGTATGTTGTTGGGGAAAAGTGGAAAACCAGTGGGGAAGTAGTAGCGGGGTAACCTTGATATTCTTAGGAATATGCTATATTCTTGTGTGCATTACTTGGAGAGAGTAGCCATGGTTAGGTTGGGAACATAGTATACCTCTTAGGTGACGAGTTAGTTTCAATATTGTTCACTATGCTTTAGCATGATTTCCTTACTTTTTCATGAGAGGTTTTGGGGAGGATCCTACTGAGTTTGCTGTTATACTCACCCTATGTATATATAAACTATTTTTCAGGTCTCTTGGAGTAGGTTGGAGATCAGGCTGGTTACTACCAGCTTGTGGTTGTAGGAGCTATTCGGGCTTGTGATCGCTGCTGATTTACATTCTTTTGGGGTCTTGCACTTTTCACTTTTCGGTTGTAGTACTTTTGCATGAAATTACATATAGACTTGGGTTTTCTTTTATACTTTAGTTCTGAGTGGTAGTTTGTTGGTGTCTATCTTATCTATCTCTTCTGCATGTGTTATCTTAGAGGGTAATGCCTCCCATTTGTCTGTTTATAATACCCTCGGTGCTAGTCGCCAACCCGGGGCCTACTGGAGGCGGGACTCGGGGGTCATTATCTCCCTTTTCACATTGCTGCCCAGGAGGGGTACACTTTGTGGGGAGGGGGTCATGTAAGAGTGGTATCGAAGGCTGGTTGAGGGATATGATGGAGTTTGGAGTTAGGCACATGTGAGGTTGCATGGGTTGGTAGGGCAACAGTTTCATTCATGTTTAGAAAGTGGGGTAAACACTGGAGACCAGCAGAGACATTGGCGTTTAGGGCCCCCTATGATCTGTTGCATGAACCTTTAAGTTTACAATGGTTACTAAACATGGTTATATTGGTTGCGGGGTAGAGACCTAAGAAAGGATCAAGCATCATTATTATTTGTGCATGTGTTTGAATGGGTATAAATTGAGATAGGTTAACCTAAAACAAATTAAAGAAACCAATTAATTAATTAATGTTGATTCTTCCATATTCCAGGCTTAGGAGTTCTAATTGTTTGTTATTTTGCAGGTATAGCTCCAGGTCAACGTCCTCGTCAGTTTTGCGTAGAATACTTTCAGCAGGCTGGTCCAGCAGGTCGCCACAGGGTAGATGTTGACAACGGCGACGCTTGGAGGAAGACACTCTGAGAGTTTCTACGCTAGAGTATGCAGATGTATGAGGGCTCTGTTTCAGATGCTGTCGCAGAAGACAGGTTGGAGGAGGTCGAGATAGGCTTCAGTTTGATTCATGCTCTGAAGGAGCACTGTGTTTCCTTAGTTGTGATGATGCTACGTGGAGCAGCAAGGTAGTGGTGGTTGTTGTTCATCGGGTATTGTGAGGAGTCAGAAATCTCATGGGAGGAGTTCCGAGACAAGTTTAGACCTGAGTTCCTTTATTCGAATTCGAAGGCGTCTAGTCTCCAGGAGATTCTTACCCTTCGGCAGGGGAGCTCCAGTGTTCGAGAGTTTAGAATCTATTTCAGAAACCTTCTACGATAAGTTTCAGACCTTTTACTAGATGAGGAGGCCAGGGCAAGGCATTTAGAGGAGGCTTTGCATCCAGAGATCCAGCGCCAGGTCACCCCATTTATGCTGAAGACATATCTTGAGGTGCTGGAAAGAGCGGAGGTTGTCGAGAAGACTTTGGCAAGGACCGGATCGTCACGAGAGGGGAATCAGCACGATTCCTCACGGAGCAGAGCTGTGGTCCGGGGTTCCCCGTTTTCAAAACAGAAGAGTTTTCGTTCAGCCGGGGGTAGGTTCCAACCCTTCGTATCTCATTTCACTAGAGGCAGTACCTCTCAGGCCAATGCCAAGAGATCAGGCACTTGTTTTCTTGTGGTGGTCATGGTCATTAGCAGCGGGATTGCCCGACCATTCAGAGCAGTCATCGTGCACCGGGCACTCCGCTCCAGGTTCCTCCGTTGAGGCAGTTCCAGCCAAGGCAGCAACAGTAGGTTGCATCAGCTTTTGATCAGCAGAGGGGAGATAAGGCGGGTAGAGGACAACCCTATGACGCTCCCTGTCCTCAGAGAGAAGAGCGTGGTTGTGTTGGTGGTCGTCATCAGGGTTAGAGAGGCCGTAGAGGAGGTCGTGGTCAGCTACATGCTCTAGCATTGCCAGCTCCAGACGAGCCAGATGTCGTTCGAGGTACCTTTATCTTGTTTTCTACCTTGGTGTATTCCTTGTTTGATTCAGGAGTGACACACTCCTTCATATCACCTACCCTTTTCCACGCTTTGGGACTTGAGGTAGAGAGGTTTCCAGTCCCCTTGGCGTTGACTACACTAGTTGGAGGTCGATCTAGCTTGTTTGAAGTATGTAGAGACTTTGAGCTAGTGTTGGGGAAACACCGCCCTCGGGGTGATTTCCTATGTTTACGGATATAACCATACGATGACATCCTCGGCATAGATTAGTTGTATTCGGTGCAGGATATCGTTGATTGCTTTAGGAAGAAGGTCATCTTCATCGGTGTAGATGGAGATCAGGTGGTGTTTGATGGTGAGAGAGATCCTCGGATGGGTCATAGGCGCGTTCCATCCTTATCAACCTTGGCAGCTAAGATGATGCTGAGTTCTTCAGAGGATCGGCAGTTGGTGTTTCCTAGGGTCGTAGAGGAGTATCCTGATGTTTTTTCAGAAGAGGTTGTAGCCTTACCCCCTTGGCGAGAGATCGAGTTTGGGATCAATCTACAGCCAGGAGTGTCTCTTATAGCTATGTCTCCATATATGATGACCCCTCTAGAGTTACGAGAGCCACGTAAACAGCTTGATGGTCTGTTGTACTGCAGTTTTGTTTGACCAAGTGTGTCACCATGGGGTGAACCAGTTCTATTCGTGAATAAGGACAACGACAGTTTGCGGTTGTGTGTCAATTCTCGTCTCTTAAACAAGCGACAATAAAGAACCACTATCCTATTCCATGGATCGATTATTTATTCAATCAATTGAAAGGTTCAAGTTGGTTCTCAAAGATCGACTTACGGTCAGGATATCATCAGATGCGTCTGAAGGATTAAGATATCCCGAAGGCTGCTTTCCGTTGTTGTCATGGGCATTATGAGTTCGCTGTAATGCCGTTCGGAATGATGAATTATCTAGATGTGTTCATGGGATTGATGAATGATGTGTTCCATGAGTTTCTGGACAAGTTCGTGGTAGTTTTATTCGACGATATCCTTGTGTACTCCACATCTAAAGAGGAGAATGCAGAGCATCTATGAGCCGTTTTGGGAGTTCTTCGTCGACACCAACTATTCGGGATGTTGTGGAAGTGTGAATTTCGGGCTCAAGAAGTCCATTTCATCGGGCATGCTGTGTCCCAACAAGGAGTAGCTGTGGATCCATCGAAGATAGAAGCTATTGTGTCTTGGGCAGCCCCCATGACAGTGTTAGAGGTGCGAAGTTTCCTTAGTTTCGCAGGCTAGTACAGGAGGCTCGTAGCCAATTTCCCCTGAGTTGCAACTCCTCTGAAAGCATTGACCAGGAAAGATCAGGCTTTCATATGGACTGATCAGTTTCAGTCAGCTTTCGAGTATCTAAAAGGGATGATAGTTAGTGCTCCAGTCCTTTGTCTTCTAGCTGAGGGAGTTCAGTTTGATGTTTTCTAAGATGCTTCACATCTGGGGTTAGGTTGTGTCCTCATCCAGCAGAGGTCAGTTGATTCTTATGGGGCTCGTCAGTTGCATCCTCATGAACGTATCTATGCCACCCATGATCTTGTGTTGGAAGCCGTGGTGTTTTCTCTGAAGTTGTGGAGACATTACCTCATTGGTTATCGCTTTGTGGTCTTCACCGACCATAAGAGTTTCAGGTATGTTTTCTCCCAACGTGACATGAACTTGGGACAACGTCAGTGGATGGAGTTCTTCCAGGAATATGACTTTGATATATCTTATACACCGAGAAAAGGGAATGTTGTAGCTAATGTGTTGAGCCGAAAGTCACGTAGTGATGCTGTACGTGAATCCTGTGATTCCTGGAGAGTAATGGAGGAACGGTCAGCTTTCCATCTTGACATGGGAGAAGTTGGGGGTAGAGTTTTTCTTTTCCAGATGAAGGTACAATCATCCCTGATGCAGAGGGTTGACGAGTCCCTTTTAGGGGATCTAGAGGTGGAGGTTTGGAGAGACCGAGTTGTTTGTGGTGAGTCCCCTGATGGTTGGTCTGAATATGAACAACACAAAGTGTTGTATCATGGATGGCTTTTTGTTCCCTTGTATATGCCGGAGACGGTCCTCAGAGAGTTTCATGGTTCTTCTTTAGCAGTGTATCCTAGTGTGACAAATATGTACCGATCCTTGATGAGTAAGTTTTGATGGCCTGGGCTGAAGAGTGCGGTTGTAGAGTTTGTGTCTCGATGTTTAGTCTGCCAGAAGGTGAAGGCCAGACATCATGTTCCTGGTGGTCTTCTCCAGCCATTAGAGATTCCTCAGTGGATGTGGTAGGACATCTCAATGGACTTTGTAACAGGTTTACCTCGAGCTCCGGGAGGACATGATGCTATATGGGTTTTAGTGTATCGCTTAACAAAATCGGCCCACTTCATAGTAATCAAGGAGTCAAGCCCAGTGGACGTTTTGTCGAGGTAGTATCCGGAGGAGGTGGTGAGACTTCATGGAGTCCCAAGGATGATAATTTCTGATCGAGATACTCATTTTACCTCCAGGGTGTGAAGGGGTCTCTAACATGCTTTTGGTTCTCAACTATGCCTTAGAACTGCTTTTCACCCTCAAAAAAATGGTCCGACATAGCGAACCATCCAGAATTTTGAAGACTTGTTACGCTCTTGTGTTCTTGATTTGGTAGGTTCATGGATGAGGCACTTACCCTTGGTGGAGTTTTCTTACAATAATAGTTTTCACTCCACCATCGGTATAGCGCCATTTGAATCCTTGTATAGACGTCCTTGCCATTCTCCGTTGTGCTGGACTGGGGTCGGAGAGTCAGCAATTATTGGACCGAAACTAGTGCAGAATACAACAGAGATGGTTCAGGTGATTCATGAGAGGATGAAGATAGTGCAAGATCATCAGAAATTATATTCTGATCAAAGACGGAGACCCTTAGAGTTTGATGTTGGGGATCATGTGTTTCTCAAGGTGACTCCTCGTCGTGGGCAGCAAAGGTTTATTCATGGGAGTATGATTTCTCCCCGCTTTTTTGGGCCTTTCGAGGTGTTATCTCATGTTGGAGCTATGGATTATCGAGTAGCACTTCCTCCTTAGATGATTCAGATACATGACGTTTTCCATGTATCGCCGCTACGTCGTTATCTTCATGACGATTCCCACATCATCGATTTGGGAGATATCGATGTTAATGATGACTCCACCTTTGAGGAGCGACCTGTGGAGATCCAATACCACAAGGAGAAGGTGTTGCGTGGGTGATCCATCCCTATAGATCATGTCTTGTAGCGACACGATGGCTTGGAAGAGAGTACTTGGGAACGTGAGTCAGAGATACATGCTCAGTACCCAGAGTTGTTCGATGATTAACTATTTTCATGTATCATTGTAACTTATGTGGTTGTGGAAATTTCATGTTTATGAGATGACATCCTTTTTTGCCTTGGTGTCTTGATCTCTTTTGAGAGGTATCTCGGTAGGTGGTTGTTCAGACCCTATTTCGTTTTCTCTTTAGGTGGGTTTTGGATTCTCGAGGAAGATAATGTTTTGAGAGGTATCTGATGTAATGTCCTGGACCTCTACTGTCCATTACATTGTGAAAATGCGGTACTAGAGGTGTTCCGAGAAGTCAAGGTGTCTTGGGGGTGAATTTGGGTGGACATTTGAGGAAAGTTAAAGGGTAATAGCTTTCACACGGTTGGCGCATGGTTTTCCTAAACCCTATGGCCAAACCATGCAATGTTGGTCTTGGAGGCAGTTTCTGACACACGGTTAGCACACGGTTTGTCTAACCGTGCGGACTAACTGTGTGAGGAGTTATTGTCAAGGCAGAATCTAACACACTATTAGCGCATGGTTTGTTAAAACGTGCGGACTAACCGTGCAGGCCCTTAAAGTTATATCCAAAAATTGTGGATCTGACTTGTTTTTCCTTTAATCACCTCATTTAAGCCCCTAATTTTCCATAACATGGGATTACCCTTGGATGTGAAAAAAACTCTCCCAAGCGATTTGGAGGTGATCTGGAGGCTTCTCTTCGAGAACCAAAGCCGATTTCTCAAGGTATGTGATCCTTTTGTTTGGTTTCGTAGATCTACCTAGATCGGATCCTCCTATTCTCTCATCTTATTAGATCTATGCCCTTTATGGGTAGGTATAGTTGTGTGGATGATGTTTGTGATGAGCATTGGCCTTGGTTGTGTTAGGAGAGGAGATCTAAGGAGGATTCATGGAGAATTGACCTGGATTCTTGGGCGTTCATCGACCGTTGTGGTTTTCCCCGAAAAACCTTGAGGTAGGGTATTTGTGGCTTCTCTAATTGTTCATGAGAAATCCTAGAGTTAGCATGATTTATCCATTTTTATCATAATGAAATTGACCTAATTAAAAACATGAACTGAATTAAGTAATTGCATTGAACACATGTTGTTGTTTCATGTTTTCTAGATAGTGTTATATCTATGCCTTGACTGTCAGCATGTTGTTCTTGATGAATTTTATAAAGAAAGTAAAGCCGGAATTAATTGATAATTAATTGGCTAAAAATAAAGAGGCATGAAAAAGAATCTGGTTCTTGTGGTAATTTGATATTGATTAAGTTGGAATAGTAATCATGTTTAATCCTTGTGATAGCTTACTTCTTTGGTTCATTATGTTGGAACCAACGAATTGAATATGTTAACTCAAGATAGATTTATGAACATGATTTATTAGATTCCCCGAAGGGTTTGGAGTTACCCTCTTGTTGTGAATTAGCACTAAAATCCCATTTTTTGTGATTGTTGGTGTTGGTTGTTTGAAGGCCGGATGCCTTGTTAAAGGGCCAAGATCCCATTTGTTGTAATGATTGTTTTCCTGCTGCTTTTTTGGTGTTGTGACCCTAGAAGGGGTGCTGTGATATCTTGTGTTGTGATGTGACCCTGGAGGGGTGTTGTGATATGTGGAGGCAGGGAGGCCTTGTGGTTGTGGTATCAGATGACGCCTAGAGTGGCGAGATGCTTCGGTTTATGCATGTGGGTGTCAGGGAGGACACCATGGATGATGGAATGGGATGTTTGTGATTGTTGTATGTTGTTGATCCTTGGTTGTTTATCTACTTTACTTTTCCTGACTACTCAAGGCGGCTGGTTTTTCTTACCCTTCTTCCGAAAGGGGCGAAGATGCACTGTGTATGCCACGTTCTTTCCATGTTTATCCTCTCGAGTGAGAATATTCATATGCTCTTGCTATAGGCGGGAAAGACTCGATGGGTAGTATATCTATTCACCGTGTTGATCCCCCTTGTTTTTAGTATCATAGGATGCTTTTCTAGAATGCCCGGGAATATGGGAAAGTAATTATAAAATGAATGTTTGAATAAATGATGTTAACCCATGGGGTTGGAGTTTGTTGGAAATTAATGATGAGTTTGAGAACTTTTGAAGGGACAATGGTTTTTTAATGTAATGCCAAGAAAGTTTAAATGTGGTTTTATTCATGTTTAATTAATGTGCAAAGAATTAATTAACGTAAAGGGGAATTGATGGAAAAGGGAATGAAGTAACCTAATGAAGTTCTTTAACTTGTTGTGTCCTTATAGGATGCCTAGACTTAGAAATAGCATCCCGGAGTCTGAGAGACGTTAGCTGCAGTTGAGGCTAAGACTAGGTTATTCCCATAGTGTGGTTGTGAGTTATATATATTCTGTACTTTTTGTGTTTCTATACGCTACTCCACTCTGTCGGTAAGGGAAACTAACTCCCCAGGGTTTCTGATCCATGGGGGGGGGGGGGGGGGTTCCCCAACATTTCGATGGGAGGTTGAATGGCTGACTGCCCCCTTTTACCCCACTCTCTTCTCTTGGTAGATACTAGTGTCGTTGGCACAACGGTTAGTTTTCCCCATATATGTGTGTAGAGGGATGTAACGGATTGCGGCTATTTCCACACATATATTCTGTATGTAGTATCCTATAGACTACTATAGGTGTAACATGTATAGGTTGTGATGGCTTGAGGATCCTTATGAGGTGTATGGGTTGTAATGGATTGAGGTACAATACCCGACGTATGATACACATCATGCAGGTTGTTGTGGATCCCAGAAACTACCTGGTTACTTTTGGTTGTGAGGATGGTGTGGTGCTTATCCCAGGTGTCTGTGGGAAATATTTTGTGGTGCACGTGGTGCAGATTGTGGAGATTATCATAATTTTATATGGGTAAGCCTTTGGAGAGAGATGCACAAGACGTATGTCATTGGGGAAAAGCGGAAAACTAGTGGGGAAGTAGTAGTGGGTTACCCGTTATATTCTTTACTATATGCTATATTCTTGTATGCGTTACTTAGAGAGAGTAGCCATGGTGAGGTTGAGAACATAGTATACCTGTTAGGTAACAAGTTAGTTTAATTGTTGTTCACTGTGCTTAAGAATTCGTTCCTTTTGCACGAGAGGCTTCATGGAGGATCCTACTGAGTATGCTGTTATACTAACCCAATGTATATATAAACTGTTTTCAGGTCTCTTGGAGTAGGTTGGAGATCAGGTTGGTTACTATTAGCTTGTGGTTATAGGATCTGTTTGGGCTTGTGATCGCTGCTGATTTACTTTCTTTTGGGTTCTTCTAGTTTTCCCTTTTCGATTGTAGTACTTTTTCATGACATTACATATGCACTTGGGTTTTCTTTTATACTTTAGTTCTGAATTGGATTTGGTTGGTGTCTATCTTATCTCTCTCTTCTGCATGTGTTCTCTTAGAGGGAAATGCCTTCCATTTGTGTGTTTATTATTCCCTCGGTGCTAGTCGCCAACCCGGGGCTTACTGGAGGCGGGACTCGGGGGTCATTATCTCCCTTTTCCCATTTCCGACCTAGGAGGGGTACACATTGTGGGGAGGGGGTCATGACATTGAAGGAAACAATAAAGTTATTTATGATAAACTACTTACCCCATCATGGAAAAAATCCCAAGAACTAAACCCCCAGTCCTAAAAGGAAAAATACCTCTCTCTATTCCCCCATGAAATGGAATGGGTATAAAAAATTTGAAAATCATAATAAAACCACAACCCCAAACCTCTTCACCAATCCTAAGGGGTAATTAATGGGGAAAATTTATTTATATGTGCCCACCAATACCTGATCCACATTATCCATCATTTAATAATTCATTCCTAATAATAAACATAATGAACCTAATATTCTAGTGAATTTTAATTTTTTGTAAAAACATCATGTTCCAAGAGGACTTATGTATTCCATTTCATAAAGTGCATCAAAATAACTTTTTCCCTACTTATAGTATAATAATTTTGACCTTAGGTTGTCTTTGAAAGAGAGTGAACACAAAATTAATTCCTAACTTTTTAGTTATATTTATGAAATAAAATGGAATCTAATTTTGGATGTGAATTTTAGAATCCCAGAAAGAGTTTAGATTGATCGATTTTGTAACAATTAAAAATGTGGTGATCATTTCTTGTTTGGATAGACCTAGTTTTGTGATGTCATGGTTATCAATTTTTACCCCTTTTTATTATGTTGTCTGCTAAGAGATATATTTATCCAACCAGCCCAATCTCTACCTATAGAAAATTTTTATGATGAGATTATTCTATTCTAAAACCTTAGGTTGTTTTACCCTCCTTCTTATGTTCATCGAATTGAAGTGGGTTCTCCTGATTAATTATATAAATCCTTAACCAAGTGTTATTCTCAAAGAAATAAATAGTTCCAAAAGATAATTTCATACACATAATGAATATCCTCATTCATTCACCACCCAACCCTAATCTATACAAGAAAATAAATAAATGTATTATTGGAGGGAGAAAGGTATAATCGACCAAAAAAATAAAATTATGATAATCAAAACCTAATTAAAATGTATTCAAAATTTAAAATAGAAATTATTAATTGAAACCATATACAAAAATATGAAAGGTAATTATTTCATTGAATCACAAAATCAGAAACAAATCACCTAGGATCATCCTACCCCTTTCTCATTAACTCACATAAACTACCCCTCCATGGATGTAGAAGTCATTATGATTTGGGAGAGGGGAGAATTCGTTTGAAAATAAGAAAGTAAAAATGGAAATAGGTAAATAAAAATGTAGTATTCTTTCATCTACAGCATCCCTTTTCAATTAAACTCCTACAATCCCCCATATCTTCTTATTTATAGTTTTAGATCACAATTGATGTTCTATATCTATAATAATGAATGATTCTAGCAAAATCTAGGAGTTCTTGGTGGGTCCAGATCAAAAAATAGAGTTTTCATTTTTAATCTAAATTATAACTACTAATTATAGGTCGTTATAGAAGTTCACATGGTGAATTTTTCTAATGGCGTCAAATTTGGATGTCCGCGAATCTTCTCAAGGACTTCTTGATATCCAATAGTTTTTCTAGGTATTTCATGTTTTGAATGATTTACACAACATCTGATGTTATTTTTTCAAGATGATTTTTTCCAGTTTCAGTAGTGTTCTTAATTTCCAAGCTTCAAATTTGGTTTTTGACCTTCCATATATCATAGGATTTCATATTAATGTTGAATTCATTTGTTCTAGATTACGAATTCAATTTTTCAATGTCATAACATGACCTTTTTATTTATTTCTTTTTGATGACCTTTTAAAATAATTATTGCATCCTACCATAAATCAAAAGGAAAATTAAATAAGAGTATGAATAATAATTTAATATTTAAAAAAATTATGTTTTATATTAAAATAATCCTGAAATATTTGTCTCTATAAATTACCCCACACTTTCTTTTATTAAGGAATGTAATCTCAATATAAAAACAATTGTAACAACCTATTATTAATATTCAAATTTCTAAAAATTTAATTCAAACGATTATAAAATGAGGGGATAATGCTTTCAAGATTCACATAAACCACCAATTCAACTTTTCAGTCAACATAGTATACTTATAAAGCCAATTGATTTTTTTTTCATTAATGAAATAGTGGTTATTTTCTTATCATTCATTAATATATCATAGTTCATTATTGTCAAAAATTCCATGTCATGATTAACCTCACAATGGATTCATTTCTCTCAAAACTCATGATACAATTTCAAGTAAAATTATGATTATATACTGATCAACTGAACATTTTCAATTGGATTTATAATAACATCTCTCTATATTGTGTAAAGTCAATTTTCACATAAAATGAAGAGGGGTTTGTAAATAATGATATAAGACTCTGAGGTCTAAGGTTGGTAGGGAATGGGTTTCATGATATTATGTCTCAAAAAGATAGTTTTATCTCTAATGGATATTTCATGATATCTAATGTAATGTGAAATCAAAAATACCTTATGTCCTAATGATAACATGAATTCCCCAAAACTCAAAGAAAATTAATTATCAATTTAAGAATAACAAAATAATTTCAATATATTGAATTTTTTAGTTTTCTTCTTTTCCATTTTTTTATTTTCTTATTTTTAATTATATCTTTGAACGAATATAAAATCCCCAACCTAATTAAATATTATAAAAAGATCATAAAACTGATAATATTGAGTTTTTATTTTCTAAAAACACAACCCATCATTCATTTTTTTTTTATTTTTTTTTTAATTTTTTAAAAAATAAGAGTTCAATAAATGTCACATGATCTTATAATAATATCCAAAATAGAACCCCCACACATCTTCCATGCCACATACTAAATATATTATTATAATACTTCTTACATGTTAAACACATTAACATTAAAATATCATGAAATATAAATTGATCAAGGTATGAATAGAAATAAATGGATTATAATGTGGCTCAATCATAGAGATTTCATTAATGTCTTCTATAAGATAGAAAATGATTTATTTTATGGGGTATATAGTGATAATGGAATGAGATAAAATTTTCTTAATCATTTGAAATGTGGTTTCTTATAGTCATAGTTTTTACAAGTTCTAAGGAAAGATCTAGAAGGATTAATTCCACAAGATCACTCAAAAAATATGATCATAATTTAAATAGAAATTATTTCCTTCTCTAAATAATGTTGGAAATAGAATGTATGATTTTGGGTCAATCATTCTGGGAATAAATCTATAATAAAAAACAAATCCATATAAACTTCAAAAAATCATATAATGAAAATCGTGGAGAAATTTCACTTACCTGAATCAATTAATTAAATTATGTCAAGAGTCATCAATCCAATATCCACACATCACTCCAATTATTAAATTCTATATTCTACACATTGAATATCATTTTCCAGAAAATATAAATCATAGAATCATGATATTATAAATAAATTCATCTATAATAGACTAATCTAGTAAATCGCGAAAGATAGTTGTGGGAACGAAATTTTCTTTACAATAGATAAAATGTTTTAAAAACAAAAAATATATCCAACTAAAAAGATAATAAATGTAAATGAAATTATTCCTTATAAATGATTCTTCAGTTATGATGCATGGTTCCTTTTTTATTGTTCTTTTCTGAAGCACTTTAAGAACCTGTAAAATTTTCAGGCCATGAATTCAATATAGTTTGTTTAACCTTTAATCATCTTTGTTACAGACCTATAAAATTTTAAATAAAAATTTTATGTTATTATTATTCAATAATTCTCAAATAGGTATAATGTGATGTGTGGAATAAAGAAAAAATGTGGGTTTCCTCATGGAATTGCATTTCTATAGTGTTATTGGATTGACTAAAATGAACAATTTTAAAAACTATTATACTAAAAAATTCCCTCTACAATAATTTATTTCTTTAGTGTATGAATTTAATTTAAATTTATTATTTATGTATATATATTTAGAGGTAAATTACCACATATAGTCATATATATTAAAACGGTGACACACGGAGGGTCTTCAATGGTAATGAGGTTGAAGGAGTGTAATGTCGTCCACAAGTTCATGAGGTTTAGTTCCATGTAACTTCTTCATCCTCTCCCCATTTATAGTAAATAGGGTTTCTCCACTTTATTTTTTAATCTTCACAACACAAAAATGATATAAATTAATAATTATAAAGGGGACTTCACATCTATAATGAATCTTACAAGGCATCATTTTAATTATAGATTTGTATTACAACCCTTGAACATCAGGGTTGAGTGTTCTTATATGAATTATATTGTCACAAGTCATACTCATCCTTTCTTATAAATATTTTAATTTTCAAAAGTTTCTACCCTTTTTTTGTCATTCTCCTCTAGCTATAATATCCTCTAATTCCCATATTTTTTAATGGTGTATATTCATCTCTCTTAATTCCAAGAATGATTTTTGTTCCAATTCAATGGTGAACTTGAATAAATTTCCCAAAAAAATATACCATGGATAATCCTTATAGGTGTCTTTTAGGTGATCATATAATCTCATAAGGTAACTCAAAAACTTTTTATCTAGTCCTTCATGTTGGGTTTGACAATATTTTCTACAGTTCCCTTAGTTTCTATTTTAGAGACTTGTTATGGACCATTTTTTGTGGGTGGTATGGTGTTGTAATTTTATCATATACTCCACACTTCATCATTACTGTATCAATTCTTCTTTTGAATATGTTGTTTCCTCAGTCTCCATTGATTTCTCATGGTTCTCCTAATATACATAATGTGTTATCCATGAAAAACTCACAGAAAACATCATTTGTATTGCTTGTTTCTTCCATCACCCATTTCCAAACATAATCAAAATATAAAAAATTATATGAATTTTTGAATGGCATGGGAAATTGTCCCATTATATCTATTCTACACTATTGATTTTTTATTAATATTAATTGGTTTTTAATTATTTCTAGTCATTTTGAGATATTACTAAAAAACAAGCATTTTTTAAATAATTTGAGAAATTTTGTAGGATATTAGAATATTGTGGTTCATAAGATTCATATTATAAAACATTCTTTGCTTCACTATCTGGAAAAAAAGTAGCCTCCAAAAGCTAATGTATAACCGAATTCAACAACTAATTCGATTTTAATTTTTGGAATGCTTCTTCTCATGAATTTATCAGTATAAATGTTTCAAATTAATGGGTCTTCTCAAATATAAAATCATGGATCCAAATTAATCTTATGATGTGGATTAGAGTTTAGATGAGATTGTATATGAGATGTGACTAATGAATTGGAAATATAATCATTCCTTGGTATTTAACCTGAAATTATGTAATGTTTTTCTACGAGTTTTTTATCATTTAGTGTGTTCGGACATGGAATCTCCATTTCAACGGTCTGAGACATTCTTCTTAGATGAAGTGATGATTTTTTAGTTCCCTTGTTTTATTTGATATCGTAATGGATATCTTATAAGATTAATATCAATCATACCAATCATGGATTATAATCGCCTTTTTTTATTTGATAACATAGAGTTTAATGATTATAAAAACAACAAATTTTGTCCCCAATAGATAAGATCTAATTTATATGGAGAAAGTGAGACTTTAAGGAACTCATTTTCTCTATTGATGCAATTAATCTTCATGTAATATAATGTTCTTGATGAAAAGTCTATTACATGATTTTTTTTCATTTATTTGTGTGATGTATTCTCCCCCAAAAATAATTTTATGTTTCATAGAGATTCCTAAAATGATGGCCATAGATGCGTGGTTGCTTTATTGGCACTATAATGAGCCTTTTGTTCAACTCATATAATTGTTTTCTTTACTCATAATCATCATTAAACTCATATTATATTAATAGTAGTATTTATGGATGTACAAATATATTACTGAAATATTTTATAAATATTTGGAAGAAACCTAAATGACCTAAAAAATTAACATTATTAAGAAAAGTTGTATAATAAAATTATTATATTATTTCCACATTTTTAATTTTATACCGAAATTTATTTCTCTAAAATTATTTTTCCTAACACTATTAATTTTTTAAACATTAAATAAAATTTTCCTAATTTAGAAAAATAATATTTTCTAAATTTGTATTTTCTGAACCATTTCTAAATTCTCTATGTAATGATCAACAATGATTCTGAAAACAATAAATTCATTTAGAAATTACCCAAGGGTGTCTTCAATAAGATCAATAAAAATACATAACATACATCGATGAAAGGTGCCTGGGTAATTACATAACCTGAATGTAATCCTATAATCATAGAAAGTGAAAAAATGTATAAGTTAATGTCATCTTCTATCGATCTTCTGGTGAAATTAAATCATGTAAGTATGCTGAAAATCAAATAATGGGTTTTCTTGTCTAACCTTTCTTTCCATTGATTGACTAATAGGATAGAAAAGAGGAATTTTTTTTACATGATATATATTTATATAATATATAGACATTATCCTACTATTTTTCACTCATATAGGGATTATTTACTTTTTCGCAATGTTAAAAATTGTTAGACCTGTTTTCTTGGGCACCACGTGGATTAGGATAACCCATAGAGAATCAGATATTGGGTACGTGATGTGAACTTCAAAAAATATTTCCAAATATTTCATAAAACCTCAATGATATTCGGATCAAATCTTTTTTTTAGTTTCGGGATTGATCAAGAATACCCTTATAAAAAGTGTCTATTAGAGAATTCATTGGGGATAATCCTAGGGATATCATCTCGACTCCATTATATGGAATAGAAAATTATTCTAAGAACCTTGGTCTTATATTTTTCTTAGGTCTCATATTTATTATTTTGGTCAATTATCCATGGAAGTTTGACACTTTCCATAAGGTATGAATATTTTAAATCACTTATCAAAGGATTTAACACTAGACTTCATTGTTGTTCAAGGGATGATTTTGATATAAGTTACATACCACTAAGCCATGGATCCCTTATATCATGTAATTTTTTTATAAAATCATTTAAAATTTATCAGTAACCTCTAATGATAGCATTAAATTCGGATTTTTGGTTTTGGGGTATTATTATTTTCAATAAGAAATTTCTCTTCTAATAATTATAATTCAAGAAGAATACCCAAATATTTGATCAGGTTTACACATTACTCATGATATATTTCAGTAATGAATGATTTCTTGATGGATTCTTCATTGTATCTAGTATGTTTAGGTTTATTGAAGTACATCAATCATTCATTTTAAGTGTACAACCAATGGAATTAATGATGGTTTATTTTTGTATCCTCAAGAATGGCCTCCTTAAAATTATAGGTGAGTAACCTAGTTATTTTTTCTATAGAATTGTATGTACATAGAATATTTTAGCAAAAATTAATCCTCTTGTCCCGAATTTTTTTTAAAACTATGGTAAGGAAAATGGTGGATTTACTCACTAATTGGACCACCACTCATGTGGGTTTTAATTCATTAACCAACAAAGATGAAAACATTAAGTGATGAATTGAATTTTTTGAAATAAATATATCACATTAAGAATTTGTAAACATTAATCAACCAATAGTTCTGGGAATAGATTATTTCACTATACTTGAAATATATGTGGTATCAGTGGTGTGATTGGTTCTCATACACTTCTCTCTAAGTGGGTTTCCCCATTTACAGATAGTCATCCTCTCTTCGTGCATAACTCCTTGTAAATTTTTTCAAATTTTATGGATTTTTTATCTCTTCTAATAGTGGGATATTAATTCAAACATTTTTAAAGTCATCCGACATTACATTTTAGATTTGATCTTCTTATTCTTTTTTTTTGACTCAACTAATGATCAAAGGAACAATGCTTGGATATATTTATTTTTTCTTTCTAGATTCTGTAATATTATTTCAATCAATTATTTTCTAAACATAGTCTTTAAATTTTCTTTTTTCTTATGGTATTTTATTATTTGTATGGGTGGATCTTAATAATTCATATCAGATTCATCAGCCTTGATTTTTTAACAAGTTGGATCTCTTTTCTACTTTTTGTCATGATAATGTGGGAATTATCCTTCAGATTCAAAATTTTATAGGATGGAATGTTTTGGATTTTTTCAGTTATAAAGTCCATAAAAAATTTGAACTAGTCTGTTAGATTGTTTATCTTAATTTCAAATCTTGCAATTTTGATCGTTAGTTGGTTCTATTTAGTTACTGGTGTGCTAGTGAAAGGATGAACCCATGTATTATTCTATAATGGTTATGGTTTAAGGTTTTATTGAAAGGGTTGTGGGTGATAATATTGTTGTTACTCGAATAGAGGATGTGGTGGGTATTAGTTTTAATTTTAGTGAATCTTATGTTTCTGATCATATCCTTATTTATCATGGGTTTGACATGGATGATTCAGGTAGAATTGTTGTGTCTGAAAGGCTACATTACATTATTCTTTTTCATGTTCCTCAAAGCACTAATCAATAAAATAAATTCTAAAATAGTATAAAAAAATACCTACTATTAATTTATTTCATAAATTTGATTTTTCACACTAACCTAGTAAGGTCTTAAACCTTGGTTTTAAAAAGTGCTAATGAGTAAGCATTTTATACCTCATAGTTTCCTCTTTTTTCCTATAACTCTGCTGTAAAGATTTTTTCAATTTTAAATAATATTCTAAATTGGAAATTTTTCTTATTTTATGGAAATTCAAATAAATAATCCTCTGGATGAGGCATCAAGTTGGTTTCACTCATTTTTTAGCATTCCATTATAGAATAAATCTTGGATGTGGTGTTCCTCTACAATATAATGTGTGAAGTGGTAAGATATCTTCCTAAATCACTCCTATTACTAGTAATTCATCTTTCTAGTTGATGGGTGAATAGATTAGAAATCTAATCATGTAGTTTTCTATGATGATTCCAGAAATAAATTAGTCCATAAATCATCCTTGGAGATCATAACAATCATTTATCTCTAGTTGTTGTCGACTATACAATCATTCCATTGTAGTTTCCTCAAGTGACAAACATATTTCCATCCAATTTAATGGTTCTTCCATGAATCCTATGGGTTTTAAAATATAGCATAAAAGTATAAATTCATAAATATATATATATTTGATTCATACCCTATAACACTGAGGAATTTGGGAAAACTAAAATCATATTAATTCTCAACATTAAATCATTCATTAAAGAACTTGTACATGTTGGTTCTACTGATTTTCAAATTGTGGTGTGAAATGATCATGAAATGTTTAGTTCGGATTTATATCCATTATGCTCGGTTCATTGTGAACACGGAGAGTGTCACCGGAATCTGAATTATTTATTTATTTAAATTCCATTAGAATTTTTTTCCTCAAGTGAGTAATAATTTATTCAATTTCTTGATCAAAATTAATTAATTTTTTATGTATGATATGGGTTATTCAATATTAATTTTGTTTAGTTTCTGGAACATTGAAGCACAACCTCCTAAGAAATAGTTCCATGCTTTTTTCACTACATATATTAAAAATTTAAATGCAAATTTTATTTACCTATGTATTATGTTTTTATTTAGACCATTATTTTTCTCTAAAATATTACTACACAAGGAATGAATTTTTCACCATTAGTCGTGTTAGGGTAAAATATTGTTTTTTATTTGGGTACAAAATATGTGATTCCTAAAATAATATTAAATTTATTGATTAGGAATCAAGTGAGAAAGAGTTTATCAGATTGGGCTCTCTTGGACCTAATGTCATTGTATCATTGTTTCTAATTTTTACCCATTTTTCTTATGATGGCTTGTAAGATAGAGGTTCATATACAAAAAATTCTCTCTCCCAAGGCTATATAGTTATGATGAGAGTATTCATATCTAAAACCCCATGTTTGGTTGTCATCCTCCGTATGTTAGTGGTGTTGTAATGGGTTCTCTAGATTAAATAACGAAATCCCTAACCATGTATTTTTCTTCCCTAATTATTCAATAGTTCCTACCTATAATTTCTCACATGTCCTAATGGTCATCGAGAACACCCCACTCAACCCAAATTTATTCCACCGTATATAGATATTAAATTGGTTGAGAGAGATAAATAGATACTTGTACAATGAAATTAAAATTAATAAAATCAATATCTAATGCTACCACATTTTGAATTTTAAACTAATATTAATAAATTAAATGAGATACAGAAATAAGAGTAAATTTTTTTTAATTGCATCACACCAACTCAAAGAAAAATAAAAAAGGTCCATCCCACCCTTTTAAAAACCACATAATGAAACCCCCCATCCATAGATAGGGAAGTCATGTCGATTCAGGAGAAGGAAAACCTCACATGAAAAAGTTAAAATAAAAAGGAAGCCGGGAAACAAATCCTCTCAAGTTGATACTATATAACTTCTATCAGTAATCGATCAATTTCAATCCACCTTGGTATATTATTTATTGTATTATATCATTCTTGGGGTACCGTAAATGCATTTCTGGTTGATTATGGCCAATCTAGAGGAATGTTTTGGGTCCATAACAAAATATTAGGTATCCACTAATAATTTACATAAAAAATGTTGATTCTAGTTCCATTAAAGAATTTAATATTGTGAATTGTATGTACAATGTGTATGTTTCGTGAAAATTAATATTCTCATTGCTTGTTTCACATCCTGTAATATTTCCAGGTGTTTCATATCTTGAATAATTTAAAGGAGGTGTAATGTTTCCTTCTCTAATGGGTTTCTTCTTGTTTCATCATGGTTCTTCATTTTTTACCATCGTATTTTATCCCCAAAAATCCATATTTCATAGTTATCATATTGATGTTGAGTTTATCTCTTCCATATTCCACCTTTAATTACTATTTTTATACTATGACCTAATTGTTTGTTTATTTTTGTTACTTTTTCAAATAATTTTGTTCAGCTAGATAATCCCATAATAATAATTAATTATCAGTAATTGTATTAATGTAGCATGCATAAAGATATATTTTATATTAAAATAATAATTAAAAGTAATTCATTATCATAGACGCATAAAAACACCTCACCCAAGGAATCCTGCATAAAAATCCCTACCAAAGCGTTTGACCTCCCAACATTCTTTAAGAAAAGTAAAATCAGTTAACTAAGTAATGATCCCACTGATGGGGAACATATGCCCCATCCCAAGAGAGTTCTCCCTACACCATCATATGAAAATAAAAATTCATAATACCACACTCATCATTGAATAAATTTGGGTGTTCATCTGATTAAAAAATTAAAGTCTCAAACTACACTCACAACTAGGGCATAGTAAAGGGGCAATATAGGGTAGAACCCATATGGATCACAGGTAAGAAAGAAACGAATCAAAATAACCTCATTGAAATGATTCCGTACATTCACTATTCATGATGGGTTTTTTTCTAAAAAATAGGTTTTTGGAATTAATTCATATAACTAATAAGGGATTAGGTTCAAATTCAAGGCTCTTAGAAGAAGGTAATCCCTAAATATATGTTGGAACAATACAATGGTTTAGGCTACGAAGCATTTTATTAGTCAAAAATTGGTTTTGTTCAAATAAAGAAAATCTACCTATGTATAAACTATCCCTTTTTCTAGGTATATCTAACAAACTAGATGCATTATACATGGATTTTATTTATAAATAGTCAAAAACTAATGTTCATAGCCTACTCATCTCAAATTAGGTTAGGTTCATTCAATTTTACCACTCATGGCCAAGGCAGTGCAGGAGAATGTGATGGACATTTTTAAACCTAATTACTAGACATATGGTTACTAATATCGAACTCATTTATTCATTAGTCTGAGAAACACCTGAAAAATAAACCCTTATCCCAAAGAGGATTGTCTATAAATGACTATATAGATCAAAAGAAAAGGAATATGAAAAATTCTAAGCATAATCATGAAATAATTAAAAAATAGAAAATATACTTTTAAAAGAATAAAATATCAATATTAAAATTTAAAAATAAACTTACATGCAGTCAAACACATTCTCTTAATTAACAGTCAACAAAGTGATAGAAATTGATGATTAATAATGGTGAAAGATATAAAAACCGAGTGTCGAAAAAAAAGTAGAATCACAAATAATTATGAAAATATGTAGAATGGTTAAAAAAATAATTACATAAAAAATTAATGGAATAAATTTAAAATATTTATAGTTGAGAAAAAATGAAAACATTGAAATAAAAAGTGGATAATGTATTGGTCTAAAAACACTTGAGTGTGGTGGTGGCACCAAAAAATAAATATGATTGAGAAGTAGATTGTGTGAAAATAAATCACATCATGTATTGTATTTAAGATTCTTCGACCTAATATCTTCATATCATGTAATTATTTTTCATTTCATTTCTTTTAGATCTAATAACTCCTCAAGTAACTCGACCCATATCTACGACTGGGTTGTCTCTTGAACATCACACTTCATGTAAAATCTACATGTCGTTTATTTGATTCACGTTTAATGGGATTATTATCAAATATTCATGGGTTATAATTTATGTAAACCACATGTACTATATTCATTCCATGTTAACTATTCATATGATAGTGTATAATTATACAAGAATGTTTTGAATGAGGAATAAGCTTCATGTATGTTGTATGAGACGTGTAATGCCTATTTTGTTTTCCACTTTTCATCATTTCTTCCCCTAAGATTAGAGTTTCTAATTCACATGAAAATAGATCAAAACCCAATTCATTATCAGATAAAACATGACTAAAACTAATATAAATGTATCCAATATGTAAATATATATTCATCTTATCAAATTAACTCAAAGTTGAATAATTTCAAGTCCAGAATCATAAATCTTCTCAATATGGATTCGAAAAGAATAAATTTTAAAAAAAGAAACATGTATTATAACCCATAAAATAAACTAAGTTTATTATAAAGAATTCATCCCTCTTGAATCAATACTACATATTAATATAGTAATTCCTCTTAGTTCAGTTCATTATCAATATCATTCATACCGTTAATTATAGTTTCATAACTATTAATTAAATGTTATAACCAATTTCAATTTACAACGTAAATTTTTTTTCGCACCACTCATTATAAAATTTAACAACAGTTATGATCATTCCCATAATACATGTTCCTAACCACTAGCTATAATTGGTTCTATAATAACAAATTAGAAAAGTCAAATTAAAAATCAATCATGAGGGAATAAAAATTAGTGATTAATTCTCTCTAAGGTTTATTACATGTGGGTATATGATGAAGAAATTTTTTTCACATATTTAATACTATAATTCAATTTTTTAAATCTGTACATAGTGTTATTTTATGGGAAATTGTCACATTGTTAGTTTTTAAAATAATTTTGAGCATAATTGTTAAATGGACAAATTTATGGATATAATTATTTTATTTATATTCGTTAATTCGGTAATAAATTTTTATAAACTAAATTAAATTTTGAAATAATTTTTTTAAGGTTTTCATACATCATGAGGCCCATTTCAACCTTCGGGAGTCAATGCTCAATCATTCATTTGGAGGCTCAAATATAGCTCACAAATTAGGCCTCTAAAATTGTGTACAAATATGGACAGTTTTACTATTGAGATTATATCCCCATGTGGGCCGGTCAAATGAATCATAAATTAGGCATAGAAATAGAAAATAAGATGGATATCAACTTTTACAGAGGATTACATGAGTTATTTAGCTTTATTAAAAGACATAATGGCGTGGAAATTCAGAAAAGTGAAATATTGAAAGTCAAATGACCAGATTAAATACATTAGACTAAAATAGTAATAATGTTATTCCCATATCTCCATTGAATATGAAATTTTTAGGGTTGACTTAGGAAAAAACATGGAACAAACATTATGAAGGAAAATTCCAATGATTCGGCCATTTATTTATGATAAAGTGCGGATCAAGATGGTTTACAAATTGGGATCCAAATCATCTCACCCATTTTTTGTATAAATTTTCATCTCTTACACCACTTACAAGATATCCATTTTCATGGGGGAATGGGGGATTTGGTATATGTAATAGTTTTTAATATTTTAATTATATTTTAGCTTAGTTATTTTTCTTCTTCTGTGCATTTATCTTATCTTTCATTTTCTATTATTTGTTCCCCCCACAATTATCTTTAAAATCTTGACACAAATGGAGAACTAAATATCTTTTTTGTTCAAGAGGGTATTGGTGGTCCTTGAGTTCATTATACGTAAATGTTTCTTTTTATTTTATTCTAGAAATTTCAATAGTACTGAAATGGTTTTGGTGTAGGGTTCTACCAACTTCCGTTGTTATTGATTTCTTATTCCTGTTTTTAAATTTTCCTCTCCATCATCATAATTTTGTATCAAGGGTGGAGTACCATTGTGTTGAGGATGTGAGTGAGTATTATCATGCATACGGAGGGTTGGGGCAGGATAATAAAAATTCATGGGAAGGTGTTGAGTGATAGGTTTGATCTCAACAACGAGTAGAGTATTGAGAATAATTATTTTTAAAGAACAATAACATTATCACCATGATCTCCCAAGAACGACAATGATTCTTCACTAACATCTTTTTTTCTTCATTATTTTGTTTTGGGGTTTTAAATTTAATATTAATATATATTATATTTTATGTATATTCAGAATCAAACATCCACTTATGTTAGTATATAAAGAGTTTTATATTTGTTAGGTTTTAAATAGTGACAATATAAAGTTGGTGTGTAGCGTGTGGCCTCTTCAAGATCGACCCTAGGTTGTGCCACTATGGTACACTATTAGGTAAAAATACTTTATTGGTGAGGGGTCTACGACAAACCTCTATCATCATTTTGGCTTCGTTTCTAGGGAGGCCAGGTTCTAACTTACACTATTTTTCAAAAAAAAAACAAAAATAATCATAATATTTAGAAACCAATAAATTTAACTTCATTGAATATTTTTATTTTCTTGGTTCAACGACGGAATTTCAAGGTAATTTTTCATATTATTTTCATGATAAAAATATTGGTGAGAAATATACGACAAACCCCTCTCATCAATTTGGCACTTTAGTTGGGGAATCAAATGTCTTTTATTTCATCTTCCTTGAAGGAATTGGAAACTCAAAAGGAGGCTCAAGAAAAAGAGGAATCAAATCTTATTTTACCAACATTTCCATTTAAAGAGCCATGTGAGGATTAAATTATGAAGGAACTAGACTCAAACTTATCCAAACCATTTCCAAAGGAGTTTGAAGAAGAAGAATTTCTAGATTATGGACATTTGGGTGATCAAGCACCATTCAACCTCTCACTTTATATGGAAGATAATATAGAATATATACCTATTTAGATGGAGTTTCCAATGGACTTTTTCGAAGAAAGAAATTTCTAGTATGAATTACTTGAAAGAGAAGATTTAATTATTGATTTTTCATGTTTTAATCTTAATCAAGTTGAAACATTTTCAGGCTTGTCCCTTACTAAATTTTTCTACAGAGCACAAATTGAGAAGACCTTAGATGTTAAGGAAGGAAACACCCAAGTGGTGGTGGTCAATGAAGAAGAAGAGATAGAGAAGCATGTGGTTCTACTACCTCTTTTTCAAAACAATTCATATCATAAGGAGGAGGACATCATGAAAGTCATCATTGAGTACCCCTATCTTCTTTTTCGTCCCTCACTGGACCTTAATTTATCTTTTTATTCATTCTTTGGGGTTGGGAATATTCTTATCTTCTTTCAGGGTTCTCTAGTCTTGGTGTCTAATCATGGAAACTAATAGAAGTCACATGTGGTGGTTCATATTAATAAATCCACACCCACAATATGATTGGCATTAAACCACTGGAACTGCCTGATTAGGGACAGCAAAATCTAATCACCCACATGGGGTTCTAAACCATGTTATATCCTCTTTTCCTACCTCTTTCTTTTTATTTATTTTTATTATGCATTTTTTTCTTTTTCTTCTAGGAGGAAGTGGTAGAATTCATAAGCTTATCTCAATGCTACCACTAGAAAATAATGGCAGGTTGTATCTTTCCCTTCCTTTTTTATGCCCATATATTTATTGTTATTATGAAATAATCAGGGGTAGTTAAATGTAAGTGTGGGGGGGAGAGTCAAACTTCTTAGTTTTTCATCTCTTATATTATTTTTTATTTTTCATATTTTTATGACTATTGAGTTTCAATTTAAATTTTGATCATTTTTTCAAACGTCAATTTATTTTATGAAAATTGAAATGGTTTTTGAATAAATGGATTTTAAATGATTGATGATGTGAAACCTTTCTCCTTGAATTGGGTTTTCAAGCACTATAATGAGTTTAAACAATTTTGGAAATCCATGACCATGAAACATGGACTCAAATAATGTTTCTCATCCTGTGATGTATTCTGAACCACTTGGATATTTTTTTCCTAATACCCACACATTCCTGAGGGAAACATGGATTTTGTGTTAGAACCATAATTTTTGATTTTTTCTTTCGATGCATTGGATTTAATGGAATTTTTCTTATATGATTAATGTATCTATTTGGATAGCCACATTTGTATCTTGATACCCACCCTTACATATATCCTTCATTATCTCACAGATTCCATGAATTGCCTTATAGGTTTATGCATCAATAAAAGCTTATTTTTCCATACCTACCCGCACTCTTGGTAATTTTTAATGGGTATTTCATGTTTGAGTGTGGGGGAAGGGCCTTTCATGTGTGTTTTTTGGGAATGTGTTTCCCTTGATGGATGAGTGAGGTTTTTATCAATATTATGGGAAGTGGGTAATGAGAAAATTGAGCTTGAGTCAATATTTCATTGTGCTTTATATCATTATTTCGATTCTCCTTAAAAAAATTGATAAAAAATGATGAAAAAAGAGAGGTGAGGATGAAAATTTTATTTTATCTCCTTTTATGACTCATGTTCCTCTTTAAAATAAAGGGAATTATTTTCATCCACTGATTGTATTCAATTGTTAGCTCCTTATCTATGAAAAAAAGAATGAAAAAAATGATGTGCCTCTCTGGATCTTAAAAAATGAGAACAAAAGGGGGATAATTTGGATGATATAATTAATTTTAATCACTGATTGGTTTAGGTCACATTTCATAAAAAGGTATTTGGAGTTATGCTTTACACTTTCAAGGGGATCAGACTGAGGTTCATCTTGTGTTTTTACATGAATATTCTTGCATTGTACTAAAGAGTCAAAACATCATCTTTTCAGCCTGAAATTTCCAATAATTTTCTCACCAAACCCAAGCCACATTATTCACCTAGATAATAACTAATGATTGAAAATATTTTTATGTTTCACACTATGGAGAAACTAGAATTGGCACAAGTGTATGGCGGTACCTGCGATTTCCAAGATTGAGCATAGCTCTAGATTTATTTTCTCTTGAGTGAAGAGTGACAAAAAATTCAATGTGAGGTATGTTGTTATTGGGAAGTGGATGGATTTATGAGGTTGAAAAAATTTTAAATGTGAGGAATTAAGATGAGAGTGACTTGTTTTTCATAGAGGATACAAGATGGAATTATACTTTGGAAATGATCGTTGATGTTTTCTTGTGGCTGATTATTTTGTGGATTATGATTTGAATATATGATATTTTCCTGGGAGTGAAATGGTAATGATTTAGGGAGGGATGAAGAAAATATTTTTAAATATTTTATAATGTAATTAAATGCTGTAAATCCCACCATAGTATTATTTTATGAGAAATGGTCACATTGATAGTTCTTAGATTTATTTTGAGCATAATTTCTAAATGGCCTAATTTTGGGATTTAATTATTTTATTTGTATTATGTAATTAGGCCATAACTCTTATTAAACTAATGAAAATTTTAAAATTCCTATTTTTAGGTTTTTAAAAATCATGGGTCCCATTTAATCCTTCTGGAGTCAATTTTCAATTATTAATTTGGAGGCTCAAATATAGCTCATAGATTGGGACTTGAAAACTGCGTACAAATATGGACACTTTTACTATTTAAATTATTTCTCCACGTGGTCTGGTCCAATGAAGCTTAAATTTGGCATGGATATAGAAACAAAGATGAGTATCAACCTTTATAGAGGATTCCACATGGTATTAAGATTTATTAAAGGTTGTAATGGCATCGAAAGATAAAAAAGTGAAATATAGAAAGTGAACTGAGTAGATTAAATGTGTCGGACTAAAATAGTAATAATATTCTACAAACATCTCCATTGAATCTGAAATTTTTATGGTTGAAACAGCACAAAACATGGAACAAATATTATTGAGTAAACATTCCAGGATTCAGCCATTTAATTAGGCTAAAGTTTCGATCAATCAGGTGGACAGACTGGGAGCCAAATTATCTCACCGATTTCTCTATAAATTGTCATCTCTTCGACAACTTACAAGATGTAAATTTTCAAGGATTCATGGTGGAGTTTGGTATCTGTAATGTTTTTTTATATATTAATTATATTTTAGCTTTGTTATTCTTCTTTTTCTGTTCATTTTTCTTCTCTTTTATTTTCTATTTTTGTTCCCCCACAATGATCCTTTTAATCTCAATGTAAATGGAGAACTAACTCTCGTTGTTGTTCGAGAGGATAGTGGTGGTACTTGAGTTCATTATGTTTAAATGTTTTTATTTATTTTATTCTAGAAATTTAAATATTACTGAATTTTTTTGGTGTAGGGTTCACCACACATTAATTTTTATTGATTTCTTCTTCCCGTTTTAAATTTTTCCTCTCTGTCGTCCTAATTTTATAACAAGGGTGGAGTAGCATTGTGGTGATGATGTGAGTGAGTATTATCTTGAATGTGAAGGGTCAGTTCAGGATAATAAAAATTAAAGAGAAGGTTTTGAGTGATATGTTTTATCTCAACATTTAGTAGAGTGTTGAGAATATATATTTTTAAAGAACAATTATTTTATCACCACGATCTCCCAAGAATGACAACGATTCTTCACTAACTTATTTTTTTTCTTTCCATTGTGCTTTTAATATTAAAATTAATATATTTTTTATTTTATGTATTTTCAGAATAAAACCCCCATTTATTTTAGTATATAAGTAGTATTATATTATTTAGGTTATAAACAGTGATAATAGAAATTTTGTGTGTTGCGAGCAGCCTCTTCGAGATCGACCATAGGTTGTGCCACTATGGTACACTCTTAGGTATTAATAATTTATTGGTGAGAGATCTACAAAAAACCCCTCTCATCAGTATGAAATAAATATCAATCTCAATAGGAGGGTAAACCATAAAGTATAAAGCATTAATATCATGAATTTTTGAATGATGTAACTTCTCATGAAAAACATTGTGTCCAAGTTCCAACAGATGAAGGTGGGTCCACACGCATATAATGTATGTATCAACAATGTATCCTTGTTCCTTTAATTTTTTTGTTCATTTTTTTCAAAATCATGTATATTCTGGGTATCACAAACATCTTTTAACCACAAATGGTCGATCATAGGATTCATCGATCTAGTAATGGAGACTTTTGACTAATGTAGTACACAACTCAATATCTTTTTACTTTTTCTTTTTCTTTTTACAAATGAGTAGGATAATCATGGAAAATCATGAAACTAATCATGTACTGCATAATATAAATATGGGGATGGTTCCACCATATTTCACGTAAATTCTAACATACTATGTAAATAAACAGTGAAAATTACCCCATAGTTTTTCAATATAAAATCATGCATCATACTAAGATTATGGTAGGAAGGGATAATATGATTGAAATTTTTCAATAAAAAAAGTTTTTTTGGGATACATCATGCTAATTAAGGATATATGTAAATTAGGGATAAATAAAAAGTGACCCACTATTATTTCTTCAATCATTATAAAAATGTATATATTCAATCACAACCCAATATGATCTCAATTCATGTTCCGATAGGTTTATATGTCCCATCTATCTCTCAAGAGAGATAATAGAAAAAGAATATGAGAGTGTAAGTATAAAATCTTATTTAGAATGGGAGTATAAGAAATAACTACAAATAACTAAGGGTATATTATCCAATAACAATTCAATGAAATGAAACATCAAGAATCTTAAATTTGAATTAAATTAATCAAATTATCAATCATTCTAAAAATTTTAAACATGAATAAAATTGGGTTTAATAATCTTCAACCTAAATTTTTCTTTTATTTTAATGGTTATAAATATATTTCAACTTTCAATAATTCATTTAATGATAAATGTCTCCTCGATAAGTTAAAACTAGAAATAATATATGTTTGTCGGTAACACCCAAGATGTAATGAGATAAATTCCTTTTAATTTCTTTGATGTCTTCTACTGTACACTACACCAAGATTATCTTGTACTATAGGCAACACCATATTAGCTTGCAGTATACGTTACACTATTCTTGGCTCGTGTTACACACAATTTGAAGTTCATTTTGGGGAAATTATTCTACGCAACATTAAGTATAGATTTTGTTTAATGTATAAATGAAATAGGTTTTGATTATAATATACACAAAATTAATGGGAGCTTTTACTACACATAGCCCTTGAATGGCTTGCATTACATGAAATCGTGTCCTTCCTCGATAGCGTGTGTAGTACATAATACCGGGTTTCACTAAACAACGATATGTTATTAAAATATTATATAAACTAGCCGTTATGTATAGTAATACCAACTTTTTGAAATTTTATAAATATTATCTTTCAAAATGGACCTCATTTTTGGATTCGGAATATCGAAATTATTCTAGGGTGCTTTTTTTTATTTTTTTGAATACTTTAAATTTTGATGAATTGTGAAAACACTAAGTTATTGGTTTAAACCGACATTTTATTTAGATAATAATTTTTTTTATTTAAATTAATTTTAGGTCAAAATAGATACATAATACCTATATATGTTCAATTTAATTCATTTGAGTCATTTTATAATAATATTAGATATATAAAAAATTTCTTGAACTTTTTACCGTCTTTTACCCACCTCTTAGGAGAATTCACAAATTTACATAAAACATAATTTTACCACTTTTGTAAGTGGAATTTTAAAAATTAGAGAGACATGGTTGATAACAGTATGTAAAATGTGGTTCAATAAGATAAAAATAATTTTTGGGGAATAGTAACATGTTAGGTTTATTTACCATGGTTAAAAGTAAATAGGGTAATTAAGGGTAAAAATGGTATTATTATTACCCTAACACATGTCCTAATTCTATTGGATAAGTTTAATTCGACCAAAAACATCTTTAGGAATAATATACAAGCCTTTAGGTCCACTTGGATTATATTATGACATTTATTATTTGTTAATTAGAAGTAGATTTAAAAAGAGTTAAAATCAATGTTTAATAAGTAAAACATTTTTAATATAAGGTTATACATTAGATATATTCAATTATAAATATAAATTAGAAATATAAAATGGGTTTCTACATAATGATATTTTATTTATTATTTTTAGACATTAAATAATATAATTTATTTTTGACACAATGATGATGCAGTAATTACCATATTAATTAAATATTGACAGAATTGATATATAAATACCCAAATAAATGTAATTTGAGACTTCCTATGAATTACACTAATTTCATAGGTTAATATAACATATTAGGGTTGTTTAGATTAATATTTTCGAATTAATAATGCTGTTCTGAATTTAGAAAAAACAAAATACCAAATAGTGTCAAAATTGACATAAAAGAGTTTTTAAAAAAAATATTATATTATTAATTGATATTCTATTCCAAAAAAATCTAAGCTCCGGACATAATACTTATATAATAATATATATGACATTAATGAACTATTTGGGGTTCTGTTGGTAGTTTATAATATGCTTATTAACTATATAATGTAAGAATATAGGAAGACACAGTAAATGTTAGATTATTTAACTTAGAGTTAAATATAAATGATAAGGTTAAAATGGTAACCTAAACTTGCATAAAACCAACTTTTTGAGAGAATTTAGACCCATCCCCACCCTAGCATCTAAAAAAATCACTTTTGAGCCATTATAAACCGAATATTAATTTATTATAAAACAATATTTTAAGTTTTTCCTAAGGTTACCCTCACCTCTCTTATAAAAGGTCACCCCCCTTCTCTCTAATTCACACTTCCAAAGCCATTTGGCTTGGCCAAACCCTGCCCAAATACCCTATCAACTGTCCTACATTTGACCTAGAGGCCTTCATTTATTCAGAAATCCAACTTAAGGATCCCTTTTTATCAAATCAAAATGAAGAACCCGAAGAAGTGGTTAATATCTCACCACCTATTTCAAGTTCCTTTCTTCTTCCACTTACTCCTTCTTTGTTGTTTCCATTCTAAAATAATAACTCTAGTATCTTATATATACTGTGATGTTATTATAAAAATGGTACAACCATATTAGTTATTTTATCCATCATATGAATGAAAAACTCACCACATATGCATACGTACAACTTACCTTCTCCACGTCGTGGTGTAGTTTGTTATTCAGACATTTCATCATTTGGATGAGTTTAATAATGAGTACAAATGATATAAATAAGAAATATAACATTATGATGATTCTATATATATAATATACCATCCAATTATATATTATTTTAATATCAAAAGAATTATATTGTCTCTAGTGCGTATGTATGGACTACAGCCTAACTACTACAAAAACGGGCATGGGAAGCACCCCCTTATATCAGCGCTAAGAAAAACTGCTGATAAAGGTTACCCTGTGTCAGCACTAAAATTTTAGAACTGATAAAGGGAATCTTTATCAGTGCTTTTCTAGCACTGATAGAGGGCCACTTTATCAGGACTAAAAATCCCTGATAAATCCTTCCTGTATCAGCGCTAGAAAAGCGCTGATAAACAGTCCCAGTATCAGCACTAAAATTTTAGCACTGATACGGGTTAACCTTTATCAGTGCTAAACAATCACTGATAAAATGACCATTTATCATTACTAGAAAAGCGCTGATAAAGAATCTCTATATCATCACTAAAATTTTAGCGCAGATACAGGAAGGATTTATCAGCGCTTTTTTAGCGCAGATAAAATGTACAATTATCAGCGATAAAAAAGCGCTGATAAAGAATACCATTATCAGCGCTAAAATGATAGCTCGAATAAAGGTAGTCTTTATCAGCCCTTTTTTAGTGCTGATAAAACCTTAGTCTATTTTCTTATAATGTCGGTCGTATAGTGCCCTCGTTTTATCACGACCTAAAGCTCTAGCGGTACTGGAACCCTGAGACTCCCCTCTGCCGCCCGCTGAGTTCGTGTTGCTGGAACTCTTCCGCCCTCACATCTCATTTCCGAACCTCCACCGCCCAATGAGTTCGCATTGCCGAACCTCCGCTGCCCTCGATTCACATTGCCGGACCTCCGCCGCCCACTGAGTTCGCGTTGTTGGACCTCTGTCACCCGCAACGCCCTCTTCTGTTTGTCGGACCTCCCTTTAAGGAATTTTTTCCAAATATTTTTTAATATTGTTCTTGTTGTTGGTTGAATCATTGATGAATATTTATTGTGTTATTTCATTTGGATTCATTGGTATGTTTTGGGTGTACCTTTCCTTAGGTTTCGAATTATGCTCTTAGTGGTTCTTCATAGTTAGTGGTTGTATTCTCTTATTTGGGTGAAGGGATGTGTTCTTTGAATATTTCCATCTTATGTCCCACCATTTTAGTAAAAATTTAAATGATTGGGTGACCTATGCTAGGCCTCTAGACATTATTGGGATTTTATCTCTTCTTAGTGAGGTAGACGTGTCATTTGGAGATGCATGATGTTCTTGGAGGATATACATTAAGGGTTCTAGGGAATATTGGTTATCTGTTCATTTTAATTTTTTCATAGTTGTCCTCTATTCGGTGAATCTTATTATATTTTGTGAATTTTCCACACAATAATTATTGTGTGGAATTTATTTTTGTCTCATCATTTTCTATCCTTCGTACTATAATATTTATTTGGATAAAAAGCGAAATGATGGGGAGAATTGTAACATCTCAGTATCTATATCATCAAAGCAATGCTATTTGAGTTTTTTTGGGTTTCTTGAGGGGTCATAGTATGTCCCAGACTATCATAGAAGGTGTGGACGTGAACATGTAGGTTGAAAAGCTTCATGTGGTCAACTGAATGGCTGGTGAGTGTAATTGTCTAGGAAATGGGATTCACAATGGATACAAAAAAAATCTATAGAAATCAACTAGCTTGTGGGTCTGTAGTGACTAGACAGTGGGATAACCTATGGTTATAACATTTATACTATAACCACTGTCTAGATGGTGAGGTCCACTATCTAGCTAGTGGTGTCTTTGTATATGAGAAATCATCGAGGTAGTAGGGTAATTGCACCATGATACCCCAATTTATTTATTTTATCTTCTCCCTCAAGTTTAACTCAACCCACTCAAGCCTTGGGAGACCCTTTGGATAGTTTTGCTCTTCTATCCTCATCACTTGTTGGATTGAAGTTTCCTTCAAAATGCTGATCCTCCTTTTGCAGTTATTTCTTTTCTTGAACATCATTCTCTCTCCATCACTTGATTCTTTCTTCCTAGGGGCTATGGAAGCCTTGGTATTTTCTAGAACTATAATTTTTATGGGGAATTATGGTTATAGTATCTCTTTTACCTTTTATTGAGATCCCTTTTAATTGATTCAATGTTCTTCATTTGAGTAGACTCATTCAGATTCATTGTGTTTTGATCCCAAATATTCCAAGTGGGTGTTTTTATACTATATCTTTTTTTTGGGATTCATGTGTTTCATGAATTCATATTTTATCCATTTGAAGTTGGTTAGACATAGTTTGATCATTTTAAAGCACAAAATGACCCTATTAATGAAAATAATATATGGAATGGATGGTATCTTGTTGTGAATTAACCTTTTTCATATAAATAAATTAGGTTTCCCTCTACCGTTGGTGGATTTGATATTATAAATGAAAATCATGGTTTAAAATAAAGATAAGTTGATTCTTTAAATAAAATTACAAATGGTTTGGCATGTATTTGTATATTGAACCTTTTTGGGAATGATTTCTAAATTAAATTAAAATTTCTTGTTTTTAAATAGTTTATGGTATTGGTAATTTAAATAAAATGAGGGGGATTGATTTTATTTTTGAAAAAAATACCATTGAGCTTAGCCACCATCCATTGTCTGTTAGGGGTGACTATAATTTCATTTCTATCCTAGAGGAAAGGAAAGGTAGAATCCCATTCCAGAGGAAGGCCATCATGGAGTTTGTTTAGTTCATGGCTAGGAAGGGCCTCATTGATCTCAGCTTCTCAGGTGATAGTTTCATCTGGTGAAACAACTGTAGGGGCCATTACCGCCTGTGGTGTCTACTGGATAAGTGTCTAGCCAACATGAAAGGCACTAACCTATTCGCAAATACCATATTTTTTCATCTTGCTTGAGGTATTTTGATTCACTCTCCCCTTTTGGTTTCCATTTATTCTTGGCATGATCATTAGGAACAATTTCACTTCCACCAACAGTGGGTTAACATCCTAGGGTTCCAGGACATGGTTTGTGAAATATGGAATGAAACCTTTTAAGAGTATTAGGCCACATTAAACCTCAGTGACCTGACCTCGAACACTGATAGGTGCATGTTCGCCCCTTCCTCCTCAGGAACCTTCACCACCTGGGACTACCACCTGGGACTACTATCGCATATGGGCTCATTTAAAGTATTTTGATAGATGGAATGATACCTTGTGTTTATTGGATTATTAACACCAGTTTTTGAGATTTATGTGTGAATATATACTTATTATATTTTCTTATTATTTCTTACACACCACCACTTGAGTTGAGTAACCTAATTGAAATCTATATTGGTACTTTGGTTCTGATGTGGATATGGTTATTTATGTGTTTGTGACATGTGTATGTGTGGATATATGGGTACTTAGGCATGATGATATTGAATATAGGCCAGAAACCTTGGAGTGGTAGATGTATCATTCTTGATTATTCTTGTGTTTGGTCTGGGGTGATTTGAGGAAACTATAATGAATCTAAAGTAATTATATTTAATGAAGATGAATAAATACTAATGGTTAGGCTCTATTAATCTCTATTTTTATAAGGAAGTGGTTCTATTATACTGTATTTGGAAGTCTTGTTTTGTGTACTTTAACCATAAATACTAATATTTGAGTTTCAAATAGGATGAAGATGAATAAAGATTGGATGGATTCTAATATTTTAACAATAGAGTACGAGAACAGAGTGAAAGAGTTCTTCAAGTTTGCAAAGGATCACTCAAAAGATCCTTCTCAAATCCTTTTTCTGTGTTTACATTGTTGGTATTCTAGACTACTTACTCTAGAGGAGTTGGAAGAATAATTCATATGTCATGGAATGGATTTGAGTTATAATTGTTGGAATAAACACGGAGAAAAAGTGAATGTAGTTACTGGCTGGGATAAAACTGTGTTTTATGGATCATCAGATATGAATATAAATATGGATAATGAAGAAGACTGTATGGAGGATGTGATTACAAATGTTAATGATGATGAAGATTGTAGTGAGTAAATGAAAAAGAAAATTCATGATGATCTCCGTGATTGACCAAAATAGTTTGAGAAATTAAAGAGTTGTGCGAAGACGCCGTTGTATGCTTCTTCCACTAAGTATACAACATTTTCAGCTGTAATGAAGTTTTATAAATTGAAAGCAGGCAACGGATGGAGTGATGTCAGTTTTACGTAACTACTTGCTCACTTTAATGACATGCTCCTGGAAGATAATGAGCTCCCAAGCCGTACATATGAAGCTAGAGGAAAGCTATGCTTGATGGGTATGATTTCTGAAATAATACATGCCTGCTCGAAAGACTGTATATTATTTCGCAAGAAGAAAAAATCACTTACAGAATGCCCAATTTGTGGTGCTTCTCGATATGAGAAAGATAAATCCAATCCTACAAAAGTTTTATGGTACTTTATAATCATTCAATGGTTTAGGCATCTATATGGAAGTGAAGAAACTGCAAGACAATTATCATGGCATGCAGATAAAATAAATAAAGATGGGAAATTACTTCATCCGAACGACTCTCCTCAATGGAAGAAAATTGATCATGAGTATCTTGAATTTGGAAAAGTGACGAGAAACCTTTGTCTGGTGTTATCTACAGATGGAGTGAATCCTTTTGGTTTTCAAACCAGCACTCATAGTACATTTCCCGTTATGTTGGTAAATTAAAAATTTCCACCCTGGTTATGCATGAAGCAGAAATTCATCATATTATCTATTCTTATATCAGGACCAAAACAAACAGGTAATGATTTTGATGTTTATCTGGCTTCTTTGATCGATGATTTGATGTTATTGTGGGACTCATGGGTAATGTTGTATGAGGATTATAAAAGTGAATACTTAACATTGAGAGCGATGTTGTATGGGACAATAAATGATTTCCTTGCTTAAGGAAATTTGTCAGGATATAGCATTAATAGAACTCAAGGGTGTCCTGTGTGCAAAGAAGATACAGAATCAATTAGGTTGAAACATTCATCAAAATATATGTTTCTAGGACATCGTAGATTTCTACCTCATCGGCATAAGTACCGATCTTGGACGACATCCTTCAATGGAAGTTCAGAAAAAACATGCAACACCGTCTCCACTAATGGGTGATCTGCTGTTTGCGAAAGTAAAATATCTGAACACTATTTTTGGAAAACCGTTTTTGAAAAACCATACGAAAATCCGTTGGAAAAAGAGATCATTTTTTTAATTACCATACGGGAATTTTTTGTACGTTAGACTTTTTCTTGATGTAATGTATGTGGAAAAAAACATATGTGACAGTGCTATCGGAACATTGCTAAATTACCTTAGAAAAAAAAAGATTGAATTAAAGCAAGGTTTGACATGGTTAACATGGGAATACAAGAAGAGTTGGCTCCTGTGAATGGTGAAAATCAAATGTTTCTTCCTCCATCTGCTTATAATCATTCTAGGGCAGAGAGATATCAGTTTTTAAACATCTTCAATGATGTAAAGGTTCCAGAGGGGTACTCATCAAATATCAAGAACATTGTTTCAATGAATGATTTGAATTTAAAAGGTTTGAAATCACATGATTGCCATGTTTTGATGCAAGATCTAATTCCTATAGCTTTATGTTGAATTTTTACTACGAATGTTCTTTATACATTAACCAAACTTTGTTTATTTTTTAAATCTATATGTAGCAATGTTTTAGACCCGGGGAAATTGCCAACTATGGAAAAAGAAAATTTCATCATATTATATGAATTAGAAATGTTCTTCCTGCCAACTTTCTTTGATATGATGGTTCATTTGATGATTCACCTGGTGAGAGAGATTCGACTTTGTGGTCCTGTGCACTATAGTTGGATGTATCCTATTGAATGGTATATGAAGATTTTGAAAGGGTATGTCAAAAATTGAAGTCATCTAGAGGGTTGTATAGTGGAGTGATATATTTTTTAGGAAGACATTGAATTTTGTACTAAATACCTATCTGATGTCGAAAGCATTGGTATCCAGAAATCTCATCACATTGGACGCATTGAGGGTGGGGGAATTTCTGGAAGAGAAGTTGTGACAATCAGTAATAAAGATCGGGAGTAGGCCCATCTTTATGTTTTGCATAACAGTTGGGGTGTTTCTCCACATATTGAAACTCACAAAGAAATTCTTAGGCAGTTGAATCCATCAAGGGCTGAAAATGGTTATTAGATACACATAATCACCAGTTTATAGGACGGTTTCTGGACCATATTTTTAATCAGTTGGATGAAAATATGAATTCAATTTCAGAATGACTTCGATGGCTAGCCACTAGACCAAGTGTGTATGTATTATCTTATAGTGGTTATGTAATTAATAGTTATACATTCTATACAGATTAACATGATGAAGATATTACCATTAAAAATAGTGTAGTTACACTAGTGGCTGAAGCGATTCATGTTTCTGGTAGTAAGGAGAGAAATCCAATTTATGTAAATATATCATACTTTGGCATTATCAAACTAATATAGGAGTTGGATTATATGACATTCCAATTGCCGATTTTTTAATGCAAATGGATTGATAACAACAATGGTGTTAAAATAGATGAATGGGGATTTGTGAAAGTTGATTTTAGTAAAGAAGTGTACAAATATGAATAGTTTATAATGGCATTACAAGAGGTACAAGTTTTTTATGTTCCAGATCCTGCAAACTGAAAGTGGTCGATTTTTATGTTATCGTCCAAAACTATTGAAGGTTCCGATGAAAATTCAGTTGAGGATGATCCTTTTAGTGGTACATCGCAATCATTTCGGAGCAGTCCCAATGCAGATGATGTTTTGTATGGTAGAGGAGACCACAATGATGGGATTTGGATAATCGATAGAGGTTTCAAATCCCTTCAACCATTGAAAAAATGAAAGAGAGTTCAATAAACAGATTATATTTTGTTTGTAATATAGATCTTGTTATCTCATGTTATTATCTTATCATTACTGAATTTATGTAATATGAATTAATTGTTAAACCTCTTTTGTAGATAATGAATTTTGCACATTCTGGTGCTCCTAACCTTGATATTGAACAAGTCTCTCAAGATGCCCCTGCTACGGCTGCTGCTACTCCTGTAGCTCATGCTGCTGCTGCTGCAGCTCTTACTGCAGCTCCTGTTGCTCCTACTCCTCCTCCTATTGCAGCTCTTGCTGCTCCTGCTGTGGCTACTGCTGCTCCTACTGCTATGGCTCCTACTGCTCCTAGTGTTGAGATCCAACAACCATCATCACATGCCCTTGATAATATTCCATATGAACACATAGATGATGTTTATATCGATGAAATGGTCAGGAATGAAGGATCGACATCACATAAAACAAAGGTGCGTCGTAGTTTGATGGTGTTAGCCAAAATTATTAAGGCAAAAAGAAAAGAAATCAAATTTGAAGTCGGATGGAATGCACGAGGACAACATTTGAATCTCAACAAGTCTATGTTTAGAAGCTACATTGGAGTTATCACACAGCAACGCGTACCGATTGACATAGATTCATGGAACCATGTTGTGTCAGGGATGAAGGCTGTGATCTGTGAAGAAATTACAGTAACATTATGAATTTATTTCTTTACTCAACTAGAAAATAAAATAATGAAACAATGTCTTACTCTTCTCAATATCTGGAAGAGTACATTTATAGTAGACGATTCACACAAGGATTATGTACTAAGGCTTGTAGGAAAGATTCATCGAGGTTTTTGCACTATTTTAACATGGTGTCACCTGAAAAATTCTAAAGGTAAAATTAACTCGCACCCAATAATTTTATACGCTCACCTGATATCCCAAGAAGCATGGGATGCATTTATTGGCTGTCATGGGGATGAGAAGTTTCAGTTACATTATGGGTGATAATACGTTGTTTGAGGATACCTATATTCATCACATTGATTGTCAATATTTCAATTATGAAATAGAAAATCTTTACTGAAAATAAGGAACGTGCATAAAAACCAACATACCCCTATCATAAAGCAACGATGGGGTACGATTCATTAGAAAAGAAAATAGTACATATTTTAAATTTACAGTAATATTGTTAGGTTCCAATAAAAAACATCATAATAATCTTTATATGTTGATATGTAGAATGTTGAGTTTAAAACCAAATGCACTTCCATCCCACGTCATGTGCTATGAAGGAGGCACATTTGAACAAATAAGGGAAGTTAGTAGATGAGAACACACAGAATGTGTGGGAAATATGTTTAAGTATGACATGACGATAAAAATATTTGATTAAAATTTCTATTACATAAAAATAATTAGTTTTTTTCCTATATCCTATAGTCACAGGAATCAGCTACTCCTATAGAGGAAATAGACATATTATTGATGGCTTTGAAGCAGCCAAAAAAATACGGTCGTGTCAGAGGTGCATGGTTTGGGGTGACACCCCGAGTATATTGTGTAAAGAAGAAAAAAATGGATGATACAGATTAAAAATTGTAACAAATGAGCGAAAAAATATAAAGCCTTGAAGAATGATTGCAATGGCAGGGAGAGTTGCTAGAAAATTTTATGGGTAGGAAGCAAAGGGAGGACACAACTTAGGAACAACCAACGCGTGAACATCCCGCCCCACCCCCACTAGCTTTGAGGCGAGCCATTTGCCTCAAAGAACTGTCTTATCCATGGTAATCAATATTCTAATAATTGTTCCCATGAAATGTGAATCAGAAAAACACTGATAATTCTTCAGTACTGATCTTATACAGGGTGATAATGATTGTGATTTATATCTATCAACACCCATCTATCACCTTGTAGCAAGGGCTACAGTGTTCAATATCCCAGATGCCAAAATGCATAATAGATCACTTCTGAAAGATCATCTGAAAGTCATGATTTCTATAGATCATGAGCCAAATGCAGAGCAACCGATTCCACACGATGATGATGATATTCATACGGTCAAAAAGGCTATTGGGACATTCATTTCATGGCCATCACAACTTATAAGACTACATGCAGACAAAGAGGTATTTATTTAATTTTTTTAAGCTAAACCCTTAACAATTAATGAAAAATGGTCTGAACTACTGATTGTTGTTATAGACGGAGAAAGGGAAGGGGGTGCCAAACTTCGACTCAAAACCATCTAAAGGATCGACCAACCGATCCCAAGGATCTACTGAAAGTACAATAACACCACATGTTCTCTGTCCACATTTACTAGCATTAAAGACTCATGTGGATACGATGCTAAAAGATGGTAATAGTCATATAGTGGTTTTCGAAGAGAATATATATAGAGAGGAAAGTAAAGATTTTTTTGTTGATGAAAATGTAAATAAGATCCTTGAAAACGGTTGGCTAGGCGTCCCAATTGTAAATGTATATATGAGGTATGTTTCCATGAATTGATTTTCTAAAAGATGATCTAGTGTGAAAATTATGACTAAATGAATTTTATAATGTTGGCAGATGCATTTATGAAAAACAGTTGAAGGAATTTTCCCATGAGGCAAGATTTGGACTCGTTAGTCCTCATATCACATCAACACACCTAAAAAAATAGAGCCATCAAAAAGGGATGCAATAGTGAATGGATTTCTGAAAACTTTTGAAATAAATATTAGAGATGATAGACTTTTCCTAATACCAACCATGCAGGGGTAATACTCTATGATTATAGAATATCAATTATATTTTCACTTATTTTAATACTTATTCCTTTTTGTGTTTTTAGGAAACATTGGTTGTTAATTGCAGTGAACTTGGATACTCCGAAGATTTATTTTCAGGATTCAAAGAAATGATATCCATCAAACTGACCACAGATGATAGAGTTTGTGAATCTGTATGACACTACATCTTACATTTTAGGTCTAAAAATCAAGTAATATAATTTATATTATCTTTTACTGAGGATTCTGTTATGATAGGGCGGTGTATTATTATCGTCTAAAAGAATGAATGAGGATAGAGGCCAAGTATAGGGAGGCGAGCAAGTACTATGTCTGGACACATATCAGGGTATATATAAAAAATTTTCACTATCCAAACACATCTCAACACAAGTTACTTATTCTCTTAATGATAATTTTTTTTCAGTGTCCAAAACAAACCAAGGATAATGATTGCGGTTATTATGTTTGTAAATTTATGAAAGAGATCATTTTTCATCAACAAACTAGAATCCCTAAAGAGGTATTTTAAAAAAAAACTACTAGTTAATTTATTTTATTTATTAATTATTTATTTTTATATTTTGCAGTACTAATCTGACTTCCGAAAAGCCTCATACTCACAATACGATATAGATGTGTTTAGAAATGAGTGGGCCGCATACCTGATGGTAGATTGTACACAAATACAATGAAGATCTGACTTGGGGACATGTATAATTGGTGGTCATTTTTGAGAGGGGTTAAGGGGATCAAAAGATGAAACATTTTTGTATGGAAATGTTTGTAGGGAAATTTTAATTGCTATTATATAAAGCATCCTTTCTCCAATGAGTCATTTTACCATTTTAACAGATTATATGCACCAACAACATGCAATAATGCTGAACCACTCAAAGGGTCTCTCTCTTGTTTAAAATGGACACGATTTTAAGTGAAAACAACAAATGACATATGTAAATCCAACCAAACACATTTGGATTGTGTTTATCCTATTTTAGAATGATCCACGAGTCCTTTGAGACTTGTAAGAGTCATCCCGGCCTCAATATGAGGCACGGTGTGGCCGGTACCACTCAAAGGGTCTGTCTTTTGTTTAAAATGGACACAATTTTAATTGAAAACAACAAATAACCTATGAAAATCCAACCAAACGCAATCAGATTGAGGGGGATATTTTATAAGAACAATCAAAGGGTCCTTGGTGATGTTTATGCATCATCCCCACCACAATCTGAGGCACGGTGTGGCTGGTACCACTCGAAGGGTCTCTATTGTTTAAAATGGTCACGATCTTAAGTGAAAAAGAAAACTGACATACAGAAATCCAACCAAACATATTCGGATTGTGTTTATCCTTTAATAGAATGATACAAAGGTCCATTGTGATGTGTACGAGTCATCCCCACCTCAATCTGAGGCACATTGTGGCCAGTACCACTCAAAGGGTCTCTCTTTTGTGTAAAATGGACACGATTTTAAGTGAAAACAACAACTGACGTACGGAAATCTGACCAAACACATTTGTATTATGTTGTTCCTTTTGGAGAATGATCCATGGGTCCTTTGTGACATTTAAAGTCATCCCCAGATCAATCTGAGGCACAGTGTGGCCGATACCACTCAAAGGGTTTCTCTTGTGTTTTAAATGGACATGATTTTAAGTGAAAACAAAACCTGACTGACGAAAATCTGACCAAATGCATTATTATTGCATTGATATTTTATAAGAATGATCCAAGGATCCTTTTTGATATGTATGAGTCATCCCCACCTCAATCCGAGGCATGGTGTGGCCGGTACCACTCAAAGGGTCTCTCTTTTTTTTAAAGTGGACACAATTTTAATTGAAAACAACAACTGACCTTTGAAAATCTGAACAAACGCATTCAGATTGCCTTTATCTTTTATAAGAACGATACAATGGTCCTTGGTGACATGTACGAGTCATCCCCACCTCAATCCAAGGCATGTTGTGGCCGGTACCACTCAAAGGGTCTATCTTTTGTTTAAAATGGACGCAATTTTAATTGAAAACAACATCTGACCTATGAAAATCTGACCAAATGCATTCATATTTCCTTGTTATTTTATGAGAACGATCCAAGATTCCTTGGTGACATTTAAGAGTCATCCCCTTCTCAGTCTGAGGCACGGTGTGACCGCTATCACTCAAAGGATCTCTCTTTTGTTTAAAATGGACACGATTTTATTTGAAAGCAACAACTGACCAATGGAAATCTGACCAAACGCATTAGGATTTCCTTGATATTTTATAATAATGATCCAAGGGCTCTTGGTGATGTGTATGAGGAAACCCTGCCTCAATCCGAGGCATGGTGTGACCGGTACCACTCAAAGGGTCTCTATTTTGTTTAAAATGGACATGATTTTAAGTGAAAACAACAACTGACCTACATAAATCTGACCAAACGCATTCGGATTATGTTAATCCTTTAGGTTAACAATCCACAGGTCCTTTGTGACGTTATGAGTTATCATAGCCTCAATCTGAGGCACGGTGTGACCGCTATCACTCAAAGGGTATCTCTTGTTTAAAATGGACACAATTTTAATTGAAAACAACAACTGACCTATGAAAATCTGACCAAATGCATTAGGATTGCCTTGATCTTTTATTGGAACGATCCAAGTGTCCATGGTGATGTGTAAGAGTCAACCCCGCCTCAATCTGAGGCACGGTGTGGCCAGTACCACTCAAATGGTCTCTATTTCGTTAAAAATGGACACGATTTTAAGTGAAGACAACAACTGACCTACGAAAATTTGACCAAACACATTCAGATTGTGTTGATACATTAGGAGAAAGATCCAATGGTCCTTTGTGACATGTAAGAGTCATCCCCACCTCAATCCGAGGAACGGTGCAGCTACTATCACTCAAAGGTTCTCTCTTTTGTTTAAAATGGACACAATTTTAATTGAAAATAACAACTGACCTATGAAAATCTGACCAAACACATTTGGATTTTCTTGATCCTTTAGGAGAACGATCCACGGGTCGTTTGTGATGGGTATGAGTCAATTCTGCCTCAATATGAGGCATGGTGTGGCCGCTACCACTCAAAGGGTCTCTCTTTTGTTTAAAATGGACACAATTTTAATTGAAAACAACAACTGACCTATGAAAATCCGACCAAACGCAGTCAGAATGCCATGATCATTTATAAGAACGATCAAAGGGTCGTTGGTGACAATTACAAGTCAACCCCACCAACACCCTGGACTGCCCCCACCCCCTGGACAACAATCCACCCCCTGGACACCCCCACCCCTCTAGACACCCCCTATAAGCCCCCCCCCCCGACACCTTGGACACCATCCCACCCCATAGAAGGCCCGCCCAGACACCAATCCACCCCCTGGACTGTCCCCCACCCCCTACACACCAATCCGCCCCTAGATACCCCCATCCCTCTAAGCACCCCCACCCCCTGTAAAGCCCCCCCCCCCCGACCCCTTGGACACTAGCCCACCCCCTGGAAAGCCCCCCCGGACACCAATCCATCCCCTGGACTGCCCCATCCCCCTAGACACCAATCCACCCCTGGACATCCCCCACCCCTTTAGAAACCCCCCCACCCTCTATAAAGCCCCCCCCCCCCCCGACACCTTGGACACCAGCGCAACCCCTGGAAAGCCCCTCGGAGACCCCCTACCCCCTTTGGACAGCCACCCAAAACCCTTGAATAGCCCCCCAACCCCCTGAATTCTGAATTAAATTCTTTATGTACTTAATTAACTTATGAATTATGTGTTAATGGTGTACGGGTATACTTGTTGTATGGTTATACTTGGTCTAATTATATTATGATTTATGAGTTAATTTCTTATGGGTATACTTACTTTAATTAGCTTATTGAGATGCTGATTTTTTGTGCAGGTGTTCGGGTGTGCTGCTGCAGATTTTTTCATAGCAACAGAGAGGGAATTTATCGGTGATTTTTTAGCATTGATAAAGGATCACTTTATCAGCACTAAATGAGTGCCGATAAAGGGTTGATTTATCAATGCTCCTTTAGCGCTGATAAAGTGAGCCTTTATCGGCGCTTCTTTAGCGCTGATAAAGGTTTTATTTATCAGCCTTTTGTGTGCTGATAAAGTACAACTTTATCAGCGCTCAGTAAGAGCTGATAAAGGGTACCGCCCTTTATTAGCACTGAGCTTTACAGCGCTTTTGTAGCGCTGTTAAAGCCCATTTTTAGCGCTATTAATGCCCATATTTGTAGTAGTGTCTCCATGAACGCGATGAGATTCATTTCCATGATTAAAAATTCAAGTATGATTATAATGTATATATAATAAATAATCATGAAATATTTTACATAATAATGATACTAGATTTATGTGCATATATTTTTTATTTACTTAATTTCATTCAATTCAATAAGGAAATGAAAACGGCGTTCATGCGTACTTATAGCCTACCGTCTTCATGAATGGTGTATTTCATTCCATTTATCGATCTATCATATATATTTATATACTGAATATATATTATATATATCATGTTTTAAATTCTGGAATTATGTGAATCAGGATATATGTAATAATATCAAGAACAACAAGTCGAGACACATATGATAAATGAAATGATTTTACCCAAAACGTTGCATTAACATGGAATTTAAAAAATAAAGGGTAATATAAAGTCATAAGTGAATCATATATGATATCATAAATATTATTATGGTTACATTACAAGTTAATAATATGTTTAAACCCACTATAAAAGATTTTCGAACATGTACGGAAGAAATTGGGCCTAAGGTAAGGGATAATTTTTGTAAATCTCATTTTTATCCGATATTTCTTATACGAAAGTATTTATTGGGGTTATATTTTTCATCCATGTCCATAAAAATGTTTTTCATAAAGTGTTTAATATTCTTCCATGTATGTTTAAAGTCATGTTTACCCCTCTTTGACTTTTACATTTTGTTATGGAAGGAATCATTATTTTGTTTACCATAGGAGGAACTTTTTGACTTTTCCAGAAAAAGTACGAGGAGAATGTTTTTTTAACTTATACTGCATGAACGGATTTTTATAGTTTCATAATGCCTTATTTACATGATGGTTCCTCTACAATATTCCATGATTATTTTCATCAAAAATCCTTTTCTTTTAAAATATCATGGCATTTTGTTAAAAGAAAATTATTTTAAAGAAGAATGGATATTTTACTGAAGAATTCATTTCAAGTGTTTTATCAAATCTATTTTCTATCTAAGATGAATTTATTTAGTATGTTTATTGTAAGAACCCAGATCTTCATTTGATGTATGTTTTTCCTTTTTCTGGGGTTTTTGGGAAAAATAATGTTTCTGGAAATTTTTGAAGTACAAGCCGTGTACTCTTTTCCCACTCGAAGCCATGTGATGGTCGTACCCGAGCCACACACACGGTGTGTAGGGGTGATGTGGAGGATGATTTTGGAAGAGTACGGAAAGACCTAGTACATTCCGTGTACTCTAAAAGTACATGCCCTATAATTTTTTTTATTTCATTAATCAGACCAGGGTCATGCCTACTGCTCATAAATGTCTTATTCTATGCCTAATTCTGTCCAGAGCATCCCAGGAGGCCGATTCATCTCCGAGCCATTGATCCGTCTTCGGTCATCCGAATCAACCTCCATCGATTGTAGAATAATCGCAGTGACGAGTTCTTGGTTCTTCTTTGGCCTTGTTTCCCGATTCTTTCTCTCGTGTGAGTTATCTAAGGTTGAACGTTTTAGGCATTTTTTCAGATCTACCTGATTCACCGGACAAGGTTCATGTATATCAATCTTTGAGGATAGAGGTAGGTGGTTTGTTGCCCTACATTGACGTTCTTTGAGTTTTGGTTGCAAAAGTGTCAGATACCCATGTATCGGGTATCCCGAGTTTAGGATTTTGATCTTTTTTTTGCACTAGATTTCTTATTATCTTATGATTAATTTTTGCTAATATATTCTAGGTTGCATGTTTGAGGATCACCCTAGGGGTGTCTCTCCCTGTTTGGTTGTTTATCGTTGTTTGGAACTGTAGGCCTGTGAGGTGAACCTTGTTGCAATTGCTAGTTTATTTGTTTTCACTGATTGCATGTTTTTCCTAATGTTTAAATGCTTTTGATTCATGGTAGCTATTATCCTAGTTGTTGAACATACTTAGGGCTACGGACAGTCGATTACACATGATTGGACTGCTCATGGATGTGATAACCTGATGTGGGAGATCAAAGAGGGAATAGATGATTAAGTGCTTCCCTAGAGGGTCTTGTGGTTTTAGTTTCGTATGCAGGACCTATGAGAATAGGACTTTGTACTTCCCAAGAGTGTCCTTTGTTTACCCACACATCGAGATCATAGGAGGAATTAGACGTAACTGCTTCTTCGTAGATTCTCTAGCTATCGTTGCAAGACCATATGGGAATTGACGTGAGAGCTTCCCAGAGTGTATGTGCCTTTTCTGATTACTAGACTATAGGGGTCTACTAGTTTGAGCCACCTAGAGGGTTAGTGTGAATTTTTTTGGTTGGTTGTGATGAGCTCACCAAGCCAAAGAACATGCTTGGGTTTTTTATTGCTTGTGTTTGGGTAGTCTTTTGAGATACCTGTTGTGATACTTTCATTACCTTGGAATAGAGAACTTTCTAGTTTTACTTTGTCATTTAATTAAATGAATGTGAATGGTAATTGGTAGGATTATTTATTGGTGTACTCCTAGTCAATTACTGTAGTTATTTTCCTTTACTTTTTCTATATTACTCACTGACAGTAGGGAACAAATATTGTGGTGGTTGCCTATTGGGATTAGTCTCACACCATGTTTGGGTCCTTCTTTTTGGCCCAAATAGATTATATGGTTGCAGGTGTAGATAGGGATTCTGGACCTTCTACCTCATGTACTTGATTGCTAGTTGGATCTGGAGAGCATGGGACCGGGCTTTGTCTCATGATGCTGCTAGAGTTGCTATTTACGTTTAGTACTTTGGTTTCAGTTGTATTTCTATATGTTGATTTTTTTACTATATTCCATAGACTCATCTGTCATGCTGCATCATTTTAATATTATACATTGCTTTCGCTATTTAGTTGCAGTTGTCATGTGTTGTTTATTGCTTCTGCTATTGTTATGTTATTTTCCTTCTATTGAATACTTTACCAAATGAGGGAATCGTTTCCCCACTGACTCACCTAGGACCTCGTTTCTAGTCGGCAGCCTCTGGAATTTGGGGAAACGCGCTTGAGGTCATGTGGGGAACCGGGTATGTGCACCAGTTATGAGGCCCCCGATTCGGGTCGTTACAAAGTGGTATCAGAGGAGTTTTCTTCTTTTCTATTGCCTTAATATTTTGCGACAGTAGATAGGGATAGGAAGAAATTGATAGTTAGTACTTAGCTCTGCCCGGGATTAATTAACCCGTGTATAGGGAAAATCTATATTACCCCGTAATTGCAATTTTCAGTTTTTTCAAGTGTTACAGTTTATTATATTTCACCGTTGGGTGATGCACATGTTTTGTGTTGTTACAGTTTATACGATTGTACTTCAATTTTGTTGCAACCAGATGGGATGAGGGTGTTCCGTCTCATGTATCATATAGGCACTGGGTAGCAAATCACCTGTCATGCATTTTACTTTTCCATCTAGGGTGCATTAGAATTTCATGCTGTTGTGATAGATGTCATGATAAATTATGCATGTTGTTGTGACAGTTTCTGTGACAAACATATTTGTTATGCTATTTTACTTGATATGTGAATTTTTATGATGCCAAGCTTTGATTCATGGGGAGTATGGGCCCCCAAAGATCGGAATTTGGCATATATATGTTTGTTTTTCAGTGTTTCTGGTATTCGGTGTAGTTTCAGAGCTACTACCTGGAAAGACCCAGAATACACGGCGTGTACTTTATAAATACACTCCATGTAGTTTTTAAACCATGTTACTAACTGTGTAAACAGAGACACTGGGTGTTGGAATGTCTTCAAGGACTCGCCATGTACCATAAGTACACGCCTTGTAGTAGTCAAACGTGTACCCGACTATGTCACTAACAACACGGTTCAGGGAAAATCGCGTAGTACACACCACGTGTTATAAGAACCCGTCGCGTAGTTTTCTACTGCGTACCCGGCCCTGTCATGAACAACACAGGTCAGTGTTATATAACCTTATACATGCCGTGTTTTTTCAGAACATTCCGTGTAGCTGGCCGTGTAACCGCAACACGGTTCACTAAAACCGGTCTAGTACACTCTGTGTCTTTAGTGAACACACCATGTAGTTTATAATTAGGAGGACCATGTAGGTTAGCCGTGTAAATAGACTCGGGCAGGGGAGTGGAATTCAAGTACATGTCCTCTTTGGGGATAACACGCCGTGTAGTCTGGGATGTTATACGACTAGTGGGGGAGGAGTTACACTCCCATGGGGAAGGCTTAGAAAACACACCGTGCAGTTTAAATACACGCCATGTACTCTTGTTTTGAAAACATAAGTGTTTCTCTCTCATGTTCTCATTTTATACTATTATGTTTTCTATCATTGTTAATCCTAAATCTGAGTGTGATTTTGTTTTCTCGGAGCTATGGCAACAAGACATCCTCCCGTTGCATGCCAGGAACCAGGCAGTGACCGTACTCCTGATACGATAGACCAGGGACTACCAATAGTTCCGTCGATCATTCCGGACATGGAACCTGTAGTGATTCTAGACACTGGTGCCGACGCTCAGTTCAGAGAGGGTTTCATGAGGTTCATGCAGACCTTCCAGGGAGCTCAGCATCATACCCCGTCTATGGAAGAGCTGACGCGAGTCTTTTATCAGGATCATCCTCCCACCTTCACAGGGGATAGAGGACCTCAGGATGCAGATTCATGGCTAGAAACCATGATTTCCATTTTCGAGCATTTGGAGAGACCCCCTGATAGAAGGGTGAAGCTCGCGACTTACATGCTGAGAGATTATCCCAAGAGATGGTGGGATTTAGTCTCGCAAGCAGGGCGCCAACAAACTATTTCTTGAGACGAATTCTAGCGTACGTTCTACGACTACTTAAATCAAGTGATGTTGAGGGCCAACAGAGCCAGAGAGTTCATGAACCTGCAACAGGGTACTCTTTTGGTTATGGAGTATTCCTTTCGTTTCACTGAGTTACAGCGTTTCGCTCCCGTACTGGGAAATGACTAGCTGTTTTTGGAAAGGAAGATTGAGGAAGGCCTCAAACAAGAGATTAGGTCGCAGGTGAATGTCTTACAATTGACTTCTATTACCCTAATTGTCAACCAGGTGCTGATCACCGAACAGAATCTGAGGTAGACTAGAGCTGTTGACCAGGGCAGTTCAGCATCCAAGACTGATTCATTGCATACTGATAGCAGGAAACGCCACTGAGAGTCTACTCGAAGTGACTCATGGAAGCGAGGTAATTCTTCTAGAAGACAGGATCTTCCTTCTGGAAACCAGGTGGTGTGCTATCAGAGTGGAAAGAGCGGGCATAAGAAGCCTTAGTTTTATCTTCTGCACTTTTCGATACTGGAGCTTCTGGTAGTTTTATTTCTATGCACACTGTGGAGAGCCTTAGACTTACTGTCTTTACTTCTGAGGATACTTTGGCAATAGACACTCCTTTAAGACATAGAACTACTATTGTGCATCAGTGCAAGGAGTGCCCCCTTGATGTTTGTAGGTGTCACTTCTTGTGGGATCATTATGTCCTAAAGATGATGGGTTATGATGTCATTCTTAGAATGGACTGGCTAGTTCCTTTTCAGGCCTTTGTCAATTGTTATCGCCGCAGGGTGAGTTTCACATCACCAGAGGGTGGGACCTTTCTTCACAAGGGCGAATGGGATGTCCAGGAAAGCAGAGCTGGACCAGAGCATCATGGTTTGGGCAGTGTTACAACCCAGATTGCTAGTTTATATCTGGATGATCAGGGGACTTATCAAATGGACTTCCCTCTGGTAGTTGACCGTTTTCCCGATGTCTTTCCAGAAGATTTTTCAGGGTTACCTCTGGAACATGAGGTATACTTATCTATTGATCCTATGCTAGGAGCAGCCCCGATATCCATATCTCCTTATAGGATGGCTACGCCTGAGTTGCAAGAACTCAAGAAGCAGTTGGAGGAGTTTCATGCGAAGGGTTTTATCCGACCCAGTACTTTCCCTTGGGGTTCGCCTGTGTTGTTTGCAAAGAAGGAGGATGGTACCTTACGACTTTGTGTGGACTATTGGAAGCAGAACCGGTTGTTGGTCAAGAACCGATATCCATTTCCGATGATTGATGATCTTTTTGATCAGCTTTGAGGAGCCAGGGTGGTCTCAAAAATCGACTTGAGATCCGGCTATCATCAGTTGCTGGTCAGACCATCTGATATACCTCTCACCGCTTTTCGAAGTAGGTATGGTCTATATGATTATCTGGTAATGTTGTTCGGTCTCACGAACATGCCGATAGTTTTCATGGAGCTGATGAACAGAGTTTTCCATCCTTACTTGGACACTTTCGTCGTTGTCATTTTGGACGATACCTTGGTGTACTCTCACACTCTACACGAACATGCTACCCATCTTGAGATTGTTTTGAGTACACTAATGGAGCATTCGTTATATGCTAAGGTCTCAAAGTTCCACTGCTAGATGGATGAAATTCACTTCCTGGGATATTTCATCTCAGAGACATGTGTTTTAGTTGACCCAGAGAAGGTGAGAGCAGTAGTTACCTGGGAACAATCGAAGAGTTTCTTCGAGGTACGTAGTTTCATGCGACTGTATGGTTACTACAGGTCTTCTCATGCTTATCAGTGCCATTTTCAGGCTTGACTAAGAAGGGTGTGAAGTAAGTTTGTTTAGAAGCTTGTGACTCATCCTTTCAGGATCTGAAGGAGAGATTGACTTCAGCACCGATTCTAGTTCTGCCAGAGCTGGTAAAAAGTTATATAGTTTTCTGTAACGCATATGGCATCGAGCTTAGAGGAGTGCTTATGCAGAAAGATCGTGTTGTTGCATACAGATCTCTACAGTTGAGCCCCATGAGCAGAACTATCCTACACACGACCTGGAGTTGGCTGCGGTTGTTCATGCTTTGCGTTGTTGGAAGCACTATCTCATGAGAGAGAATTTTGTGGTATATTCTAACCATAAGAGCCTCAAGTATATCTTCACGCAGCATGAATTGAATCTGAGACTGTGGAGGTGGGTCGAGTACCTACAGTCTTTCGAATTCAAGCTTGCCTATACGCCTGGGAAAGGCAATGTTGTGGCTGACGCACTAAGCAGGAGGACTCAGTTGCAGGTAGTTCAGGAGGCCAGCAGTGAGTGGAATATTATGTCCCTGTTCTCCAAGATTCAATTGGAGGTGCATGACAGACATGGACATATATTTCTCTCTTCTATGGATGTTACCTCTACATTACTTGATCTGGTGTGGATGAGGCAGCTATCAGATTCAGAGGGCTTAGTCCTGCAGGAGAGTGTGTCAAGAGAGGACCCTCTTCCTGGATGGACAGTGGGCAAGGATGAGATCTCGCATTTCCAGGGATGTTTATGGGTGCCAGTAGACATACACGAGAAGCTGATGTGGGATTTTCATTCCTCAGTTTGGGTAGTTCATCCTGGCGTCACCGAGATGTATTGTGATCTACATCGCCAGTACCGGTGGCTAGGTATGAAAAGAGATGTTTCTGGTTTTATCATGAGATTCTCGACTTGTTAGCAGGTGAAAGCAGAGCATCAGCGACGAGCATGGATTTTACAGCAGTTACCCATTCCAGAGTGGAAGTGGAACGATATCGCGTTGGACTTTGTGGCAGGGTTACCAAGAACGACTTGAGGAAATGATGGGGTTTAGGTTGTAGTTGATAGGCTCATGAAGGTTTCACACTTCTTACCGATCAAGGATACTTTCAGTGTTGATGAGCTGGGACGGTTGTACATCCGAGAGATTGTACGTCTGCATGGAGTTCCACACTCCATTGTTTCAAACAGGGATGCGCGTTTTACTTCGCACTTCTGGCAGGGTCTACAGAGGTATCTGGGTACACAAGTGCTTCTAAGTACAGATTACCATCCCTAGACTGATGGCCAATCTAAACGTATGATTCAGGTACTTGAGGATATGCTCTGAGCTTTCATTCTAGACTTTAGCGGTACTTGGGAGAAGCATATCCCTCTGGTGGAGTTCGCATGCAACAAAAGTTTTCAGGCGACTATTCAGATTGCACCTTACGATGCTTTGTAAGGTAGGTCATGCCGATCACCATTATGCTGGCTAGATACTGGAGAGGTAACTTTACTGGGACCTCGTCTTGTTCAGGAGACCTTAGAGCAGATACAATTGATTTGGAAGAGGATGGCTACAGCATAGTCTTGGCAGAAGTCTTATACTGATCAGCGGAGATGACCTTTGGTGTTCAAGGTCGGAGATCAGGTTTTCCTGAGCTTTACCCCTAGGTTGGGACTTAAGAGGATTAGGAGGCAGGGAAAGCTTTCACCAAGATATGTCGGGCAATTTAAGGTTCTGGAGAGAGTCGGGCTGGTTGCTTACAGGTTACAGTTACCTCAGAGGTACCAGGCCATGCACGATTCCTTTCATGTTTCTCTACTTCAACGGTATTTCTCAGACCCATATCATGATTTTCAACCCAAGGAGGTTGAGATAGTGTAGGATGCATCTTTCGAGGAGCATCCTATCAGGATTGTTGATCATAGTGAAAAGGTACTCTATGGCCGGTCTGTTTCTCTGGTACGATTGCTATGGCAGCACAGCCGTATACAGGACGAGACTTGGGAGAGGGAGGCTGATATGCGATTGCAGTGGCCAGAGTTGTTTGAGGTTCCTTCTTCTACACCTCGTTAGGGAAATTCAGGGACAAATTTCTTTAAGGGGGAATTTTTTGAGAACCCAGATCATCATTTGGGGTATGTTTTTCCTTTTTCTCGGGTTTTTGGGAAAAATAAATTATCTAGAAATTTTTTATGTACACGCTGTGTACTTTCTAAGTACACGTCGTGTACTCTTTTCCCGCTCGAAGTCGTGTGTTGCTCGTGCCCGGGCCATACACACAGTGTGTATGGGTGATTTGGAGGCCGATTTTGGTGGATTACGAAAAGACCTAGTACACTCCGTGTACTCTAAAAGTACACAACAATTACTTTCTTTTTTATTTCATTAATCAGATAGGGGTCGCGCCTAATTCTCATAAATGACTTCTTCTTTGCCTAATTCCATCCATAACATATGTGGATGCTGATTTTTCTCTGAGCCACTGATTCGTCACCGGTTGTCCGAATCAAACTCCATCGATTGCAGAATAATCACAGCGGTGAGTTCTTGGTTCTTCATTGTCCTCGTTTCCTGATTCTTTCTATCGTGTGAGTTATCTGCGGTTGAACGTTTAAGATGATTTTGAAGATCTACTCCATTCTAGGCCGATTCACAGGCCATGTTTCAAGTATATCGATCTTCGAGGATCGAGGTATGTGGTTTGTTGCCCTACTTTTATGTTCTTTGAGTTTTTGATGCAAACGTTTCAGATACCCATGTATCAGGTATCCCGAGTTTAGGGTTTTTATCCTATTGTTTGTTTGCCCAAGATTTATTTTTAGCTTATGATTAATTGTTTCTAATATATTATAGGTTGCATGTTTGAGGACCACCCCATGGGTGTCTCTCCCTGTTTGGTTGTTTATCACCATTTGGCACCGTTTGCTTTTGAGACAAAACCTATTGCAATTGTTAGTTTACTTGTTATCACTGATTTCATGTGTTTACTACTGTTTAAATTATTTTGATGCATGGTAGATATTATCCAAGTAGTTTTTGAACTTACTTAGGGCTGCTAACAGTCGATTACACACGACTGGACTGCTTAGGGCTGTGAGAACCTGGTGCGGGAGATCAAAGAGGGAATAGATGATTAAGTGATTCCCTATAGGGTCTGTTAGTTTTTGTTTTGTACGCATGACCTACGAGAATATGACTTTGTGATTCGCAAGAGTGTCCTTAGTTTACCCACACATCGAGTCCACATGAGGAATTAGATGTAAGTGCTTCCTCAAAGAGTCTGTAGCTATCGTTGCAAGACCATAGGGGAATTGACGTGAGAGCTTCCCAGAGTGTATGTTCCTTTTTTGATTACTGGACTATAGGGTTTTGCTAGTTTGAGCCACCCATAGGGTCAGTGTGAATTTTTTTGGTTGGTTGTGATGACCCCATCAAGCCAAAGAACAAGCTTGGGTTCTGTACTGCTTGTGTTTAGGTAGTCTTTTGAGATACCTGTTGTGATATTGGCTTTACCATGGAATAGATAACTTTCTAGTTTTCCTTGGTCATTTAATTAAATAAATGTGAATGGTAATTGGTAGGATTATTTAATGTTGTACTCCTAGTCCATTATTGTACTTAATTACTTTACTTTTTCGATATTACTCACTGACAATATGGAAAAAATCTTGTGGTGGTTGCATACTCAGATTAGTCTCACACCCTGTTTGGGTCCTGCTTTTCGGCACAAACAGATTATATGGTTGAAGGTGTAGATAGGGATTGTGGTCCTTCTACCTCAGGTACATGATTTCTGGTTAGAGCTGGAGAACATGGGACCGAGCTTTGGCTCGCGATGCTGCTGGAGTTGTTGTTTATGTTGAGTACTTTGGTTTCAGTTGTATTTCTTCACGTTGATTTTTTTACTACATTCCATAGACACATGTGTCATGTTGCATCATTATTATATTATACATTGCTTCCGCTATTTAGTTTTAGTTGTTGTGTGATGTTTATTGCTTCTGCTATTGTTATGTTATTTTCCTTCTACTTCATACATCCAAATGAGGGAATAGTTTTCCCACTGACTCACCTAGTCCATCGCAGCTAGTCAGCAACATTTGGCATTTGGGGAAGCGTGCTTGAGGTCATGTGGAAAACCGGGTACGAGGTGCCAGTTATGAGGCCCCGGATTTATGTCGTTACATTTATGTTTCAAGTATAATGTATCTATTATTTACATGTTTTTATTTTTCTTATGATGAAATGATATCCATTTATTTTATATGGATTATTTTATGATGGGATGATGTTTTTGAAACCCATTTTATTCGTTGGGTTATTAGGAATGATGTATGTTTATTTTGTGGCACACAAAAGAATGATTTAATTAGAGATGGGTGGGACCTATATCTTCCTCCAATGCTTTGGGTAAAGATTTATACATCATGAGATAGACATGGTTGGAGCAGAAAGTTAATCTGATTCAATGATACAGGACTGGAACGTGGAGTGAACTCAATTCAGTAAGGGACATTGTCCACTATGGTGGTCTTGGAAGGAATGCCTTGGATACTATGGAAATCATATCAGGTGATTAATGGTTTCCCATAATTACATGTTTTATTTTATCATGTTTAATGTTCCCTTATGATTTATGACTAGTGTACTGCCAAGATCTATGTCATTGCTCAAGATTTTGATGCTTTATGTTCATATTTTTACGTTCAAATTTTTATGGATTGTTTTTTAGTTCTCCATGTTTACACTTACTGAGCATTTGAGCTCACCCTTTTTATGTTTTCTTTTCGCGAGAATATAAATAATGGTTTTATATAAGAAAACCAAAGGGGAAGTTCTTTATGGGAGATGATGAAGATCTTTCACCATGATTAGAAGATTATGTTCTGTGTTTCCAAAGACACTAAAATAATATAGTCTTTGGGAGTCTATTTTTGTATTGTATTAAGTATTCTGAAAAAGTAATGTAATGTCTATGTACATCATGTATGGGTCTCTACTGTTGGTATCAGAGCGAAGGTTTAGTTAACCTTTAGAAACTAGGATCCGAAAACATTAGGGAGATCCCTAATGATATTTCTATGTTATGTCTATGGATGTCCCTAAGGTTTAGTATAACTATTGGTTACAGTCCTAGAATTGTGTTGACGATCCTGAATTACCTAGGGTGAAACTAGGGTCTCTGGGATTAAAGATTGTGTGATAAGTTAGACATCCCTTAAGTTAATTTTTATGATTATGTGGTTCGTTGTTATTTTAACTATTTCTTACACCATGGGTTTTTGGTTTTATTCAATGGAGGGAACAAGAAGGAATTGGGTCAGCATTGAATCCTATGAAAAAATTGGTGACTATGATGAACGAAATTGCATAATGCCTAGAAAGAAAGATTTTATGATTGTGCTGAATCAGTCATCACGATATATGTTTAAAAAGGTGAACATTAGTTGTATTCCTATGTCATCAAATAAGAAGAAGATGGACTTTTATGCATGTTCTCATGGTGAGGAGCATAGAGAACGTATGATTGAGATTTCTAAATAAGGGAAGAAGAATCTCGATGAATACATCAAATGGAGGGGAAGAGGTTATCTGTGTGGGGAGAAGGGTCATAGAGTGAAAAACTATTATGGATTTCAATGTCTTATCTGTGGAGAACACATGCATTACCCAACTTAATGCCCTGACCTAAGATGTTTCTTCTAAATCAAGGAAGGACCTATTCAATTCCAATCATTTAAGAGAATGGATTGAAGGGATTAAGAATTGGAATTCAAGAATAATGTTGTTGAGGTAATTTTTTTGGTATATTGAAATGTCTATGTATTGGTCCATTGTGGTTTTATATAAAAATATGGTACCGGTAACCAGGAAAAGTGATTGAAATAATTTTGGAAAACAGATTACATGCTCCTAATGAAGGGATAAGAAGTAAATAATATGTTTGATAGTATTCATGATCTCATTACTGATATAAGGACATAGTGATATCATGGTTTGAGTATATAGAAATTTTGGGATTTTGGTATGTGGAAAGAGTTAACTTTTGATAGCATTCATGTTTTCACTAAGGTTCCATGGGTATTCATTTTTCAAGAGAATACATGATTAAGGTATTCAAATGTTTTGAATGTGACCAACAACAAGATATATCTTATGATATATGGGGGATAAATGATGGAAATCATGTTCTTGGTAGATGACATCTCTAGTAATGTTTTTCTTTATACTATGAGATTGGATAGATGCATTTTGGATAAGCCTAAAGATTGAATTGGATTATGTTGGACATCAGATAGTATTGTTTAAGGCTAGAACTTTTTTTTATAATATTTCTGGAATTTTATAATGGTATAGTTTTAGAAAAAGGAAAACCTGCAGGATGGGAAAAAACCCATCGTGTCGGGTAGGGATGTAGAAATAAAACCCACAACCAAAGTGTGGCATGCCTTTATCACCAACCACTGGCCTACAGGAAGTCCCTGGTTAGTATTAATTAGATTTATTTTATTAAGCGGTATGGTATTTGGAGTCTAAGTCCATTTTTGGAATCATATACAATTAACCTCACCATAGATAGACTTATGTATATTTAATAACTTTTTCTAACCTTTTGTTCAAGACAGATGGAATGACCTATTATTTTATCGCATGATCTGTTAACACTTCACGAATGACAAATTCAACTTCATTTCTTTAAGAGATGAAGTGGAAATTGATCAAGGAATGACCAAAGGAGAGATTGTACCAAAATCAATTAAGTATTTCTTCTAAATCGAGTTTTTTCATATTTAGGGAAATGATCTTGAAAACCAAAAACATTGTCCTAGATGGTACCTTAGATCACCATAAATTAATAGCTTTGTGATTGTTGGATTTTTCATAGCCATGTTCTCTACCACTCTCCATCAGAACATGATGGTTAGATTTCACTTCCATATCCATATTTTCACCTATGTTCTTCTATGTGGAAACCCAATGATGAGTTAATTTGGGTAACCGTTACGTTTTATACATTAGTTTTTAAAATTAATTAATACTATTCCTTTTTACGATGTTGGTTTCAATGAATGAAACTTTCAAGTAGTAAATGACTTATCTCCCCGACGAATTTTGAGGGAAAAATTCATTTTAAGGGTGGTAGAATGTAACACCCCGAGATTTTATGAGATATATTCTTTTTAATTTCATTAATGTATTTTGTTGTTCACTAAACCAAGATTATATTATACTATACACAACACTATATTAGCCTGCAATATACACAACACTATTCTTGGATCGTGTTACACAAAATTTCAAGTTCATTTTGTGGAAATTATTCTACGCAATAGTAAGTATAGATTTTTTTTAATGTATAAATGAAATAAGTTTTGATTATGTTATACAAAACACCAAAAAGATCTTGCACTACATGTAGCCCTGACTTGGCTTGAATTACACGCAATCATGACCTTCCTCGATAGCATGTGTAGTACGCAATACTGGGTTTCACTAAACAACCATATGTTATTAAAATATCATATAAACTAGCTATTATGAATTGTAATACCAAATTTTCAAAATTTTATAAATTTTATCTTTGAAAATGGACTTCATTTTTTGAATCTGAATATCGAAATTATCCTAGGGTGAATTTTTTGTATTTTTCTGAAAATATTCAATTTTTGATGAATAGTGAAAACACTGAGTTATTGGTAAAAATAGGATTTTTATTTATATAATAATTTAATTTATTTAAATTTATTTTAGGTCAAAATAGATAAATAATACCTATATAATTTCAATGTAATTCATTATAGTCATTTTATAATAATTTTAGATATTTAAAAATTTTATTTAACTTTTTACCGTCCTTTACTTACCTCCTAGGAAAATATTCATGTTTACATAAAACATAATTTTACCATTTCTGTGAGTGGAATTTTAAAACACTGAGAGACACAGTTGATATCAGTAAGTAGAATGTGGTTCAATAAGATAAAAATATTTTTTTGTGAATAGTAACTTTTTACTTTTATTTACCACGCTTAAAAATAAATAGGGTAATTAAGAGTAAAAAATGATATAATTATTCCCTAACACATGTCCTAATTCTATTGGATAAGTGTAATTCTACCAAAAACAATATTAGGAATAAAATATGAGCCTTTAGGTCCACTTGTATTAGATTAGGACATTTATTATTATTTAATTCATAGAAGAGTTAAAAGAGTTAAAATCAATGTTTAATAAGTAAATCATTTTAAATATAGGGTTATACATAATATAAACTCAAATATAAATATTAATTAGAAATATAAATATATTTAATACATAATGGTATTTTATTTATTATTTTTAGATGTTAAATAATTTTATTTAATAATGACACAATGATGATGCAGTAATTACCTTATTAATGAAATATTAACATAATTGATATTATAAATACCCAAATAAATGTAATTTGAGAATTTTTATGAATTCCGCTAATTTTATAGGTTAATATAACATATTAGGGTTGGTTATATGAATTGTTTCGAAGTAATAAGGCTTTTATGAATTAAGAAAAAACAAAATACCAAATAGTGACAAAACTAAGATAAAAGAGTTTTTAAAAAAATATATTATTAATTGATATTCTATTCGTAAAAATCTAAGGCTCAGTCAAAGGGCTTATATAATAATATATATGACATTAATGAACCAATTTGGGTTCTATTAGTAGTTTATAGTAAGCTTATTAACCATATAGTGTAACAATACAATAAGACACCGTAAAAGATAAATTATTTATCATAGAGTTAAATCTAAATGATAATGTTAAAATGGTACCCTAAACATGTCTAAAACTTATTGGTTGAGAGTATTTAGACCAATACCCACCCTATACTCGAAATAAGTCACTTTGGAGCCATTATAAACCCAATATGAATTTATTATAAAACAACATTTTATGTTTTTTCTAAGGTGCCCTTCACCACACTTATAAAAGGGCACTCCCCCTTCTCTCTAATTATCACCTCCAAAGCCATTTGGCTTGTCCAAACCCTGCAAAAATAACCTATAAACTATTCTTCATTCATCCTAGAGGCCATCCTTTAGTCAGAAAGCCATCCTAAGAAACCCTTTTGATCAAATCCAAAGGAAGAACCTGAAGAAGAGGTAAATATCTCACCACCTATTTTAAGTTCCTTTCTTCTTCCACTTCCTCCAAAATTTTTGTTTCCATTATAAAATAATAACTAAAATATCTTCTATATAATTTGATGTGTTTATAAGAATATTACAACAATATTAGTTATTTTATCCATCTTATGAATGAAAAATTCACCACATGTGCGTACGTACGGCTTACTGTCTCCACGTCATGGTGTAGTTTGTTATTCAAACATTTCATCATCTGGATGGGTATACTAGTGAGTATAAATGATATAATAAATAAATATAACATTATTATTATTCTGTGTATATGATATACCATCTAATTATATATGATTTAAATATCAAAAGAATGATATTGTCGCTCGTGGGTACCTATGGACTACCGTCTCCACGGACGAGATGAGATTCATTTTCCTTGATTAACCATTCAATTAGGATTATAAAGTATATACCATAGATAATAATTAAGTATATTAAATAAATATTATACTATATTTATGTATATATATGATTCATTTACTTAATTCCATTCAATTCAATAAGGAAATGAAAACTACGCTCATTCGTATGTACCGCCTACCGTCACCATGAACGGTGTATTTAATTCCATTTATCGATCTCTCATATATATTTATATGCTGAATATATATTATATATAAATAATGTTTTACATTCTGGAATTAAGAAAATCATTATATAATTAATGATATCAAGAATAACAAGTCGAAACACATATGATAAATGAAACGACTTTTCCCAAAACGCTGCTTTAACATTGAATTTACAAAAGAACGGGTAATATAAAGTCATAAGTGAATAATATATGATATCATAAATACTATTATGGTTATGTTATAAGTTAATAATATGTTTAAACTAACTATGCATGAGTTTCAAACACGTACAGAAGAAATTGGACCTAAGGTAAGGGATAATTTTTTCAAATCTCATTTTTATCCGAGATTGCTTTTACGTAAGTATTTACCGGGGTTATATTTTTCATCCATGTCTGTAAAAATGTTTTTCATAAAGTTTTTAATATTATTCCATGTCTGTTTAAAGTCATGTATACCCGTATTTTAATTTTACATTGTGTTATTGAAGGAATCCTTCTTTTGTTTACCATACGTGGAACTTTTTGAGTTTTCCAGCAAAAGTACGAGGAAAATGTTTTTTTAACTTATATGGCATGAATGGATTTTTACATTTTCATAATTCTATATTTTCATGAAGCTTCCTATAAAGGATTTCATGATTATTTTAAACAAAAATACTTTTCTTTTGATATTTTGGGAATTTTTTAAAAAGAAATTGATTTTGAAGAAGAAAGGATATTTTCCTCAAGAATTTATTTCAAGTGTTTTATCAAAACTATTTTGCATCCAAGATGACATTATTTAGTATGTTTATGTTTCCTATATAACTTCTATATTATTTACATGGTTTTATTTATCTTATAAAGAAATTATATGCATTTATTTTATATGGATTATATTATGATTGAAATATGTTTATGAAACCCATTTTATTCACTGGGTTATTATGAATGATGTATGTTTATTTTGTAGCACATGAAATAATGATTTCATTATGAGATGGGTGGAACCTATATATCCCTCCAATGCATTGGGTAAATATTTATATCTCATGATATAGACATGGCTGGAATGGCATGTTAATCCGGTTTGGTGATACAGGACATGAACGAGGAGTGAACTCGATTCAGTAAGGGACGTTGTCCACTGTGATGGTCTTGGCATAAATGCCTTGGCTACTATAGAAATGAGATAACGCTCTTAATGGTTTTCCATAATTATATGTTTTATTTTATCATTATTAATGTTCCTTTATTATTTATGACTTATGTACGACCAAAATTTATGTCATTGCTCAAAATTTTTATGTTTTATGTTCATGTTTTTACGTTCAAATGTTTATGAATTGTTTTTTTTAGTTCTTCATGTTTACACTTACTAAGCATTTGAGCTCACCCTTTTTATGTTTTCTTTCCCTAGGATATAAAGAATGTTTTTAGGTAATAAAACCTAAGGGGAATATCTTTTTGGGACATGTTGAAGATCTTTCAGCATGATTAGAAGATTATGCTCTCAGTTTCTAAAGACACTAAACTAATACGGTCTTTGGGCATCAATTTTTATATTGTATTAAGTATTCCACAAAAGTAATGTAATGTCTATGTACGTAAAGTATGGGTCTCTACAATATCGACCAAAAATCTCATAAAATTCTCCCCATTTTTAAAATTATACCATTTCTACACTATCATGGGAAGAATTCTAGATGAGATATTATTAGATTCATAGGAAAAAATGAAATGTAAATTTGAAATTAAAATTAGGGAATCAAGAGATCCCAATAGTAAATTTCATTACATTGTGAAAAAATAGTAGATGGTGATTTGAAATTAGAATATATTTATAAATATTTAGAAACAAATACCTATACTTGATAAAACACCAGTCTATAGTGTTAAAAAAATATGGAAGAATAAAAAGGGCTTGTGAACACTGTGGATAGTTAGGAAAATATGCTCAGATAAATGAATGGCTGTGAGTACTGGGATATTTGATACACTCTATAAAAGAAATTATAGTAAAGGGAAAATAATTATCTTAATCACATGAGTAAAATAAAGAAAACTAAAATAATGGTTTCCTCCCGTAAATAGAAAATAATAACAATGTTATATAGATAGGTGGGAAAAGGGATTAGTTAGTGTCCTCCATCTACTCTGTGGTCCACTACCTCCTGCTAGATCTGGTGGTTTTGTCATTGTGATCTTGGGGGGTCTTGATGGGATTTACCACCTCATGATCACATTCCACATGAATCTTGTATTAAAAGAATATCATTATTTATAATCATGATGGGGACCAATTCTTATCACATGTATCATTTGAGGGATCCTAAAACTAGTACTCGATGTTACCCAGATTCTTTGACATCTAATGTATGAGGGTAAATGGTGGTGAGACATGTTGGTAAATAATTATAGTGTAGGTGGAGGACCTATAAATGGATAAATTCGTGTAGAAGTGAAATAAAAATAATCAATAAAGTAGTGAAGCCAAAAAATGTATCATATACATATAAAAAATTCAATGATACAGTATATATAATAGAATAGTAATAAGGAAAATTAGACACCCATAAAGGGTAAAAAATGGGAGGGGACTGGGGAATAACTAAATATTAAAATCCTTTTCATTTAAATCCATATCAATATCCCCCTCCCAAACAATTGTTTCAATATCAAGAATACATTATTGATATCATCTACCTTTTTAGGGGATAAAGGATCGCCCATCATTGTTGGTTTCACTGTTTCTACGACTGGCTCAGTGGAGGATGAATGTGGTTAGGTTTCAATCTATATGAATTACATGTGTATAGTATCCAGATCGATGAAGGGAATATTTGATGGAGATGGAAATGCTTGACCACTGTCCTATCTATAATTCTATTATAGGTACTCTTACTATGTGGTAGGGTCTATAAGATTTAGAGGCAAGGAATTCATGGTTGTATGTGAGTTGAAATTGGTGAGGAAGAAAAAGAAGTAGGAAGATTTGGATGGGAATACGAATAAGAGTCTTGTGGAGGGGGAGGGTGGTGAAATGATATGGTTAGGTGTATGTAATGTTGATCCAGTAATAATGTAGTTGCTCATTATCTAGGATGGCCTATAGAAATGGGAAAAGGTCAGTATGAATGGGTGAATGAGTTGAAAATAAATAATCCGGAGTGGTGATAGTTGTAAAATAATGGGATGGGGGTAGTGGCTGGTGGTATAGTTAGGGAAACTAGGGAGGAGGCTATGGTGGAGGTGGTGGTTTTATTAGTAGTGGTGGTGTAAAAACATTAGAAGATGAGGTTGGGTGAAATGCTTGCTGGTTTGGGGAATCATTAACATCCATAACATATGGAGGGGCATCGATAGATGTTTTCCCCCTTCGTAGTTATTCTTGTCATTAATGAAAGTATATTTCTATTCTATCTATCAGGTTGAGGCTAGTGTGGGGTTGAGCAGCATCGAGGTCACTTAGATGCATGTCTAAATAGGAAATGAAAGTCCCTTACATCAAGGAACGTCATGTCCTCCTCACCTAGGGCCAGTAGAATATTCCAAACTAGTTATATATGTTATTGGTTAGGTAACCCATGGATAAGGAAAGGGAGGTCTAGGTAGGCTAGTGAGGGGGTTTGAGAGGAGGTTTAGGAGTGGATGGGTAATGCATGGATGATAAGGACTGTGGAAATGTGAACCTGGGGTTCAAATAATTTTAATTCTACCCAAATAATTACATATTGTGTATTGGATACATGGAATTTAATTGATGGGTTTTATTCTTATTTATTATTATTCATTAATTTTTTTGAGGTTGTTTAATTTAAAGGATGTGTAAAGGGTACAATATATATATTCGGAATTTTTCATCCCTTTTAGGCCAGATCCTTTTGAAAACCCTCAAACTATTCTTAGTCCTTCTTAAATACTCAACTAACATATTTTATCCAATAATACCTATCTAGGTATTCCTCTTATTCATGGAATTATTTATTTTATACAGCTGTAAATGTTTCCTTATAGAAGACTTCAATTGTAGTTAGACATCCTTTGTAGAATGGTTCTTCAGAACATATGGGGTGCATGTTGGGATGGCCTTCCTTGTCATAGTTGTAGTGAAATTTTTATTCTTGTGAGAAGTGGAATACTTGGAAACAATATTTGGTTTCATATATCTATTCTTATTGGATACATGATCATATTTATTATCATTATGAGAGATTTATTGACAATTCAATGACTCATTTTTTGTGACCTTCACTAAATAAAACACAACAAGTTCTTCACCAACTCCAAATATCAATTTCCCTTTATTAAAAACATTCAATTTCATTATGGGAATATAAATTTTATTTATAAAATAAGGGGAATATCTTTTTCTTTTTACTTCTCTTAGATGAAGAAATCTATAGAGAAACAGAATTTTCTATCATTTACTAATACATAGTTGAGCAATCCTTGTGGATTCTTCACCGATCAGTTAGCAATTTGGAGTTCCACTTTTATGATATTAATTTATTGAGCCTCATATTATGAATGAAACTAATTTTAATGTTATTAATTCTTATTCCTAGAGAACACATTCTATTTCAAAAATTTTTGTCTCTATGGCGAAATGAATGGGAAATTCCGGGGTGTCATATGATTTGAGCCATTATCTATTGGACTATTGAAAAGCATTGAAAATTTAGATCGAATACTCATAATTCATCCATATTTATTTTAATTATGGAAAATTATTCAAATAATCATTAATAAGTAGTTATGTGAGAAATTTATTCTACAAATAGAATGTTTATTTTATAGTTATTTAAACAACATAAATAATTTTTTTACTAACCCACATTTATTTCTTGTTTCATCCTTTTAGGAAAAGGGATAGGTGACTCATATTTTGGCGGTCCTATATAAAATTATTCATTTTCATGTTTTTTCTTTATTATAACTTTTTAGTTGGTTTGACATTGATATTTTTTTACTAACATTATTTATCATGTTTTTCTGAATATTTGTTCTTATATTTACATGAATTATGAAAGTATATAATATATCCACATCTAACAAATATATATTTTTCCTCCTCCATCTGTTGATATTTTCTGTTATATGGAAAATTGCATGGTCGGAGATCACATAAAATCTTAAACATCTGTCCTAGTTGATGCTCAAGGTTGTGTAAGGAATCTTTTTGGTTTTTCATTTAGATCTCCTGGGTTGTAATCCTTTGGCCTGCTTTTTCCATGAAGGTAGTGAGTAGGTTTCCATGTTTATATTTGAATTTTTGGGATTTTTATAGTGGTATTAGTGATACTTGATGTAAAATATATAATTGAGCTATTGTAAATGTTTTTTTGTAATTTTTTATGTTTTCATGTGGCTGAACATTGTAGTGGGTACTTAGGAAGTTCTTAATTTCATTATGGCACATGCCCAGTCCTCTACTAAAAATAGCCTTGCTTTTATTATAGTGGATTTTGATGAAGTATCATGTAATATTTTTCCAATAGATAATGTTGGGGATACCGGTATGGCTGATTTGGTTGATTGTAATTGATACAATTACCATATTTGAATTGGAGCACCTATATACCTTCCCAAAATTATTAGTATAGATGTGATCCACTGCACATTTCACAAGATTGTTTCCCTATTATTAGATAAAGAGGGGGTGATGGTACAGTAGTTAACTAGTATTATTTTATATTCATTTTCAGAGATTCAAATTGTGTTGTGACGTAGATAATCTCCTCAACTTGATTTATTCCTTGTTGGGGATCCTATATAACATTTCCACATACTATCATTGTGGTACACATCATCTATAATGGATCAACCCATATTTAGAATCCTCATAACGTGCCTTCCATCATATGTATCGCCCAGTATATTTTTTTTAGTAGGTTGGCCTCCATAGTAGAACGTCTGAGACAAAGCCACACATCATGTCTATGATGTGGGATGTTTATTGTGAGATATATAAATCCATCCCATGCCACCAAATGTAATTCTACATCTATCTACATGATTTTTTGAATGTCATTATAGAGATCCAATTTCCCTATCAAAGGTAATTATTTTTCCAATGACTTTTTTTCTATACCAATTCATGTCATTATCAACTTGGGAGATTGGGTTTTGAACCAATCCATGGCTTGATTGTGGAAGGATAAAATCATGAAATATAGTCTTATTTCATCAGATAAAATTCCAAGGTTGCGATAGTTATTAAGAAAAATTAAAAATTTCAAAATTTTGTTCGGTGGGGTGATCACTTTTAAGACCATAACCATTTTCAATATCATATAGATTAGTCTATGTTTTATCTCAAAAATGTGTTTTTAATGGGATGGTGCACAACATAGGTGTTAGTCCAATGATGGATAGTAATCCATGTTCTATAATATTGGGCTTCTTCATCACTTGATTCTCATCCAGATTGAATGGTTGTGCATATTAAATATTATGAATGTAATCTAGAGAAATATAACTATTCTAAACCATTGTGGAACATCTGTGTGTAAAAATTTATCTATCAATCTCAAGATCGAAAATAAGTAGTTCCTGTGTTTCTTAAATAATTGTAATAGCTAATTTCCCATTAAAAAATACACTAGCTAGAAGAAGATAGATGTAGGTTCTATACCATCAGAAAAGAATTGTAAAAGCAAAAGGGGAAATAGAAATAAGAAATGGGTAGTGGGTGAGGTAATCTATGGTTTGATCCAAATGATACTTTTCATATGCCACCCTTGTCCCTATAAATAATTCCAAAATTTTATGTGGCCAAATTAATCATTGAATTCACTTTGGAATTGATCAGATTATAAATTTAATGTCCAAAACTACACTCACTTCCAGTGTGTAGTGATGTGGTAGTGTAGGGTTGAACCCACAAGGATTAGTTGTAAAAACTAAACCATTCAAATGAAACACTTTAAAAGTATTCCTAAAATTCCCTCTTAAATATTATGATTCTCTCAAAAAATTTATTTGGATTTAATTTAGATGACTAATAAGGGATCAGAGTCAGTTATTGGGATTTGTGAATATTACAATCCAAAATATAGATTAGAATAGTCATATGGCTTAGGATGTGATGTGGTTAAAGGGTTTCAATTTGTTTTGGATAATCTAGTTAGATCTCAAAATTATAAAATTATCCCATAGTTTGAGTATAGATTAAAACCAAGAGGAATTATTCATAGATTCCATGTAGAATGAATCACATGCTAATAGTTAAAGCCTTTTAGATCTTAATTAGGATAGGTTTGTTCAATTTCACCTCCGATGGTCAAGGATATAAAATAGAATATTAGGAACATTTTTTTAACGTGGTTAATAATTTTATGGTTATGAAGGATTAACCCATGTATTAGTTAGGCATTGAAAACACCATATTATTAACCCCTAACCCTATGTGGATTATCCACAAATAACAATATTGTTGAAAATCATGGCATGATGAAACATGCTATGAATAATCGTGAAAAGATTAAAAATTAGGAAATCATCAATTAAATAAATAATGAATCGAGAAAAAAATAAAAAAAACTATATATCCACATAAAAACTTACACATAATGATGAAATAATGATGTAATGTAATGTTTTGATACTGAATGGAGAACGGTATCAAAATGAAGCATCAAAACAAAAGTGTAATCACAAAGGATTAAGAATAAATTTAGAATGGTTAAAAAACTAAAAAATATTTTTTAAATCAATAAAAAGATTGAATTCGAAGATATTTTCAATGAGAAACAAATGAAAATAAATAAATAAATAAGATATAAATCATAGGTCTGTGAACTCTAGAGCAAAGTAGATATGATAGAAAATAAATAGGCCCAAAAAATACATGATGCATAAATTATTCATGTGGTGTACTAGATTTAAGTGGATTTTTCTAACAAATACATGTCATGTAATTAGGTTTCATGTCATTTATTTGAGATACAAAATCTCTTTTAGAAAATTAGCCCATATCTTTGACTTGGTTAGCTCTTGAACATCATACGACATTTAAACTCTACACATGGTGTATTTGATTCACTTCTGTAAGATTTTGATATCGAAATCCAAGTAATATGTAATGAATGTATAGATTGTATACTATTTACACATCACATAATGTCTTCATAGGTTAGCATGTACCTGTATATGAATTCTATGAATGAGGACTACATGCCATGAATATTATACGTGACATGTGAAGCCTATTTTTCCCAAATTTTCATCATTTATTCCTTTGAGTAAAAATATCCTAATTCCTATGAAAACAAACCAAACACAATAGATAATCAAATAAAATATGAATAAACCATAAAAGAATGTATCCAATATTTTAATATAAATTTATTTTTTCATAAATCATGCCCTACTAGTATAATAATGATAGAAGGATAATATAAAAAGGAGTTCTTAATTTTCACAATTTACACACTAGTATTGGGAGTGTAAAAACTCCATGAATATAAAGGAAATGCACACCTCATTTATTATAAAAAAATTAATTAAATATTTACCCTAGGATAACAAACATTATTACTTCATAGTCACCAAGTATTTGGGGAAACTATACCTTTGATACCACTTTTAGGGAGGGGCCCTCACTATAAATCATACAATAATCCCATGATCATGATAGGGGTGATACCACTGAAACATGTTCATAAGGATTCAACATTAAAGTCTAAAACATGTGGAGAGTTTATATTAAATTCCATAATATTCCTGATTAAAATCATATGAATTAATCCGAATCTTATTTCATTGGGGAATACATGAATCCATGTGATCCTTATATCGGTCTATAAGATGCATCAAATATCTTCCATAATATGAAGGAACATTAATAGTCATTTATATAAGTTTCTGTATCCATGAATAACCCAAAATACACCACAAAAATCATAGATTCAAATAAGTTCCTAGGCAGAAATGAATTCAAATATACTCATAGAAGACTTGTGACCTAACATTAGTATATCTCCAATGGAGTATCGAAAACCATGTTAGCTCAAAATGTATCACTTAAAATTAGTTTTCATCACAGATAAGGATAAGGAACTCTAACTACCTTCCACATCATAAAAATATCCTTAGATGGTTGATAAGATTTCACTACCACGTTCTATGTGGAAAAACAAATTGAATGGACTATTAACTTTTATTATTATAAAACTCAGAAAAAATGTGTGAATATACCTGAAAATTTTGGAATCGACATTCTATTTCCCCATGTATGATACACAACCTTGGGTGGAGAAGAAAACTCAGGTCATGATGTCCCCTATCAAGTACCAAGGATAAGTTAGGTCAGTGTAGAACTATCCCAAGAACCTATTATCCTACCTGGCCATATTCTTTGTCTAAATCGAAAGTCGATACATTATTATGTGGGTAATCCCATCCACTTCAAAAGTATTTCATGAGGGGGTGGTTTTTTATCCATCCCATATACCCTTGGGTAAGGTCTTTCTAGAGTTTTATCGACTTACCAAGGATTGTAGTTGTCATTGATGGGTTCATTAACCATTTAGGGATAGGATAGTGTTGGTACATAGTGGACTTCCATCCCCTAGATCCACCATCCATGTAGTATGTAGATCCACTACTGAAATTCTAGGCAATCATATGGAAAAAATAAAAACACTAGTTTCTTTCCAAATAAAACATTATCCATCACCCCTTCATAAACAAACCATCATTATTTTCATTGTTTTATCACACTTTCACCATTACCACCATCATTTCTTCAATGAACTACCACCCAATCCATCAATAGGTCCACCTCAATTGAATTCCACCCAAGTTGTGTTGTCTATCAATACATAGAATCCCAAAAAAATCAACTACCAAGCCCACAATCGGCCACTAATAAGGTTAGAATGTCTTAATCATCCCAATCAACAACAATGAGAGGTAGAGAGGGAGAGAGAGAGTGTGTGTGTGTGTGTGTTTAATACAGAGAGGGAGACGTGAGTGATAGATATGGTGGCTATAGTAATTTCTTTTCCATTAAGAACCCCATTGACTTGATTTAGTGGTATAATTCCGCACTATAAGTTGTGTTGGTCATGGGGTATATGGGATTAAGTCATCGTTGTTTCACCATCAAGTCATCCTTATTTCACATCATCAATATTTGAAAATAAACACTTGGATTGAAATATAAAATTATGAAAATGAATAATTATTTGTATGGACTGATCAAATAAAAATATGAAATATAATACTTATGGTACATAAAGAAAAATTATTTAATAATGTTAAAGATTCATACCATCAGATCGATTGATTTGAGATATAAGACTCATCTATATTTTTCAATTAAATTGGTCCTCGTAGAAAAAACCAAAAAATGACCTCTCTATAATCTTTATGTGAAATAATGGTAAAATAAAATAATAGTAATTGAGGATGAATTTATAGATTGATATTTAGGCCTACTATATATATATTATTAGAGTGCCAAGACCAGAATGTGAATTACACATCTCTACACCCACATCCTCGTTCAAACAAAGGGGAAGGACCTTTCATCCATGGTTTCACTAAGAAGATATTGATGAATTAGCTCATTAATGAATCTGATATTAATTTCTTAATTTATTACATATTTAATAATCCACATAATAATAAACCATCACTAAATCTCTTTGAACCTCATCCTAGGGGTAAACATCATTCACTGAGATCAATAGAACACCAAAAAAGAAATTTGTATGTTGTATTGTTTATTCAAATTACAATATTAATCATTATTGGATCAAATACACAAAAACTCAATGGTGAGTTATGTCATTCTCAAGAAAAACTCAGCTCTCTACATTCTACCCACCATTAAAATTTTTATACTAGAAAAGAAATCAACCATAGATGATTTGACAGAAATATCATCAACCGAATCCTTGATAGAGATATTATATTCATTTGATCATATTCCTACTAATTTGAGATATAAAAGGATCTCCATGACATGATCTTACCAAGAACACCCTTGACTCAGCTCGCAAATTGTCCAACTATAAATCCAGAAGGGTGTTAATGGTCTCTAATTTCTAGAAACCAGTTCATTTGCATAAAAACCCCATTTTTGAAAGGTTTCTCCAAATAATTCAATACATTAATGTTATATTCAATGAAACTTTTGTGACACATCATTATACTAGCATTCTATGAAATTAACGATACTGTAAAATTTATAATTTTTAAATTTAACTCATAATAAACCATAAAAAAATAAAAATTTATTCATCCATAATACAAAAAAATTAATCAATGGGTAAAGTGTACCTCTATTGAGGTTAAAAAATGAAGTAAAAAAATGGTTTGGGAAATTAATATGGTGATACAATAACATAAGTATACCATAAGTCCAAAACCAAAAATAAAAAAAATCACTACCCATAGTCATATGACATGACAGATAATCCCACTATTCCACTTCTTTCATTCTCGAGTACTAATAACATAAAAGTACACTACCTCCAAATGATTCTTTGATTTTACCTATTTCAAACATAATAATGTTTAAATATATCTAGAGTTTATACATAGGTTTTGGACAACTATAATTATAAGATCCCACCAACTGTTCCCTAACAATCCTTTTTAAAATCATCGAAGAATTATTGTTTGAATATAATAAAATTAAACCACACATTTAAAATTTAAGTAGAAAATTTATATGGAGAAAAGATTGATGAAATATTTTATAAAAAATTATACATAAATAGAATGAATCAAACAAAAAATCATTTTTTTGTAACACGCAAAGATTACATTGTACGTAGTATCTTCAATGTAATTCAATAACTTGCACTACACGCAACACTGAGTTCAAGCGCACCATGACTTACCAAACTAGTTGTTGAAAAGAGGTTATCAATATTATTAACTAAATTTTGAACTTTATATAATCCTTATAATTTTAGAATCTATATTATGAGTTTCTTAGACATAATGTAAGAACAAATTCATTTTTTTAGATAAAAGAAGTATTTTAAAAAAAATGCAATTTTACTGCCTTTTAATGGAGAACCATTTTTAAATCCAATATTTGAAAATGTTATATATTCAATTTGACAAAATAAACTTCTTTTTAGAATCGGGGCATAAGAATTTAGTTTCAATAAATTTTTGGTGTTTTTCTGATAACTTTTATATTTGGGTGAATAGTGAAAAATACTATATTTTAAATGAAAAAAAACTTTTTTAATAAAAATAATTTATAGTGTTGAATTTTAAATTTTAATTTTTTGAAATTATAATTAGATTATATTTTTACCATTTAATCTAATGGTGGTCATTGTAAGTAATTTCAATTTGAAATTAGACATAAAAAGTGTCAATCTTTTGATAGTTATTATTTCATAAAAGTATAATTTTTGGTTTTGATAATAGGAATTAATTTTAAATTAATTAGTTTAACATATATGTTTTTAAATTGGTAAAATAGAATTCATTTTTTAATTTGGAATATCAAAATTAGCTTAGGGGGAATTTTTGGTATTTTTATGAAAACATTCAATTTTTGATAAATATTGAAAAACACCAAGTTATTGTTTAAAATAGACATTTTATTTAAATAATTATTTATTTTATTTAAAGTTATTTTAGGACAAAATAGATACATAATACCTATATAAGTTCAATGTAATTCATTGGAGTCAGTTTATAATAATCTTAGATATATAAAAAATTTATCGAACTTTTTACCGTCTTTTACCCACCTATTAAGAGCATTTGAAAATTTACATAAAACATAATTTTACTGCTTCTGTGAGTTGAATTTCATAAATTTTAGAGACATGATTGATATCAGTTACTAAAATTTGGGTCAATAAGATGAAAATAACTTGTCTTTAACAGTAACTTTTTACTTTTATTTACCACGGTTAAAAGTATATAGAGGAATTAAGGGTAAAGATGATATTATTATTACTCTAAAAAATGTCACAATTCTATTGGATAAGTATAATTTGATCGAAAAAAACCATAGGAATAAAATATGATCCTTTTGGTCCACTTTAATTATATTTGGACATTTATTATTATTTAATTCAAAGAAGAGTTAAAAGTGTTAAATTCAATGTTTAATAATTAAAACAATTTTAATATAGGTTTACACATAAGAGAAATTAGACAATAAATATTCATTAGAAATCCATATAGATTTCCAACATAATGGTATTATATTTATATTTTTTAGACATTAAATAGGTTAATTATTTTATGACACAATAATGATACAGTAATTAACTAATTAATGAAGTATTAAAATAATTAATAGTATAAATATCCAAATAAATGTAATTTGAGACTTTTTCTGAATTACACTAAATTTATAGGTTACTATTACATGTTAGGGTTGGTTAGATGTATTATTTTCAAAGTAATAATTCAGTTATGAATTTAGAAAGAACAAAATACCAAATAGTGTCAAAATTGACATAAAAGATTTTGTAAAAACAATATTATATTTTAAATTGATATTCTATTCATAAAATTATAAGGTTCAGACAGAAGACTTATATAATGATAGTTGTATCATTATTGAACCACTTTACATTTTCTAGGGAGTTTATAGTATGTTTATTAAGTATATAATAAAAAAAATCCAAAAAGACATGGTAAATTTAAAACTATTTATCTAAGAGTTAAATCTAAATGATGAAGTAAATATAGTGACCGAAACCTGTCTACAACCTATTGGGTGAGTGTTTTTTGACCAATACCCACCTTATACTTTAAATAATTCATTTTTGATCCATTAGAAACTGAAAATGGTTTTATTATAAAATAATATTTCGTGCTTTTCCTAAGGTGCCCCTCACCCCTCTTATAAAAGGGCACTCCCCCTTCCCTCTAATTCACACCTTCAAAGCCATTTGGCTCAGCCAACCCCTGCTCAAATACCCTATCAAAAGCCCTACCTTCATACTAGAGGCCTTCCTTTAGTCATAAAGGCATCCTATAGAGCCCTTTTTATCAAATAAAAAGGAAGAACCCGGAGAAGAGGTAAATATTCCATCACCTCTTTCAAGTTCCTTTGTTCTTACACATTCCCTTTATTTGTTTTTTCCTTTCTAAAATAATAACTCCAGTATATTCTATATACAGTGATGTTATTATAAATATGGTACAACCATATTCATTATTCAATCCATCCTTTGAATTGCATGTCACCATACGTGCATACGTACGGCTTACTGTCTCCACACAGTTGTGTAATTGTTATTCAATACATTATTATTTGGACAGGTATAATAGTGATGTGTAATTTATGTAAATAAAAAAAATTACATGATAATTATTCTTTATATATGATATAACATCCAATTATATATTATTCTAATATCAAAAGAAATATATTGTAACTCGGGCGTACATACGGATTACGGTCTCCATGAACGCGATGAGATTTGTTCCCCATCATATCCATTCCAGACTTATTTGCATAAAACAATTAAAAATAATGTATAAAGACTTAATATCATTCTGAATATGAATAATATACATCCAATCCATAACAAACATTACATACTTAACAAATAATATAAAGGAAAATGAATCAGTTAATACCCGAAACGATGATAATACTAAGATATTATTAACAAAGAAACGCTAAAGGATCATATATGACATCATATTATTGTATATGATTCTTGTATAAATTAATAACAATTATTTCACCATTATACAGGAGGTTAACTTACCCTTGACCCAGTAAAAGTACAAGGTAAGGGTTAATTACACAATCTCATTATTATCTGAGATTTTTTATGTGTAAGTTTTTTTTATGACATGTCTATTATACATGTCCATGTTTCATAAAAGACATTTCAAAATGACTCTTTTAAGGTACTTGTTTACTAAAACCTCATTTTAAATGTTTTAAATATTTATTCTTCTAAATGTCTCTCATTAATGTCCTTGTTTTCAAAATGGGTTTTAAGGATTTGTTTATATTGACATGAATGTTTTTAAAATGTTAATTCCTTTCAAAAGTTTCAAAGTGGTATGGGACACTTTGATTCAAAAATATATTTAAATGTATTATTTTCAAAATTGTGTGACTTTTAAAAGTTTTCATGAAAAGGGGTATTTCCCTCAATGTATTTTACCGAACATTTTCATATATGTCAACATCCTTTGATGGATTTTAAACCTGTTGAAAGTTGAAACCAATATTCCTTTACTATATTGAAGGTTTTGTGATATGTTTCACTATGGATGTGTTATTTTTATACCATTCATGGTTTATTGATAATGTATTGACATTTCGTATTCCAGTTTTAATAAAAATGTTTATGTTATGTTCAAACCTTTTCATTTGAGGAATGCATTAGACATAGTAAGTGATGTTTGGAGCCTACAATAGCTCCCCAATGCATCGGTAGGTCTCATGATAAACACTAGTGTCTTGGAAGATGACCTTGAAAAAATATTATTTGTAGTCTTGTCACAAGGCATTGACTATGTGGTTATGAAAGTCTGGCATTATTTATTTTATCATTATGAAAGTGGCTATTGATATTACATGTTATTATTCGAATAATAGAATTTCCATGTGAGTAAGTAAATGGAATTATTTTGATTTATATTTTCCATATTATGATGATGTTTATGTTGAAAAGGATTTTCTGTTAGTTCTATACATTTCATTAAATATTTATGCTTATTTATGAAAGTTTTTGGTATATTTTTATCCTTACTGAGAATCTGAGCTCTCCCCTTTCTATGTTTTATTTTTCCCAGGATGTGAAGAAATATATTATGAATGACCTGCAGGGATTTTCTATGAGATCTCAGTGTTATCTATGGAAACAATTTTGTTGTAGTTTTCTATTTTATGATTTAATATAAACCTTATGAATGTATCTAGTACTTCCAATTCTACAAAACTATTCAGTCTTTCAATACTTGACCTTTTGTGATCAAGCCAATGATATGTAATAATGCACTAACTCTGGGCTTCTGGGGTCATGGCGTTACAGTTGGTATCGGAGGAAGTTTAGTACAAACCTTGGAAACTAGATTTAGATAAACTCTAATTAGAGCACATAGCATTAAGATTGAATTTCAGGATTAGTATAGAATAACTTCCTATAATTTTGGTACTGTAGAGATTTTTTGAGTTTTCAATGAAAATGTATCCAGATCTTGATACGAGTAGGTAGAGGTGGCTCTAGCACAGATGTAGCTAGGGTTAAAACCCGAAAACACCACTTTGAGCTAGACTCGAATGGGAATTTGTGCACAACAATGGGCCTTCCCGCACTCTGGGTTACGACACTCCTGGGGGATATTCTTTGGATACTCCTCATTTTATTTACAATTTATTATGAAGGATTTAAGAGTATATATCTCCTCAATGAAAATATTTTTATGATTGTGGATTATATCCATAAACTGTTCAATTTATGTTAGGTATTTTACAAGTTTTCAATTATTCATTGCATTTCATAAACTGGCCTAGTGTATGCCATTTCATAGAAATGGATCACGTTAGAAGGAATGTGAACTTCAGAAATATGTATGATCCAAAGAGAAATATGGGTCATATATTTCATGGTATTAAGCCAAAATTTAGAAGGGAAATATTCTCCCATGTATTCTCAACATATAAAGAAATATTATCATGTGTTAATAAGATAAGTAAACAATTCTCAATGTCCTATGTTTTTTAAGGGAAGAAAGAGAAGAAAAGGATGGAAAAGAGAAAGATGGATAAAGGGAAGAGGGTAAAGAAGGATTTTCCCATATAAGATAACTATGGAAGGAATCACCTTGGTAAATTATTGATGTGAGTGGGAGTTTGTTATAAGTGTGGAGAAAAAGGACACTATGTATGTGATTGGAAGGGTAATAAAAAAGTTTCAAATGTAAAATAATTCATCTGCAAGGAGTTTGGACACTACGCGAATCAATGTCAAAATCTTCAAAGTATACCCCAAATGCTGCTATTGGATAATAATAAAGTAATGATACAACCAAATATAAGTAAGAATGATTATATTTCATACGTTGTTATTAAAGTATTGTGTCATTTGAGTATTGTATTAATGATGTACATGTTATAAGAATTATAGAGTATATAAGGATTGTACTGCAGTACTGTGTCATTAAGGAATTGAGATTGTGTGGAACCATGAAAAATGATACAATAGTAGGTTAAATTTTTGGAAAATATATGGTTGAGAGAATGGAAAACCATAATATTGTTTTGATATCGAGGTAGTGATTTTGGAATAATACTTGATTGATTTGGATAAATTATATTGGATATTGTTGACTACCTTGAAACTGATTAATGATTTGTATATTCTATCATTGTTGGAGTTTACAACATTTTTGTATAGAACAAGTATTTCCAGTATTTTATAAGTAATAAGGGAGCATAGAAGTAATCAATATGGTTTTATAGAAATTCAGGATGTTGTAGTGTTTTAAATGAATACAAGATGAAGTTGTTCACATGATATTACGTGGAAAAAGGATCTTCACTATGTTTACCTTCCTTATAAATTTTGGACTGTGAGTTTGGATAAAAGTATTTGGATAATTTTAGTTTGATATTATTTTTGGATTTCCACAAAAAGGACAACAAAAAGGTCAGGCAGCAACCCGTCGCATTCAGCAAGGCTGCGAGACTTGAACCCACAACCGAAGGGAGACAAGGGTGTATCATCTACCACTGGCCCATGTGATGTCCTAGATTGAATAAGGTAGTATTTTATAAAAGCTCTCATAGATGAATTATAAATTCTTTTTTTTGTAACCCTATACGAATAGGATAAATATAATATTATTTTAAGTTCTATTGTTATTTAGAGTGATAGATGCGTTTTTGGTAGAAATTAGATAAACGATGGAACTCTACATGTCATGTATATATATTTTTTCCTTCTCTTATTCTATGAATAAATTAATTCATAAACTTTAGGTAAGGGATCTTAAAAATAAACATGTGTTATCATAATACCTTATTATTTGTTGAACTGATTATATTTTAAATCATTATATATTGATGGCTTTGAGGCCGTCAATTCTACAATTGACTCTGACTGATGACCTCAAGCACTCCCTATAAATATTTATGTTTTCCCTCCAATTGTGTGTCTCTGATTTCCACCAATGTTCTCCTAATCGATATAATAATTTTGTGGTGACTTTTTCATTCCCCTTTTCCTCTTATTAAGGCTAAATTTTATTAACCCAATTTATGATGTGGGGTTTTCCACAAAGGTATTTTCTATTTTCATCCTTTTATTTTAAAATAACAATTTCAAATTTCAAGGAAGAAATTTATTGAAGGAGGGAAGAATGTAACACCCCATGATTTCTTATTATGTTATTTCTTTAAAATAATTCAATAACATGCACAACATGTAACACTGAGTTCAAGCGCACCACGACTTACCAAACAAGCCGTTCAAAAGCAGTTATGAATAGTATTAACTGAATATTTAACATTATATAATCCATATAATTTTAGAATCCATATTATGAGTATCTTAGACATAATGTAAGATCAAATTCATTTTTTCAGATAAAAGAAGTATTTTAAAAAAAAATCAATTTTACCACCTTTTAATGGAAACCTTTTTTAAAATCTATATTTGAAACTTTTATATAATAAATTTGAAAAAATAATAATATTATTTATAATTGAGATAGAAGAATTTAGTTTCAATAAATTTTTCTAGTTTTTATGATAACATTCATATTTGGGGGAATAGTAAAAAATACTATATTTTAACTGAAAACAACTTTTTAAATCAAAATAATTTATAGTGTTTAATTATATATCTTAATGGTTTGGAAGTATAATTTGATTATATTTTAACCATTATATCCAATGATGGTCATTTTATGTAATTTCACTTTGAAATTGGACATAAAAAACTGTCAATTTTTTTATTGTTATTATTTCATAAAAATAAGCTATTTGGTTTTGACCACGGGAATAAATATGAAATTAATTAATGAAAATTCTATGTTTTGAAATTGGAAAAATAGAACTAATTTTTTAATTTGGAATATTAAAATTATCGTAGGGTGAAGTTTGGTTATTTTTCTGAAAACATTCAATTTTTGATGAATAGTGAAAAACACTGAGTTATTGATTAAAACTGACTTTTTATTTAGAGAATCATTTATTTTATTTAAATTTATTTCAGGTAAAAACTGATACATAATACCTATATATGTTCAATGTAATTCATTGAAGTCAGTTTATAGTAATTTTAGATATATAAATATTTTATCGAACCTTTTACAGTATTTTACCCACCTCCTTGGAGCATTAAAAAATTTACATAAAACTTAATTTTACCACTTCTATAAGTTGAATTTCAAAAATCTGAGAGGCACGGTTGATATTCGTAAGTAAATTTTTTTTCAATAAGATGAAAATATTTTTGGTGAATAGTAACTCTTTTACTTTTATTTACCACAGTTAAAAGTAGATAGGGTAATTAATTGTAAAAATGATATTATTATTACCCTAACACATGTACTAATTCTATTAGATAAGTATAATTCTACCAAAAACAACTGTAGGAATAAAATATGATCCTTTAGGTCCAGTTGGATTAGATTAGGACATTTATTATTATTTAATTCAAAGAAGAGTTAAAAGTGATAAATTCAATGTTTAAAAACTAAACCATTTTTAATATATGGTTACACATAAGATAAATTCGACTATAAATTTTCATTATAAATATAAAAATATTTCCTACATAATGGTATTTTATTTATATTTTTTAGACATTAAATAATTTAATTGCTTTATGAAACAATGATGATGTAGTAATTACAAAATTAATGAAATATTAAAATAATTAATATTATAAATATCCAAATAAATGTAATTTTATACTTTTTATGAATTTCACTAATTTTTTATGTTAATATGACGAGTTATAGAAGGTTAAGTGAATTTATTTTGAATTAATAAAGCTATAATGAATTTAGAAAAATAGAATACCAAATAGTGTCAAAATTGACATAAAAGAGTTTTTAAAACATATATTATGTTATTAATTGATATTCTATTCAAAAAAATATAAGGTTCAGACAAAATAATTATATAATGATATTTGTACCATTAATTAACCACTTGAGTATTTCTTATAAGTTTATAGTATGTTTATTCACCATATAATATAAAAATACAAAGAGACATGGTAAATGTAAAACTATTTAACAAAGAGTTAAATCTAAAAGATAAAGTTAATATAGTGACCCAAACCTGTCTAAAACCTAATGATTGAGTGGGTTTTGACCCATAACCACTGTATCCTTTAAATAATTCATTTTTGATCCATTATAAACCAAAAGGTATTTTATTATAAAATAATATTTCAAGCTTTTCCTAAGGTGCCCCTCACCCCTATTATAAAAGGGCACTCCCCCTTCTCCCTAATTCACACCATCAAAGCCATTTTTCTTGGCCAAACCCTACCCAAATACCCTCTCAACTATCCTCCATTCATCCTATAGTCCTTCCTTTAGTAATAACGCCAACCTAAGGATCCCTTTTGATCAAATCAAAACGATGAACCCGAAGAAGAGGTAAACATTTTATCAACTCTTTCTTGTTCCTTTCATCATCCACTTCCTCATTCTTTGTTGTTTACATTATAAAGTAATAAATCCAGTATCTTATATTTATTGGGATGTTATTATAAATATGTGACAACCATATTCATTATTCTATCCATATTTTTAATGACATGTCACCATACGTGCGTACGTACGACTTACCATCTCCACGTCGTGGTGTAATTGTTATTCAATACATTATTATTTGGAAGGGTATAATAATCATGTGTAATTGATGTATATAATAAATATTACATGATAATGATTCTGTATATATGACATACTATCCAATTATATATTATTCTAATATCAAAAGAATGATATTGTCCGTTGTGCATACATATGGATTACCCTCTCCACGAATGTGATGAGATTCATTCCCCATTGTATCCTTTAAAAAATAATTTTAATTGGATTATTAAAAATAATTTTTAAAGAATTAATATCATTATGAATATGAATAAGATACATCCTATCCATAAAAACATTACTTATGTAACAAATTATATAAAGAAAAACGAATCAGCTAAAACCCGAAATGATGATAATACTAAGATATTATTAACAAAACAACATTAAAAGATCATTTATGATATCATATTATGTATATGATTATTTTATAATTTAATAACAATTATTTCACCATTATAAAGATGTTTAACCTATTCTCGACCAAGGAAAAGTACAAGGTAAGGGTAAATTCTTCGATCACATTATTATCCAAGATTGTTTATGTGTAAGTATTTTCTGGGACATGTTTATTATCCATGTCTATGTTTCATGAAAGACATTTCAAAATGATTCTTTTAAGGTAATCTTTAACTAAAAAATTTAAATGTTTCAAAAATTTATTCTTCTAATTCTCTCTCATTAATGTATATGTTTTAAAAATGGGTTTTAAGGATTTATTTATATATACATGAATGTTTTTAAATTGTTAATTCCTTTCAAAAGTTTCCAAGTGGAATGGGACACTTTGATTCAAAAATGTATTTAAATTCATTCTTTTAAAATATGTGTGACTTTTAAATGTTTTCATGAAAAAGGGGTATTTCTCTCAATGTATTTTACTAATCATTTTCATCTATGTCAATATCCTTCGATGGATTTTAAACTTTTTGGAAGTTGATACCAATATTTCATACTATATTAAAGGTTTTTTGATATGTTTGACTATGGATGTGTTATTTTTATACCATTAATTGTCTATGGATTAAGTATTGACATTTTTTATGATAGTTTTAATATGAATGTTTATGTTATGTTTAATCCCTTACATTTGAGGAATGAATTGCACTTAGTAAGTAACGGGTGGAGCCCGTTATAGCTCCTCCATGCATCGGTAGGTCTCATGAGACAAACTAGTGTCTCGGCACAAGGCCATCATAAAAATCCTATTTTTAGTCTTGGCACAGGGCCTTTACTATGTGATTATGAATTTATGGCCTTATTAATTCTATCATTATGAATGTGGCTATTGATATTGCATGTGATTATTCAACTAGTTGAATATCCATGTGAGTAAGTAAATTTCATTATTTTGATTTATATTTTCCATATTATGATGAAGTTTAGGTTGAAATGGCTTTTGATTTAGTTTAATACATTACCTTAAATGTTTATTTTTATTTATGAAAATTTCCGCTATATTTTTATCCTTACTGAGCATCTGATCTCACCCCTTTCTATGTTTTATTTTTCCCAGGATGAGAAGAAGTATATTATGAATGTCCTGTAAGGATGTTCTATGGGAACTCAGTGTTATCTATGGAAACAATATTGTTGTAGTTTTACATTTTATAAAGTAATGTAAACCATATGAATGTATCTATTACCTAGAATGTCACTAAACTAGTTGGTCTTTAGAGACTTGATCTTTTGTGATCATGCCAATGATACGTAATAATGCACCGGCTTTGGGCTTCTGGGGTCGGGGAATTACATTTTTAACCAAACATCATGGTATATTGCCTAGGGATACTATGTATACTACTTACTGGGATCGACAAATGAATTTTTATCAAAACCAAGTTTAAAAAAACTATGTAAATTCCTTTATCTAGATTAGAACAATAAAATTTCAGTATCTCTTATAGACATATTTAAATCATAACTACAGTGGTACAAGCTATGTTAATTAGAACCATTCACAAGAAAGGTACTTCTAAAAGACTCCCATCCTAAGAACCATATGTTCTAATAAAGAAAAATCATTATCAAATTACCACATCCAATTTTCATACACCTACACTAATACATATTTTCGAAAACAATTTATTTCAAACTTGTTGTTCGAATCATTTAATTTTCTATTTAAAATATGTTTTTGAGACAAAATTATTTACACACCTGAAAATAGGAAACATATAATTTTTTTAAGAAAATAATATAATACATTATAACATTTAAAAACATTATTTTTAATAATAAATCATATATGGTTCAATAATCAAAGAGAGTTCACTTCAGAACATATATTAATCCCATGATTCTATTGACAACTATGGTAAAATTACTAAACAATTTGAGGAACACTCTTAAGATATAGAATAAAACATAAAATCAAAATCCGCTATCAATAAATGTTGAAAATATGAACTCTAGAGTAGCATGTGTAGAGTTAAAAAACAAAATAAAAAATTTGATGACATAAGAAACAAGTATAAAGAGTAAAACCTCTCACATAAAAATCCCATCATGATTTTTGGTGAAAGATTCACTTGTAATTATGTTTAGATAGAGAACATAAATGGTGTTGATGGATGAGAATGAGATATCTTATTTGATGGGTAACAATATAAAAATAAATAATTAAATCAAACGTAGTTATAGTAGTATATTATAATTTATAACACCGATTCTATACTACATAGTTTAGAAATATTATTTCATAAATTTTACACTAATCATGTGAAACTCAGTATAACACCATTATCAAGATCACTTCGTTTTAACTATAAAATATGATTAACCAATTTTTTTCCTTTAGTCATCCACCAATTATGTGTCTCTAACCCTTTATGTGGTTAGGACAAAAGTTTTATACTATGTCACATATTATTAAGCCCTTCAGTTTCTTAACATTTGAACTAATCATATACATAAAAATTCCAAGGGTCTACCCTGGGTAATATTGATCTATATAGTTACTATTAACTATTCATTAATCGTGCATTAATCATACAAGTCATAGGTCTCCCATTTTTTCCTAACTTTATATTAATTTAAAAAAATCATGAAATATAGTTACAAACCTATAAATAATAAATATCATACCAAATAATACATTCATAACTATGATAATTATCCAAAAAATATAACTTTATACCCCTATAAACTCAAAAAAGCATACTGATCAGAGATAGATGAGGTTATTTCAACCTTAAAAAGATTCCCACTCCCATGTCTCATGAGATTAAATATCATTCTTTCATAACACTCAATGTAAGGTAATATATCTTCCAAACATTACAGTATCTAGTTATTTAAAAATATTGATAGATTTATCTAACAATGAAACATCTGACTCTAATTGTGACTCTTCATAGATCTACACACTCTTGGGGAAAAGGGTGGTACATATTTGGTAGAAAGATTTTTAAGAAGTTATAAATCAACATTCACTGAGTGGGTAAATCTAACCAATATATCATAAAAAACATATCCTAATATGTTTATCATTTAATGGTTTTGTTAGTTGAAATATAATGATAATAATATTTTGAAATAGGTAAAACGTGATGTGTTCATTATGTTATGACTTTCGTAACTATTTAGAGTTTAATTTTTCATTTTGAAGAAGTATAGAGTGAACCTTGAAGGGTAATGAAAAATCATAAATGCAATGAATTTGTTAATAAATGGTTTCATTAAAACAACCCAAGGCTTTAAAAATAAATATTATATAGAAATGCATGAAACCCTAAGTATCTAAAAAATAACACTTTATTATAACTTAGTCGTTAAACCTAATTTTTCTTCCCATGTGATTTGAATTTAGAAAATAGGACATACATGTTTTCAATCAGTAAGATATTTAGTTTCTGATAGAATGAACATACATTTTGGTGAATAGTAAACTGACTATAGGAATAGTAATATAACCATTATAAATAGTAAACTCGCCTAATATATTGCAACCACAAAAAATAAATTATAAATAATTTTTTTGTATCTCATAAGTGACAGTGTAATAAAATTATATCATAGTATAGGTCAATGAATATTTTAAAAAAATATAAATTATGTGTAGGTATTTTTGTGAGCCAAAAATATTTTATTAAAATTTTATAAATAAAAAAATTAATAAAAATAAAATTCATTTACAAAAAATGGATTCATTAATCAATATTTTATTTTCTTATTATTTTAGGATAATTTAATGAGATCTCATTTAATTTTTTAAAGTGTTATAATATCTATTTTACAATTAAAATATTTATTTTTCATGTAAATAATGATTTTATTTATAAATTTAATTTCAGATATATATAAAATTAATTTTATAACATGGAGATCGTATTTAAATTCTTCACGTCAAAAAATGATTATTGAAAATTTTGGATTTTTCCAAAATACATCAATTTTTTGTGAATAGTAAACTATGTTAATTTACAGTATAAACTCACTAGAACCTAAATAAACTATTTTTTTAGTCATTGATGATGTAATTACACATAGATAGAATTAATATTCCCTTATTACTATTTTTGGTTACAAAAACCAACACTATTACGTATCTTGGGAAAAATAATAAAATAATGACTATGTTATTCATAAATCACCCTTCTCTTCCACTATAAAAACCACTCCTCACTACCACTTCACTTCAATCCTCTAAGACTTGAGTCATCCCAATGTTATGCCCAAATCCTCTTTCCTAGATTATCCTCATGTCTAGGAGGAAAAAACCCCTTACCTTAAAGATGTTCTCATGGAGGATATTTGAAGAGGTAAACCCACTTCCTTTTTTATTTAATTTCATTTTCAATTTATTTTGTTTTCTTATCTTCTCCACGTATCCTACATCCAAATGATCATCATATCTCCAGTATCATTTTTATAATTTAATTATATCATGTTAATGGAATATCCATAATCAATCTCTCTACTCTCTCTCTCTCTCTCTCTTATTTAAAAAACGAAATCAGCATCTGGGTGGTGTCGATTTACCACATTCATGGACGTAGAACCTTTACTCTTCGATTTATCTTTCAAGGATGGACATGAAACCATTTTTATTGCTGAGATAGAATATATAATATTTATTATGTCTTATTTAATGTTTCTAATCTAGTATATATACATAATATAAATTTATACGCAAAAAAAAACTAGTTCGTAAAAATCAAAATATCACCAAAATAATCTAAATGATTATCTCTAATGTTATATATAATAATTTAAACTCATAAAATATAACAAAATGAATTATATCACCATTTAATCTTATGGATGTTAATTAGTATCATTTAAATGAAATTCTGCATAATTATACCAAATCCACAAGAACATCCATATGTATACTGATCATGAAAACCAAGGAATTGAATGCTCTTGAGAGATATATTTTTATATTATAACTAATAAGAAAGGTAATAAATGATCTTAAAAAATTATAATAAATAAATTAAAAGTACATAAGGCTCTAAATTAATTAATTAAGGGACTTTATTTGATTATATTGGATGTTAAGGTGGATTTCAGAACCCATTTGAACATATGGTAATTGTATTCTAACTAAATCACCATTTTATGTTGGATTACTCATTATATCCCTTAATGGAAATTAAATTATTAATTATTCATCATAAATTATATTTGAATGTTATATACATGTCTAAATATCATAATCCTTCTTTATTTTATGGGGAGTAAAATTTACTATAAAGATCATTCCTAATTCATCTGGATAAACAAGTGTGATTCAAGGGAACATCTCAAATTCTTACCAATTTTCAAGTGCACAATATAATTTTCTATAAGAAATAATTATATTTATAAAACCACTCAATTAATCTGGTAAAAACTACATTAGTTCATTTGTGGTATTATTGAATGTTTTTTCTAAGATAACTCTTCTTTTAGAAGTAAAATTATTTTTCTCTGAAAAATTACTTGATTTTATTATAGTATTTGGGTCTATATCAACACCTCTGTTGAATTTTATAACTTATTGAGTTTAATATATTATTTTTATCACCTACCAAATTGTATTAAATGGATTATGATTAGCTTTACTATGGTTGTTCTATCTGTATACAATTCACCAAACTACTCAGAATGGTTAGTTTTTATGTGTATAGATTGGGAAATGTTATTTCATATTTTTATGTTGTTTATTGTCACGACCCTGACCCCAAGAGCCCCAAGTTAGTGCTTGAAACCTGGTGTGCATTTTTTTCATGGACACATGCATACAAAAATAACACATATTGTTCCAATATAGTGGATTTATTTAGTTTATGTTCTAGAAAGCCAGTTTTTGTTGATACACTACTTCAAAAAATATTACAAAGTTAAGCTTCATAGTGATGCCATCACATAAGAGTAATGAAATCTTGGAATATTCTAATAAACCCTATAGAATAAATTGAAAATATAAGGTTATCATATGTATGCCCTGTATGGGATATAAAAACAATTGAATAATTTCCCTTTTTAAAACAGCAAAAGTTGAAATAATCATAAAACGTTTTCATAAGAAGAAAAAATTACTTCATGAGCCACGTCATTAATATTTTCAAAGGTTACATGAAAACCTTTTTGAGAATGAAATTTTACACAAGATTAATTTGGGTTTACATAATAATTATAGGTAAAACATAAATCAGAGTGTCCATACATGTACATGAAGCATGAATGATGCACGATTCATAAATTGATCAAACCAAATCAAAAGTAATATTTCAAATTGTAAAAATAATTATGTAAGTAATAATGTAATGATTCATTAGAAATTAAAATTATATTTATGTTACCTTAACATTATATACTAAATTCGTGTTTAACTTTCCATTTTCATACATAATTATGCATTATGCATTAATCACCATTATCATTGATGATTATTTTCCAAGGGATATTCTATTAGTGGAATAATCTGTAGGTTGATAAATTACCAATAAAGAATGAGGGAATGTATAATGATGTAATTTTTCAAGGCCATGCACTAGGATGGTAAAACAAGACATAGTATGATTCAAGGGTAATCACTAATCCAGTTTCCCATAGTAGAATGGGTCATGTCTAACCGTGAATACTGTTTCCTATATTAGTATAAGCTAAGGCTAACCGACAAGACTGTCGCATATAATGTCTCATGAGACTCAAATTTACCCAATGCATTGGAGCACTATCTGGGAGCACACATATTATAATTAAAGTCTAATACATTTTAAATATTCCTAGTATTGTCTTATATTCATAGTGTCCCATACTACAATGAATATTTAATATTCTATTCTATAAACCTTTTTAAATACATGTTCTTAACTAAAATGGATAATTTCATAAATGTAAAAAGGACTTGACTTGTTGGTTTCAAATTTAATAGTGACATACTGGAACTAAAATGACATACTATTGCACATTTAGTAAGAACAAGTACACATAAAATAATGGGTTGTCACTTAAAAAACAACTCTTGCATTAGACCCTTAAAAATGTGATCTTTTTCAAGCAATGTTTACATGTTTTTACTTTGAGATACTCATTTAATCCATGAAATGAGAATTATTAAATCATAAAATATTAAAACATAAACTTAAATAATCAAAGGATTTTATGGTGAAATATTGGAATATAATCATTATTTATTGTCTGGTATTTATGTTTAAAATATAAGGTAAATTATCACTTGTGATTATGAATATACATATAAATTTTGTTCTTTAATCATGAACACATTTGTACAATTTACTAACATTGATAGCATTTTTTTAAACATGATAAAACCAAATTGAAATAAATATATGTGTATATGTGGGTTTTGAAAATATAAAACCCTAGATACACATAGGTATACATGGTTTTTTTCATAACTCGAAAAAAGATTTAAAAAGTTTTTAAAACTATTGTATTATTCAAAAATATAATTTAATTAATAAGGACTGGTTTTGTGAAATCCCAATTTAGATTTGTTACATAATAAAACATATATATATATATAATATTATAAAAAACCATATTTTCATGAATTTTAAATAAGGGTTATCATTTTAAAAAAATGATGAACTAAACCCCAATATATATTTCATGTCTTACGAAACACTACTTAAGAACAAATGATCACCATTCAAAGATCATAAACCCGAAATGCTTTGTTATGTCAATAAATAGTATATGTAAGTATACATCGAATTTTTGTTTGAAATTACAAAATGGGTTTGGATGAAATTGAATACATATACATATAACCGTGAAACATAAAAAAAATAAAAGTTGTTTCAATATAGAAATTGAAGCATAAAATAAATTTCACATCTTATATACTTCAAAAACACTATAAGAAAACCTCACGTGGGACAAGATTTAAAAGTAATAAAAAACTATATATATATATACACACACACACACACATAAATACAAAGTTATAAGAGTTTTACAAAAACCAAAATGTAGAAAAAATTTCCCTTACCTAGATTCAAGAGAGAAAATAGGAATGTTAGGGGTTTTTATCATGTTGAGGAGAATAATTGGGTGAAAATAAAGATGTATATTGGGTATTTATAGGATCTATATATGTATATTTTGTATACAACAGTTTATACACAAATTATAAACAAAGACTCCCAAAATTAATTGAAACAAAACATGTCCAACATCTCGATTGATATAAACCCAAAATTAATCATTGTTTTTAATATATATATATAATTCTCTTGGAAACTAAAATCAAATCCAAATAAAGAAATAAAAGAATAAAAAGAATGGAGACCGAAGAAGTGCTTATGGGTAGAATTTGGGGGCTGATATGAAGATAAATGTGGGGAATATCGAGGGAGAATAAAAAAGAAGAAGAAGGAAGAAAACAGTGTGCAAGCCACTGGTTGGCCTAAGGAAAAAGAAGGAACACAGAGAAGAATAACAGTAAACAAATGGAAATTCTAGATCAAACAGGATATGATCAGACAAGTAGGGTGAATCTGTGGTTTTAAAAAGACAATGGAGGTTTGAGATAAAATATCGTATATGATCATATGGCTAAGTCATGATGTGGGATTTAAAAAATATTTAACTAGGGAGATTAGTCGATTCTGCGATCGGACAGTCCAATGAAAAAACGATATAAATACTCTGGCAGTGGAGTTCAAACGGCGGACTGATCGGATGGTATAGGTCCCATGCAGGTTGATCAGATGGGATGGATTGTGTTTCGCTTAAAAAACTGTGTCCCACATCAAAATAGGATGGGTTTTCCAGATCCTTTATAACCCTGATGATCTCGGTAGTATCTTAGGAATCCCCCTCCCCCCTCCCTGGCACCACCCCGAATTGGGTCTCTGCGGGCACGCGATGTGCCCCCTACTGTCGTGCCACCCTGCACGGTGGAGCACTACTTGGTTCCTCTCTGTGTGTTTGTGGCCTGTGCACCCACACATTTGTGGCTGGACTATGCTGAGGCTGAAGGGTCTAGGATCGTCCGCCTATTCTCATCGTAGCGCGAGCTACCTCCTTTGGCCTAGCTAGAGTGCTGGCCCTATGGTGTATATTTTTTATAAACCGATCATTCAAATAAACCATAAAACCATAGAAAATGAAATAAAATTTACAAATAGTGAAATTCATTAAATAAATAATATTCATAAGACATGATTCGTACTTTATTTTGAGCTTTGGAACATTAAAGTACCCAAATCAACATATAAATTATATTTTGTCATCACTTGAACTACAGTATAACTTTTAATTAATAAAATTATACATAAACATGTCTTCAAATTCAAAAACAAAATGAATACTTCTCTTTGAATTAATTAAAGTGATTATATGTACTTTATATTTCCACTAAAACCCAAAAGTCATTATTTCAAATTCATTTAATGTTTTTAAAACATTTTTCTTCAAAAAGATATGTTCAATTAAATGTGTTCAAAGATATGAATTTAAAGTACTAAAATACCTAGAACATTCCATATTCTTTTACACATTAAATACATAATAAGATCATTATTTTTTATTTTAAAAAAATATTATTTATAATAATTATACAGAAAATTTATTTACAAAACCGAATACTTATATAAACTAAACAATTAATTAAAAACATATTTAAAATACTATTAAAACACTAGGATATTAAAAACATTTGATATATTTTGAAATTATTTTATATAATTACTTATGTTTTAAAATCATACTATGTTTCATAAAATATGATTTTAAATTTAAAACCATGATGTGAAAGATAAAACATAATATATGTAAAACATATCAAAAAAATAAAATGATTAAGGAAATTATATAGTTTATCTGAAAAATTAAACAATATATCCTAAAATATTAACTTAAATTATTTTGGATTAACAAGATACTAACAATCACTTAATTTTAAACTCCAAAGGACCTAAAAAGAGAAATAATGGTCTTATGTATTTCCAACAGCCAAGAACACCCTTATAAATACATGTTTAGGGAATTACAACTTCAATACAACTTGGAGAATATGGTTTTTGTCATTACTATGATGCTTAGAAAGGTTTCTATGGTTCTGGATATAATGGTCTTCATCGTGATTGATCTGAAGGACCCCACTATTTTCTTGGTCTTCATGTTTTATTTGATGGTCTACCTATGATTTTTATAGGTCTAATAGTAGGTATTCAAGGGTATTGTGGTTTATTTTGTCCTTTATGAAAAGTAATTGTTTCAGTGTTTAATTAATTAAAACATTCCTTGTTATTATTTTAAAAACATTGTTTTGATAGTATAAAAATTAAACAAAGTACAAATATAAAATATTATCATTACATATGAAAAATGATTGGCGTGTCACATTATCCCCCCTCCCATCAAATAATTGTGCCCTTGCAATTCTAAAACACTCGTACCCATCATCTAGAAAAACATCACCCTCGAGGTCCCTTTACTAGAAGCACCACTGAAGATAATCCACTGATGTCTCCAAGTGGATACCTAGATTAACATTCAGTTACTAAACATCTTTGGCCCATATACACCATTAAAAGTTAGGATTAACCATATTCATAATGCATTTGGTTTTATAGATGGAAGCTTGTGTGATGTGGGGATCATATATTTGAGAGTGGGCTAGTTCCCTATAAATCCCTCGATCTACATCATTCTTGATAACATCAATGTCATAGAGAATCCAATATATAGTAAAACATAGGATTGGGAATAGATATACCACTCAAAGGTTACCCTCAATGGTTGCTTCATGATACTTTTCCAAGGGTAGGTAGTTATCGAATAAGGTGAATCATAAGAAGATATCCTTGTGGTACTTCCCCCTCTGCCTATACGCTGCCATCTATACAGTGTCCATGCAGAGATAATCATAACGGTCTCCCTGATAGGTTCAAGGGAAATTTGGGGTAAGGGAAAAATTAAAGAGGTATTTTCAAGACTAGTCTAGGTTTGCCAAAGGGAAGTAGTATTATGAATATTTCATGTTTATTGTGGGATCCAGTATTTCGATAGAAAGTGATAAGAGGTTTATAGGTAAACCCACATCTTCCATTTGAAAATTTCAAGGGACATGTTTTACTTTGTATGGAATAACCATATCACTATAGATAAGTTATTTTGTAAAAGCATATTAAAATACCAAAACATAAAATTAAACATTATCCATTTAAACAAGGTTCATAAATCTCAAGGTGTTATATAACAATTCGCTCCCTCTCACAAATAAGTAGTATGGATTTCATGACATAAACTATGATGTCTCTTCACAGGTACCCCTGGTGTTGGTGATTTCCACAGTTCCCAATTAATCAGATCACCAATGCGGTTCAAAACTCTGTGATCTACTTGGTCCAGATGCAACACAGGCAATTTGGATCAACTGTTTGTGGAAATTTAAATATTCTTCTGTTAAAATCATGGAATGTATGAAGTTGAGAGTCATCAATATGAACTTCACATCTATAGTGTAAACAGGTAGACTGATCCTCAATAACTTCAAAGTATGCAACTTGTCCAGAAAGACCGTAGGTCAATATTTGAAAAAGGTATACTGCCTGGAGGTCACCCACTTTTGCAGCCTCCTTGAAGTCCTTTAGGGATGAAAAATTATAATCTATAACAAAACACATAAAAACCCTCAAAGTATTTCCTCTTCTATGGATAGAACTAGAATTGGGCATTCATCATAAGAAAATAGTCGATGCCTGATACTGGGGTAAGATGAAGTAAACAAGGAGAATTGAATACATTATAGAGGTGTTTCCATGACAAAAAATGGTTTTCAAAATTCAAGTATCCTTATAAAAATGATTTCCCACTATAGTTTCTAATGTTTTTGTTGGAAGAGATAGAAGGATTGTTTTTCCTACCATCTAAAATTTTTAAGAAAGATTATACATAGTTAGACTCAATCATGTTTTTAATGATGATCTAATTTTCCAAGGTTGTCTAAACCGATCCTCTGATACCAAATTTCATAACCCCGACCCCGGAATCATAGAGTCGGTTCTTGAAACATGGTGTGCAATATTTTTCATAGACACATGCATATAAAATATACACATATTGTTCCAATACAGAGGATCAATTCATTTTATGTTCTGGAAAACTAGATGATGCTAATACACTTCTTCAAAAAACATGAAAACGTTACACTTTATAATGATGTCGTCGTATTAGAGTACTCAATGCTTATAATAATCTACTAAACCCTATCTAATATATTGAAAATTTAGGGTGATCATAAGTAGGCCCAATAAAGGGTTTTAAAACAATTGAAAAAAATTCCCTTTTAAAAAACAAACATTAAAATAGTAATTTGATGTTTTCATAAGAGGAAAACATTACATATTGAGGAACGTCATCAATATTTTCAAGGGTTATTTGAACTTTTTTTTAGAAATACCTTTTACACAAGCATGATATGTGTTAACATAAATACTGCATGTAAAAAATAATTCAGAGTGCACATACATGTACATGAATGCATGAATGAGTCATGATTCATAAATTGATCAAAACAAATCAAAAGTGATATTTCAAATTGAAAATAGAATTACATAACTAATCATGTCATGATTTATTAGCACTTAAAATGAAATTCATGTAACATAAACTTTAGATACCCCTTCATTGTATAACTTTCCATTTACATACATAATTTTGATTTAGGCACTCATCACCATTATTATAAGAAAGATTATTAGCCAATGGGATATTCTATTAGATAAATAATCCATTGGTTGATTATTTACCAATACATAATGATGGAATTTATAATGGAGGCTTTGTCAAGGCCTTGCACCAAAACCATTAAACACGACTTAATACTATTCAAGGATAATCTCTAATCTCATTTCCCATAGTAGTACATGTGATGTCTAACAACCAATATCACTTCCCAAATCCATAAAAGCCAAGGATACTAGCCTAGACCATCACACATAACGTCTAATGAGACTCAACATTTCCCAATTCATTAGAGCGCTATCAGGGTCCACCCATCTGATAAATTATGTCCAATACATTCCTCATATGTCTAGTATAGTCTTATATTCATAGTGTCCTGTACTATATTGAAGGCATACATTCTTATTCCATAACCCCTTTTACATGTTCATAACTAAAATGGATTATTCCATTAATTTAAAAAGGAATAGACCTGTTGGTTTCAGATTGAACAGTTATGTGCATGAACTAAAACAACATACTCTTTCACATTTAGTAGGAACAAGTACACATAAAATAATGGGATGCCATATAAAATAACAACTCTTGCATTAAACCCCTATGAATGTGAACCCTTTCAAGCCATGTTTACATGTTTTGATGTTGATATACCCATTTAATCCATGCAATTTTAATTGTTAAATCATAAAATATTATGACTTAAACGTAAATAATCAAAGTAATTTATTGTGAAAAATCGAAAAACAATAATTATTTCTTGTGGATTATTTATATTTAAATTAAAAGGTAAATAATCACATGTTTTTATGCATATACATATATATCTTGTTCTTTAACCATGAAAAATTTAGTATAATTTACTAAAATAGCTATAAAGTTTTTTAAAAGTAGATAAAACAAAATTGAAATTCTTATATTTTTATATGTGTGAATAGAAAATATAAAACCTTAGATTAACAAGGTGTATACTTGGTGTTTTCACAACCTGATATAAGTTTTAATAAGTTCTTGTAACTGTTTTACTCGTTATAAACATAATTTAATCAATAAAGATAGGTTTTGTGAAAACCCAATTTGGAATTGTTACATAAACAAACTTATATATATAAATATTTATTATGCATAACCATATATACATGAATTGTAAATAAAATGTTTCTATATTAAAAATATGATGAACTAAACCCCTAAATGTATTTCATGTCTTCAGAAACATCACTTAAAAAAATGATAACCATTCGAAGATCATAATCCTATAATGGTTTGTTATATAAAGAAATCTTATATGTAAGTATACATATTATTTTAGTATTAAATTCCAAAATGGGTTACGAAGAAATTATATACATATACATATAACCATGAAACATAAAAATAGATAAAAGGGGGTTACGTATAAAAATTATAGCATAAAATCTCTTGCATGTGTTATATACTTCAAAAACAACTTTAGAAAACTTAACACGAGTTATGATTTATAATTTGTATAAAAAAATATATATACAACCATAAATAAAAAGATATAATAGTTTTACAAAAAAAATAAAACATAGAAAAAATTCTCCCTTACCTAGCTTCCCGAGTGAAACTAGGTCTGGTAGGGTTGGTCCCACGTTGAGGATAAGAATCTGGTGAAAATACAGTTGCATATAGGATTTATATAGGCTCTCTATATGTATATACTATATATAATGATTTATACACAAATTAAAAATGAAGACACATAAAATTGACTAAAATAAAAGAATTCCAACATCTTTCTTGAAATTAACCCAAAATCAATTGGTGATTTTAATAAATATATATATAAAGCTCGTGGAAACTAAAACCAATTCCAAAGAAAGTAAAATAAAATAAAAATGAAAAAGGGAGATTGAAGAAAAGCATACGGGTAGATGTCGAGGGCCGATCCGAAGAGAGAGGTGGGGAATCACAAGGGAGAATAAAATAGAAGAAGAAGAAGGAAGAAAACAGTGGGTGAGCTACAGGTTGGAAAGAGGAAGAAGGAATACAGAAAATAAAACAAAAAAAATTGGATGGTCCAGATCAAATGGGATCTGATCAGATGGCTAGGGTGAATTTGCAGTTTTTAAAAACCGATAGAGGGTTGAGATTAAATCTTAGATATGATCAAATGGATGAGGAATGATGTGGTATTTAAAATGGGTTGAATAGTATAGATTATTCAAGTATGTGATTGGAAGTTCAAAAGAAAATGTGGTATAAATACCACGATGATAGTGTTCGAAGGGATGACCCATCGGATGATCCAGATCCCATGTGGCGTGATCAGATTTCCTAGATCACGTTTCACTTAATAAACCATGTCCCACATCGAAACTAGAAGGGTTTCTGTTGCTTCTTTATAACCTTGGAGCTCCCAGAAATAGCTCACAAATCCCCCTCCCCCCTCCCCGATATCGCCATGTACCGGGTCACTGTGGGCATGATCTGCTCCCTCCCCAACCGTCGTGTCATCCCGTATGGTGGTGCACTACTCGCTCCTCTATGTGTGCTTTAGGCGTGCACACCCACACACTCATTGATGGAATGTGATGAGGCTAAAGGGTCTAGGCTCGGCCACCTACTCTCGTAGTAGTGTGAGTGGCCTCCTTCAGCACAACTAGAGGTTTGTCCCTAGGGAGTATATTTTTTATAATCCCTACTTTCAAATAAACCCTAAAACCATAGAAAAATAAATAATATTTAAAAATAATAAATTTAATTAAATAAATAATATTTATAAAGCATGATTCCTACATTATTTTGATCATTGGAACAATAAAGTACACAAATCAGCATATAAATTATATTTTGTCATCACATAACCAAGAGTATAACTTTTAATTAAAAACGTATTCATAAACAAGATTTCATATTTAAAAAATGCATACTTCTCTTTGAATTAATTAATGTAAACATATGTACTTTATATTTCCACCAAAACCCAAAATTCATGATTTTAAATTAAATTTTGGATTTTAAAACATTATTCTTTTAAAAGATAAGTTCAATTAAATGTGTTCAACGATATAACCTTAAATTACTCAAATACCTAGATCATTCAAGATGATTTTATACATAAAATACATAATAAAATTATTATTTGTTATGTTTAGAAATGAATATTTATAAAAACTATACATAAATATTATTTATAAAATCGAATAAATATATTAACAAAACCATTAATTAAAAAAAATCTTTAAAATACCATTATAACACTAGGATATTTAAAAAATTTGAAACATTTAAAAATAATTTGAAATACTTACCTAAATTTTGAAATCATACTATGTTTCATAAAACATACTTTTAAAATTAAAACCATGATGTTAAAGATAAAACATAATATTTTGAAAACATATCAAAACAATTATAATTATTAATGAAGTTATATAGGTTTTATTAAAAGTTATACAACATATCTTAATTTTTCACATAAATTATTTTGTTTTAATAAGATACTAACAGTCCCTTCATTTTGAACTCCAACTGCCTTAAAAATGGAAATAATTGTCATATGTATTTACAATGGTCAAGAAGCCCCTTATAAATACATGTTTTGGGTTTTTCAACATCAAGACAACTTGGAGAAGATGGTGCTAATCATTCCTCTAATTCTTAGCATGGTTTTTATTGTTCTGGATATAATGGTCTTCATCGTGAAGAATCTTAAAGACCCCCACTATTTTCTTGTTATTTTTGTTGTATTTGGTGGTCTCCCTATGATTTTTATTGGTCTCTTAGTAGGTATCCTATGTTTTTATGGTTTTTTTTTGCCTTGAGGCAATATAATATTTTCAGTGTATAATTAAATAAAACATGACTGGTTTTGGTTTTGAAAAATATGTTTAAATAATATGAAAATTAATCGAAGTAAAACCATAGAATATTATCATAACATATGTTAAAGGTTCGGGTTTCATATTTTATTTTTATCCACTTTCATGCAGATATTCAAATTTTATGTTTCATTATATTATTATTGTTTATATTTATTTATTTAATCAGCTTTCATTCTTTTCATATTATACTCTAGTATATTTTTAGAGGAATGTTTTTTAGTTTTTCACCGTCCATAGTGTTTATTTTCATGAAAAATTCCATTATGTTACTTACGCTTAATGACCATCTGATCTCACCCATTTCTTATGATTTCTTTTCCCCAGGTTGTGAAAAAGAATATTACGAATGACTTTCTAGGATAAACATGGAGTCATAAATATTTCCAATTGAATTTTTATTATTTATTTTATTTCTATTTGGAATGTGGAACATATGTTTTTATATATTTTTTTCCAAAACTACTAATCTATTCATTCCTTTAGGATACGACATTATTGTAATCATTCTATTGTAAAACAAATTATGAATAGGCTCCATGAAACTAGGTTCATGGTATTATTAAGTGTATCAAAGGATTCTTATTAGAAAAAATGGATGCTATATTTAAGAAACATATATTAGGTAAAAAACCTAAGATAGAATTTAGGTTAATTATAAAGGAACATCCTATAATTTTTGTAATGTATAGATTATAGGGATATTTATTGAAAATGCATAAATGAATTGATATTACATATGTACATGGTTCTCAAACAAGTGTAACTAGGAGTATCTAATCTGACATGGAGTTCCGGGATAAACATTGGGTAACCTGGTACATGACAATATGCCTTAATGTGCACCTGATTTGACACCTTCAAGGAATATGCTTAGATAATTCATATTTTCCTTATAAACCAATATGAAAAATTTAAATGAAAATATGTCCCCAAAGAAATCATTCTTATGATTATTTGATTAGACATGCATAAAAATTTCATTTTATGTTAAGTGTCAGTTCTACATTATAAATTAGGATTCATCACCAAATTTAGTGTATACCATTATTAAAAAATAGATCCTATTAGAAGGAATCGAAACCACATTAACACATGTATCCAACATAATTATTTTCCACCTATAAAAGATAATGATGCTGGTAATGGAGCAGCTATTGGTGCTGAGCAGCTTATAACTATACAGGGATAGTTGAATCAGGTTATGAACAATAACATTACCCATATAAGGAATCCTTCTCCACAAAAAGGAGGAACAATGTTAGACTTATTTATGAAATAACATCCTCTATCATTTAATGGGATTACAACCCCATTCATAGAAGATCAGTGGGTAAGTTCCTTAGAAATGATATCTATCACTTATAGATGTAACAAAAGGTGTAAGTTTTTCATGTATGCTTATCATCTAATAAGGATTTAGATCAATGGTGGTCATTGCCTAAAAAAAATGGAGAAGGAAGATATTGAAAAATGGAATTGAAAAATTTTAAGGAAATCTTCACAAAAAAATACATTCCTTGTGAACAACAAGTGAATATAGAACGGAAGTTTCTGAATCTGAGGCAAAAAGAGGATGAAAATGATGAAAATTATGAAGCCAAATTCAAATGATTAGAATGTTGTGCGACAGACTATATATGTAATTTAAGTAGAATGATTGATCGATTATTTGATAGTTTAAAACTATTCCTCTTAAGGGAACTAGTCTCCTAAATTTTTTCCTCATTCAATTATATAGTCTCATGTGCCATCAAGATAGAAAAATTATTCTCTAGGTCTTATGAATTTATGGGAAAAAGTTAATAAGATGGTGGAAGACAAAATAATGGGTAAAGTGAATAACAAAAAGGGATCTTTCCAACATGTGATTCTGGTGTAAGAAACACCCTAGTGTCATATTAAAAGTAAAAGGAATCTATTACAAATGTTGTTAAAAAGGCCACTAGTCTTGAGATTGTAATGTAAAGAAAGAAGCCACCAATTTTAATGATTCAATTATAAACATATGAGACATTATACTAAGGATTTTTATAAGAGTCAAGGAAACATTCCCTAGATAAGCCCCCGAGGGAGAAAGAAAATATTACATAATCACTAGTACTAAAGATGACATTATGATGATGTAGTGGAAGGTACTTTAATCATCTCCTAAACCATAGAAAATAAATTATTTGATTCAGGATAATCACATTCTTTTATATCTACCCAATTTACCAAAAAAATTATACATTTCCAATTTGAATTAATAAATTATTTTTCATTCAAAATTCGTAAAGGAAGTATCAGTGAAACAATTATAAATTGATCAGTACCCCTTATGAAACATAAACATTATTTTGATGATTTCATTATCATCATACCCATGAATGACTTTGATATAAATATTTTTTATGAACATGAGTTCAATGTATGATTTGAAAATATATAGCATGAATAATTAATTTACAGTTTTCTTAGAATGATATAGAATACATAGTCATTAGAGAAGAAACATCATAATTTTATTCTTATATAAATACACCCCTAGTAGTTCTACTGAATTCAATTCATGAAGAGGAAGATAAAACAATATCAATTGGTGAGGAAAGATATCTTCAAATTGAGGATGTACCTATTGTGCAAGAATATGTTCAGGTATTCCAGAGGATTTACCTAGACTTCCTCTGGAGTGGGAAATTAAGTTTTAATTGATTTAATTTCTATTGCATGGACTATTTCAAATACCCCTAATAAAATGGACACAATGGAATTGTTAAAGATGACGAAAAAACTAGAGGAATTCAGTGATAAGGGAAATATCCTCCCTAGTGTTTCTGCATGGGGAGCTCTTGTTATTTTCGTTAAGAATGAGGATGAATCTTTGAGGCTATGAATTAACTATTGAGAAATGAATGATATAACAGTAATGAAAATGTATCATATTTCTTACATTGATAATTTATTTTATCAACTTCATGGAGAATAATATTTTTTTATTATTGACCTTCAATCTAGAGATCATCAGTTGTGTGTGAGGAAGGATGATATTATAAAGACAACATTCCAAACCTGGTATGTGCATTATGATTCTATAGTAATGCCTTTTTGACTGACTGAAGCAGCCTGTATTTTCATGGATCTAATGAATATTGTTTTCAAGTAATATCTATATGAATTTTTTGTGGTATTTATTGATAATATTTTGGTTTACTAAAAAATATATGAAGAAAATGAGAATCACTTGCGCATTACTTTGAAGACACATAGAATAAATTATTTATATGGAATGTTTCGAAAGTATGAATTTTGGCTTCAAAATTTATTTTTATCCATATTGTCTGTAAGGATGGGATATAAGTTGATCCTACAAAGAAAAAGTCATTTCAAGAATGTCCTACACCAATGAATGTAACTGATTTATGTACTTTTATTAGTTAAGTAGGTTATTATCATCATTTCATTTATAAATTCACTTGATTATCTAACCCGTTATCCAAAAATACATGTAAAGGAGTTAATTTTTAATAGAAAAAATAATGCAATGAATGTTTATAAAAATTTAAGAATAGGTAATGAATGCGCCAATATTGACTCTACCATTTGAAAATGGTTGATTTTTTATTTACAATGATGTATCAAAGAATGGACTTGGTTTTGTCTTTATGTAGATTGATATAATTATTTCTTATGAATCAAGGTATTTAAAATTAATGAACAAAACTATCCAACTCATGACATTTATTAAGAAACTATAATACCTTCCCTGCATATATGGATACACTATCTCAAGGGGGAAAGTTGTGAGACATATCTGAATCAAAATAGTTGGAAAAATATCTTCTTATAAAAATAACTCAACATGAGGGAAAGGTGATGCCTCTAACTACTCAATTATTATTATTTTTTCATACACTACCACCAATGAATGTAAAATAAGGTAGTTGAATAATTGATCAACAAAGATCACGGAGTTCTAAACAAAATGCAGATTGACAAGGATCCTATTTATATGGATTTAGCAAGGATGCATATGGAAATTAACAAATAATGTGAAACATATATACATTTTCAATTGTTTTCCAAACCAACATTATTAGAAAGGATTAATATTTCTTAACTACATTACGTGAATATTTAAACGAAAATTAAAGATGTGAATGATGGGATGTTGGAAGACTTCGTGTATGAAGATAGAATTCTAAAATCTGGGAGGAGGCTTTGTGTTTCCATTAAAGATGAGCTAAAATGGTAGTTATTGGATGATTCACATAGTTTAAAATTCTATATACCCCCTAGTATCACTAATATTTATATATATATGTGAAAGAACATTTCTGGTGGGACAAAATGAAGCACGAAATTATAGATTATATATCAAGATGTTTAGTCTATCAACATGTGAAGGCTGAAAGACAACATCATATAGGGGCCATGATACCTCATCTTATTCCAACATGGAAATTGGATCACATCACCGTGTATTCTATCACCATATTACCCAAAAATCCAATAAATAATAATGATTAAATATGGTCAATTGTTGAAAGGCATACCAATTATGCACATTTTTTACCAATAAGGGTGGATTTTCCACTGGACATCCCTACATAGCTATATATAAATGTTTTTGTAAGACCTCATCAATCACCTCTCTCAATTTGTCTTGATCATGATCCATGATTTACATTTATATTAAGGAAAATAATTAATAAAATATGTGCAATTCGATCTTTGATTGAGTACTTCTAATCGCCCTCAATCTAATGGGAAGTCATAAAGGATGGTCCAAACTTTTGAAGACTAGTTGAGATCATGTTCACTTAAATTTCATGATATGTGGGATCAGTATTTACCACTTTTTAGAGTTTTACAACAATAATAGTTTCTTTTCAAGTATTCTAATGGTACAATATAAGGCTTTGTAAGGAATGAGATGTGTTACACCAATATGTTGGGATGAAGTTAGTAAATGAAAGCTTGTAAGCCTATATCTTATAGAAGAAACAACAACAAAGGTAAAGACTATTAAAAACCATATAAAATAAGCTCAATGAATAAAAAAGATATATATTGATAATCCAAAAAATTATTTCTAATTTCATATGGGTTATTATGTTTTCATAAAAGCATCTCCATAGGAGGGTGTTATATGGTTTGGGAAGAAAGGGAAACTAACCTCCATTTACATCCATCATTATAAAATTTTGGAGAGAATTTTAGTTTTGGATTATCTTTTTTCAATGTCAACTAGACTCTATAAGGTACACAATGAGTTCCTAGTCTCTTTGTTAAGGAGGTACATTCCAGACCCAACACATGTACTCACTTCTAAAGGTATAGAATTGTAACCTCACTTATCTTACTATGAGAGCCTATCAGGATTCTGTAATTTAAAGAACATGGTTTAAGGATTTAGATGACTGGGTTATTAAAGGTAATTTATAAAAATTATTAAACTAAATAGGAGACTTTGGAGAATGAGAAACATATGAATAAGTCCTACCCAGATCCTTTTATGAGGTAACCTTTTGTAATTTTCTAGGAACAAAGTTTTTTAAGGTCGAGGAATGTAATAGCACAATGTTTTAAAAATAAATTTAACATAGAATAAATTTCATGAAACACTCAGTCTCTATAAAACTACAATTTTTTATTATAACTGATCCAATAAAAATAATTTTCCACATATAGGATTTGAATATTAAAAAATGGACATACACAGTTGTGATCAATAATATATTTAGAGTCTAATAGAATCAACTAACATTTTGGTCAATAGTAAATCAACCATAAAAATAGTAATATGACTCTTATGAATAGTAAATTAGCCTAATGAATTGTTACCACACAAATTAATGTATAAATAAAATTTATTCTTCTCATAATTGAATATATTATATAATTATATCAAATAATAAGTAATTGAATAATATCAAAATTATTAATTAAGTGTCAATATTTCTGTGAGTCATAAATCTTTAATGACAATTTTATAATTAGTAAAATTATATAAAAATAAATAAATTTTCATAAAATGGATACATAAATCAATATTTAGTTTTCTTATAATTTTAGGATAAATTTATGAGACGTTATGTAATTTTTCAAAGGGTTATAATATCTATTTTAAATTTAAAACATGTATTTTCAATTAGCTAATAATTCTATTTAGAAATCTAATTTCACTAATTTACAAAAATATTTTGATAATATGGAGTCTATTTTTTAATTTTATAAATCAAAAAATGGTTATGGTGATTTTTTTGGGATTTTTCTAATATACTTGTATTTTTTGTGAATTGTAAAATACAAAAATTTATCCTATATATTTTTTTGAAGCTAAATAAACTAATTATTGATTTATATATGATGTAATAACACTTGGTTCAAATTCACATGCACCTATTAAAATTTTTCACCACAAGAATCAACATTATTTGTTTCTGTAAGAAAAATAATAAAATAATGAATAATATATTAAAAAATGACCCCTCTCCTCCACTATAAAAACCACCTCTCACTCCCTCTTATCCTGACTCCTCTTAGCCTTGATGCGTGTAAATATTCCAAAAAACTAATCTTCATTATTTTATTCCCATGTCTAGGATCTATTGGTCTTTCTAGAAGACCAAAACCCAATCCCTTAAGGAGGCTCTCAAGGATGATATTTCAAGAGGTAAACCCCCTTCCTTTTTCTTTTAATTCCATTTTCAATTTATATGCTTTTATTATAATATCATAACCTCCTCTATCCAAATTATCCTGATAAATCAATTATCATTTATATACTTGAATTATTTCATGTTAATGGAAGAACCATCATCAGTCTCATTACCCTCTCACTCTCTCTCTGTTATTTTAAAAATGAAATCATAATCTTGGAGGTGCCCATTTACACCCTTCATGGAAGACAAACGTTCTTTATTCAATTTCTCCTTCAATTATGGACATGAAACAATTTTTATGGTTGAACCATATTTTAAAATTTTTATTATTTCTTATGTGATATTCTAAAACCAGTATATATAAATAATAAAAATTCATACGATGAAACTAATTTTTAATAATCGAAATATCACCAAAATAATATTAATGATTATCACTATGGTTATATATTGTAACTCATACATTCACCATATAAATAAATGAATTATATCACCATTTTATATTATGTATGTTCTTTAGTATCATATATATTCAATTCTTGAAAATTATAACAATTCCACATGAACTTCAATAAGTATACCTATCATGAAAGAAAAAGAATTGAACACTCCCAAGCATTAAATTTGTATGCTATAACTCACCCCAAAAGCCAAATATGATCCTAATAAAATAACACTAAATAAAATAAATTTATATAAGGATATAAAATAAATTAATTAATGGGTTTAATTTTATTACCTGGGATGTTAAGGTCGAGTACAGAGCACATTCTATCATAAGGTAAGGGATTTCTACCCGAACCCCCATTTTCATTTGGGTTACTCTTCGTCTGTCATAATCCCTAAAAAATTATTAATCATTAATCATAACTCTTTTGGGATGTTTTATATATGTTTGAAAATCATAATCCTTATTTATTTAATGATGATTTAAAGGTTTTATAAATATCTTTCTCAATTCATCCTAAAAAACAAGCCTGATTCAAGGGAACATCTCAAATTTATACCTATTATCAAGTGCATTATTTAATAAAATTTCTACCAAAATTACTTTTTATAACACCACTAAATTCATAATTGAAAAACTAACTTAGTTAATTTATTATTTTATTCAATTATTTTTCCAATAGAACTCTTCTTTTAAATTTAATAGTGTATTTCTCTCAATAAGACTTCGATGATTTTATTAAATTTTATGCCTTATTGATGTTAATATATTATTTTTTCATCAAAAATATTGCATTAAATGGTTTAATATAGGTTTTGAAATTGATTTTCGATATTGACACAATTCACCATACTACTTAGAATGGTTAGTGATTATATATACAGATTAGGGAATGCTATTTCATATTTTTATATGGTTTATGTATATCCCCTTTCATATAAGGAATGAATTGGAAATATTAACTAACTGTTCTATCCATTTATTTCCCCTTGAGGCATCGTTAGTTCTCATGAGAAAAAAAAGAATTGGGTTTTGGTCGAGACCTTACCCTAGTATTTCAGATGTCTTGGTTGAGACCTTGATAATATGTTTCTGATGTTAATAATTATGCATTCCCTAATTATGGTATTAGTAATAGATAAAAACTATGATTATTTGACAAGTAGAATATTGATGGTTATGTTTCATTCTCTTATAATCATTTATATGTCCTTATTTAGTTATCTTTCATTCCTTCCATATTATGCTCAACTATATTTTTAAAGTCATGTGTTTTTAGTTTTTAACCATGCCTAGTGTTTATTTTCTTGATAAAATTCATTGTATTTCTTACCCTTACAAAGCATATGATCTCACCAATTTTTTACGTTGTATTTTCCCCATGTTGTGAGGAAGAATATTTTGAATTAATTCCATGGATAATCAAGGAGTCACAAATGTTTTCAATGTACTTTTTATTAATTATATCATTTCAAGTTGCAATGTTGAACATATGTTTTTATATTATTTTGAAAATCTACTATACTATTATTTCTTTCAAGATAAAAATCTCTTGTAATCATTTCATAGTAATAAAATAATGCATTGGCCCCACGAAAATGGGGTCGGGTCATTAAATTCATGAAGGAATAGAAATTTTACATAGGGGTTATTTGTGAAAAGGTATGGATTTTCTAATAGAATGATGTTGTGAAAGGGAAGTAATCTCAAATAGGAATTATTTCAAAAAAAATACAAAAGGAATTTTGTGGTGGAAATTTCATTAGTTAAATAGAGGTGGTTGTTTCAAAGGATCCTGAATAGAAAACATTATTTGATCCAATATAGGTGCATTTGTATTTGATGATTTTATTCACAAATATAAAATTAGTAATATTTTCCCATGATTATTTTTTATCCCTTTTACTATATGTAGTACATTTAGAAATTCATTATGTATAGAATAAGTCATTAAAAATGTGTTTAAATTGGAAAACTATATCTCTTGCGATGGTGGTGGATTTCAAAAATAAATTGAATGTAATGTAGTATTCTATGATGAGACCTCATTGAAATAAAATTTATAACTATTTATTTCGAAAGAAACACATCACAATGAACATACACATTGACCATGATTTCATGATGAACTTTTACCTTGATAAGTAGTTTATAAAGAAGATACACAGTGGATTGTAGATGAAGGGGTATGATGCAAAGGATATGAAATATTAGTTTTTTGTGATGATGATATTAAATAGGGTGAATTTTTTAAAAGAAAACATTTTTCATTAAATATGAATTTATATTAATAATGAAAAACGGTCATCAAGGACACTATTATATATATTAACCCCTTTAAGGATGATTTAAATAATAAAAATATACCAATGGAGGATTAGTGTGTTCATATTATTTGAGGTTGTAGTGAGTTATTGATTATAATTTATTGTAAAATATGAGACAATGAGTTCACTATAAACATTATAAACAAGTTGTGTACTCATATTTTATTATAAATCAACACATTATCATTGAATACTCCATGTATTATCCTAGTGATGTTGAACCTAGTAAAATTGTTTATTCCTATTTTATTTTCATTAAAACTAAATAATTGTTTTGTTGGATGGATATTTTCCATCAAATTAAAAATTAACAAAAATGTTGAGGGTCATTTAATAATTAACTAGCACACCTCTAGCCACCCCCACAGTATTATTTACCTTTCTATAGTACAATAATTGGTTTCAGATAAAAGTTGTCAGATGGTGGAATTATTCTTCAAGTGGAAGTAATAGAATAAATAAATAAAATTTTATTATAATCAGCAATGACAAAAATTTTCAATTGTGGTATAAATATATGGATCACTATTTATGATCATCAGATTATAAGTCTATATAACGTTAATTTTTTGAATTTTAGTTGGTATGGACTATGTATATTTTCCAAAAGTAGTATATAAAGAATTGGATATTTATTCTAGGTGAATAAATCCATTAGGGAGAGTCTTATTATATACAATCAACATGATGATGGTGTCATATAAATCCAATCATATTATGTGGGAAAATATTATTAAAATTAATAAAGGAGGATAAAAGGTATAATTATCTAAATTTCATATTCTAAAAAAGTATAAGGACTTGAGGATGCACTAAATAAATCTATTGATTAGTTCATTTATCAAATAAATCTAATTATAGAGAATATGCGTGGTCTCATAGAAACACTCAAGGATGTGATGATTTTCAAGCACATATTGAGAAGGTTTCTAACTCAGTTTACTCATAAAGTCTTTATTATTTAATATGATGATCCAAAAGAGATGATTTTGGGTAGTGTACACATTATTATTATAAGATATTAGTTGAGGAATGTTTATAATGAGTTTATAGAAAAAAGGATGTTTAATGAGGTAGAATTCAAGGCATTAAAGAATATCACCATGATTTATGATTAAAAATAAAAATAGGTTGATAATGTCATTCCTTTCTTCTCCTAAAATTTGAAATGTGTAATGTCACATTTAATGTGAAATTAAACTATCAGGATTTTGAATCATAATAGTTGGTCGCTCTATAATAATTTTCCAAAAGATTGTTCAATAAGATGATGAGGATGATTATGTTCAAACAAAAAATTCATAACCTAATCTGAAAGGTAAGTGGGGTATAAAGCACATGTTTTTAAAGAATATTAAACTATATTCCGAAGTTAAAACTAACTCAGTTAAAATATTTGGGGATGAAATTGAGGACATTAAATACCAAAAATACTATATTCTTCAATTTGATATAAGAAATCCACAATCAAGGGAATACATTGATGGTTATGAGGGAAAATTATAAGGGATATTTGATCACCTAGTAGTGTTATAGGCTATACATGATGAGATATATATTTTGAGATCCAAAAAATCCAATGTAGTGGTTCATTATAATAAAATTCTACATGTTTTAATATGTAGAAAAAAATTTTGATCTGATGTTAGAAATTAAAATTGTCAAAAATTAATATCTAGAAATCTAAAAAAATACCATTTAGTAACAACTCAATACAAGAGATTAGGTTTTAATTAATGATGTATTTACTACTAAAATAAAATATCTAGTTGAATATATCAAATGGATTGAGATATATTTCAATAGATTATGGTAAAAATATAATATAATTAGACACTCTTTAATAAAATTATATCATTGTGAAACTAAGTCAAACATGCCTTGAAAAAGGTAAAGGAGAATCTAGGTGGACCATCAAGAGTGTCATAGAATTTATTGGAGAAACAAAAGAATTATAATATTCATGAAGCCAATATGTGGATTTATCATAGGGAGAAGGTAATAATATTTTAATCCAAGTAATAATTTCTCACTCCAGTGAATAAGGTTAAATTAGGTGTAACTAGAAATCAAGACACTAAAATATCCAAAAAGTCCAATGTTATTATAGAAAGATCAGTGAAGAGTACCCCCATAAATAAGAAATTGTTAATATAGAGATATGGAACAAACTCAAAATGCATGTTACATAGCCAATAAGTACTGGGAGACACAAAATAAATGAATATAGGTGCATTGAATTAAGTATTACAAATTATCATTCAATGAAATATTATTTTGATGTGGTGGATATTGTCATATATCTATGTATTATTCCTAGATTATGTGGAGGATGGTCCAAAAGGTGCCCAATAATATCTTATATATAAAGACAAATAATAAAATTGAGCTAAAATGAAAATAAAATTATCATCATTTCTAGATGAATTCAGCACAGTATATTCTGATGGAGATAAAAAATACTATTCAATTAAAGGTTTGAATTTTAAGATATGGATAAAAAATAAAATATTTTAGAAGGGAATGGCTATAGATATTTCCTTAAATGTAATTGAATAAACAAAAGTGTGGATCCTTTACAGTAGATTCACTTACCCTATGATAGGAAGTAAGGATCTGGTCAGATGAATCATGTATGAAAATAAGTCATTAGGTTTTTTAATAATGATTTCATAAATATAATTATCATTTAGAATGAAAAATCATATGGTAAAGGCAAGAGATGCATAAATTTATTAGTTGCTGATGGACATTTTAACTGCATATTATGTGTAATTCAACTACTTGACTCATGGAATTAAATTAGTTTTACCATGAATACCTTTAAAATCAAGTGAAAATATTTTATAGTTTTAATGAAAAGGAGGCACATGATGGGTAATAAAACCATATCATTAGAGAATAAAAAATATTTTGTATACCCAAAGAAAGAGGAAATAGGTATTCGCTTGAAAGGCCTGTCAACTTGATCCAATAGTCTATGAACCATCTAGTGAAGAATGATGGAGCTCATGAAATACTAGGATTGTGAAATGATAATACAAACACATGTGATGTTTCTAAAAAATACATGATTATTTGAAATACACAGAATCTAAAAGACTAATGGTCAATGGGGTTTCTTGAATTGGTGCAAGTTGACGTCGGTGGACCTTTATCACAATGTGTCATGGATGGGAAAGGATATTATGTAATATTCATTGATGAATATAGTAATATGGAATAGTTTATGGTTATATCCTATATGATACTATTTTCCTGTTGAATTAATAATTATATAAGGAAGGACGGAACTAATATTATATCAAAAAATATAAAATTACAAATCATTAACAAGATATATTTTACCAGCATATTGATTAAGGGTGATCTCAAAATTTATGGGATAAGGCTCCAATTTTATGTTGTCAGAACTCTTAAATAAAATGCATACTTGAGAGGAATATTAATATTTTTTAAAACATTGATATAATTATTATATATAACCTATATCTATATTACTAATAGGTTTTTATTTTTATTGAGGGGAATAACTGAAACTATAGGATATGTTTCATAGGAATAATCCAACACAAAAATACATTAATAAATTTAGAAGTATGTGTTTTATTCTCAATAAGTAGTAACATATAATGTTTGAGAGCCATGGATATTAAAGGATTATCCTTACATAATATAACTAACCGACCCAGGATTCCCTCAAACCCAGAACCCGACCCATTATGTTACTGACCCGAAGGGAATTCTCAGTCCCCACGTGCTTGTGACAAGCACCCGAGCGTCGAACAACACAATAGATGGAACAATATCTTCCAAACTAATTAAATAAATGGAATATATGTACTAAACAAAAATTGAATTTTAGGTGTGATAATATATATTCCATAAATCTATGAAAACAGTGGAAATTGACAAAAAAATTAACTAAAACTCTAAGGGACAAGTCCATCAGCCAAGGACCCATTCCAAAAAGTAACTCCAAATTATGGCATGGACAAATACCACCATCTCACCACTAGATACCCAATTAGCTGACACAAACCATGCCCCCTCATTGTAGCACCTATTGTTGCCTGTACTAGAATAAAAACAGTGGTTTGTGCACCACTAAGGAGGTGTGCAAGGTGTGAGCTAACATGCCCAATTGGATCCCACCAAGGTGATCCATATCAAGTCTATGTATATGAATTCTTGTATAATAATTTTATATACAAACATGGGATGATATGTAGTAAATATATTTTTTAGAAATCATGGTAAACATTTCCCAGTTTCCACAGTTGTAAAAAAAGCTGGTATATCAATTCCCAATCATTTTTTCCAAATCATTTTTTATAAGAGAAACGTGAATATAAAGGCTAAATCAGAAATTCCAGAAATATAAAACCAAATCACATGTATCCCAACTCCATGGAAAACTACAGGTCCAAGCTGTAGACTACCCATAATATAATAATCAAGTGAACAAACTAGTTCTTAGAACAATATGCCTTGGAATCATCGGAATACCCCATGAGTAAACCATCCAATAATGTCAATATCAGTCACCTAGAAATATGGGTCTAGGAAACAGAATAAATCCATAAGAAAAACCTCCTTGATAGTAACAAAATGATATACAATGTCCACTAGCTAAACCATCCACTTAATTAAAAAATGTAACCCAAGTAATAATTTTTACAATTCATTTCAATTCATTGAAAACCATTTCAAACCATTTAAATGTTCATTTTAGTGATTTTAAAATACCCCTTTTCAATTATATTTATCTATAACTAATGAAAAATTATTTTCCCTTGAAAAAACTTCTTAACAAACAAAAAAAATAATTATAATCATTAAATATGAATCATATTGTAAAGAAAAACAACATGATACGTTATCATATGCTAGAGACTGGACCACCTACCTCAAATCTTGGGTCGCACATGCCTAAAACGAAATCCAAAATAAATGAAAAAAACGTCAATTAAGTCCCTTGATTCAAATCCCCACATATTAAGATTGATAAATCCTATAAATCATGGGGTAGGTAGAAAAAAACACCACATACCTCAAGAATGTATGTCCACTGCACCATAACTAACCAACAAATGGTCATTGGAACAGATCCCACAATGGATTAAGAAAAAACCAAGAAAAAACACTATATTAACCCAAATGTTCCAAAGACTCCACCCAAATGTGATACCACGATAAAAAACATGAAGAAGCGAAAGGTCTATTACATGGAAAGTCACACTATAGGTGCAATGGAGATCCCACACCAAATAGATCAATCAAGGAGGACCGGTGACTCTATAAAATGCCTAGGAGAGAGCTTCGGTAGAGGGTGAAGGAGTCTGGAAAGAATCTAAAGAGAAAAATTTCAAGAGAATGTTTTAAAAAACTACATGGGACTTTTTATAGCTTAAAACTCTAATTCACATCGTGAAGAACACACTAAATAAGTATTCCAAAAAACCCATCACCTAGAATTAAAAATCCATTATATAAAACATTCAAAACATCAAAACACAGTTCAGGACACGTAATAATTCATAGCTTGAATCCCCTTTCAGAGCATATACCCAAAAATATTATATGGCGAGCATCCCAGTTAGAGGGCATGGAATATTAGTGCAACATGTAGAAAAGTTTGGTTAAAGTTGAATATCCAAGTAATCTCCAAATTTTGAATTATATGTATCTCCCTAATTCTTTCTCATACCTATATCGTGTTCCCAAGTCTCATGAGAATCCGATCCTTTTTTAATAGAACTTTGACCAATGGAATCAACATTCAATGCAATATGTTCACTTGGGATTCAATGATCTAAACTAGTTTTTCAAAAAATAAAAACATCTAACACTAACTCAATTTCTTTCCAACTCAAAATTCGAGGGGGTCAGGTTAATACATCAAGAGAATAGATATATGGACAACATTATGAAAACTTGATAATTAAACTAGAAATGATAACTAATAATCATCATATATGACATTCTTAGGGACCTCAAACAGTCCAACATATCTTAGGGACAACTTTCCTGGCTTTCCAAAACAATAGTGACCCAAATATGGAAAAAACATTCAAGAAAATCCAATCACAAACAGAAAACACGAAGGGTTGATATCTTGAATCTGTAAACAATTTATGTCGACTCTGGGTTGTTGTCATACATTTATATACATCCTAAATCTCTACAGACATCTCTTGAACAAAACTCCCTCCATCTATAGATACGTCACCCACCTCATCCCAAAAAATAGTTTCACAGTATTCATAGTAAGAGAATTCGCAGGTGATTCCATCATTGAGATAATATTGAAGAACCATCGATATTATCTAGGAATACCAAGTAAGATTAGTATCTCAATGAAATTTTGTGCTCCCTTCGATGAAAAAATATACTTTACATTCTATGGATCAACTAACAGGACATTCATATAAATTTGGGGCCCCAAGAACTGCATTTTTTGAATACAAAAACTGCATTTTGAAATATTTTCATACAAACTAGGACTTCCCAAAATTTCTAGAACTAAACTCAGATGGTTCTAATTCTCATTATCAGATTTGAAATAATCAATAATATCATCCATGAACAATACTAATAAAGTTTCAAGATATTGATATAATTTCTAATTCATCAATTCCATAAAAACTGTAGGAGCGTTCGTCAGACCAGAAGGCATCAATAGATATTCATAATGGCTATATCTACTCTTAAAGTTTGTATTCTGTATATCAAACTCTCTAACTCCTATCTAACTATAAAATGAATGAAGATAGATCTTTGAAAAAAACATACCCCCCCTTTTACTAATCAAATAAATTAACCACATGAGTTAAATGATCTTTCTTATTACTGGTTACTAGGTTAACATTTTTATACTCCACACACTACTGAAGTAAACCATCTGCTTTTTTGGAAGAGAGAATAGGGTTTTCCCATTTAAAAAATGATACGGGGAACAAAAAATTTCAATAGGCCTTCCAACTGAATCTTGGTCTTTTCAGCTCCTCTAGTTCCATATGATAAAAAGGTATTTATATCTGCTACATACCTAGAACCAGATAAATCATAAAATCTACCACTCTCTTTGGTAAAAGACTGAGGAAATATTCTAGGAAAACATTTGGAAATATCAAACAACAATGAGAAAATAAAATACATGAGAGATGGAATCAGGCTCGAGAACAACAATAGATATAAAACTCTTGTGATCTAGGTGGGAAGGCCCTACACGACCTAATATCGAATCTCACTCTCCATGAAACATTTGATATCTATCATTACCAATAAGAAACAAAACATGTTGATGATAGAAACCAACTTCATCTAGATGAGGGACAAGCCAATAGATACCAAATATGATGTCAAAAAAATCTAGATCAAGAACAAGAAAATTAAAAACCAACTCTTTATCAACAATCACTAATGAACATGGAAACTGAAACCCTTTCTCTTTCCATTTATTGTGAGGTTTCTCTAACTCCAATTATAAAGTAAATAAGTTCCAATGGAAATTTAATTACATCTACTAAACATGCATATATAAAAGAGTAGGTGGAACCAGTATCGAATAAATATATTACTACTAAATATACAATAAATATAGTATCTATCACCGTAGCCATAGATGCATAGAATTTTATTAGACACTCAAATTCTACATGAAAATTATTCTCTCTTGAGTCCATGGATGGATCCATATAGTCTTTGAAGCCTCTAACTATACCACATTAGACTTTGGATCCAAAGAACCATGACTATAATGAGTATATTCATATCCTGATAGAAGAATTTTAAGTGACAAATGTCTCCAAATTTATTTCATATCTTCACAGGAAAAGGACAAGAACATCTTGGGTTCTGCCCTAGCCACACTGATAGTATGTTAGAGGCACGTAACCCAGTATATTGGATGTTGTAGAGGTGGCTCGCTATAGAGACCCACGTCCCACTCCTGTTATGATCTTTACACTTCCTCTCCCTCCTATTCATGGCACCGAAGATGTCAATTGAAGGAAGAGAATATCTGTAAAATCCAACCTTGTCCTATATATTAATTTATTCTATCACTAATTTGTCTACTATCTCCACATAGGTAGAAATATTCAAACTAAACACCTGATATCTGATATCTGGTAGCCATCCTTGTATGTGCATATGAGCCTGCAGCTGGTCATTCTTCACCAGGTTTGGGGGGGAATGGATAAGCTCACCAAAATAATTAGTGTATTCCACCATAAAAAACTCTACCTTTTTTGAAGACAAAAACTCCAGAGACTTATCAAACATCAGTTACTATCTCAAAATTGGCAAGAATAATAGGGTTTTGAAACCCTTTCAATCCATTTCCATGTGTCTATCTGCTTAGACAATAGAATCCTCCCATTACTTACTGGAACCCTCAAGTCTGAATGTTTCACACATCACCCTGATATTCTCAGGTGTATCTAGAAAGTAAAATATTTGATTTATTATCCATATAGTCCTATTTTTCTTGAGTTTCTATCATTCCATTAATGTGTGGTAGTTTCTCATGCAATAACCTCCATGATCTATCTTTTTATCCTCTACCTCCTGGTTGAACATCAACCACTGCATTTTAAACTAATGGCATGTCATGATGAACAACATGGACTACTCATATGATATTAATTTTGATATTATGAACTATAGGTTGATTCCCTTAAGGATAAATAATTACACCTTCTTGAGGACCTCTTGGATGACGTCTCAGAGGCATACTACTGCACAATGAAACATAATAAAGAATGGACAATAGAAAAAATATCAGTTCATACTTGAAAACCCATATTTAGAAACAAAAATTAAAAAAAATAAACACTATAGACATAGATCATAGTATCCCATTGAAACTTGATTCCCATTTAGAAAAGAGATGGCCAGGAAATTATTGCATCACACATCGGAAGTCCTGAAAATCTGATATGAATTCTAACAAACGTCTCAAGAAAAGGAATCATGAGGACAAATCTCCTTCGATATCAAATTATAAAAAATTGACCTGGGTCTCCCCCAAACCCAACACCTGATCCATTTTTTATATACCCAAAGGCCATTCCCAATCCCCACGTGTGGGGGACAAGCACTCAGGCATCGAACAACACAATAGAGGGAATGATTTTTCCAAATCAGGCCATACACATGGAATATATGTACTAAACAAAAAGGAACAGTGGAAGATGAAAAATATATATGCTATAACTATAATAAAACAGCAGAAATAGAAATAAATATAAGTAGCTAAAAACACTAAAGGAAAAGTCCAATTGTAAAGGACACAATCCAAATAGCTTCTCTAAAGGATGTCATGAACAACTCCCACCATCTCACCACCAGCTACCCAACTAGCTCACATGAATCTCACAGCCTCACTGCGGTGCCATTCCTTTCCCTACACTGGAATTTAAAGAGAGGTCTACGCACCACCGAAGAGGTGCACATGGTGTGATCTAATAGGCTCAGTATGATCCCACCCATGTGTTTCCTATCATATCTATGTATTACTATTCTTGTATGATCATTTAAATAAAAACATGTCATGATAATAAGTAAATCAATTTTATATAAAACTTATTAAACATTTCCCTTTTTCCATAGTTCTAAACTATATTTGTTATATCAATATCAAAGAACATTTTTCATGTCATTTTTCACGAGATGAAACATACATATCAAGGATAACTCATAATGCTAAGAAATAAATAATTGATGCACATGTTTTATAACATAACAGAATATTATAGGTATATGCCACAGACTACTCATACCACAATAATCATGTGCACAAACCAGTTCCTAGAATAATGGTCCATGGAAGCTAAATAATACCCTATGATTAACCCCCCCCCCCCCCCCACAATGTCAATATCGGTCCCCTAGAACAATCGGCCTACAAAATAGAGTAAAGACCCTAAAAAATCCTCCTTTATAATCACAAAACAATGGGTGATTGTCCCAAGATAAAGTTACTCCTAAGTACCCAAGGTATTAAATGTGCTGATTTTCAAAATTCATTTTAATTATTGGAAAATATTTAAGAAACATTTCAATGTTTATTTAAATGCTTTGAAAATACCCATTTTCCATTTTATTTGACAACAAATAGAGAAAACATTCCATTGAAAACCATTTTCAACACACACAAAATAATCATGATAATATTTAATTATTAATTGGTTTTTAAATGAATAAAATAGGATCCATTATCATATTCCATAGATGGAACCACCTACCCCAATGATCAGGTCACACACAACCGCAACAGATTCCAAAATCAGTGAAACACAATAACCTCAAAAGAAATTCTAGAATTGAATACCCACATATGAGGATGGATCCAACCTAGAAAACATGGGATCTACATAAATTTTTAACACTAAATACCTCATGAACGGATCTCCGCCGCACCAGAACTAACAAAAAAATGTTTTCCATGATATGATCATATAACATATCTAAAATAAACAATGAAGAAACACCATATTAACCCAATGGATCCAAATACGCCACCCAAATGTGATTCCATAATCAAAATCATGAAGAAGCAAAAAGGTTCCTTACCCAAAAAGACGCACTATAGCCGCAATGAAGATCCCACACCGAACAGATCAATCAATGGGGAGCAGTGTCCCTATAAAATTCTTAAGAGGGACACTAGGTAGTGGGTGAAGGAGTCGAGATGAAAAGGACTAAGAAAACTGCCAAGCACATGTTTTAAAACTGGATGTGGGCCATTTCATGGTGTGAAACTCCAATTCAAATCATGAAGTCCATACTTGATAAGTAAAAAAGAAAACCTTGTTGCCTCAGATTAATAATATTTTATTTAAAATATTCACGACGTGAAACCACTATTCAAGATGTTTAATATTTCACCGCATTAATCCCCTTTCACAGCCTGTACCCTGTAAAAAGTTCATAGAATGCGACCTAGTTTAACTGAATTAAATATTTCTGAATCCTACAAAAAGGATGGTTAATGTTAAATGTCCAAAAAATCTCTAACTTCACCAATATAGGTATCATCACAATTCCTTATTGACCCTATTCAGACAATGAGAGAAAGAAAACTACAAAAGTGATAATGGAATACCCGATGGATTATTAATGGGATGTTACAAATACTCAACAAAAATAAATGAATGAAAGTGTTTCAACATTTTGATTATTATAATTTTTAAATTACAATAAGTCACTATTAAACAAACTGAGATGAATATTTAGAAAAATGTTGAATATATTCTCAAAGAAAATGATTTTGATTTGGGAGAATTAGGGGGAGAAAATGGGGTTAATGATGATTCTAAAGAACACACTTATTATGATCTGAATGAGTCCTGATCTATAGATGCATAGAAGTCTAAATGTTGGGATAAAATGGATGAGTGGTATATCATTGGTGACCAGAGAGCACCAGAATAGATGAGGAGGAGGATGTTTCCGGAAGAAACATCACTTCTAACTCACATAGAGACAAATATTTTTATATATGAAACCAAATTACAATATTTATTTAGAAATAAATGACTATCATAAAATAATTTAAATGTGTTATAATCGATATTTTTGTTAAAAGGTATACAAATAAGAAGTCCATTTAGAAAAAAATGAGTTTTTCATAAGGAACTGAATGAAGATGGCATCGATATTCAAAAATGTATAGATTTTTTTAAATTGGATAAACCTATATTAAAGGTATTTTTGTTAATGATATATTTACTAATGTTTCATTTCTAGAAAATTTTCAAACATTTTTCACTATAATATGGAAAAGAAGGATGGTGGTACTCATGATGGATTCCAAATCAGTATTCAAAAATGGATTACTTAAACAATATGTGTACATCAAGAACCCAGATGTTTTTATTTCCCATAAATATGAAAATAAATTTTATTATCTACAAAAATACTTTATGTGATAATGAAATCACAAAAATTAAGGTATTCTTGACATTATTATTACATAAAAAATAATTGTATTTATATGGTAGAGTTTATCATAATATTTATATTGTGTATGAAAGTGATCAAAGGATGATAGTATTTTTATATATTCAGATAATTATATTTTTTGTAGTTTTTTAATAATTGTAATTATTTTTAAGATAATAAGTTTCCTCTAGAATACTGATGTTTTACAAAGAAGATATTTTAAATAATTTTGATGTGAATTTGGTCTATTATATTAGATATTGTTTTAAATATATAATACATATTTAAACTAACATGAAATAATGTGGGTGAGGATATCAAGATTTTGAATGTGTATTTAATAGGTCAAGAAGATTTCCAAAATTATGTGTTGGAAGTGAGGATTTTGGTGTTAAAATAGACAAAATGGTTGATTCTAGACTCACATATGAGTAATACACATAAGTAGATTCCATGTGGATTGATGTAATGTTATCAGGAATATATGTGAATATATATAAATGGACAAACATATGAGCTCTATGTAATGGAACAAAACAACATATATATTTTAATGTAATGTGTTTTTATCACATAAAGGAATTCATTCCGTGTATTTAGATCAATGTATGTGTGGTGGTCAATATATATCAATAAATATAAGGGTGAATTATTAAATAAGGGGATCCATGATAGAGTCATTATATTAACAATGACTAATTTATAGAGAGTAATTATAGGTAAATAATGTTATAGGATTACTTATTCCATGAATTTTAACTACAGTTTTTAGATTTAATTGTTTTGTGGAAAATATTGGGTTGATTCCAAAGTTGTTATATCAAGGTTTAAATATCAAAAAATGGTATTTTATTTCAATAAAAGGAGTAATGAAGTCTGCACATTAAATAATGTGTTTATAAGAAGGAAGGACATATAATTTAGTTTATAATGACTTGTTCAGACCACTCTTAGGTATATGAAACTACATTGAACTTAATGGGAAGAAAATAATAAGAGAAATAATTCTAATAAAGATAATAATTCAAGAATCATTTGATGTAATTTATATTCTTTGAATTATAATTTAAATCCAAATTAATATAATATTTTTCTACTAATTGTGTGGGTAATGTGGTATCATTCTTGCATTTATCCAATGTCTACAACTTGCAACGGAAAAAAAGATTTTTCTCCCTACATGACATATTGAGAGTTGTTTTTTGAGTGAAATAAGAATAATAAGTGGTTGTAAAGATCATATTGAGTGAAGATGTAATGTGCCATGGTACAAGTAGAAGAAAAAAATAATGAATGGGAACAATATCCACTTGAATATAAATCCAATTCAAATGAAGAACTACTTTTGACTAAAAATAAAACCATTTTATCATTATATCATTATAGAAAAAACATAAATAGAGTCTGGAGACGTGTATCAAAAGGAAAAGATATTCCCTACTCATTAATGAAAAAATTTTAGTACTAGTAAGTTCAATTTTTTTTCTGAAATTTGTATCATTATAAGGTTTATTCATTCATTTTCAATGGTTAACTTTGAAAATAAATTATTCCCTCATTGTGAATGAGTTTTCAAGTCATATTATTTCTCATTAATTGGTTTTGAGGTGAATTTTAAATCCTAAATATACCAATAATTTAAATTATGGATTCAGCCCCCCTCTCAACATATTTCCACTAATACATGCCTTCATTCTGTATTATTATAAGATCTATATATTACTTCATTTGTGTTGTGATTTTTGAAAATTTTAATATTGGAGTTTCTCTAAATTTGGTGATATTATCACTAAATTTTGGGTATATGTAATGGAAAACCATAATTTGGAAAATTCTAAGGGTATTACCATATTTTATGGGAAAGGATAACATATATAGAATGACCACATGCCTCCATTATAATTGAATATTAGTAAATGTATTGTAATCTGTGACTAAGGGGTCAAACCTCAACATTACAATTTTGCAATTACAATTACAGATATGAAGTATTTTTAAAATGGTGGATGTTCTTAGAATACTATACATTCTTCTGTTTCACGTAATTAATTTATAACATTCAAATCCACTAAAATGGGAAAAATTATATGGGATAAGCTAGAAAATTTTTATGTTTGAAATACAAAAGTGAACTGTAAAAATATATATATTTTATGTTTTATGTATAATGTTCTCATTTTTTGTGATGGAGAAACTTTTGATGGTTTATTAATTTGTAAAATTGAGATTATTAGTATGATTAGATAATTTGGTGGTAAATTTGAAGATAAAATAATGGTTGATACGATTCTTCACTACATACTAGATTGGTCTGATTCTAAACTATAAACATTGGATGATAATGATATAGAACAACCCCCTCTTGATGCCTTATATAAAATCATAAATTCCAATTATATGAGAAAATATAATTCATTCATGGTGAAGTATAATATATTAAAATAAATTTCATTTATAGACTTGAATAATGATAAGTATAATAATAACGTTGAAAATGATAAATATGCGTTTTTTGTGTTAGATTCAAATATGAATCTAATGATGAATAAAATGATGTATCTTATATATGAAATTTTTAGAAGGGTGAATGAAAATTTACTGGGAAATATTCTATTAAAATGGTACACATGTGGAGTAATTGGATATTTTTCTATAAATTGACCAATTTTGAAATATGTATTATCCTGTAAAGAATTAAAAAAGACTATGAAAAATTTTTATGAAGAAATAAATAATGAATAAAAATAAAACCAAATTATTCTAAAAAAAAGGTATGTAATTTATCTAAATAAAAAATTAGAATATTTATATCCAAATGTATATAAGGTAAAAATAGAGATGAAGAATAATAAATTGAATCATCTAGTGACATTTATGAAAACATTTTCATTGTTAATATGAATGATGAAAATTTCAAACAATTCATGAAAGTAGAAAATACAGAAGTGGAAAATAAGAATCTTAGATCATGTTTATATTGAAATTAAAGCTAAAAAATGTCCATATATGGTCTAAAAGATGGATAAGGATATCATAATTCAAAATAATGGAAATAAATCTTCTTATAAAAAGCAATTTTTCAATATAGAAGAAAAACATAAATTATTAAAATAAATAGATTATCAAAAAAATTTGTTTTATAATGAGAAAAATATTATAATAATCATGGGAGAGATGTTAGGGAATAAATAAAATGATCATGATATATTCAACGAAAATGGGCTAATGAAGAATTAGAATAGAACGATTCAAAATACAACTTTTATAATTATATTTCATAGGTTACAGAATGTTTAATGACACAAGAGGCCTATGAATAATATAAAATCACATTCTAGGGGTTTAAAAAGTCATCAAAATGTTGGATAAAGGTATGATATGAATAATCAAGTGGAAAAGACTATTTTTTATTAAAATATAATGAATCCATGAAATCAATAAATTTTGGGAACACTACCATTAAGTCAAAAAATACTACAACTAGAGACTTTTTTAATGCTGATAAAAATCGTAATATGATTAAATGTATGTCAGGAGTTCATAAATATTTTTATATTAAAATAATATATAAGATTTATGACTTGAATACAGAAGGAAGAAATGTTTAAATGGATAGAAAATAATACGGATTTTAATGAAAGTGTTCTGTTGTTATTGGTAACATTATGTAGGATTGTGGAACTTTTATAAATGGTTATGATAAATTATTAATACTATATATAGAATGGTATATTTTCATGGCATGATTTAAGGGGGATTTAGTCCTCTCAAAAGAATAAAATTATGAATAGAAATATAAATTTTGAAACAAAATCCCCAAATATGATAAATGTTATTAAAGAAATCTATAAAATATACAACAAACTTGGTCAACATGGTAATAAACTTATTATTATTCTACCAACACAACAAACGTTGAGTTACAATACATAACAAACTAAATATAATAAGTGTGAAGGAAATTAGAAACAATTGGTTTCAGAAACTTCAAATAAAGCATAAAAAGGATATAATCCATGGATAATTAATAGTGGATGTTCTTATCAAATTATATCTGATTAGAAGATTCTAAAATAGGTTGTGAAGTGTGAAAAAATCTTATTGGAATTTGGAAATTCCGGTAAACTCATAATCAAATGTGTTGGATCGACTATGATTGGAAAAGATCAACTAAAATCGAGGAACAATTAGTTTATTGAATTAATGAAATATAATACTGTTAGTGTCTCCCAGTTATGTGATTAAGGACAAGAAATGATCTTTCAAAAGAAACATTTTTTGGATAGGTTCTTGATATATGGATGTATTTTAAAAATATGACAACATATAAAATGAAATCTATTTTAGATAGTCAATGATAAAAAAGTTTTAGGCATGGAATGTTTTTTCATTAAATCAAAAGTGATATGAGAAATATTATCAAAGGGGATATTGTTTGAGATGTTCCTATTTTTAAATTAGATATTAGTTATATGTTCTCAACAAGCCAAATAGAAAAATTGTTAACTTTTTACACAATAATGTGGATATTTAATAAACCCAACCTCTAGAGCTAATTCATTAAGATATTTATTGAAACTTGAGGAAGAAATAAAAAAGTCTAGGTCAATATTTATGCTCCTTTATTTTTTATTATTTTCTAATTATATTTATTAAATTTATTAAACATACTTTAGTGTATCTGAAGATTTTTATAAATACTATGAGAAGTGAAGAGAAAGAGTATGGTCTCTCTTTATAAAAGATCTAGAAAAATACTGATTTCAATTATACATATATAATATTTGATGCCTATCCCAAGAATAATGTTATTTTTATTGAACTAATTATATAATATGAATCAAATAAATATTTCTATAGAGGGAAAGAATATAATTTTAGTAGAGATGACTTGAAAAATATAGATATAGAATGATATTTCTCTGTATTTTTGGAAAAAATATATCGGCCTTATTGATAACATAAAAATTATTTTCATGAAGATTAAATATATATATGTATGTATGTATCCTGATAATATATATTAATAAAGACCTCATTTATTAATTAGTCATTAATGTTCCACATTACTTTTGTGATCAATTATAACGGATAAACTCATTGGATGTTGGTAAAGAAAGGTGTTGATGGGATCTTTCTTGGATATCCTCTGAATGGATGAGGATATCATTGTTTTCAAAAGGAGAAAGAGAATATATTTTATAATATTAATGTGGAGGTTTTCAAAAAGATATGTAATGAATAAATACATGATGAATATTGTTCTAAATGTGACTAGAAAAATCATTTTTTACAAACATCCTAATGAAGTGATATAAAATTATGAAATTTTGGAATATGTGTATTATGAGGAATATTATTAGGCCATTTAAATTGTTGAGTAACAAACTCATTCATCTCATCAAAGGTAATGAAATAAATTTTAGATGTATAATATTATAGTAAAATATGAATAGTATGTTAAAACATGAAGAACAATGAGGAAAACATAACATACCTCACTTTTTTCTCGAGTTGAACAAGGATTTGTGAAAGAATATTTGGAGCTATAAAACTAGAATGAATTATAAATATAAAATTTTGATCATATTGATAATATTGAAAATTGAGATTTGTTATCCAAGATATAAAATAAAAATATAATTTCAATAAGATAGGTATTCTCACATAAGTTAAATGCAAAAGGATATGTTATATTTAAAAAAATACTTATGTATAGAGAGGTTTTTATTGTAGAAGGAATTTATTTTTATTGAAAACATGCATCGTATTAATTTATCGAAATCGTATGGATATTTATTATATTACAGAAAAAATGAAATACCTAATATTTCTTTTTTGTTTAATACTTGGGATGGATATATCATTGGATTTCCAAACTACCCTACCCCTACTATGTCCTTTCAAGAATACAATATCCATCCGAACAACATTTCTGTGGTTCTTATCGCAGAATAAATCCACATGTATGATTCAATTAAGAACAATATGGATTAGGAAAAAGGAATTTTCATGGCTTCCATATTGGGATCTGTTTTTCCCAACTGATTATCACAATGTGATTCACTCTTCTAAGAACGTTGATTTATGGGTATGGATGTTGTGGAGGAAAGAGTTTCCCGGCATGCTGAATTTCCTACTGTGGAGAATCAAGAACCAAGATTTAGCTACTATTTATAGAAACCAATGAATGGGAATTCACATGGATTCCCAATGTTAATGATGTAAAAAATACTAGTTAGAGACTATTAGTCACATATTTTTTGAAATTGACTGAGCCTGTGATATTTGGAGATACATTAGAGAATTTACAAGTTTCTATTCACTAGAGCTCATGGATCATCATTTTTTCGAAATCTTTTTTCATGGAGCTACAATTATTAGTCCTAAGATGAAGGATATATCGGATGTGCTTCTAGATGATTATTTGTGCATTTGTAGGGTAATACAATGTGACTTTTTGAAGAGGATTATTCCAGTGATGAATCTTTAGTAATACAAACAATTATTATGATCCTCAACATGTTAACCTTTTAAAAAACTAGAAGGATTATACCGCCCCAGTCCTCTTCATGCAGGTGTCGCATATCTAATCCTTGGCATGTTTAGTAGTCAAGGTAATTAGGTTTTCTATCATAGCCATTGATTGGGCCTTAAACTAAACATGAACAGTTCCTAAATCTTGGGTATGGCTAGTAGAGGTGGAGTGGTTTGTGATTCTAATGGATCTCTTATTCTATCATTCAGTTCTTCTTTTAGGTATGGATAATCAATTCAGGTGAAATCTATGGCCATATTCACCAGACGTCTAATTTATCAATACAGTAACATTATTCTAGTAGTAGTGGAAACAGACTCTCTCATCCTTTTTGGTTCACTGAAGTCTAATGGTCAGACTCCCTAGTCTATCACTTATATAATCAGAAGGTGTTGTGGGTTTATTAGTAGTCATTTGAGTGTTCACCACACCTGGAGGGGGTGTGAAAAGTTTTAGGAATTCCTTGCTTCTCATATTCCCCACACTAAGAATATGGATTTTTTCTATATCTTGTTTTGCCTTCCCACATAGGGGTCGAACATCTTTAAGGGGGACGCTATGAGTTTACATTACATTAGGACCCCCTTGTATGTCCTCTTGTCTTCTGCCCAATTGTTTCAGCTTGTTTCTTTTTCATATTAATAAAAATAAACATTTATATATATATACATCATTTTCCATATAAATGAAGAGGTTATTTCTGGAAATCATTGATAAGGAAATGAAAATGTTTTCTAAAATTTCTATAAATGGTGAGATAATATATATTATTGGCTCCAAAAAAATTAATATATATATTACATTTTAATTTCTCAATGGAAATATACTTCGTAATATCTATAAATATTCATCATGTATGATTAATACTTTTATTACTCCATAATTTCATTGGGAATAAAGCTGTATAAAGTTAATAATATAATTTTAGTGGATCCTGGGGAATTCAAGATTCTTATTTGGAGTTTTCTAATTAATATATTCTAGTTTAGATGCATTATTTGTTGTTACATATTTTTCTAATTATAAAAGATCATTAAAATAGTCCAAATTCATGGTCATAAAGGGGATTAACATATATATTAAATTAAAATTAATGTTTGGTTGAAATATGCAATTAAAGAAAAATTTAATTTATTTGGATTTTAAGTTACAGATTTTGCTAGATGTTTTGATGATATGAGATCAAAATCTAGTGGTGTTTTATTCTTATGTGATATGGGTTCCTTTTGGATCACAAACAAGAATATTCTTATGAATCTATGTTCAATGTCTCATCTGAAGCCCAGTTTACTCATATGTAACCAACTTGCATGGCTAGAATTTTGCATCCATATATGCTAGAAGATTCTAACAAGCAACAATATACTGTGGAGTGTTAGTGGGGATAATATGACCTCAATTAAGAGTGTAGAGAAATGGTAAAAAATTATTATAAATAGTGTATGTAGTAATATATAACAAGTAGCGGAATAATAAATCATCTAGATAAAATTAATTGGCTGGAATAGAAATAATATCATATAAAAAATGATTCTCATTTCATGTGATATACAAAATGGGGAATAGGTGTACGATAATATACATTACGTAATAAAAAATTAAAAAGGCCAAAAAATATATCCACTAGAATCATGAGAATATGGTTGATACTCTACTCCTATAATACATTATAAATAGAAAATTAAGAATCTATAATAGAATGCATCCCTTTGTCCCCATGTGTATCTATATGAAATGTTTAGTTACCAACTATAAACCTGAATTAGGTTTAATATGTACTCGGTATTCCACCACCCATTTTTTCTAGTAAAATGAAGTCAATTGATATAAAATTACTAGTGTGTATGTATAATAATGTCGAAAAATAACAAATGTAATCATATTGTATCTAGCTTATAAAGTACATCAGGCTAACACTACCTTATTCAGGCTAAAATAAGAAATCAATGATAAAATGTATATATGTATATAGATTTTGGTATATATATACCATCTATCTATATAGTTATGTTTGTAACCAAATATATATAAACTACTATTATGTAGGACCCCATGTGTAACATAGTCATCCATGGGTAGTGGTATAATTCTTATAGAATGTCAACGAACAACATTCATGGGAGACTATAATCATATGGGTTTCCATTCCCATGTATCACACATTGGGGCACCATGACTAGTTATCAATTTTAATTACTTACTCCATGCTTATATGTCACATTAATTTATGGAAGTCGTGCACATTTATCAAATTTATTTAGGGTCTTCATAACCATATATAACATTTCATTAGGGACACCGTGCCTAGTTATCACATTTACATGGAAATCCAAGCCCACAAATCATTGAAACAATTTGAATCCGTGCTTGGTTATCACATTCACATGAGATTCTATGACCTAATATCACATTTACAGGGGACTCCATTCCTGAGGATCGCTTATAGATGGGACGCCTTTCACGAGTATCACAAACATATAGGAATCCATGACCATAAATCATATTAATATAATAATATATCATATCATGATTTACAAAATTCTAATTATTGAAATATAATTAATTTAAAATGCCATCTAACTATGTTGTGTAACCTTTATTCGTAAATAATTCCTTTGAAGTGGTCTTAACACTTACATTCATTTTAATTACATTGGTCCCTTCAATTGAGTATAAATAAAGACTATATAGAAGGTGATGTTTTTATATAAACATTTGATAATTATTTGAATTCACAAAATCATACCCAATGGTATTGATATTTTTTTGGTGAGAATCCATCATCCATAAACAATGGTATATGGGGAATTTCAGACATGGGTAATAATTTAGATAAAGGTAAAATTCAATTTTAATGCAACATGTATAAATTCTATCATATAGAAGATAGTGAAGGTTAAAAAACAATTTTGGTATTTGGAAAGAGTACTAGAGCACCCTAATTTTGTAGGAAGATGAACCATCATCCCTTATTGTTAAAATAATTGAAGTATAATGGAAGAAATTGGAAACATTGACATATTACTTAATAATACAGAACCTTATATCACACTAAAGTAGCACCAACATCAGTGATAAAAAAAGAAATTATGGAAGGGGTTTAAAGCTCTTACCTTTATGCATCCAACTCACCTGAGAGTGGGCAAATGAGAACTCATATGACAAACATAAATGAAGGCCCATTTTGGAGGAAGTGTGAAGACTCCCATGCATGGGAGTGGAGTTACACATGATTGGGGTAGAAACATAGGGGGAATATAAATTGTGGGATTTAAAAAATGGTCACATGATGCATTTTTATAGTGTTCTTGTTTTGGATCCATGGTATTCCAAACCCTTCCTCAAAAAAGTTCATTACCACTGGTTAAATTATACAACTGGCATGACCCCCAGAACCCAGTTTGGAAGAAACATGCAGCCCCTTACTTGCCGCTAGTAATCCCCAAACACCCTCCTAGATTGGAGTACATGGTTAAACAAGTTATTCAACCCTATAATGTTTTTTAAACACTTGAAAGTTCCATTCCATTGGTTATCACCAATTGTGAGCTAACCATGCTACTCAATCTATTTATCCTACATTTGGAGACATGGGCTCCAAACAAGAAATGGACACTCCGTAATTGTTCATTGGCCTCTCAAGGACATTACTTGAATCAAAAAATTGTTTTTAGAGTAAAAAAAGAATATTTTCCTCTAAAAAATATTGGACTTTTCAACATAACATTTATAAAACAATATGTCCTTTAGGTAATTTCAATGAGATTATGTTCCATAAGGAAAAGAGGCGTGGAAGCATCTGATCCTCAGCTTCGATGTCAAACATTAAGGACACGGTCTCTAGGGTGAACCTGGTCAACCAGGGGTACACAGGTAATTCTTTTACATGGTTCTGCGGCATTATAGAAGGCACCCGTATCACTGAGCATCTTGATATATTATTGGCTTATACTGATTGGATCAACCTGTTCAACATGTTTAATATCAGTCACATGTCCCTTAACTGTTCGGACTATTTCCCAATACCAATTGATTGCACGCAAAGCAAACGAAATAGACAACTCAGCAGACCCTTCAGATTTGAGAGATTCTGGTCAAAAGTATAGGAATGTGAAGAGGTTGTCTGATCAAGATGGAAGAGTTCTCACGATGATGTTGGGCTCAATCTCCAACATGTTGCATCCAATCTGACATCTTGGAGTTATAAGAAATTCCACCACCCTAATAGGCATTTTGATGTCCTTGAAAAGAATTTGCATAACCTTCTCAGACAACCCCCATCCAATGAAAATCTCTCCAGGATTGGGGCCACTCAAAGAGAGATGAACAGGGCTCTGCGAGTTAAGGAAATCTTTTAGGCTATGTGGTCACAGGACATCCACATTAAAGAAGGAGACGCTAACACAAGGTATTTCCACCAGAAATCTTCTGCTAGATGTTGAAAAAATTCTATCACGTGTATATCAAAACCTAATGGAAGCAAAGTTACTAACACCAGTGGTATTCATGAAGCTCTGACCGGGTACTTCCAGAACCTTTTCACTACAGGAAATCCTTTCATGTCTGTTGAAGAGAAAGATTGCATTAGACCAGTGATCACTGAAGAGATCAATCGGCAGCTTACCAAAGATGTGACGAATGATGAGATACTCCTGGGTTTGAAACATATCCACCCCACTAAGGCCCTAGGACCGGATGGATTCCACGTACTATTTTTTAAACAATACTGGCATATCATCGGTCCCGACATCTACAAAATGATAAAAAACATTTGTGCGAGTAATACAAGCATTGCCGCCACAACTAAACAGTCCTCGTCCTCATTCCCAAAATCAAGAAACCTCTGGCGATCCGTGATTTTAGACCTATCAGCCTATGAAATGTCTCTTATAAGATATTCTCAATAATCTTTGTAAATCGGTTGTGCCCTTGTCTTCCTGGTATTATCTCTGAAAACTAAAGCACCTTCATAGCCAAGAGACTGATTATGGATAATGAAATTATGGCCCATGAAGTGTTCCACTCTATGAAATCACACACCACAGTGAAAAGAGAAACAATGGCCTAGAAACAGGATATGAAAAAAGCCTATGATAAAGTGGAATGATAGTTCCTTAGAGCGGTGATGCTGAAAATGGGTTTTTTCACTAAATGGAAAGATATTGTCATGCACTGCATCTCGACCGTCTCCATTAGAATCAAGGTCAATGGGTAGATCACCAGATAATTTTCCCCAACTAGTGGCCTGTTCCAGGGAGACCCCCTCTCCCATTTCTCTTCATCTTGGTGGATGATGTTTTTTCTAACCTTATTTCTAGGGCTGCATCCTCTAATTCTCTTCATGGGGAAAAGGTCTATCGTGAAATCCCACCAGTGTCACATCTCTTTTTCGCTGATGATTTCCTCCTTTTCTCCAGAGCTACTATAAATGAATGTCGGGTGATCAGCCATATGATCCAGTAGTATGAGAGGGCGGTTGGACAATCTATTAATCACGACAAGTCAGAAATATCCTTCAACATAGGGGTGCCTCTCCACAAGAGAGATGAACTTTGTGTATCAGCAGGCACCCATATGGTCGATAAACACCAGAAGTATCTCGGGCTACCCACGATGATTTTCCGGTCCAAAAAAGAAATCTTTGAATATCTGATGGACAGGATTGAAAACAAAATTCAAGTTTGGACCCCAAAATGCATCTACAATGCTGGAAAAGAAACCCTCATTAAAGCTATCATCCAGTCTATCCCCAGATATTTTATGTCACTATTTAAGCTCCCAGTAGCCATTGTCAATCAGATCCACTCACATACTGCCAACTTTTGGTGGGGGAAATGATGGAAGGAATAGACCCCACTGGATGGCATGGGAGAAACTCTGCAAACCCAAGTCTGAGGGAGGAATGGGATTCCAGAATCTTCTTATCATCAATGATGTACTATTGGCCAAGCAAAGCTAGCGCCTTATTAAAAGCCCATCATCTCTTTGTGTGTGGGTACACTGAGCTAAGTACATTCCCCACACATACTTCCATGGTTCCTCTTTTGGCCCCCACCCTAGCTTCCTCTAGAGAATCATTTGGGGGGCCCGAAATCTTCTGGAGAAAGGGTTGGGCTGGAGGATTGGGAATGGATCATCGGTCAACATCTGGACTAACCTATGGCTTGTCGATAAGGATGGAATGCAGGCCACACCCCCCACCCAGCTAGGTATTGAAGATATCACTGTCAGTTTCCTCCTCTCTGACCAGGTCTCGGGGTGGTGTTTGGAAAAGATCCATGAATGGTTTAACGAAAGAGACCAAAGAATTATCCTGAGCATCCCTTGGGTCCCAGATGCAGGCCCCGGCCATCTTTTCTAGACCAACGGCATTTTTGGAGAATACACGGTGAGATCTGGTTATAGAATTTCCCTAGGAATCCACTCTACTGATAGTGTTGAGAGACCATGGAAATCTCTTTGGAATCTCAACATTCCCCAAAACATTAACCAATTTTGGTGGGAGGTGTGCACGGGCACCCTCCATACCATAGGCTTTCTCATTTTCTGACATATGCACAGTGATGAGTCCTTCCATTTTTTTCCAAATGTTCTAGAAACGACTTTTCATGCTATCATTCACTACCTAGGGAGCTATGTAAATTTTCAATAAATGGGGCCCGGCTTCAGATGATTCACTAGACATTACCTCAGACCTCCCCAATCTTCTGATGCGTTGGTGTTCCTCCCTCTCACTGTTTAATTCAGGTTCACATTGCACCCTGGCCTGGATCATTTGGGTTCGGCATAATGACGATATTTTTAACCACATTCATAAACCTCATGAATCCTTGATTGAACGGGCTATTTCATGGATTGAGGGCGAGATAGACCACAAAGGACACTTTATGCCAGGTGTGACCCCCTCCGGTCCCCCTTATTGAAAACCCCCCAATGGAAGGGACTCTTAAGCACAACTTGGATGCATCTCTCCCCAAGGACAGGCTTGTGGCTCTCAGTATCCTGGCCCAAAATCATCTTGGGAAAATCATTGCAGTAAAATTTGAATCACATCATGCCTTCTTGGAACCTGCAGTTGCTGAGGCCTCTGCCATCCTTGCAGGTATGATGCTCATTGTCGAACGGGGATGGGTTGATATCATCATTGATTCTGACTTCCTCACCGTTATCAATGCTATTAACCACAACGACACCGGACTCCAACCATTTGGATCCATCATTAGAAGGATTCGCTTGCTTCGCCAAGGCTTTTCTAAGTGCACCTTCTCCTTTACCAAAAGGGAAGGAAACAATGAGGCCCACCAACTGGCGGCCTTAGGCCCCTTCGATGAAAATTAGCTCTGGCTGGACAATTTCCCTTTATGGATATGCATTTTTACGGCTGTTGATCTTCATCGTTAATGTTATCTATTCTCATTTTAAAAAAATATGTGTCCCTTAGAGTCTCTTCTGAGGGTGGAAAAACATTGTTTGAGAAATGTTTTTTCCACTGATCATGCATGTCATCTTATATCTCCTAGGTATCATCTTGCATATATCTAGGACTCTATATCGCCCATAACAGATTAATTGACTTTCCTCAGAGAACCATCATGATCTGATCAATGGTTTGCAAAGGATTCTCTATAAATGATCAATCTACTTCTGGATCAATATCCTCAAGATCAAATGAATTAGGTGGGACAAAATAATGATGGAGAAGTTGTGATAAATGGAAGTCATATTTCTTGGTTTGGAACCTCTGAGGAAATTACAACCAATAGGCTAGCATCACGATTCTATCTAGGATCTCAAATAGCCCATCATAATTAGGATATAACTTTCCCAGTCTCTGAATTCATTTATTACCCAATCTAGTAAAATCGTGTTGAAAGAATAGATACACTATAATTAAATATAGTTGTCAGTGATGATGATTAGTATAATATTTCTAACAAGAATGAGATGTATCCATATGATTTTAAAAAAGATACACTAATTCTGAAGTCTCCTGAATATGATAAGATCCTTTTAGTGCTACCTTAAATACCTCAAACTGGAATAGGGGTAAATGGAAAATAATAACATATATGTCATTGTACGGATGCATATAAATAGTTTTCTAAAAGATGATATTATATTAGAACTCAAAAAATTAGTAGGTTTTTTCCAAGAACTAGGGGAATCATGAATACATTCCTTGAGCCTATCCTCTAATACATGTATCATGCAATCGGAAAGACCACAATCTTAGTATGGTATGTTGTAATTGGAATCCCCTATGAACCTGATTTTTTTAATCCATTTCTTAATCCATGATGTAAACAAAGATTATATTTTTAATATTATGTAATAGAGAACACCATGAAAGCATACAATCTCCTAAACATAAACCCTATAAATTTCATCTACCCAAAGGTATCGTTGATATGAAAAAGGAGTGTGACAATGGTCCACAAAATGATGATAACTGATAATATATTATTTCTTCAAGGGGATCTTACAAATTCTTTCACAAATTCCATGGTCATGTCATCTTATTTTATCCCAATAATATAAAAAGGTATAAAAATTCTTTCATGAAGATCATTCTCCACATTCACCTATTTAGAGGTGGAACACCATTTGATAAAACCTATAATCTATATCTTCATACCTGGCCTCCAATACTGAAAATGTATATACATTATGGTATTACAAGGGTTCACATACCAAATAGATTCATGAGACTCTGGCATAAATTATTCTTGAATGTATGTTTGAAACCAGACATCCGAAAAAGTGCATGATCTCATCATTAATGATAACCCAACCTAGAATTGAGTCCCCACCTAAAACACTCTTTCTCCAGATTAGTCCCTCTGAATTTGAAATCAATATCATCATTATCTATTCTATAAGGGATGATTTCACTTCCAAGATTATAAAATAGGATATCCATTGTATTTTGGAACCTCTAGGTTCATATTATACTTATGGCCATCAATGTCCACTCAACACTAGAATGTTGAATGGTCTATGTCTAAATAGTGTGGCTCAGTGTGTTAGCTACAACATTTCCCTTCTCTGGTGTATAATAAATAAAACATTTTAATTATTTTAGGTATTCTACCCACATTAACTTGCTAAGACTCAAGTAATGATGTATGAAAATGTATGTTAATATTTTATGTTATATAATTGATAAACCTATCTCCTAATAAATAATTCCTCATGTAGTGTTAGGAAAGAAGCACATCTTCCCCCACAAAATGGGCAATGGCTTAAATACACTCATGAAGTATCATGTGGAGATACCTATACAACACATATCAATATCCCATAATCGTAATTTCTCATATTCAGATTACTAACACATCACAATAAACTGTATATTTTTTCCTAGATCTAGAAGAATTTCTATTTGTAATAATTTCAAGATCACTTTTGGTTCGTAAAAAAGATTCCTCTCATGATTCAGTCCATAATAACTTCACATCCTTGTATACAATCTCATGTGAGGTGCTACTAGGTGTGATTTGTCTTGAATGAAACTCATTTAGTATCCATCTACTCCCAAGTAACATTATATGTTAAGGACATTCTTGGGATGTTCCCAGGATACCATGATACTCACCTCTCTATGTCCACGTATACTCTTGAATCTGAGATATTGATAGTTATTATGTTTACATAGTATATCCAAATGTGGATTTTGTCTATATTAGAATATATATGTTGATCTGTTAGTTTATTCACACTGATCTCAATATGTTTGGGACAATCATTTTTAGCACTAGAATACACCAAGATATCTATTGTGCCTACATTGTGTGTGGATTGTATTTGATGTCAATTGATTGTAATTGGTTTTCAATGGTGTTCAATGTTATATGAAGATATCATTATTTATAGTATTATTAATTGGTTCTATGTTTAATTGATATTTAATGAACTCCTCAAGTATTGATATTCCACAAAAACCTATGAATTCTTTGATGTCTTTGAGTTTCATGGCGATGCCTAGGGAATTATTATGGATCCATTTGATTACATCTGATGTTATGATAGAATAATTATCCAAGTGAAAATGAAGATTATTTTATGAATTTCATTTCAAAAATATCATAAATTTATTAAGAACATATGATGTAGGACTTATGAATGAATGGGGGAGTACAAGTGGTGCCAATCGTATTCAAGTTTGATTTGAAAGAAAGATGTTTATGTAAGATATGGAAGTTATAATACATTCCTTTTAAAATATGACAATAATAAATGTGATTGATTAAATGATAAATATTTCAATAAGTGTGTTTTTTTAATAATAACAAATAAATTTTATTTTTGTTTCCAATGAATATTTTAAGGTGGTGACAGTTTTCCAGTGTTTTCTGAATTTTTAGGTCCAAAAATATGAGAATGGAAATAAGTGTTTTTGGAATTGGAACGTTTGTGAAAGTGTTAAAGAAGTTTGTAATATTGTTTTAATGACATATTTCAGGATCATCACATAATAATATGAAAAATTAATGAAGGTTTTGGAAGTTAAGTTAGTTGGGTACAAGTAGGAAGTGGTCAGAAAGTAGTAAGTTCCACAAAATCAATAAGTTTCATGTAGGGTGAAATGCCTATAAATAGGCGGCTACACTCCTAATTTGATATGATAAACATTAAATATATAATTTTATCTATGGATTGAAATAGTATTAGGGAGTGGCGAAAATGTAAATGTCACGCACAAGTTTTGAGTTGCGCATAATCCATGAGTTGTGTGTATGTGAGCTACGTGGAAGAAGAGACTGGGGAGAAATAAAAGAGTGCAAGAAGTGTGTGTTGTAGGATTTGGTGTCCTAGAACCAATTGTTTGTACTTTGATTACATGGATATTTAATTTATTTAAATATTAAACATCTTATTACATATTATTCATTTTTCTGTATGACTATGATGTAATAATTTCTTAAAGTATTTGTTGTGTTGATAGGGTCACGGAAGCCCCCCGCTATGATGAGATCCTTGAAATGATATAACAATATTCTTAAATATAGTATATTGGTTGGTTGAAATACTTTTATGGGACACATAGCATATAGACCGCCAGGTGTGAGTACTCGTAAGTAGATGAGACTTCTTCTCATAAAGTTCTCACTTGGTAATCTCCAAGACAATAGATTATGAGAACAGTCCTGCTAGTATGATTCTGCATGTTTTGGAATCATTAGATATTTCTATATACGACCACGTGTAATGAACCATATACTTTAATATTATTATAAATACATGTCATGACTTGATCACTATGATTTACTGATTAAAATTGTCATACAGACAGTTGGTGGGAAGTAGGGTACGTTGGGTGTATCATTAGTGGCATGATATTAATGGATAAGTTGAGGAAGTATTTGTCCCTTCCATTTGTGGAATTTGATATCTTGGCCTTTTGATTTAAATAGAACTGTCCTGCAAAATTCCACAGCCATGGTGTAACTATGAGTTTATTTTAGGTAGTCTAAGAATGATGTATTAAGTCTAAAGGTTGAGGACACTATTAGGAAACCTTCTTGCTGAGATATTTATACAAGGGGATTATATTACACAGTGAGCATTTGTATGTGGATGTCATTGTTTCAACTTTATGTTCTTTCTCTTTGGTGCCATGACCCGTTGCAAGATAGTACTCTTGGACTTTAGGCAAGCCCACCTAATGCCAATGAGAAAGAATCATAGTGTTTCACACACTAATTGTTCTTTGTGGCCACGGGTAAATTCTATTTGAATTTAATTAATAAAATAAATATTATTCTAAAGATTGTGGAATAATTTTATTAATGTTAATATGAACAAATAAATAAAATAAAATATATTTATCTATTTTATTGAACATTTAATAAATATTTATTCACTAGTTTGTAAATAAAATATTTTTTAAGAGAGTAAATTATTTATTTATTTATTTATTTAGATGTTAAATAAATGGATGTATAAGTTTGAGCGGTCCAAGGCTTGTCCAATAGAAAAATAATTATTTTCAAGATAGTAAGTAATTATTAATTGGCACATGTTAAATTAATAATGACGATGCTCTTATTTTTTTGTGTGGAATTTTATTCATAATTCTGTTTTGTGAAAGTGGGTGCACCATATATAATGACACATTATTATTATTATGAGCATGGGTTTTCTTATAGTTTATGATTGTATTTAATTGCTGTTATGCAATTAAATATTGAAGTTATATTTCCATTAATATAAATAGACATGTACTTCTATTGTTCTATAGCGAACACACCACACGCTTGGTGAATTGTGAGTTGTTGAGCCAAACAATTTATCTCTCGAATCCTCTCCACGACCCTCTCAAGAACGAGATATGTTCTTCAAGGTTGAATAATAACTAATCATGAGTAACCAACAAAAGACACTTGTTTCACCACAATAGCACCTGGAGAAAGAGTGGTGTCGATCAGAGGCCATCAGAGCACGTTTGGATCACCTCTAGAGGGATTCTAGTTTGGATCCTTGCAAGAGAAACAAGATAATCTAGTAGGTTCATTCTGGATGATAAAAATCATCATTAAATAATGTAATTAAGATCCATGTATTCAGTTATTTATGAAATTAATTAAATTAATTATAAACATGATGTGCAAGATACTCTCAAAAAAAATTTGGACACATACTTCTTTATCTAAATATTTGATTCTCTTCCATAGAGAATAGAATTAGTTTTTGTATTGATCCTAGAATAATAATTGATTATGGTAAAAATTATGGTTGGTTGTCAGCCCAACCTCTCTTCTTCTACGACAAGATCCTATATGTGGTATCCGAGGGGTTACATCATAGTTTATAATTATTTAAATATTTCATTAATGATTTAAAATTTTAATAATTTATTTATTTCAATTCAAGTTAATCATTATGAAAATATGAATCTTGAGATCTCTTACTCCACGTTCTTTTCTCTTTCACCTTACGGAAACAATATTTTCTTTTAATTTTGATAAATATAAAATAGAGGTTCTCTTTTGCAGGTTCCAAAGCCTCATGTTCGTACAACACCTGAACACACTGCGTGTATTTGGTAGTACATGTTGTGTATTCAAGATTCAATGCATCAAACCGGTTCGCCCAACAAAGCCTTGTGTGGGAGTCTTTCTATGTCTTAAATGACTCTATGGTTTGACCTGGAATAGGTGGAATATGGTTTCTGGATTACATGCCATGTAGTACACCAGACATGGCGTGTAGTCCCTTTGAGTAAAGGTTGGACCATGTACCACATACATGGCTTTCCCAACTTGGAACCTTGTAACGCGAATACTAAATTGCATGTGGCCCACTGAACACGCCATGTACTCTAATGATTTCTGAAGTACATCTACACACCATGTCCTCGGGCATGTACTTCGGCTGGACAGTGAACAATAGTACACGCTGCGTAGTTGGAACAACACAATGTGTACTCATCCAAATTACGCAAATCTATTAAAATTTATTATTATATTATATAAACCCTTGATATGTGTACCATAATGTGGGTGTAAAGTTGAGGCACAACACGTGATAGGTGTTTTATATATGTGTGTTTATTTTAACATCTGTTTAATATTCATTTTTACTCATTTGGTAGTTATAAAAGGGAATTAACTGGGTTTCCTCCATGGTACAAGTTACGTGCAAAGATATTTTGAAATGAATTTTTTAGTTCAAAATTATGAGGGATGATAATCTCATGGAAATTAAGAAAAGAGTTTAAGATAAAAGGATTTATTAATTAAATATGATAATTATTTGATTCGAACATTATCTATCATAAAAAGTAATGTCTAAAGAATTGAATGCTAGTATTTTTTATTGGTAAATATCTTTGCATGTATGGATGATCATGAGCTAGACCAAGACTTTTCTATTTTTATGGTTTCTTTTAATTAATTTTTTAAAATAAATTTGTTGGCCTGTGAGACATATCCACATTAATATCTAGGGCATGAGTACCCAATTTTTCTATTATTTTAAACCCCTTTTTTACCCCTCACCGACATGTGAGTTTAAAAAATGGCATATTTAATGGATGGAACTCCCATGATAGTAGAGGCGGTTCAAGCTCGAGCTGAGACAACACCAATCCCATGAGATATAGAGGTGGATAGGTGGAAAGCTGTAAACACGAACCCAAAAGGTTCAAGATGTGTCTACCCTATGTCTGTATTAGCTTATCAATTGATATATAAAATGACCATTAGAAAATCTCATGATCATGCCCTTTATTTTATTTCATTCAGTTGTATGGTTTATCATTATGGATGTGTTGCCACGATCACATAATTAATGTATTAAACAATACTGAAAGATGTAACTAAAATAAACCAGACTTATGCATAAATAATATCAAGACATGGTTAATCACATAAGAATGTTCCACTTAATATTAAAAATAATGTATTATTGATAATAAATAATTCATGAATAAGAGATAAAAATACCTCAATTAAAATATTAATTAAGAATAAGATTTTTGTTACATGATTATGTAAAAAAATTAATAAAAATATGTGTTTGACCAACCCTTTTAGGGACACATACTTTTATATATGAATCCTATATGAAAGGATTCAGGTTGACTTAACCATATAACATCAAGTGGAGTAGTACTTGCTATACTTTGTGTAATATTGGAGGCAATAGTATAGGAAATAAGAAAGTAATGATTTCAGGATTGGGGAGTCCACTCAACAAGTCAATGAGCAGCAAGCCCATAGTTGGTAATGACTTGCCTATCTAAATACCTAATAATAGCTTGACCACACCTTATTGGTTTTATGTGAAGAGGAATATGGATCCTTGACACTAAAATTTCTTAGATACTAGACATTCTGAGTTTAATGGTGAGGTCCGTTGGGACTTGATAAAATATTGGGAGACTTAATAAAAATTTATTATTTCTCATAAAATGTAATCAAGAAAGTAATAATGATCTAATCATTTAATTTTAGAATAAAAATTAAAAACTCATCAACCACACTATCCTTGTGATCAATTCTTGATAAAGACAACATCCTCACTGGAAGTAACTTCCAAGATTTGTTTAGACGCCTTCAGGTTATCCTACACCATGAAGTGAATTCTTAGGTTATGGAGTCAACATTACCTAATCCACCTGCCAAGGAGCCAAGTGATGAGGATTTCCTGGTCTATGAGATATATATGAGTGATGCGTTCACTGTACAACGTTTGATGTTATCATAAATGTCTTGTGAGCTCATGATGTCTTATGAAAACATCAATAAATATATCATGCTCGAGCCCCTCTATAGTCTTTACCAGGATAGATCAAGATAGGAAAGGTGTAAAGACCGTTAATTTTCAATGAAATGTTTCTCTTGTGTTTTTTGGAATTTTTCGAGTCTGTAGTTTCTGACGGTGCCTGATTCAGAGGCTTGGTGTGCCCGGAATTAATTTCTGAAGTTTTTTTTGGGTACGTTCAGTGAAGGTACGTGTGAGTTTTTCTATCTTTTGAACCAGTGCTCAGAATTGAAATCCCAGGACACTGATGAACTCGCAGTGCCGGTATTCTCTTAAGGGGACTTTTACCGCAGTTGTGTTTTGTACAGGTTGAAAGTTACTTTGGGGATTTGTAGAAAATTATTTAAAATTGTTGTATTGTACAATTTTATTTAATAGGTGTCTATTTCCTCCATAGGAAAGTTGGGGTGGGGCCCACACCCCACATAAACTCCCATGAGAGGATTTAGTGTTGAGGGCAACACAAAACCAAAACCCTTTCACCTCCCCTCATTAAAGGTGGAGCCTCTCCATCACCTTCCTCTCAAGAATGTGCCGACTCTTGAGATTAATTAATGCCACTTAATTTATCTAATTTTAAATTAATTTGAATTGGATGGAATGTTTATAATTTTTAAAAAGCCTATTAATTCATTGGCTTTGAAAATATTCTATGGGCCTTGTGGGAGAAAATCTTGGTGGAACTCTCTTCAACCTCTCCAGCGAAGAACAAGAGAAACATGATCGCCTTTCTCCACTCCTTCAACTGTGGCGAGAAAGGAGGTGGTGCCGTAATGAACGCTACCTAACTTCCTCTTCCTCCGATGTTGATGGAACGACACCATCATCTGCGACGCTCGACCTCTACAACGCTCATCTTCCATGGTTCGTCAACGAATGAACCTTGAATCGAGGTTGGGGTTTTTATAATTTTAAGTGAATAATTTGTACCCCATTCTTCATTGAATTTTCCTGGATTATATTCATCCATCTGCTATCACTTAACATGGAGTGTGCGAGCTGAACTAACATGGCCTGATGACCCTCTGTTGATCCTGGTTTGTATTCACCATGGAGGCGGTGATGGAAAAGGTGTCTACAACTGAGGGCGGTGGTAGAAACGGCGTCCGCACGCCAGCCCATTAGAGGACCGCGACACCTGGTGCCGTGCGGGTGGAGGAGACCATGACCCACATCCGCGGGCCTCTTGGATGAGGAAGAATCGGCCGGTCCCTCGACCGGCCGGGCTGGAAGAACCGGCCGAATAATGTGGGCCAGCTGGAGAACCGCGGTGCCTCAAGGCACCCCGCTGCGGATAACTGCGACCCTCACTTCTGTGGGCTGCTTCGGCGGGTGAACCGGCCGACAGACGACTAGCCTGGTTGAAGAAGGCCGCAACACTTGAAGGTGTCGTGTGGGAGAATAGTGGCCCGCCTGTGCGGGCCGGTCACACCGGAGAAGACCAGCTGGCTTCGGCTGGCCGGACATGAGGGGTGGCACCGCTCTACATCGCTGATTCAGAAAACCGGGGGTCATGCCCCCCAATCCGCTCGGCCAGCTGCCCGAGCTGCGGAGGGCCACGGGCTAAGCCATGCCCATCCGATTTGGGCCACGCCCCATCGGGCTTGTCGAACCCCTTAGACAGGTCAGACCCACCGAGCCAGGATGGGCCGACCCACCAGCCCACCAGCCTTGATGGGTCGGGCCCGTTTTGCTTAAATGTGAATAACTTCTTGACCGTGCATCCGATCGACGGGCCGTCTATGGCACTAGGACCCTTACGAAGAGGAAGTCCTTTTGCGGTACTCTAAGGGAATTTTCGACAACTTTGGAAAATGGATGGGTTTGGAATGAGCGTAATTCCAACTGGGCCCCTGGAACAGAAAAGTCAATAACTGTTAGACCGGGCATCTGATTGACGCGTCGTCTGTTGCGTTGGATTCCTTTAGATGAGACAAAACTATGAGATACATGAACAATAGACTTAATGACAATTGATGTGTCAACCCCATGTCTTGAGGAGTGGACCCTCCCGGAATCGAGCGTGTTGTGTGTGGGAACCCTAGAGTTGGCTGCGACTGCGTCGACTACTGTACTGGAATCCTCCGTGGGTTTGACAGCGACGACTACCATACTGGGATCCTTTGTGGGTTCGACAACGATGACTACTATTCTTGTATCCTATGTAGGTCTGGCAGTATTGACCTATGTACTTGTATCCTATGTGGGTCCCACACAGTAGGTGGACTTGTATCCTGTGTGGGTCCGACAGCTTAGCTGGTCTTGTATCCAATGTGGGTCTGATGGCATAGATGAATTAGTGACTACATCTAATCATCACTATCTCTATACAAATGATTTATACCTGTGTGAGATGAGTCTTGAATTCAATCATTATCATCGATGTGATTGACTTACTTTCCTGTGTGGACTGGGTTGTGCTTGGGCTCGAGAGTTGGAGCCAAACTGGGACTGATAACTTAGGTATATGTATGGGAATATAACTAAGTAGAGTTGGTTGATACTTCGTGATCGTGTCTTTCTTTTGTAGTTTATCCTTTGTTGATTATGGGAGGCCTTCGGGGTCTCGGGGTCCCTAATGAGTATCATATACTCACCCCTGCACGGGCTATGCCTGCACTATGTTGTGTTGAACGCAGACGACGGACATCACTGATCGAGGTACATACATGTGGAGCCGGATGGTACCCGGAGGTGGACCACATGGAGAGATGTACACGGAGCAGACGGACGGACCTAAGGTGCTGAGGAGACCATCTATACCCACACTTCAGGTGGGACTCCCAGAGGATGACTCTGCAGTTGTTGTTTTACTTTGCTGCATTTGTACTAGCTTTTCAGTTGTACTTGTTTTTTAGTTGTATTGTACTTACTCTTGGGCTTGTATTTCCGACCCCTTTTCCATTCAGCACTTACATTTGTATACAGTATTACTTAGTGCTTACATCAGTTGCAGACTCTATTGTGTTTGTTTGCATTTCTAAAAGATATTCCTTCCCAGCTTAAGGATTTACACCATTAGTGCAAGTCGCCAGCCCCTGACTTATGGAAGGTGGGTTTGGTATAGTCACGACACGGGCCCCAAGGACGGGTCATGACAAATTAGCATCAGAGGATTTTGTTCTACCACATAACTCAAGACTCTAATCATTCTTTCTATGAAGAAATAGTGTTAAGAGTATTGACTGTGGTTTTTAGTTTAGGGGGTCCAGTGTTGGTGTGGCGGCCGACGTATCCATACACCAGGACCCTAACCTTTGATTTCCGACTCAGTGCACGAAAACACTAATTTCATGTGTGTTTCAAATGTTTTCATTGTGATTACTTTGAGGCAGCTCACCAGGTATACTATTTTAACCATGGCGCACCTATTTCTTTTTAGGATGGCCCCACGAAGGCAGCCAGCTAGGGTTCCAAGTTATGTATGAGATGGTATCCCACCAAGCGATGAGGCCTTGGTGCAGGGCCCCATCACTGCGGTGGTACTAGTGACACCTTTACCCACTTGACCACCGATACCACCTGCCCCAGTGATGCGGCCTTATTTTTACATAGTTTTCCACATCCTTTTTTTTTTGAAATTTTTAAGGATTTAATTAACTATTTTTACACTTTTTATCTAATAAATGAACTTTAGTATTTTTATAATTAAATTTGTAAAATATTCATTTTTATTACAATTTATGTAATTATGGACCTTAAGATAATTAATTTATTCTTTATTTATTTTTAATATAACTAATTTTTAATTTTTATACTTAATCTTTATCTATTTATTTTAAATAATTATTGAGTTTTCTAAATAATTTACTTTTAATTCTATATGTTTACTCATCCGGTAACTTAATTACCGCTTTCCAGACTATTGGTAGCTTAGCTACTGAAAGAAGGGTTACATTTTCTCTACCAGTAGCCAGGTTACCGGTATTGTCTATCGATGACCTTCTTTCTCTTTGCTTTCCGGTAGACTGTTTTTAGACGTATCAGTGACCTTTGTCACCGTTACTCTTTACTACTAGTAGCTCATCTTTTTAACTATAATGGTTTCCTATAATTTCTACTGGTGAGCCGTTTAATTTTATCAGTAATGGTGAGTATTTAATCTACATAATCATTTTTAATTAACTTAGGCTTTTTTTGAATAATTAATCTTTTAACTTAGTTACTTTAGAATAGGTTAACTTTGTTATTTAATAAGTTCAGTAGTCCTCCCAAGCACTTAAGTATATAATAAGTTTTTTAAATTAAATAAAATGGTTCGCCATTAATTTTAATTAGTTCAATTAGTTAATTAATTAATTAATTAAGAGTTTTTATACTTTAATTATATTATTTTATGTATGCAGATTGATTTTTAATTCATTCTATAATTATTTTAGTCTACTGGTGAGGTAGATAAGTGTTTGCGGTGACCCAAGTCACTGATGCTCTTATATTTTATTTGCTACTACTCTTTGTAATTAATTTTTTTAGTTATTTTAATTTTAAGTCTTTTAATAATTTAGTTTAACAATTATTTATTTTTTAATTATAGTGTTTTCAATTTAAAATTCTAATGTTTTAATGGTTAAATAAAAATTCTATTTTAAATTAATGGTGTTTAGATTTGGATTCTTTATAATTAATTGTTTTTATTATTTTTATTTTTATTTAGTTATAATTTAAGTTCATTTTTATTTTTTTGAGGTCACCATTAGTTTTTCATTAAGTAACTGAGAATTTTTATTCTACCGGTGAATTATTATTTTTCCATATCAATGACCCCGCGCCACACTAACTCACTGATGCCCTCTACCTCACTAGTATCTTCCCCTCACCGATTGGCTGTTCATATCCTCACCGATACATCCTTTTCATTTTCCTCACAGATAGCCAGCATTTCTTCTCTCCCATGTTCAGCCACCGATACCCTCTATCGGTAATTCCCTCACCAATGATACATCTTCAACCTCCCGCTGGCTGCTGCAGGAGATGAAGCCGCTGTTGAGTGGTGCTGCTACTGGGAGGTCTGCTACCGCGCCATCATTGAAGGTAGGAGCCACGCCGCTTCCTTTCTCAGACTAGAAGGAAGCCGTGCCGTTTGATGTTCGCCGCACCCCACTTGAGCCGCCGTGAGGAGGAACTGAGACATTGAGGCTGTGGAGGAGTTGGCCACTGCTGTTGGGTTTTAGGAGGAGTTCCATGTTGCAGGGAGTTGCTTCGTTGCTTTGAAGAGAGGCCAGGCCTTGCATATGGAGTCAGTCGCGCCGAGATGCTCGCTGAAGCCGCCATTGGAGTGAAGGAGGTCTGCCGCGCTGTAGCTGAGGCTAGGATGTCGCATGGAGGAGAACCCTTGTGCGCCGTCGTGGGGAAAGGGGAGGAGGGACGAGGAAGATAACACTAGTAATGAATAATACATAATTAATAATATAATAATAAAAGGAAAATAAATAAATAAATAATATAAAAGTAAATTAAAAAAGTTAAAGAAGAAAAAAACAAAAGTAGTTTAAAGTTAAAGTAAATATTAAAAAGTCAAATAAATGTATAAAATAATTTACAAAAGTTATAAATTTAAAGCATTAATAAATTATAAATTAAAAAATAAAACATAAGTAAAAATTAATGTAATTAATAAATTAATACACAATTAATAGTATATGTACATAATTATAAATAATTATAAATAAACGATAAATTTACATAATAAGTTAAATATACATAAAAATTAAGTAAAAATTTTAGTTACTAAATTAAAATTAACTAATTAATTAATTAATTTAAAATTTTAATTTCTTTAATAAATATTAAATTATTATTACAGTCGAAAATATTATCTTAATTATTTATTTATTTAATAACTTAGTATAAAATTTGATAAAATTAATAACTTAGTATTTATATTTATTAACTTAATTAAGTTAATAATTAACTAATTAATTTATGTTTTATCATAGTTAATACTTGGATAATTAATATATAAGTAAGTAAATATCAATTAACTTTAGTTAATTATTAACGAGTTAAAATAACACTTAACTTTAAAATTAACCATTTTTCATTTTTTTATGTTCGTTTTATTTATTTTTCTTTTATAACTTTGCAGGTTCATTCAAGGGACTTAAACGTGTCCAGGTCCATACAACTAACACGGCGGAAGTTAGTTATCTGGGAAAAAATGGTGCGACATGCTTGTCGCGAAAACACACACATTTTGCAGTGCGTGGGTGAGGTAATTGTGAAGTCGGTGGAAGATGTGGCAGTGACGTGTAACAGATGATTGATGATACTTAAGCAGAGCAAGAAGCATTTTTTTGGTGATGGGGGAATTCATTCACTCGGAGAGGCACTCACTCGACGAACACATGAGTCTCGGAGTAGAGCAGAGGTCTAGAAGCAGCAATTGATATGAGTAGAGGGAGTTTTCTTCCTCTATTCTTTTTAAAATCTCTTCCTCTATATTTGAATGACATTATTTTTTGATATAGTGATAATTAAAATTTTGTTAGTTAGCTAATTTTCTAGTTTGAGGAGAGTTCTTGATCTACTAGTGATCTTTTTCATCCTCTTCATTAATCATTTATTATGTGATTAGTTTTGATCGGTGAGATCGATTCTAATCAGATTATTCTACTTTGTATCACGAACACTGAATTTTATAAACTCTGTAATCATTTGGCGAGTTTTATTATCTAATCATCTTTAATGTAAACAACTCTTAATGAAAAATTCTGTACATAAGGTGAGTTTGTACTGTTGACCTTTTTAATCATCTCTCTGGAGTTGTACTTCTTAGAGTGGCAAACTCTAAGTTGTAAAATTTCTATGAATTAATTCATGGAAAGGGAATACAGACACCTTTATGAATTGGTACAGATCAATACTTTTACATGAAAAGGAAAAAAACAATTTGAACCAGTAGAATAGAGTAATCCCCGAGCATCCTCTTCTGCTTGTCTTTTATCAGCATTTTATTTTCTTTGTTACGTATTATTCTTAGTGGTTCTTTGTTTTAGTATAAGATAATAAAATATTTACAAGAGAAGTGTGGTTTTACATTAAAGTTTATAAAAACATTAAAAAATATTAAAAGACAAAAAAATATTAAGAAAACACACTCCACTACTGACAACAGTGGAGTTTTCCAAGTATTTAGTTTAGTAGTGGCCCATTTTACCTTCCCTGTGGGTTTGACCCTGCTTGCGACATATACTGTAGTTAGTAGGAGTATAAATATTAAACATTGACTAGCTTCAAAGACAGTCCAGGTCATGTTTTTGGCTTCATTTCTGGGGAAGGCACAAGCCGTTACTAAAAAACATTTAAAAAAACACAAATATAAAAATCATTAAAAAAGATTGGAAAACTTGAAAACTGTAAAAAAAAACTGTGTCTTGTCAATCTGAACTGTTGCTGTTGGTACTGTTTACTGTTGTTTGTATGAGTACAAGACACTCTGCTGTTAGATCAGAGCCCTTAAACCTTGAATTAGATAACATTTAGCTGCCCTAAGAAAGACAAACAAAACTGAAATGGAAAACATGGATAATAGAGTTCCTGAGCATAATAACTTTTTAAATAACCATCTAGAACTCTTAGATGAACATGAAAGGCCTAGGATGAGGAAGTTCCAACTCCCACAAGTATAAAGCAATCAATCATCTATTAGAATATCTCCTAGGTCTAGAAACTATGAGCAGAAATAGTCACACATTTCATTGCTACCTGCATTTAATGGGATCTCTAATGAGGACTCACTAGCCTTCATTGGAGATTTCAACAATACTATGCAGCAACTTCCTTTATTAGGACTCACTAAAAATGATCTAAGGATGAGTGTTTTTATTTTTTTTCTAAAAGGGAATGCTAGGAACTGGTTTTTAAGTTTAGATGAAAATATTTTTGAAAATTAGGATCAAATTTATAACTCATTCATTATGAAATTTTATCCTCAAAGACTAAAAGGAGATATTAGAACTAAAATAACTAGTTTTTATAAATAGTATGGAGAATATTTTCATGAATCTTGGGATAGATTCAGGGATCTTCTTAGGAAGTTTCCTCATAATCAACTCCCATCACATCTCCTCATGGAGACTTTCTATGAAGGGTTGTCCTCCTCTAGTCAGAATCTAGTTGATCAAGCTACTGGGGGTAATTACAATGATAAGACTGATGAAGAACTTATACATATTTTTAATAATCTTGCACTTAATTATCAACATAAAAATTCAAGAAGAAAAAGTGTCAATAGAAATGTTAGATCAAATACTAGTTAAATGAATGAAACTCAAGCTCAACTGGATGAAATCACCAACAAACTTCCAACTTTAATGAACTAGAATTCAAAACAATCTATAAATCAAATTGAAAATCAGAATCAGTATCAATCTCTTAGGAAACAGTGCACAGAATGTGGTATGTCTGGGAACTCTGAAATTTTTGTTCTAATGTTGATCTAACTGCCCAACAACCTGAAAATTTACACTTTTTCAATTATGGTCCTAGGATTCTTTCAAAAGAAGATCCATTTTAAAAAAATTATAATCAAGGATATAGGAACCATCCTAATTTGTCCTAGAAAGATCAAGGAGTCATTAAACAAACAACTGCCCCTAGCTACTCTGACCAACCAAGACCGAATTTTGAAAATAAACAAATGGGGAGTCTTAAAACACTCAAGGAAATAATGTTAATCGAATCACTTCTAAACTGGATCAAATCATGAATAAAATTAATTCACCAGAGGAAAAGTACATGGTTGAGTTTAATAAACATCAAAATCAATATGATTCAGACAAAATGCAAAATGATGTGAGAATGTAGAATATGGAAACACACCTAGGACAATTAGCTAGAGATTTGACTTCTAAGGATAAAGGTTGGTTGCCTAGTACAACTGAACATAACCCTGGAGAAAATGTCATGGCTGTTGTCACTAGAAGTGGGCTGAACACTCAAACTATTATTGAAAATGAAACTGAAAAAGATCAAAATGAAAATCTACTTCATCCTGGAAATAAAAATCTGCTTTGCACACATGCTGGAAATTTACAGAAAAATATTGAAAATGATGAGAATCTTAATTTTTCACCTGAAACTCAAGCTGAAACTTTATCTAAAAATCAAAAGAATAAATGAAAAGAAAAGGTTGTGGAATAGGTGAGGGATATACCTACTGTATTGAAAATTTTTACCCCACCCATCCCTTTCCCTGAGAAGCTGAAACCTCAATGTAATATCAGGGCTGCACTTCTTTTGTTCATTGGTCTTCTATCCAAGATTCATGTGAACATCGCATTTATACAAGCTTTAATTCAAATTCCATCTTATCTGAAATCTCATAAGAAAATTGTTTCAAACAAAAATACCCTTGAAGAATTTTCTACCTACAGCCTCACTGAAGAGTGCAGTGGTGTAATTCAAAATAAAATCCCTCCAAAATTAAAAGACCTAGGTAGCTTTTTCATCCCTTATACTCTAGGGAATTCTGGTTAGGTGAACTGCTTGTGCGATCTAGGTGATAGCATTAACCTACTCTCATACTAACTATTTAGACAGTTGAGGCTGTGTGATCATCAACCCACCACGGTCATACTGCAGTTAGCTGGTAGATCCTTTACTAATCCTGTGGGTAGGGTAGATGACTTGCTAGTTGGAGTTGGGAAGTTGTTTCTGCCTGCTGAATTTCTTATCTTAGATATAGAGTGTGATCAAGAGGTACCCATCATCTTGGGTAGTCCCTTCATGACCACAGGTGGTGTTGTCATAGATGTTTCTAAGGGTCAACTGATATTCAAAATTGGTGCACAAGAAGAAGAGTTTAATGTTTTTAAAAATATTAAAGGACAAATATATTCTAAAAACTGTTCAGAAGTTGAGTCATTTGAAGATGAATTTTCATATAAAATTCAAATCGAACACATTGAAGTATCTAAAAATCAATCCTCTGTTAAAGAGAACATTTATGAAGTTGAAAATTCTGTTGAATTTGTTTTAGAAACTGAAAATTCTGCTGTAATAACCGATATGGAAAATCTTCCAGAACTGGACAACTATCCAGTTTCTGCTGTAGGAGAGTACTCTACTTTTGAACTTAGGAGCTTTTTGAGTGAATTTGAGTGTGTTTCTATCAACACCAACCTTTTGATCCCTTTGATGATACTAAGGGAGAAGTTTTATAATAACATGATGATTCTTCTTTGATAAACCTCCTGAAATCTGATTTGGAATGTATGGACAGTGTGATGTCCACCTTGGACATCAAGACTGTTATTTCTAAATATGAAATTGTAATTGAAAATATTTCATATTTTAATACTCCTTACAAGAAATATGTTGAAGAACTTGGACCTCGTTAGCCTAAGAGTCTTCCTTCGAGTGTAGAACCACCTGTTCATGAACTAAAACCCATCCCTGCCCATCTTAAATATTCTTTTCTGCATGAGAAATCCACTTTTCCTATCATAATTTTTGCTGAACTGAATGAAAATAAAGAACAAAGATTGTTAAGTGTGTTGAAAAATTTTAAATCTACCATAGGCTGGAAAATAGATGATATTAGGGGTATTAGTCCCTCATTTTGTATGCACATGATTTCTATGGAACCTAATCATAATCCTAGGGTAGAATGTTAAAGAAGATTAAATCCAAATATGAAAGAAGTCATGAGAGAGGAAGTAATCAAACTGCTGGACACTGGAATGATATATCCCATCTTTGATAGTGGTTGGCTCAGCCCTTTCAAGGTTGTCCCCAAGAAGGGAGGTTTCACTATTATAAAAAATGAAAAGAATGAAGAAGTCCAAGTTAGGAAAACACAAAATGGAGAGTCTGTATTGATTATAGGAAGATTAATAAATCCACTAGGAAAGACCATTTTCCAATGCCCTTCTTGGATCAAATACTTTAGAGGCTTGCTGGAAATGACTTTTTCTATTTTCCGGATGGGTATTATGCTTACAACCGGATCTCTATTGCTCCAGAGGATTAGGAGAAGACCACTTTCACATGCCCTTTTGGGGAATTTGCTTATCGGTGGATGCCCTTTGGGTTGTGTGGAGCTATAGCCACCTTTCAAAGGTGTATGATGTCTATTTTTTCAGATATGATTGAGAGAATCATTGAATTTTTCATGGATTACTTTTCTATAGTGGGGAGTACTTTTGATACTTGTTTAGGAAATATTGAGATATTTTTGGAGAGATGAATTGAAACCAACCTTGTTCTTAATTGGGAGAAATGTCAATTCATGGTCACTAAAGGTATTGTTCTAGGTCATAAGGTGTCCAAGAGAGGTTTAGAAGTTGGTACTGCTAAAATAGAAGTTATTCAAAGACTGTAACTTCCTGTTAATGTTAAAGGTGTTAGAAGTTTTATTGGGAATGCCGGTTTCTACCAGAGATTCATAAAAGATTTTTCCAAAATAACTAAGCCCTTCTGTTCTTTTCTGGTCAAGGATGCACCTTTCAATTTTGATGAAAATTGTTTGAAATCATTTAATCTACTTAAGGAGAAACTCACTACATCACCAATCATTATTGCTCCTGACTGGAAGCTACCATTTGAACTTATGTGTGACGCTAATGACATTGTTGTAGGTGATGTCCTTGGACAGAGGAGAGATAGGGAGTTGCATGTGGTGTATTATGCTAGTAGACTGCTAGATGATGCCCAAAAGAATTATACCACCACTAAAAAAGAATTGTTAGCTATTTTGTTCGCTCTTGATAAGTTTAGGCAGTACTTTTTTGGTTCTAAATTCATCAATTTCACTGATCATTCTTCCTTAAAATACTTTTTGTCTTAAAAGGAAACAAAACCCAGGATAATTAGATGGATTCTACTGTTACAAGAGTTTGACTTAGAAATTAGGGATAAACAGGGAGCTGAAAATATAGTTGTTGATCAATTATCTAGTCAACCTCTTACTCAACATGAATCTGAAAATCCTAGGGAGATTAACTCTTCCATTCCTGATGAGTAGCTGCTTACTGTGTCAATCAGGCAATCTTCTTGGTTTGCAGATTTTGCCAATTTTCTGGCAGCAGGATTCTTTTCCAAAAATTTGTCTAATAATCAATGAAATAAATTCATTTCTGAGCTTAAATATTATCTTTGGGATGATCTCTTGCTATTTAGGAGGTGTTCTGATGGTATTCTTAGGAGGTGTGTGCCTATGGGAGAGATGCTCCCGATTCTCTAAAGTTGTCATTCTTCACCTTGGGGAGGTCACCAAAGTGGTGAAATAACCGCTCAAAAAGTCTTACAGTCTGGTTTCTATTGGCCTACTCTCTATAAGGATGCTAGGATCTTTGTGGTTGGATGTGATAGGTGTCAAAGGTTAGGCAATGTGGGTAGAAAGTAGGAATTACCCTAAAAGGGTATTCTGGAAGTTAAAATTTTTGATGTCTGGGGTTTAGATTTCATGGGTCCATTTCCATCATCTCATGGGAATGAGTATATTCTTGTTGCTGTGGATTATGTATCTAAGTGGGTTGAGGAAGTAGCTCTTCCCAACAATCAAGAAAATAGTGTGATAAAATTTGTGAAAAAGTACATCTTTACAAGATTTGGAGTCTCAAAGGCTTCTATTACTGATAATGGAACACGTTTTAAGAATTAAAAGTTTAAGGCTTTGATGGAAAAGTATGGTTGTGTTCATAAAACTGGAACTCCTTATCATCCACAGTCCAGTGGAAAAGTGGAAATTTCAGACAGAAAACTGAAACAAATACTTGAAAAAACTGTTTCAAATTCTAGAAAAGACTGGTCACTCAAACTAGATGAAGCTTTATGGGATTATAGAACTGCCTTTAAGACCCCAATAGGCATGTATCCTTACAGTTTGTTGTCTGGGAAATGCTGTCATTTACCTGTGGAGTTGCATCACAATTCATATTGGGCAGTTAAAGCTCTGAACATTTCTTTTAAGAGTACTGGTGATAGGATATTTCTTGAGCTTAGTGAGCTTGATGAGATTAGGAGAGAGTCATATGATAACTCAAAGATTTACAAAGGGAGGACGAAAATCATTCATGATTATATCATTCAAACCAAATAATTCAAACCTGGAAAGAAGGTCCTTCTCTTTAACTCTAGACTTAAACTCTTTCATAGAAAGATGAAGTACAAGTGGTCGGGACCATTTACTGTTTTGAGATTCTTCAATAATGGAGCTGTAGAAATCGTTGGCGAAGAAAATAAACCCATTTTGGTCAATGGGCAATGAGTGAAGCTTTATTTTGAGGGACAACCAAAGGGCTTGGATGCCTTCACTTGGTTTGAAAGTTGGTCTTGAATAAACTCTAGCTGAAGACTGTAAACTTAACACTACATGGGAGGCAACCCATGGTTCTTGTTTAGTTATTTTCTTGATTTCAATTATTGAAATTTAATAAGTTGCTAGTTTTTCATTCTCTGTGAGATTTTTGCTGCTGCTCAATCCTGGCTCTTGTTTCGGGATTTCAAAGTGTGATGCTGTTTTGTCAACTAAGGAGTGCAATTTCCTTGTTGGAGGATTAATGAAGACACATAATTTCAGGGAAGTGTTCAGTTTCTTCATTTATTTTCTACTCCTAACTACTATTGAAAATATTCTTCATGTCTTACTACTGTGTGAATAAAAATTCTGCTTGTATTAGAAAAATTTTTCTTGTTTTTCACTATGATGTGCATAAAATCTGCTTGTGCCTCTTACTGAAAAAAAACTAAATATAATTGTTATTAAAATCATAAAAACATGAAATTAATTATGGGGGTACATGCTACTGGTATGTTGAATCTTATTTAGAATGGGGTGTTTTTAGCATTAATTTATCTACTCTATGGAATATATTATTGAACTCAATCTTTTAAAATCCTTACACCCAATTAATTGTGCACCCACACCTTATATACTTCTTTTGAGCTATATTGAACATTCATGTCACTTTAATGTGTGTGTTTGGATATGAACCTTCTGATTATTTATTTATTGTGCCAAAAAAAATTGAACTTCAAAGAGACCCTTTATACATGTCATCTATCTACTTAATTGAAAATCTGTTTTGAACTTTAATGATAAATTTTTCTTTTCCCTACTTGGATGTAAACTTTGGGGACAAATTTGGGTTTTAAGTCTGGGGGAGGGGGTCAATTCTTGACTTAGCTTAACTGTTCTTATTTGATAGCTCATAAATTCCCACTACCTTTAAACTTGTTGCATAAAAAATGGTCAAATTGTTTTAAGAATTCATTCATAAATTTATTCTTAAACTGAACTCAAATGAGTATTTCCTTAGGATGATGCTTTATTGGAAGTTAATTCACAATTTGAGTCTGAAATGGGTGTTGGTGGATGATTTATGAGTGAAGTTGCTTAGTGATTAAATGAAATTTTGGTCTAGGTACTATTTTTAGAGTGATTTGGTTACATGTTAGTGATGTTTTGATCATAACCTTTGGAACTGGATGCTTGACTTTTATTCGAAGGTCCTAATTTTTATTTCTTTTTATAAAAATGATCACCTTAATGAGATAATGTAAATGGTTTTTATATAAATATTTTGTAACTGGAGTAATACTGGGCATCTGGGATCCCACGGTGAATCGATGAGATCCTAGATGCTGGGTGTGTTTCTGTTTACTATAAGCCCTCTGTAAATCTTGAATAAGTGCATTTCACAGTTCTTAACACAATGTATATGTCTTGGGAAAAATAAATAAGGTTTCTAGGGTCAAAAATGAGTTCATTAAGATGAGGGGAATGATGAACTCCAGATGAAGAAGGGGACAACTGGTTTATATGGGAGTCATTTGGGTTGTATCAATAAGGTGGTTAAATATATATATATATATATATATATATATATATTGGAACCAAGTTTATGAGTCATTTTACAAAGTTCCTTTTGTTAAGGTCTTGATTCCACATATATTTTACATGTTTTCACTCTTGAATTTATAACATAAGCTTTAATTGTAGTGAGTTGCTTGGAAGAGACACAAATGAGGCAGGACACTATCATTGATGGATGATTCATAGCTACTTGATTACTCTTTGAGTAGTTGTTCTAGGAAATATCTTATTTGAAGTTATCTTTTCAAAAGCCTAATCATACTTCTTGAGTCCTCTGTTTGAAACTGTTCTGGACATGATACCATGTGATCTTAATCATAATTTTTTTTAATATTTTTCAAAGATAATAAATTATGGTATTATTTGAGGAAAAACAATGCTTAAGTGTGGGGGAATTTGATGTGGCCTTATTTTTACATAGTTTTCCCCAAACTTTTTATTAATTTTTAATGATTTAAATAACTGTTTTTACACTTTTTATCTAATAAATGAACTTTTGTATTTTTATAACTAAATTTTTCAAATATTCATTTTTATCACATTTTATGTAATTATGGACCTTAAGATAATTAATTTATTCTTTATTTGTTTTTAATATAAATAATTTTCAATTTGTCTACTTAATCTTTATCTGTTTATTTTTAATAATTGTTGAGTTTTCTAAATAATTTAATTTTAATTTTAAGATTTTACTGATCTGGTAACTTAATTAGCGCTTTCCAGACTACCGGTAGCTTAACTACCAATAGTAGGGTTAAATTTGCTTTACCGGTATCCAGGTTACCAGTACTATCTATCGGTGACCTGCTTTCTTTTTGCTTTCTAGTAGCCTGTTTTTAGATGTATCGGTGACATTTGTCACCGTTACTCCTTCCTACATGTAGCTCATATTTTTAACTATAATGGTTGCCTTTAATTTCTAACGGTGAGCCCTTTAATTTTATCAGTAGCGATGAGTATTTAATCTACATAATCCTTTTAAATTAACATATACTTTGTTTGAATAATTAGTCTTTTAACTTAGTTACTTTAGAATATGTTAACTTTATTATTTAATTAGTTCAGTCATCCTTCCAAGAACTTATGTATTTAATATGTGTTTTAAATTAAATAAAATGGTTCGCCCTTAATTTTAATTAGTTCAATTAGTTAATTACTTAATTAAGAGTTTTTAGACTTTAATTATATTTTTTTATGTATGCAGATTGATTTTTAATTCATTTTATAATTGTTTTAGTCTACCGGTGAGGTAGATAAGTGTTTGCGGTGACCCAAGTCACTGATGCTCTGCTATTTTATTTGATTCTACTCTTTGTAATTAATATTTTTAATTATTTTACTTTTAGGTATTTTATTAATTTAGTTTAACAATTATTTAGTTTTTAATTCTAGTGTTGTCAATTTAAAATTTTAATGTTTTAAAGGTTAAATAAATATAATATTTTAAATTAATGGTGTTTAGATTTATCTTCATTGTAATTAATTGATTTTATTATTTTTATTTTTTCTTTAGTTTTAATTTAAGTTCAATTTTATCTTTTTTAAGGTCACTGTTAGTTTTTAATTAAGTAACTGAGTTTTTTTATTCTACGGGTGACTTCTTATTTTTGTGTATCAGTGACCCCATGCCGCGCTGCCTCACCGATGCCATGTACGTCACCCGTAGTTTCCCTTCTCCGATAGGTTGTTCCTATCCTCACGGATATAGCCTTTTCATTTTCCTCACTGATAGCCAACATTTATTCTCTCCCCTGTTCATCTACTGATACCCTCTATTGGTAGTTCCCTCACCGACGATACATCTTCAACCTACCACTGGTCGCCGCAGGAGATGAAGCCGCTGTTGAGTCGTGATGCTGCTGGGAGGTCTGCTGTCGCTCCATATTTAAATGGAGGAGCCATGCCGCTGCCTTGCATGGACTAGAGGGAAGCCGCACCATTTGCGGTTCGCCGCACCGCACATGATCCGCCACGAGGAGGAACTGAGACGTTGAGGCTGTGGAGGAGTTGGTCGCCGTTGCTGGATTTAAGGAGGAGGTCCATGTTGCACGGAGCCACGTCGTTGCTTTGAAGAGAGGTCGGGTCATGCTTATGGAGTCGGCTACGCCGAGCTGCTCGCTGAAGCTGCTGCTGGAGTAAAGGAGGTCCGCCGCACTGGAGCTGAGGCTGGGATGACACATGGAGGAGATCCCTTGTGCACCGTCGTGGAGGAAAGAGAGGAGGGAAGTGGAAGATAACACTAGTATTTAATAATACATAATTAATAATATAATAATAAATGGAAAATAAAACAAAAAAATAATATAAAATTAAAGTAAAAAGTTAAAGAAGAAAAAAAAAAGTAAGTTAAAGTTAAAGAAAATTTTAATAAGTCAAATAAATGTATAAAATAATTTAAAAAAGTTATAAATATAAAATATTAATAAATTATAAATTAAAATATAAAACATAATTAAAAATAAATGTAATTAATAAAATAATACACAATTAATAGTATAAGTATACAATTAAAAATAATTAAAAATAAACTATAAATTTACTTAACAAATTAAAGATACTTAAAACGTAAGTAATAATTTTAGTTACTAAATTAAAATTAAATAATTAACTAATTAATTTAACAACTTAATTTCTATAATAATAATAATTAAATTATTATTTCAGTATAAAATATTATCTTAATTATTTATTTATTTAATAACATAGTTTAAAAATTGATAAAATTAATAAGTTAGTATTTATATTTATTAACATAATTAAGTTAATAATTTACTAATTAATTTATGTTTTATCATAGTTAATAATTGTATAAATAATATATAAGTAAGTAAATATCAATTAACATTAGTTAATTATTAATGAGTTAAAATAACACTTAACTTTAAAATTAACCATTTTTTGTTTTTTTATGTTCGTTTTATTTATTTTTCTTTTCTAGATTTGGAGGTTCATTCAAGGGACTTAAATGCGTCCAGGTGCATTCAAATAACTCGTCGGAAGTTAGTTATGTGGGTAAAACTAGTGCAACGGGCTTTTCATGAAAAAACACACATTGTGCAGTGCATGGGTAAAGTACTTGTGATGTCAGTGGAAGATGTGGTAGTGACGTGTAGAAAATGAAAGATGATAGTTAAGTAGATAAAGAAGCATTTTTTTAGTGATGGGGGCATTCATTCACTCGGAGAGGCACTCACTCGACGAACACACGAGTCTCGGAGCAGAGTAGAGGTCCAGTGGCAGCAATTGATATGAGCAGAGGGAGTTTTCTTCCTCTATTCTATTTCAAATCTCTTCATATATATTTGAATGACTTTAGTTTTTGATATAGTGATAATGAAAAATATGTTAGTTAGCTAATTTTCTAGTTTGGGGAGAGTTCTTTATCTACTGGTGATCTTTTTCATCCTCTTCATTAATCATTTATTATGTGATTAGTTTTGATCAGCATGATCGATTCTAATCACATTCTTATGATTTGTATCATGAACACTGAATTTTCTAGACTCTGTAATCATTCGGCAAGTTTGATTATGGTATCATCTTTAAAGTAAACAACTCTTAATGAAAACTTCAGTACTTATGGTGAGTTTGTACTAGTGACCTTTTTAATCATCTCTTTGGCATTGTACTTCTTGGAGTGGTGAACTCTAAGTTGTACAATTTCCATAACTTAATTCCTGGCAAGGGAATAAAAGCAGCTTTATGCAGTGGTACAGAGCAATACTTTTACATGAAAAGGGAAAAAACAATTTGAACCTGTAGACTAGAGTAATCCCCGAAGATCCTCTTCTCCTTGTCTTTTATTAGCATTTTATTTTCTTTGTTACGTCTTATTCTTAGTGGTTCTCTATTTTAGTATAGCTTAGTACAAAATTTACAAGAGAAGTGTGGATTTACTTTACAGTTTATAAAAACTTTAAATAATATTAAAAGACAGAAAAAATATTAAGAAAACACACCCCACTACTGACAACATTGGAGTTTTCAAAGTTTATAGTTTAGTAGTGGCCCATTTTACCTTCCCTGTGGGTTCGACCCTGCTTTCCACATATACTGTAGTTAGTAGGAGTATAAATATTAAACTTTGACCAGCTTCAATGACAGTCTAGGTCACCCAGCAGCAGAGAGTGTGTGCCGCATAAGTGTGTTTCACAAGTTCCAGTGACAGAGGCCACCCAGGTTCCACGGAGAGACGGACCCACCGGTAGCTGAGGACTGGCTGGAGGCTGTCTTCAGAGTTTTCAGATTGGTAGGGACACCGACCGACCTTATAGTGATCATTTCCATGAGTCTCCTGCACGCACTAGTAGGTAGATGGTGGATCATGATGCTCCAGGTTCATAAGATGGCATCTTTACTCTGGATGGACTTCGAGGGTCTCTTCCGCTCGGAGTTTGTTCCAGCCACCCTTCGGGTGGTGCAGATTCGGGAGTTACTTAATCTACAGTAGGGTAGCATGACATTAGATCACTACTAATTGAGGTTCACCGACCTCCCACACTACTCCAAAGATATGGTACCGGACCCATTCTCCAGGGCCTCAGAACTTCGAATAGGGACTCAGGCATGAGATCAATGATTTTAAAATTCCCCTCAGCATCCCGACGTAGGCGGGGGTGCTGGAGCGAGCCCTTCTAGTGGAGAGTTTTCTCACTGAGTATTCAACAACAGTGAGACCCACCACAGGGTGACACATAGCAGATTCTTCTATAGTTAGTAGTAGAAAGATGTCACAAAGGTCTAAGAAGGCCAGACCATTAGGTGGGAGAAATCACAATACAGGTTCGGTTGTGTGAGGCACACGAAACAGAGCCAGCCTTACGAGGAGTAGGCAGTGCTATGCATGCGACAGGTAGGGACACATGGCTCGTGACTTCCCGAACCACCATGTAGATGAGCAGTAGATGGTATAGGGACCTCCCAGGCAGAGGTAGAGGTTCAACATTGGTGGTTCTTCGGGAGCAGGCGAATGAGGCAGAGGAGCTGGCCGAGCAGTGGGTGGTGGACAAATTTTCAAGGTTATACCACCACTACCACCAGGAGGTCCACCCCGACCACAGGGTGCTGGCGGACAGAGGCAGACTCAGCTCTAGGTAGTCGAGGCCTACGACCACGGTGCACCTGAGATGATTCAAGGTACTATATGTGTCTACTCTAACCTTGCTAAAATACTTATAGATACAGGTGTGAGTCATTCTTTTATTGTCACTGGCCTTGTTCAGAGCTCGGAGATTTGGACAGAGCCATTGGCTCAATCCTTATAGCCAGAGAATCCTATGGAAGCAGACTCGATGATTACGCACTAGTTTCGGCAGTTTGAGCTTACTCTAGGAGGTGAGAGCTTCGGCTAGGTTCTTCTTGTAGCAGCATCGAGGCCTTACGATGTCATCTTGGGTATGGACTGGTTATTTATATTCCATCCTCAGATCGACTATATTAGGCGGAAATTGCAGTGTGTCCCCACGGATGGGACCAGGTTTAACATCACCGGAAAGAAGGGTTCCTTTGCAGCGCAGGATGGACTTACGTAGAGGAGAGGGAAGCCAATCATATATCAGTTGACTAGTATCACCCTTGGAGCGGTTGATGTGCGGAGTCCAAGTTTTCCTGTTGTGGTGGCTCAGTATGTGGATGTTTTTCCTTATGACCTTCTAGGACTACCTCCTCGCAGAGAGGTAGACTTCTACATAGGCATGTACCCCGGGACAAGACTGATATCTACACCATCATATCGGATGGCCCCCGCTGTTCTTCGTGAGCTATAGGTACAATTGGAGGACATGGAGGGGAAGTGATTTATCTGACCCAGTGTTTCACCTTGGGCATCTCTATTTTTGATCGCCAAGAAGGAAGATGGGAGCTTGAGATGGTGTGTCGACTACCGTCGCCTGAATCAGTTGACCGTGAAGAAAAAGTACCCACTTAGGGGGATTGACGACCTCTTTGATTCTCTCAATGGAGCACAATGGTTCTTGAAGATAGACCTTAGGTTAGGCTATCACCAACTTAGAGTTAGAGATGAGGATGTGCAGAAGATGGCCTTCAGGTGTCGGTATGGCCACTACGAGTACCTGGTTTTTCCATTCGGTGTAACCAGTGCTCTAGCAGTGTTCATGAGTATCATGAACCAGTTCTTCCAGCCTTACCTCGATTGATTTTCTGTAGTCTTCATCGACAACATACTGATTTACTCAACTACTGAAGAGGAGCATGCCTACCAATTGCAGGTAGTACTAAATACACTCTGAGAGCTCCAACTTTATGGTAAGTTCTCGAAGTGACAGTTCTAGATTCGAGAGGGTCACTTCTTGGGACACATCATCTTGAAGGCTGGGGTATCAGGGGATCCAGCGAAGATCGAGGCAGTTCTTGATTGGTAGCCACCCAAGAGTGTGATGGAGGTGCGGTGTTTCCTTGGTCTGGATGGGTACTATCGGAGATTTGTGCCAGAATTCACCAGATTACAGCACTGCTTTCATCTTTGATGAAGAAGGGGAAACCCTTTGTGTGGTCAGATAGATTCTAGCAGAGCTTTCAGGAGCTGAGGCAGAGGTTGAAAAGTGCGCCCATCTTGAGGCTACTGGAGAGGGGCGTTGGGTACATGGGTTACAACGATGCTTCTGTGACCAGACTCAGGTGTGTCCTGATGCAGTAGTAAGTCGTGATCGAATATGGTTCATGGAAGTTGAGGCAGCATGAGCGGACCTACACTACCCATGGCCTGGAGTTAGTAGGAGTGGTCTTCTTCTTGAAGATGTTGCGGCATTATCTGATGGGAGAGCACTTTAAAGTCTACTCTGACCACCAGAGTCTCTGGTACATATTCTCAGAGAAGGACCTGAACCTGAGAAAATGAAGTTGGCTCGAGTTCCTCTATGACTATGACTTCAATATAGTCTATAATCTTGGGAAGGGGAACGTTTTAGAAGATTCTATTAGCAGGAGATCGAGCATTCAGCTGTTAGGAGAGGCGACGGAGCAGCTGGCCGCGTTGCAGATATCCTTTGTGGATAGAGATGGAGCATCCTTTCTTCAGTCTCTCACAGTCACTCCTCCACATCTTTAGCGAGTCTGAGAGGTAAAACATGGGGATGTTGACTGTGAGACGCGACGTGCTCAAATATCCAAAGGGTTGGGGCCTAATGGATTTTCTGAAGGAGAGGAGCACATCATCCACTTCAGGGGATGTACCATGGTACTAGTTGCACTATAGGAGGAGGTGCTGAGCGAGATTCAAATTTCCCCTTTAGTGGTACGTCCAGGTGTGGCGAATATGTATCAGGACCTCAGAAAATAGAACTTGTTGCTCGGTATGAAGAAGGTTATAGTAGAGTTCGTTTCACGATGCCTCACGTGTCAGCAAGTGAAGGCGGAGCACCAGGTACCCGAAGGCGTGGTACAACCCTTAGATATCCCGGAGTTGAAGTGGGAAGGGATATCCATGGATTTCATGATAGGGATTCCACATACATCAAGAGGACACAACTCTATCTTAGTGATCGTATAAAGACTTACCAAGTCGGCCCACTTCCTACTGATCAGAGAGCAGGGCTCAATAGAGATATTGGTACTCATATACATTCAAGAGATCGTACGTCTTCATGGTGTTCCATCGACTATCGTCTCCCATCGAGAAGCACATTTCACTTCCCAGCTATGGATGGGATTACCGAAAGCTTTTGGGACGCAGCTTCACTTGAGCACCTCCATCCATCCTTAGACGGATGGTCAGACTGAGAGGACCATCCAGACTCTCGAGGACATGCTCCGTGCATGTGTCCTCAACATTGATCGTAGCTGGGAGGATCACTTACCCTTGGTGGAGTTTTCATAGAACAACAGCTATCACTCCACCATCATAATGGCACCTTACGAGGCACTGTATGGCCGACCTTGCAGATCATCTCTGTGCTGGATAGACCCATGGGAGTTAGTACTTATAGGACTATAGATGGTTCACGCTACGACGTAGAAGATACATATCATCTAGTAGTGGATGAAGACTGCACAGAGAAGATAGAAGTCCTATGCCGATAGGAGATGAAGACCATTGGAGTTTGAGGATGTCGACCATGTTTTTCTACGGGTCTCACCTCTATGTGGTCTACAAAGATTTTTTTGGTGAGGCAAGTTATATCCACACTACATCAGGTTGTTCCAGGTCCTCAGTATATTAGGAGAGGTGTCTTACCGCCTGGACCTTCCACCTTAGTTGCACCTGGTGCATAACGTCTTCCGTGTGTCTCAGCTGAGGAGATATGTGCACGAACATTCCCACATCATCAACCACGGGGAGATGTACATCGATTATGGGGAGACATTCGTGGAGGTTCCTATAGAGATTCATAATCAACAAGAGAAGGTCCTGTGTGGATGGTCGATTCCTCTAGTGCGTATTGGCTGGTAGCACAGGAACCTCCAGGAGAGCACATGGGAGCGGGAGGCTCATATGTGTACTCAGTACACCCTTTTGGTTTCCTAGTATAAGTTGTAGCTTTATGAGGATGTAAATCCCTGAGTTGGGGGCAATATAAAGACCCTGAATTTTCAAGGAATTTTTTTTATTTAATTCATTGGAATTTTTCGAGTCTGCAGTTTCTGACGGTGCCTGATTCCGAGGCCCGGTGTGCCTGGAATCAAATTCTGAAATTTTGTTCTGGTACGTTCAGTAAACATATGTGTGGATTTTCTATCTTTTGAACCGATGCTTGGAATTGAAATCTTATGACACCGATGAACTCGCAGTGCCGGTATTCACTTCAAGGGACTTTTACCACAGTTGTGTTTTGTACTGGTTGAAAGTTAATTTGGGGATTTGTAGCAAATTGAATAAAAATGTGGTACTGCACAATTTTATTTAAGAGGTGGTTATTTCCTCCAAAGGGGAGTTGGGGTGGGGACCACACCGCACATAACCTCCAATGAGAGGATTTAGTTTGGTGGGGCCCAGACGGACCCAAACCCTTTCACCTCCCCTCATTAAAGGTGGAACCTCTCCATCTCCTTCCTCTCATGAATGTACCAACCCTTGAGATTAATTAATTCCACTTAATTAATCTAGTTTTGAATTAATTTTAATTGGATGGAAAGTTAATAATTTTGGAAAAACCTATTATTTCATTGGATTGGAAAATATTTTAAGGGATTTGGTGGGGAAAGACTTGGTTGAACTTTCTTTATCTTCTCCAGCGAAGAACATGAGGAAAACGATCGCCTTCCTCCACTTTTCAACCATGGAGAGAAAGGAGGAGGCACCAAAATGAATGCTACCTACCTTCCTCTTCCTCTGACGTTGATGGAACGACACCGTCATCCGTGATGCCTGACCTCTGTGACACTCATCTTCGATGTCTCATTGATGAACATACCTTGAATCGACGTAGGGGTTTGTTTAATTTAAAATGAATAATTTGTACCCCGTTCTTCATTGAATTTTCTTGGATTATCTTCGGTCATCTGCTATCGCTTAATTCAGAGGTCGCGTGCCGAACGAACATGGCCCGACAACCCTCCATTGATCCTTGGTTTTATTCACGATGAGGGTGGTGATGGAAAAGGTGACGAAGACCGAGGGCGGTGGCGGCAACAACGGTCGCACGCCGGCCCATTAAAGGACCACGACATCGGGTTTCGTGTAGGTAGAGGAGACTGCGGCCCACATCCGTGGGACAATCGGCTAAGGAAGAACCGTCTGTTCCCTCGACTGGATGGGCTAGAAGAACCAGCCGGCTAAAGCCGGACGGCTAGAGAATCGCGGCACGTGCTTCTGTGGGCCGCTACGACGGGAAAACCAGCTGGTAGACGACTAGATGGGTTGAAGAAGGTCGTGGCACCCGAGGGTGCCACGTGGGAGAACAACGGACTGCCTGTGCAGGCCACATGCACCATATTAGAGCATCCGATGTCAGCCATCTGGTCATGAGGGGCGGCGCCGCTCGGCACCGCCGTTTCGGAAAACCGGGGGTCACGCCCCTCGATCCGCATGGCCAGCTAGCCGACCCACCCCCAGTCGGGCCGGGCCGCACCCCATCGGGCCAGTATGACCCCTTAGCCGGGTCAGACCCACCAATCCAGGATGGGCTGACCCGCCAGCCCACCGGGCTTGACGGGCCGGGCCTGTTTCTCTTAAATGCAAATAACTTCTTGACCATGGGTCCGATCGATGCACTGTCTATGGAAATGGGACCCTTACGAATAGGTGGTCCTTTTGTGATACTCTATGTAATTTTTGGACAACTTTGGAAAACGTCCGGGTTTGGAATGAGCGTAATTCCAACCGGGCCCCTGGAAGGGAAAAACCAATAACCCTCAGACCGGGTGTTCAATTGACGTGTCGTCTATTGCGCTGTGTTTCTTTTAATGAGAAGGAACTCTAGGATACATCAACTCTAGAATTTGTGATAGTTGATTTATCGAACCTCTTGGCGCGAGGAGCGGACCCTCCCAGAATCGAGCGTGATGTGTGCGGGAACCATAGAGCTAGCTGCTACTACGTTGACTACAGTACTGGAATCCTCTGTGGGTTCGAGAGCAATGAATACCATAATGGGATCCTTTGTGGGTTCGATTATGATGACAACTATTCTTGTATCTTGTGTGGGTCCGGCAGTATTGACATCTGTACTTGTATCCTGTGTGGGTTCGACAAAGTAGCTAGTCTTGTATCCTGTGTGGGTCCGACAGCTTAGCTGGTCTTGTATCCTGTGTGGGTCCGATAGCTTAGATGAATACCTAACTACATCTGATCATCTCTATCGCTATACAAAAGATGTATACCTGTGTGAGCAGAGTGTTGAATTCAATAATTATCATCGATGTGGTTGACTTACATTCCTGTGTTGACTAGGTTGTGTTTGGGCTCGAGAGTTGGAGCCGAACTGAGATTGATAACATAGGTATATGTATGGGAATATACCTAAGTAGAGTTTATTGATACTTGGTGATCGTGTATTTCTTATGTGTTTTATCCTTCATGGATTCTGGGAGGCCTTCGGGGTCTTGGGGTCCCTACTGAAAATCGTATACTCACCCCTGCATGGGTTATACCTGCACTACATTGTGTTGAATATAGACGGCAGACAACACAGATCGAGGTAGAGACTTGTGGAGATGGATGGTACCCAGAGGTGGACCACTTGGCGAGACTTACATGGAGAAGGCGGACGGACCGGAGGTGCTGAGGAGACCATATGTACCCACCCATTAGGTGGGATTCCCGAAGGATGACTCAGTAGTTGTTGTTTTAGTTTACTGCAGTTGTACTAGATTTTCAGTTATACTAGTTTTTTTGTTGTACTGTACTTACTATTGGGATTGTATTTCCAGAACCTTTTCCTTTCAGCACTTACATTTGTATACAATATTACTTAGTTCTTACTTCAGTTTCGTACTCTTTTGTGTTTGTTTACTTTTTTTAAGGCAATTCCTTCCCAGCTTAGGGATTTACCCATTTGGTGCTAGTCGCCAACCCCTGGCCTATGTAAGGTGGGCTTGGGGTAGTCACGGGACGGGCCCTGAGGACAGGTCATCACAAAATGTTTGATATCACAAAGTCACACTTTCTGATTAAGCTTGGAGAAGGTGCCCCAGCTGGGCCTCATGTAGTCAATATCATTGGCTACATTGAGCACATGAGGGTTCTAGGGTTTAAAATCCCTGAAGAACTAGGCACTGATCTCATTCTCGGATCACTCCCATAGAGCTTCTCTGACATTGTTGTCAATTTCAATATGAACCACATTGATAATCCTCTATTTCATCTTTTTATCATCATTCTCTAAGTGTACAAAGATATTAAGCATGAGAATCCATCTATCCTTATGTTGAATAAGTGGTAAGGGAAGGCAGAGAGCTTTAAACCCAAATATTCTTCATGGCCTTCCATGAAAAGGAAGATCAAAGGGGAGGAAAAGAAACAAGAGGCTATTTATTTCACATGTGGCAAGTAGGGCCACTGGAATAAGAACTACACCCAACCTAAGAAGCAAGGGGAAGATTCAAGTTTGTTTTTTATCAATTGAAATATATCTATTTATAAAAATTGTGTTTTTGGTACATCCTGTGGTACACACATATGTATAAAAACATAGGAACCTAATAGATTCTGAAAGATTGACTGAAGGGAGGTAGATCTAAGAGCCGCCAATGGATCCAGACTTGTTGTTTTAGCCATCGGGGAAAACCACCTCACATTGTCAACATCGATGATCATGGTTTTAAAGGGTTGTTATTATATGCCTTATGTTACTAAAAGCATTATTTTTGTATCCATATTAGATGTAGATGGAATTTTTTCATGTTAGGAAATGAATGTTTCTTCTTTTATAAAGATAGAAATTGTTTTGGTAGGGAAAATTTATACAATGGTAATTACATTTTGGATTTAGAAAACCAAGTAATGGAAACTAATAACAAATATACTTCACATGACTCATACCACAACCAAATATGGCATTATAGGCTAGGTCATGTAAATGAGAAACACTTGACAATGTTTCATCAAGATGGATATTTAGATTCTTTCAAACTAAAACTACATAGGGTATTTCATGAAAGATTACAAGGCAAAATGATCAAAGACCCATTTAGTGGGGAAGGTGAAAAGGATAATTAACTTCTTGAAATGATTCATACTGATGTATGTGGACTATTTCTTGTTGAAGCAAGGGGAGGGTACTCATACTTCATAACTTTTTCTGATTATTTTACTAGATATGGATATATCTACTTAATGAGGTATAAGTCGAATTCATTTAATAAGTTCAAATAATACAAAAATGAATATGAGAATTATCTTGGTATGAAGAATAAGATACTCTACTCTGACCGAGGTGGAGAATACCTTAATCAATACTTCATTGATTACTTACAGGAGTTTCAGATCCTATCCTAACTCACTCCTCAATACACGCCTTAGTGGAAAGGTGTTATAAAATGTGGAAACACACCCTATTGGACATGGTGATATCAATGATGAGTCATGAGAGTCTTCCATTATCCTTTTGGGGATATGTGTAACAGACAGTGGCACACATACTATACCAAGTACCAACTAAATAGAAAAATTGTATAGTGTAAAAGTTCCGGAGGGGAAGAAAATCCATGTTATCGAATTTACATGTGTGGGGTAGCGAAGTATTTGATAAGGCCTCTTCAGGTAACAAACATAAAACATGAGGCACAATGTGTATTCTTATAGGATACCTCAAGGAAACAAGGGGATATTACCTACATAACCCCTCAGAAAAATTTTTTATAGTGGCAAGACATTCCATATTCCCTGAGAGGGATCACATCTCCCAAATTGACAGTGGGAGCGAGATAGACTTTGATGAAGTCGAGACTCAAGGTACATAAGAGCTGGTACATGAAGAGATTCCAAAAATCCTTGTGGAAGAAGAATCTGTTCTAGAGACACAAGAACTGCTTCAGAGTACAAGGGGGGTTAGAGAACCATAATGGTACAATTTTCTAGTTTCCAAGGATGGTGACTCATTATTAGTTGATAATAATGATCCTCTAACATAAAAGGAAGCATTATGTGGAATAGACATTTCCATGTGGAAATGATCAATGAATTATAAAATGGATACCACGTATCAAAACCAAGTCTGTATATTGATAAATCCTCTAGTTGATGTAAATCACGTTGGTTGCTAATGGGTATTCAAGAAGAAACTGGACATGGATGGACAAGTCAGTACCAATAAGGCAATACTGGTTGCAAAAGGGTTTAAATAGCATCAAGGAATTGACTATGATGAAACCATTTCACCATTTTCAATGATGAAATCCATCAGAATTCTAATTCCCATTACATCTAACCATGATAATGTGATTTGTAAAATGGATGTAAAAAATACCTTCATTAATGGGAACCTTTAGGTGGATGTCTAAATGAAATAGTCTGAAGGGTTTGTGACTCCAAATGATTCCAATAAGGTATGAAAGCTACAGAAAATCCATCTATGGATTAAAGAAATCATCCAGGTCATTGAACCTCTATTTGGATAAATCCATAATAGAATTTGGTTTTATCAAGATTTAATGTGATGCTTATGTCTACAAAAGTTTTAGTGCGAGTTAAATCATTTTTCTTGTATATTTTGATGAAATATTATTAATTAGAAATGAGATACTAGTCTTGTCGTCTATTACGGCATGGTTGAATTAATGCTTCTCCATGAAGGACTTGGGTGAGGCATCATATATTATTGGGATCAATATTCATCATGATAGATCCATGATATTGTTGGGACTAAGTCTAATTACATATATTGATAAGATAATTAAGTGATTAAGTATGGAATAATATAAGAAAGGATTTTTTCTAGAATCACATGATATTCATCTTTCTAAGAAAATGTTTCCTCACAAATGAGGAAAGAATGATATTGGAAAGGAATTTATAAGCATCAATGATTGGGTCATTCATGTATACCATGCTATGTACTTGGCTAGATTTATCTTATGAATTAAGTTTGGTAGGAAGATATCAAGCTAACCTAAGTGAATACCATTGGATGGCAGTCAAGACTATCCCAAATTATCCGAGGAATACTAAAGATATGTTCCCAATTTAAAGAGGAGATGAGGAAATAGTTATCATAGGATATGAATATTCTTGTTTCCAGTCTGATCAAGATGACATGCAGTTGCAAATGAGATACATCTTCACATTGAATGGAGGTGTAGTGAAAGGGAAGATCTCAAAGAAGAGTTTGGTTGCAGATTCTACAGAAGAGTCTGAGTATATCACAGCTTCTGAGGTAGTTAAAGAAGTAGTTTGGATGTGAATATTTGTCCAAGATCTAGATTTGATACCTAGCAGTAATGAACCCACCACAATGTACTGTGATAATACTTCAGTTTTGGCTATCACAAAAGAGCCAAAGTCGCATAAGTGGAGGAAGAATGTACATCAAAAGTATCATCTCTTCACATATTTTTATCAGAGGGTTGAAGTTGCAGTGGGAATTATTTCCATGGAAGAAAATGTGGCAGACTCCTTGGCTAAATCCTTGACTCAACAGAAACATGATCACCATGTGAGGTCGAGTGGACTAAAAGTTGTAGGCAGTTGGCTCTAGTCCAAGATGGTGTTTTTAAGAGTTGGTTTTCTTGAACCATCTAGTTGTACTTTGATTACGTGATATTTAATGTATTTAAATATTAAAAATAATATTACATATTGTTCATTGTTCTGCATGACTATGATGTAATAATGTCTTAGAGTATTTTTTACATTGATATGGTCATGGAAGTTCCCCGCGGTGATGTGAAACTTGAAATGATATAATAATATTCTTAAATATAGTTCAACGGTTAGATGAAATACTATTAAGGGACACATAGAATGCAGACCGTCTGGTGCAATTACACATAATTAGATGAGACTTCCTCTCATGAAGTTATTAGTTGGTAATCTCCAAGACATGAGATTATGAGAACAAACCCACTAGTTGGAATTCTGCATGTTTTGGCTTCATCATATATTTCTATCTGTGCGAATGTGTAATGATCCTTAGTCATTAATATTAGACATTTACACTTTGATTTACTGATGAAAAGCTTCACACAGACAGTTGGTGGGGAGTAGGTTATGTTGGGTGCGTCACGAGTGACATGATATTAAATGATAATATGAGAAACTATTTGTCTCTTCCATTTAAGAAAGTTGATATCAAGGCCATTCAATTGAAATATAACTGCAATGAAAAATTCTATGTCCATGGTGTAACAAAGATTTTATTTCATATAGCCAAACAAAGAGGTATCATGTATATAGGACGATGACACTATCATGAAACCTGCATTATGAGATATTGAGAAAAATGGATTATATTACATAGTGAGCGTTCATATGTGGATGTCATTGTTGTGACTTTACATTCTTTCTATTGTGTGCCTTGTCCCGTTTCTAGAAAGTACTCATGAAATTTGGACAAGCCCCCTAATTCCAATGATAAATAATCCTAGAGGGTCACACACTATGTGTTTTTGGTGGTCTCAGTTAAATTCTATTTGAATTTAATTAATGAAATAAATATTATTTTCAAGACCATGGTATAATTTTATTCAAGTTAAGATGATCACATAAATTAAATATTATTTATTTATTTATTTTATTGACCGTTTAATAAATATTTATTTATTATTTTGTAATGAAAAGTTTTATTTAAAAGAATTATTTATTTATTTATTTATTTTGGTGAAGTGAACTTTTACAAGACCACGGTTGGTTCGGTAGTAAAATAATTATTTGCAAGATGGTAAATAATTATTGGTTAGAACAAATTAATATAATAATGACTCTGCTATTATTTTTGGTGCAGAATATTATTCATAATTCCATTTTACACAAGTTGTTACACCATAAATAATAACATGGTATTATTATTATGAGCATTGGTTTTCTCTAAGTTCATGATTGTATTTAATTTATATTATGCAATTAAATATTGAAACTGAAGTTACATTCATATAAATAGACATGTAAGTCTATATTTCCATAGAGAACACACCACACACTTAGTGAATTGAGAATTTCTAAGCTGAACAATTACTTTCTCGAATCCTTTTCCCACCCCTATAAAAAATGAGAGGCATTCTCCAAGGATGAAGAATATGTGATCATGAACGACTGACACATGACACTCTCTTCACCATGCTAGCACCCGGAGAATGAGTGGTGTCGATCAAAGGCCATCAGAGCATGTGAGGATCACCACTAAAGGGATTCTAGTTAGGATCCTTGCAAGTGAAACAAGATAACCCATAAGGGTCATTCCGAATGATAAACATCATCAATGAAGAAAGTACCAGAGATCCAGGTATTCCTTTCTTTATGAAATTAATTTAATTAATTATAATCATAATGGGAAAGATCCTCTCTAAAGGTTTCGGGCCACTTCTTATTTATCTAAATATTTTATTATATTACATGGAGACTAGAATTCATCATCATATTGATCTCAGAATAATCATTGATCATGGTAAAAATTAAGGTTGGATGTCGGCTAAACCACGTTTCTACTATGCCCTGAACATTCAAGAAAGCTGTCTCGCATAATTAGTGAGTTTCATGTATTTCTAATGTTTTTTGATGTTTTTGAGTGTTGTTTATGCTTTAAGTGACACACAAGATTCTTTCCTGTGACAAGGTCAATTTTTGCACACAAGTCCCTCAATGGTTTCATGAAATATAATAGTTTTAATCACAATGGTTGTAATATTTGTGAGGGATATTAGAGGATAAAGTATAATGATACATTCATTTTTTGGTAGTGAGTTTTAATGGAAGAAAATAATACATTACAACATGATTCGATATTATTGTGTGTCAATGAAGAAGAAGAGAGTGGCCAATCCATATTCATTTATTCAGGCCATATCAATTGTGATGATTCTTTGTTGATCTGATATTAATTGATTTAATAATCACAAAAAAGTTTGTGATTCCTGTAAGAAGAAAAAGAAGATATCTCAGTATAGTTGGTTTTTCAAGGAAGAAAAAATGGAAAAGAAAAAAAGATGATATATTGGAAAAGTTGATAACATATGATTATAATTTGGGTCAGAGAGAATATAGTCTTCATCTTTCCACAAAAAAATTCATAATATTGTGACTGATAGAAGAAGAATATTGTGAAGTTATCAAGATTTCTAATGGGAAGATATAAAGGGATTTTCTTTCATGTTGTTGATCAAGTAACAAAGTAAAAAAAATTCTTGTTCAATCACAAATAAAAACCATCACATATAATAGAACATAAATTTTGTAAGAATTTATAGGTGTTACAAAACCACATCAAAAATGATATGACTATCTTGGAAGGTGGTATAATGATCAAGCCAAGAGCTATAAAACATGAACTATTGTATTTTTTCAAAGTGATTCACGACTGTTAGGGTATATACTACTCATTGTAACCACAAAAGGGATTACAACTTAGTGGATTTGTGGTCAAGATTATTTCTAACCCTTCCATGGATGTAGCTTCTCATGTTCAGTAGTGAACCTTGTAAAAATATCATGTTCTATCTTTACTGCTTTAATATAATCTTATCTGACTAGGAAAAAATAATAAGAGAATCATAATCCTAAAATGTCTAAGAGGTACAGGGTTAAAAATTTGGAATTGGATTAAAAAGTCTCTAATCTTGACTCAACCCTTATTAGTGTTTGTTATGTTCCAAACGAGTCTGTACAATTGGTATCAGAGGGAAGTTCAAATCTATTAGATTCTATACAGTGATGTTATTCTCTTATGTAGATTTGGGTATTATTCCTAAGTCAAAAATTAAGTGTAGTTTTAGGGAAAATTCTTTTATCTATGACGAGAATTATATATCTACAAAGACAATGAAGAAAAAGAAAAAGAAAGGGAAGGTAAAGTTCATGAAAAATTCCTTCTTATATAAAGAAGAAGAAGTATCTATTTCACTGTGCCTTTCTAATAGTGGAGACATATTAGGCATGGAGTGTAATTAGATGGTGGATCAATTTTCACCAAAAATATGGATAAAATTCCTACATATATTGATTAAGGGGTATGTTTCAGTACATTTAAAATAATACTTAAAGATGAAAATTATTGCACAATGGATGATGATGATTGATCTATAATGTATCAAGAGATATCTATTGATAAATTAATATTTGTTTTTAATAGATTTTCATTAGAATGTGCATATTATATTTTTCGTGTATTTCAATGTATTTAGAAAGATACCATCCAGGAAAAAGAACAAACTGATGTTTTGGAGTAGGGAAAGTAAGAAAAAAAATTTGAATGTTTAATGCTATCTAGACAAGTTGAAACCTTTGAAGCAACAAAGAGGGAATATGAAATAAGTTACTCAAAATGCCTCAAAGAAGTTGAAGAGAAATAGGGAGTCAATAATACTCTAGAAAATAAGTTCCAAAAACTTGAATATAATCATAATAATTTCACTTATGTCAATGGATTGAATTTGAATGAATACTAAAAAAATGTAATGCCCCGACCCCAGTTACCCAGAGTCGGTGCATTACTTCGTAACATTGGAATGATCACAAAAGATCAAGTCTCGAAAGACCGATTGGTTTAGTAGCCTTGGAAACACGAGATACATTCATAAATGTTAAATTACATCATAAAGTGAAAAACTACAATAACATAGTCTCCATTTTCCACACTCATATCCCCTTTAGACTATCCCTGCAGGTAATTCCTAAAATACTTCTCCACATCCTGGAAAAAAATTAAAATATTGAAAGGGGTGAGCTCAAGTGCTCAGTAAGGATAACAATATAGCGGAAGCTTTCATAAATAAACATAAACATTTAAGGCAATGTATAACTAAAACAAAATCCTTTTAAACTTGAAATTCAACATAATATGGAAAAAGTAAAATGAAATAATTCCATTTAATTATTCACATGGATATTCTATTAGTCGAATAATCACATGCAATATAAATAACCACTTTCATAATGATGGAATGCATAATGCCAGACTATCATAACAACGTAGCCAAGGCCTCGTGCCAAGACCACAAATAAGAATTTGTCAAGGCCATGTGCCAAGACACTAGTTTGTCTCATGAGACCTACCGATGCATTGATGAGCTATAGCGGGCTCCACCCATTACTTATTAAGTCCAATGCATTCCTCATATGAATAGGTTTAAACATATCGTAAATCATAACATAATCGTATCACATAAAACATGCATAAAGGAAACATAACATTTCCACTTTTCAATCACAAGATATCAATACAACACATTGATATAATAAAAACACTTTCAAAACCATTTTCAATACCAAAATAGAAGAAAATTAAAACTTGATATTTATTTTTCATTTAAAAAAAGTTATGGCTTGTAGAGGAAGCCGAAACTAAAATAATGGTCACGGCGGCGGATAAGTCGCTGTCGCTGCATACGTACAATAATAAAAACATTCCTTTTTGTCGTTTAGTAAAATCTTTCGTATAAAAAGATTCCTTTTGAATAAACGTAAATGTCATGATGTATCCACTATAAGTACACATAATGAAATTACAAATATAAGATAGGATATAATGATATCATGACATAATTTTAAAGTAGGAGATTAACCCAAAGAACAAAAATTGGGTTAAGAAGTTCCCTTACCTCGTGTCCGACTTGACTCGATCGTTCTTTAATCTCCTGAATAATAAACTAGAGTTAATTTCTATTTGCGTAAGAACCTTTTTCATGTTCATTATTCCTTTTATATCACTTATTACCATGTTATGAACATTATGTAATTATTTAATTTAATTATGGTCATTTTGTCGATCTTTGGTACTTGAGTCAACAATAAACTTCTTATAATTACAAGTTGTTTATGTGGTAGAATATCCATTATCTACAGAATTATATTCATGATGTAGATATCATATATATACTATATATCTAGTATATACATTCATTTATAATATTACATAACATTTAGAGGTAAGAAATGAAATGCACCACTCATGGAGACGGTAAGCCGTACGTACGCATGAACGCTACTTTCATTTCTATTTCGTATTTAATGGAATGAAGCTATAATTATATAAATTATAATACAATTCCAATATAATATAATGTATAATACCATTTAATCCATCCTTTATACATCCCACATATGGCATTAACGATTCAAATCACTTTGAGGGGGCGGTAGTTTGCACTTCTTAAAATGAAATTATTGCGTTTACCCATAATAGAAATCGTAAAGGTATGCCATAAATGAAAAATACAGAATCATAAGGAAAACAAAAACATAATATATATCATATATAAAAATATTTTCATCATAATGGCCACCATGAGAGGTGTTAAAAGAATATTGAACAATCATTGTTCCGTGAGACAGAAATTTTCCAACCACAGAAACAGTATGTTCTTTAACCATTAGATGAAGGTGTGTGTAAATGTAAATAAAATACATCTCATAAAAAATACTAGTATATTTAAGATACTGGTTTTTTTACAAAATAAAGAAATAAAAAGATTTTAAGGGGTTGGAGAATCAAAATAAAACAAAATAACATAAGAGAAGACATTACCTTAAAATCGGGTAACTCTTTTTTGATTTGTGCCAAAGGCTTCCATGAGAAGAATTCTGCCCAAAGTGAGGCTTCTAGGAGAAATAGAGGGATGTTGGGAGAGTATTTTTTCAGAAGTTGGCCGAGCCAAATGGCTTCATGGTGTGAATAAGGTGGTAGAGGTGGGGGCCTTTTATAAGAGTATAGGAGGGGCACTCTTGGAAAGTAATGAAATGTTACTTTATTATATAATGATTTTCGGATTTTAAAGGTCCCACACTTATCTTTTTCGAGGCTAAGGTGATACGGGTTCGAAATATACTCATCCAATAGGCTTTGAACAAGTTTAATTCTTATATTTTACATTATCCTTCCATTTTATTAAAATCGTTAATTAATGAGGTAATCGCTGCATCATCATGGTGTCATTAAAAATTTAATTTATTTAATGTCTAAAAATTATAAAAAAATTACCATGATGTAGGAAATATTTTTATATTTCCAATTAATATTTATGGTCAAAAGGTTAACTTATATAACCCCATGTAATAATTGTTTTAGTAAAACTACACATGTCTATGACAATTTTATTTTTACTTTAAATAAAAAGTTATTAATGTCAATTTCTTACCCAAGTGGCTCCATGGGGTCCCCAAGTTGACCCATGGATTGTCTTGGCCGGCCATGACTCATCCAATAATGGTAGGACAAGTGTAATGGTATTTTCATATTTTTATAATATCATTTTTACCTTAAATTTCACTAATTACCTTTAATCGCGATTAATTAAACATAAAAGGTACTATTCACCAAAAAATTATTTTAATCTCATTGAACCACATTTTACTTCCTAATGACAACCATGTATGTCGGATTTTTGAGAATCAAATCACAGAAGTGGTAATGTTTCATTTAAATGAAAAATCAGTTTTATAACTACCACTTAGTGGTTTCACTATTCATCAAAAATAGAAGTTTTTCAGAACAATATATATCAAATGATTGACAATTGTTTATGTCCAATTTCAAAGTGAAATTAATTCTAATGACCACCATTGGATAAAATGGTAAAAATATATTCTAATTATACTTTAAAACCACTCAATATTATAATTTATCACTATAAATTATTTTGATTAAAAATGTTGTTTTTAATTATTTTTCACTATTCAAAAAAAATTGGAAGTTCTCAGAAAAATACCAAAAATTCAACATAGGATAATTTCGATATTCCGAATCCAAAAATGAAGTCCATTTTGGAAAATAAAATATATATAATTTCAAAATTTTGGTATTACTATTCATAATGGCTATTTTGATGGGTCACGGTGTGTTAGAATCTCGTACTTGCGTACAATGCAGGCTATTGCATTATTGAAAGAAAAGCGTATCATGGAAGCTCAGGGTGTTACAAATAATATCAATGACGATGTCTCTTTGTTACAAAACAAAATTAATCTGCATAAAGATGGTGTTCAAAGAATGAATAAGAACTGAGAATAGAATGAAATTATTATTGAAGATCAAAAAATCATTCTCAACATGAAATTTATAGATGTGGATACTCAGTTGGAAAATCTTGAGAAGACACTTATTGACACTTCACAAAAGAAGGAGATAATTACTACTATTACTCAATTTTTATGATATAAACCTATAGTTGAAAGACCTCTATCATGTGATAAGATGATCATGAAATCTTGTGATGATCTATATCAATCATCTATGAAAAAATAGGTACCATCCATGCCATCTTGTACTAATGTGTCTAAACCTGTTATCATGAACAATGGTCTTTGTAAAACAAAATTTTGACAAGTATGGATAATGAATGGTGATATGATGCCAACCACCATGACTATAGTGGACAGGAAAAAGAATTTGGTTTTTTATAACCCACATAAATCACAACATATCATAATGAAGACCTAATAACCTTTTATATAAGATATCAAGAAATTAATATTTGTGTGTCAATGTTAGAACTACAGCAGATTTGATCATTTTCTATTAGATTGTTGGTATGATCCTAAAATTGTAAAAGCACAAGGGAATATTATCACAAGGGGGTAAATTATATAGAAAAATAAACAACATACTCAAGTCCAAAATCATATGTATTCTACAAATATATTTGTAATTATTTATAACATTTGTGATGTATGATATGTCATTGGTCACAAGGTTTGTACATACTCATCTCAACAACTATCTAATGTTGATAAGAAAATGGGATCATAGAAACTATCAAAGAATGAAGAATCTTACTTAGGAAAGAATCAAAATAATGTCATAAAAACATTCTACCTAGAAGTATACTATAAGGAAAAGTGATAATACATTGAATTATAAATTAAAGAAATTGAATGGTAGTGTATATGAGAGTGCTACTAATAGGGGTAACACTTAGAATAATCCATGTTGAAAATATAGACTTGATGCCACATTTCCAAATTAAATGCTAGTTATTTGGCCTGATGACTTGGAATGAATGAGGAAACATTAATATGGAAAATCATAGGCTAATTCAAGAGGAAATGAAAATATTTCAGTTGATAAATAAAAATTGGATGAGAGTTTGTAAGAAAAAGGTAAATCTTGTGTGAAAGATAATCTATGTTAGATATACAAGAAATATGGTTACATTACAAAAGGTTGTTTAACCTTATTTCAATAACATGAATTATTCATAAAGTGGTGTAATTATATATAAACTATGATAGTTATTAAGAAGAAAACATATCCACACAAATAATAAGAGGATCTGAAGAGAACCATGATTCCTTGCATAATGTATAACTTGACGTCATATGTGGAATAATGAAGACTGCAGAAAATAAAACCACTTGGATGAGAAAATAATCTCCATCATGTTGTTCATGTTAATTAAGTAAGGGGGATAAGCCTTATTCCCTTAAGTAATTATATATTGTATTTGTTCTTATAATTCATGTAACTGATGGTGAAACAATATCTCAGGTGGAGAACCTAAGAAGTAGTGAGTACTGTCAATTATTCATAGATGTGCTAAAGAAGTTACCATACATGAATGATTCATAAATTGATTTTAAATACTAATATGAGGGAGGATCATCCATGACGAAATTAGAGAATGTGATTTTCTATTTGGGGTATCTAGGATAAAAACGATTCCATCTCAGTTCAATCGTATTTCATGGTATTCTGAAGAACAACTGACTTAGATGATCTTCCATGGAGATGTGTGAAATTTTTCAAATATGGACTATCAAAAGATGAAAACCCATTCTGATGTATTCTCCATACTATAATTTTGTGAAATATTTCCAAATTTGATCGACCATTATGAAGATGATGATGATTTTTTTCCTTAAGGGCTAGAAAAAAGAATAAACTTCTAGAATTATTATTTCAATTAGTATCAAACGAAAATATTCTATATACTACATGAAGAACATTCCATTAGAAAAGATATGTATTTCTTAAATTTTTCTTCCTTGGTTATCAAAAATATAAAACATTTTAAAAAGTATATCAATTGAATTATTCAGTGGCATATAAAGAATTGAATACCCCCACGGTCACAACTAACAATTTCACATGATTTTTAATCCATTTTTAGTGACTAGAGGAGTTTCAAGTTGACTATTCTTGTAAAAATTCATATTGCATTTTTTTATTCCTTATATGAATTAATTTGAACAATCCTTGAAGATAATAATAAGAGTTATCATTTCATAAACTATCATTATCAGTTGCTAATGGACACATTTTTTTTCTAAATAGAATCCTTTTGTTTTCTGCCTCGAACATAGCTGAAGTAGACTTATAGTGAAATGATGGACGACACATTTTATTAGTATGGACTGATACCATTTATCCCATTAACATTGTATTTATTTTCCATATGGGGGATAGATATTAAAATTAATGTTCAAAAATTAAATGATAGAGGGAAGAAAATGCTCCACATATTGACACATTCATTTGGAATGATCTTTGAGTGTATTTCCAATAAATACACAGGGGAGTTGGGTGTGCCCACATTGTGTATGGATTGTATTTTTCATCAATTGATTGTCATTGGTTGTAAGTGGTGATCAATGATATATGAAGATATCGATTTTTCCAATATGATGAATTATTTTCAAGATTAATATAGATTTAATAAAGTCCCAATGTTGTGATATTCCAAGAAAACCTATGATTTTTTGAAGACTTTGAGTTTTTTGGCATTTCATGGAGTATTGTTATGGATTCATTTGATGAAATTGGATGTCATGGTTGAATAATTTTACTAGTGAATATTATTATAATTTTATGATTTTTATTTCACAAATTTCATTATATCAATGGAGAACTTTTCGCTCAAGCCTTATGAGTCAATAGGGGGTACAGGCGGTGCCAATCATATTCAGTTTTGATTGTAATGAAATATGATTTTGGAAGACTTGTAAGTTACAATAATTTATATTGAAAATATTATTATAATAATGTCAATTGATTAAAGGATAAATATTCATAGATATTGGTTTTAAGATATGACCACAAATCTGTTAGAGTGGTGTTATAGAAGTAGATTTTAATGTGGCACCATTTTTCCAGTTTTCTCCAAATATTTTGGTTCCAAATTTTGAGAATGGAAAGAAGTTTTTTTAAAAATGATGTTTTGAGAAGGTGTTAAGGAGTTTTGGAGAGTTTCTCCTAATTCATATTTCAATATCATAACATAAAAATAAGGAAAATGAAATAAGTGTGTTCACGTAAATGCAATGGTTCGCAAGTAGGAAGTGGTGCGGAAATAGTATATTGCGTGCAAGTAGGAAGTTGCCCACAAGTAGGATGTTGCCCGCAAGTATGATGTTGCTTGCAGGGTAAAATTACTATAAATAGGTGGCTACCCTGATCATTTTATATGATCAAATCATAAGGGAAAATATAATATTTAAATCATGCATGCAGTAGAGAGTGACACGCAAGCAGAAGTGGTGCGCAAGTTTCTGGTTGCGCGTAAGTAGTGAGTTTCACGTAAATAAGTGAGTTGCATGCAAGAAGTACTAACATAGTAGTAGGGAGCACAGTCAATGATTAGTGCATAAGTAGGGAGAAAAATATATTTTATGAGTCCATGAAAGTTGAAATTTTTTCACAAGTTGTGAGTTACACACATGTAGTATGTAATTTGTATGTTTTTTCATGAAAAATTTAAATTTGTCACCCAAAGTGAAAAAGGATGAACTCAAGGTACCCAAAGGTTTCAGGAAAGAAAATAGTTTCCTTCATGACAATTTTGAGATTCATGAGGGACCTTGAAGGAAAAAGAATACTCATACAGTCATCTGTTATTATTGAGTATTAAAGGAAGAGAATAAGATATTTTTTTCACTAATCCATATTATTGTGTGTCAATGAATAAGAATATAGTGGCTAATATATATATTTAGTTATTCAATACATATACATTATGATGATTCTATGTTGAGATAATATTAATTTATTTAATAATACCAATTTTTTTTATTCCATCAATAATAATAATAATAATAAATATCATTGTAGTTGTTTTTTCACTTAAGAATAATAGAAAAATAACAAAATAAGATCTAGTGAGAAAATTGATATCATCTGATTATAATTTGGGTCAGAGAGAATCCATTGTTCACTAGTCCACAACACATTCAAATTAATTTTACTAATAGAATAATAATATTGTGTAGTTATCATGTTTTTTATAGATTAATATGAGACGATTTTCTTTCATTCTAATGTGCATGTAACAAAGTTAAAGATAAGGTTGTTGAATTGAAAAGCACAACTGTGACATCAGAGACGACTCAACTGGTGGTGGGTATTCTTGGTGTTACATACCCTCATCAATAAGGATAAGACTGTTTAGGAGGGAAGTACATGGATACAACCATGTGCTGGAAAACATGTACTATTTTACTGTTTTCAATGTGATTTATGATTGTACGGGTATATCCTACTCATTGTAACCACACAAAAGGATTATTTAATAGTGGTTGTCTGGTTAGAATTATTTTCGAACATTCCATGTATTTAACTTCTCTTAGTGGGTAGTAAAACATGAAAAAATATCATGTGATATCTTTAATGCATTCATATACTTGCATGTGACAGGGAAACGAGAATAGGATAATCATTATCTTAACAGGTCTATGTGGTATAGGGATAAAAAACTGAAATTTGATTAAAAGGTGTCGAACACTGATTCACCCCACCCCCTCTTAATGTTAGGTGTATCCCAAACATGTCCTTACATTATCATCCACGAAGAGTACCAAAAATTAATCCATATACTAGTGGGAATAATGATAAATTATATCAATAAATAAAATTATTTCATTCATGATACCAAATTAAATAACCAAATACTCATAAAAGTCATATCTACTATATAAATCTATTTGTGGTATATCTTATTATAAGACATGAAACTGATAGAATCCACACCTCAAATCTATCCATGAGAAAACTGTCTCTTCTTAGATATGGTCTAAGATGTCATCTTTTAGATGTAATAGATATTGGTTCTCTCCTATTAGTAGTTTCAACCGGTTTTAATTTGCACAAATCTTGAGGGTTATATTTACCTTCAAGGCTACTGGACGAGGTGATTTTCATTAAGAATTATCATGTCATATGCAACCCATATCTTTAAAAACAATTATATTCTTCTTGTGTACCAAGATCTTAGTGGGTTTCATCCAATAAAGAATAATGGAAACTTGTTCCCCTCATAGAGAAAGATTAATGTTTAACTATACCTCTCTCAGAGGACGTAGCCAAAAAAAATTCATGAGGAAAGATGCCCTTGAAACGATCCACAACTGGATGGAATACTATATACCATATTCTGTAATCACTAATGATGATATTATCCATTTTGGTTTATATATTACATATAATCTGATTCCCATGTCTATCTTGACTCATCCAGAAATCCAATTCACCCTTATAGACATAGATACCGACCATATGTGATGTGAAGGAAAACCTATAGTGACAACCATCAATGTGAGCATGCCACAACTTTAATATGTCCTTTCCATGTATGACATTGAGAACATTCATCTGGAGGATAAATAGGTTTCCTATGATTTGTACCCACCCATATCAAGGGGGAACCCATTACACTATTGTACACTCTCTGATTAAAATCCCAACTGTGTGTTGAGAGTCGTTAACCAAATAAGAACTATATTTCAAGGCCTAGACAATCCATTTTTGTCACATATGTAATGGAATGTGAATCATATATATCAAATAAGATGGATAATAATGTTGAAAATACATGAAGAGTACATATAACTATAGAAGTCCCAACACTCTTCTCATTATGAGTAAGATTCACAGCATAGATATGTCTAGATCAGTGGTGCTAAGATATAACATGGCTACTCTAATTAGGTCCACTCTATTGGAATTGAATGTCCCAGTCATGGATACCTCAGCCAAAACCATCTACTTATGGTGAATGGATAATAATACTATATCAACCATCCAAGGTAGGTTTTTCTAATCCAATTCTAAAAGGAGAATGTAATATGGATCATCTCCAACTGGTAAAAGGTGGGATTTTCCTACAAAAATGTTGGTGATTCCCCAACGCATCACAACATCATCATTCAAAAAGATGTTCGGGAAAATATGGATTTTTAATTTCTTAGTTTCTTTCATAAGTGAAACAACATATAAATATCATTAGGTCTTATCTATATACTTGTTCCCTGGTGTACAAACATTAAACTATGCTTTTGGCTATATAAAGAACAACTTCCCTTTATCATCCTGAAACCTCCGTACCCAAACCATTGGGTACCCTTATATTCCACATTGTGATGAGGTCCAAATTCACTATCTTATAAATTTTGTTCATGTGAAATAAATTCACCCATTTTTATATGGAATATACAATCCCATCCATAAATCTCCTCACTATCATAAACTTATTACTGATAAGTATTTGTGTGAAGCACTGAAGATTGGTGAAAAGAGTCAAATATTATATCATAGACATATAACTCTACATTATGTGAATAAATTCTGTACCATGGTCTAGTATCATCATTTTAGGGAAGAATTAATCATTGGAGGCTATTTAGAAGTCCACTGATACCATAAATCAGTGATGACCAACCTAGATAGTCACATCCCACCATCGCTTGGTAGGATCACAAAGCAGGTAAGTTTCAAGCATTACCCACATATCAAGAAGCACCTATAGATTCTGGAATATCTATATTGTGGCCTTTATCCATGATTCATTATCCTAGGATCGATCCTCCATTGATAAGGTATGTGTATACTTCTTCATGAATTCTTGCATCAAATTTATATACTAGGGGAAAGTCATAAAGTTTCATGCATAGAATGCATCAACCGTTATAATATATTTTGTAACTAAGAATCTAAATGGAGAATACGAATAATAGAGGATTCTTTAAGTATCACTACTAGATGTAATTATGATGTCTCAGGCCCAACCACCTTCATAGCTTGATTATCACCACCTTCCTCGCCCAAGATCAATGACATTGTGGTGACATATATCTAAAATTTCCAAATGAACTCCTTAGAAAATATTCAACAACATATATGAAAAAGGATAATAAAAACAGATAGGTAAAAAAACTTCTTATATATGAGTCACACCTCCATTCATTATCTAAATTCTAGTCCTAGGTTTTAGTATGCAACACATAGTTCATAAGAGATACTGAATACTACCCACTACTAAGGTTGTGTTAGGGTCAACTTCTCACATCACTAAAAATGTCCCAATAAATGTAGTTTGAATTTATAGGTATGAAGGAAGAACCCATTACTTATAATCAAAATCCCCACTAAACTGTAACCATTTAATTTAATAATTTAAATACTTTATGTTCTTACACATTTATATCTATATATATTGGTCTAGTTAGTCTCATCACTGTATACAATCTATAATGGTCCATAATTATTATAACATGAAATTGCAACATCTTATAAGTGTGACATGATCCTTACATCCAGTATAAGGAGGTAATAGGTTATATAAAATGATTTTAATAAATGAATTATAATTCAAAATTTATATAATGAGATTCATAATATATTACAATTGAAATTCATGAAAGAAAATAAACATCTTTTTTATCCCATAAAACCAGTGGTTCATGACTCAAATATGACATAATTTCTTAATTAAGGTTCCAAAATCATGGGATACAAATAATCTTGTTTTAAATTTATCTATAAACATTAATTAATCCAATTATTATATCACTTAATTAAATTTTAGCACATTTCCTTGTAAACCCATCAAAGAACTTACATTATGCACAACAAATACATGTAATGAAAGAAATGAGATAAATCTTTATGTAATTTCATAATGCACAACATGTGAATTATAATGTTACAATAATGATGCATTAGATGATACCTCCTTGATGTACTAGTCCATAGAAAATTGATGTCCATTAAATTAATAATAACATAAATAATAAAAATTCCACAAAACATATATATCACCAAATTGTGAAACCATTGAAACTGTAATAGGACCTAAACAAAATAGCGGCATCGCAATACTAGAAATTAGGTGTTCCCCAATACATGGGAAATCTAAACCATGAAAAATCCTCATTACTAAATTTTGACAGGTTTCTAGATTCCTTTCAAATACCAAAATAAAATATAATATTAAAACCCAATAATACCAATTTGTAGCATCGAGGACCCACTTCTCTCATATGTAACAAAAATTTATTTGAAAGATGGAATTAAACACACCTCTTCATAGTCCAACGGTTTTTACAATTATCAATGGCCTAGGGTGTGTCAATGGGCATAATATTCCCTCATGTCAGAGTATATAATAGTTTTATACAATAATGGTAAACAACAGAAGATGTAAAAAGAAATAGTAGTAGAATCATAATTCATAAAACCAAAATAAATAGGGTAAAATAGAATCAATATCATATAAAAATCTTGCTCATGTCATGTGGTATACAAAATGGGGAATAAGGAAACATGGATATACATCATGCTATAAAAAAATACCAAAAGTCTGAAAACTGTCTCTACTAGAATCAGGAACAAAAGCCTAGTCCTCTAATTATATACTCCATACTTTGAATAACATCAAGAATCCATTTTTTCTTAAATGTATCCATAAGATCAGTTTTGGTGCCAACCGGTGTCCTGAGCATGCTGTGATATATACTCAGAAGGGGACCACAAAAATTTTCATGTTAAATCAATAAAATGCATATAAAACTAATATTGTGTATGTATAAATATGTAGGAAAATTAAAAAATGAAAATGGGTTAGATCATGTTCCTAGAGGACACAAAGATAACACAATACACTCTGGCCTAAGGTGATAAATCTCTAACAAAGTGTCCATATGTGTATATATGTGGATATATATATGATCTATATATGTAGTGAAATTTATAGGTATATATATAATACATTCTATAAACTGATACATAACTCATTAATCCTTGGATAGTAGTATATATATCATATAATGTTAAGGGACACCATGAGTAGGTGTCTCAAATTGTATGGGTCACTATTCCAGAGTATCATAGAGTTGTAATCTTTTGAAGGATATCAAATTTTATTAGGGACAGCGTGACCATATGTCACCTTAAATTAGGGATGCATACCCATATATCACATTTAATTATGGAATCAATATCCATATATAACATTTATTTTGGGACGCCATGGCGAGTTATCACATTCACATGGGATTCCAAGAATGTATATACCATTACCTTTCAGACTTCATGACCTGTCACCACATTTAAATGGGATTACATGCTTTTATGTCCCATTTACATGGGATTCCATGAGTATGTATCACATGTAGATGGTATTCCATACCAGAGTATCAAAAAAATTTAGGATAACTTGCTCTTAAATCACATTTATATAAAAATAAGGTTATTCATGCTCTAATTTATGCCAAATTTTGGTTTAACATTAATATAATGTGCTATTTGACCAATGGGTGTAACATTTATTTATAAGGATGTCATGTGAAGTGGTAATAACACTCACATTCCATTTAATTGCTATTATACTTTCAATTGGGTGGAAATCAACACAACATAGAAGGATTTTATTTCATGTAAACATTTAATAATTAATGCAAATCACATAAGAACACAGTAAATGGTGTCCCTTATCAAGGTGGTAGAACTCCACCCATATGCAAGGGTGTATGGAGAAATTCTAGCAAGGGTAGAATTTAGATGAAGGAAAATTCCAATTTAATGGAAATGCATGGAATGTTCAGAATTCATAATTATAGAGTATGCTATAAAAAAACTCATCTTTAGGTAAAAAAGGTACTATAGAACATACCATAGGTTGGAATATGAAACCTCATTCGTTATCTTCCTCGGATCCAAAGTACAAAGTAAAAAAATCATAAAAATAATAAAATACCATAAAAATAGGTCGTATTATCTCACACCAAAATTGAACTACATATGGGAGAATATTTGAATAAAGAAAGTAAGAGGATGAAATACATTTTGTTTACACATTAAATGTAACTAGAGGCAGTGAAATCAGACATCAGATGAAGAACCTAGATCAAGGACAATGTTGGAGGAAAAAGTAATACTCCCAGACCTGAGAGAGGATCTTCATGTGAGAGAGGAGGAAAAATATTGAACAACACATACGTAAAATTTAAGGGGAAATTTAATTTTAATGAATATTTTAGAGGTCAGTGGTTTTGCTGCATGGTTTTCCAAAACCTACCCCTAAATATGTGTTCCCACTAGTTATGGGTCCATAATTGTGCTACCCTAGAAACATAGTGGTGCCCTCTAAATCACTGTTATATATTATATTGAGTTTTATTTATCCATTAGTGTGTTCCTTGAGTTTCTGGGCACCAGGGGTCAAAACTAGGAGTTTTGTGGAGGCAGACCACGGAATACGTTTAGCGAATGGTTTTTCTAAACCTTGTGGAAACCATGTGAGGGGTGCTATAATATTTGTAAGTATGATTTAACATTGTTAAATAATGAGTTAATAAACATGGTGACACCCCATATAAAACATTGAAGCACTTTTTGGGTGGAAATAGGACCCACACATTGGGAGCATGGCTTTACTGATAGTGTGGTCAAACCATGTGACCATCTCTCTCTAATTATGAGTGTGAATTTACCACATTCATCTATCAATTTAATTATTATGGGTTATTTTTTCTATCCTAATGAATAATGATCCTCCTCCTTGGTCATGGATCTCTAAGCCTCTATCCTTTTTTGTTTTTCTCTTGGTCTTTTGGTTGTTTTTCATGATGTATAGTAATTTCAACATGATTCATTCTATTAATACTCTCATTAAGATTTTTTCATCAATTTTTATGGAGTTTTGGAACCCTAGAGGTGGTGTAATATGAATATTGTGTTTTTTGTGGGGTTTAGTTCTATTTTTCATTTCTTAGGTGTCTGAGTCACGGTTCTTCCTCTGGAAGTTGGTCTTTGTCCAAAGGGGTTATCTCTAGACTGAATCTAAGGTTGAAATCTCTATTTATGTACATTTTTTTTCTGGAATTCCATTAATTATTTCGTCACTATAGTTTTTTTTAAATTTCCATTTGTTTTATTTTTTTCATATATTTAATTCCATTTTTATGTTTTTCAGGAATTGATTTCAAAATTTTTGTGCATAAAGTGGGGTTTTCCAAATGAATGTGCCACATATTCCCACCAATAGTGTGATAAAATAGATATATGATATTTTATGAATTTATATTGATTTATAATGTGTCCTAGAAATGATTTTTAACTTGAAAATGTGTTTTTTTAATTGGGAATATTTTTAATGAATTTTTTTAAAGGTTGATTGTTTTTGGAACATAATTGTGGACAAGTTGGCATAGAGTAAGAAATTGGTAAACTAGGGTGTGAGAATGGGGTTTGATTAGGGTACCATCTGAGCCTTAATAAGGAATATTTTGTGGGAAAACATATTATTTTTTATGAATTTTTATGTGCTATATCAATGGGAGGATCATTCTAGGCTTCAATTTGGTTTCCAAGGGACCGAGAGGGACTTTTGGAAGGAAGTGTGACCTTCCTTTTTGGACCTAGTGAAGAAATTATAAGATTATATTTATTATCTATATAGAAAACATTATTAATAACTCATTATATGCATGATGATAAGATCCACAGGGTTAACATTAGTCATGTCCGATTTTTCTATATAATTTATAAATTCGATTAATGTCACATTGATGTGTTGAGATTGATTATGCAAATTTTTCATTTATATTTATATTATTATGTGATTTTTATTATTATTATCTCCATTATTATTCCTTCATGGTTATATTTATTATGTAATTCTTTATGGAGTTATTTATTTATTTAATTCATGTTGTGAAATTGTTTTGGACGACAGTATTTCTTATAATAGAAAACCATATTAATATTTCACAGTTTGTTGAAATTGGTTTCTTTTCATGTTTTTTTGAAATTTCTTATCAAAATAGTTTACTAGTTTTCATGGGTAAAATAATTAAATATATTAATGGTTCTATCCTAACAGGATTTATTCCTCTCACCCTAATTTTTCCATTTTTGGTGTTTATAGATTTTTTTTGCAAGAAATAGTTAAATGGCAAGGGAACTGTGTTCCAGGGTGGTTCTTCTTGAATACCTTCATATGGTGTTCTAGGGACAAGACATGATCTCATAGTGATAGACTCTTGTGGGGTCATTTTTCATATTTTTTACCCTTTCTTTTGAAAGTGTTTTCTTATATACCTTGTATATTCTATTTTATAGTTCTTTTATTATTAAGTATGTTTTTCTTTACGGTATATGTTTATATTTTATTGTCGAATCTAATAATCTTAGTGTGGGATTTACATTTTATGGATCTGTCATGCCGATTTACCTATCAAAAATCTTGTTCCTAATAAATAGTTTGTTATGCCTAGAGATCATCACCTAACTGTGGAAATCGAAGCACACATCACGACCTATGAAAGGACAACTTACGTGACAGGTTAGGTCAAGCATGGTTGATTTGTTTCAAAATGGTAATAGAGGAGGTTTTTATTTGGTAGTTAGTGCTAGTTTGGAACTAGGACTATTTGGACTCAGGATGTAGGAATTGGGGAGCTTTTATATTGTAATTATTCTTAATAGACCTCGAGTTTCCTTGTATAGTTAAATTTTTTTATCTTTTAAACCAGATTTTTGGTTGTTTTAGATTATATTTCATCTATTTTATTGATTGCTACTGTGTTATGGGATAAGATCAGGTGTAATTTTGTGTTTTTGGTTGAACCAGGGAGGACTGGAGGAGGTGTATAGTTAGTGTTCATTATTAGTTATAACTATGAACATCACATTCGTCCTTGAATCCATCTCCAATGACACCCACATGGTTGGAACATTGGTTTCCAAACTATGATGCAAAACCACGCAGTGTAGAAAACTCATCAAATATTCAATGTTTTTGGTTCCCTCCTTTATTAGGGTATCTTGTGATGTTAGTGATAATTTTTGTTACCCATAATGAGAGTTTATTTAAAATCATTTTTTTATTTAGAATTAAATTATTCTTGAATGTTCATGTGAATTGTGTCTTATAGACAATGCCTCCCATAAGGACCTTATCCTGAAATAGAGAGGGTGAAAGGGAAAGCACCAAATCAGTGAACTTCTTGTTGTTCCATATTTTTTGGAATCAAGGTTTTTTATAGTCCAATCCTTGTGTTGGGTTGGTTGTTAGGATAAGACACAGACCGTGGACCATGCTAAAAAAAATTAGGCATAATTTATCATTTTTATTGTGATAAGGGACCCAATGTGCCTGTGGAATTATTAAATCATATTGTGGGGATCCGTGAATTTTTTAAGACCCATGAGACTTACAGATTTGTATTTTCTACACAAGTACTAGAATAGTTGCAAAGGAAGTGGTTGGAGTCCATATAGATTTTCAGAAAGCATGAGGATCTCACATAGACCACATTCAAAGTGGTGTTAAATAATGAATTCTACTTGAATACCTTGAGAGTGGTGAATTATAGTGTATTACTAAAGCTTGATTGGGGTGATCATTCAATGACAGAGTATACCTCTTGATTTATTGACTTTTTCTTTATATATATTGATCTCCTCATGAATTATTATCTAAAGATTCGGGGTTTTGATATGGGCATTAGTCCATAAAAAAAATCTATGCTCATTATTCTATGTCTACTAACCAATTCATAGGTATATGATGATGTTGAAATAGAAGTATTAGATTTAACTACCAATATTGGACTCGGTGTTGTTCCTTCAATTAGTGCTGTACAATGTTCTTTTTCAAGATAGAAGCGGAATGAATGAGTTTTAGAGAGGTAATGGAAATATTGTCCATCTATCTTCAGGATCATCTCATGGGTTTTTTTATGGTTCATAGACTATTTTTCATTTATCATCACTGGATGAATGGAAAAACAATGACTAAATTCTCAATGAATCTATGGATGTGACACTGGTGTGGGTAGTCAGGGCATATCAAACACATTTTTCAGTTGTCTTGGCATGGGAGTAGTGTGAGATCCATTTTCTCCAAGGTCACTCGGGTGTAGTTAGAGAATTGGAATGGAGGAGGATCACATCCTTGTGGAAGGGTAGAATCTGACCATGGTAGGAATACTCAATGAAGGTATATGATAAGGAGACTTCATGTCTGATTTTACCTTATAGAGGAATCTGATTATATTCCATCCACTATTAGAGGAATGTTGTTTATTGCTTCTTCGATGAGATTAGATTTATTTGACACTAAAGAAACTATTTATTTCATATAATTTTAATTTACTGATTATATGGATATGTGGGATGAGATTATTCTATATTTCATGAGGATATTAACACCATTGGGTAGGATGAAATATCATATTTCGATATTCACTAAGTGGTGTGTTTTGGTAGTTGGCATTGATTCCATTTGTGGCTTCCATGTTCTATAACTTGACATAGTTTACCTCATTATCAGTTTGGATATATTGATCATATTCAAGGATCTTCACAACTATTATCTTCATAGGGTCAATATTTTTACTCTTTAGTGGACCAGTCACATATTTCACTATAAGTGGTGTTTATGTTCTTGGAGGGAGGGACCATTTGCTTCTATGTTGTGGTTGACCTCATATTGGATTTCCATGTTTCTTCTTAACATTTTTGAGTAAAATATTTGATGTTAACTTCTAGCAGTCATGGGAATTTACCCAGATGTGTTTCTAGACAACTTATCTATATTTCGGCCCCATCAAGAGATCATGTTTAGTATTAATATTCTCCCCAAGATGTGATTAATTCCCTTTCACTATTTTCAGATTTCTTTCTCCTAGTTATAGAATATAAAAGTTTTGTTAGAGGATATTGAGGGAAGGGTTTTATTCTCCTTAGATATTCAATTTGGGGTTCACCTATTCTATTTGAAAACTAGGTGGATTGTAGAATTTGATATTTCATATACAATTATTTGTTTAACTAGGACACAACACTACTGCACATATGGAATTTAAAAGCACTATAAAATTTAATGTACAGTGCTAAAAAGGTGTTGTTAATCTCAGAAAAGATAGAGGGGGGTTCTTTCTATCAGTGCTAAAAAATAACTGATAAAGACCCCTTTTAATAGCACTAAAAAACCACTGATAAATGCGTCATTTATCATCATTTATTTTCACCTATAAAAGTTAAAAAAACATTTAAAAAAATAATTGAAATCCTTCAATTTAGGGAGGAGTTTCAACAGCACTTGAAGACCCCTTCAATAGCACCCCCACCACCTCATCCTCCATGCCCAAGCCACCAACAGCCTTTAACAACGCTTAGCCCCATTTCCACCCATGTACGCGACCTGCCTCCCCTAGATTTGAACCCGAAACCTCTTGCAAGAATGCCTAAACCATTACCACTCTACCATATTTCATTTCATTCCATTTAATAATATATCTATCTATTTATATATATATATTTCGTTATATTTACTCTTATATTAATACATATTTTTATTAACATATATATATATATATATATATTTGTATATTAATATATATACATAGTTATATTTATATATATATATATCTGTAAATTAATATATATATATATATACATATGTAGTTGTATTTATATATTTTTGTATTTATTATTATATTAATATAAATTAATATCTATTTATTTATATATTTTTATATTTTTTATCTGTGTATTTATTCATATATTAATTATTATTTATAAGATTAGTTTTGAATTCATTTATAAAATATGCGTTTATATGTGTGTTTATAAAAAAATAAATAAATACATATATACGACATACACATGGACATATTTATATTATATGTGTATCTATAAAAATGATTATAAATTTTTATATATATCTACAAATATTATATATTAATATGTATATACAAATCATTAGAATATATAGATAATATATATCTTTTTGTCAATACAGACAGACACAAATATATATATATACACATACACGTTATATAGGAATATAAATAATCAAAGATTTCTATTTTAAATAAAATGGAGATAATTTTTTTATTATGATAAGAATTATATATTGAAAAATATCTATTATATTTAAATATGTTTAATTATTTATTTATAAAATTAAATTTTAATGTGCAAATATATAAAAAATATGTATATATTGTAAAATATTTTATTATAAATATTAATACATGATGAAAATTGATAAAATTTCAAATCCATAATATGAAAATGAATGTAATACATTGAAATAAATTCTTCCCCCCTAAAAAAGGGTAAACATACCCCCTTAAACAAGGCTGAAATTCCATCCAATGTTAAACAATTTTGGTATCTTGACTAAAAAATAATTTTTCTAGGCATTCTAGTCCTTTTTTGCTTCGAAAAATTTGAAATTAGGTTCCCATTGGTTACTAGCATGTATAAGGCATTACAAGATCTGATTTGATTTTCTTTAGAACTCAAACACACACTCTGATCAAGAGTTATGGTCATTTGAAATTTGACTTGCGTTTTCAACATATTTTAGATATTTTAATAATTTTTTATGATTTTTTTGTCTTGAAATTTTTAATAAATTATTATTAGTAAATTATTATTAGAATATTATTAATTAATAATTTGTTTAAGATGTTCTATAATTTATTTTCACGATATATATTATATTTTATGTGAAAATGTTTATTTATACATATATATAACATATTTAAAAAATATATTTTATATTTATATCAACATAAATATAATCATATATTTATATATCAATAAAATATTTTTTTATAAAATTTATTTACTTGAAATATACACTTTATCAGTGCTAGGAAAAAATGTTCATAAAATTCACCCTTTATCAGTGCTACTAAAAAAGTGATGATAAAGGGGGTTCCTTTATGAGCACTAAAAAAGGACTAATAATGAGGCAATTTTATCAATTACTTTTTAGAACTATAAAAAATAACCTTTATTAGGAATTTTGTATCACTAATAAAGGAATATCCTTTATTAGAACTTTTTTTTGCGCTATTAAAGGGTGGCACTGCGGAAACCCAGTTTTGTGGTAGTGCAGAAAATAATAAATACACATTGCCTAGGATTGATGATCAATTTGACCAGCTTAGAGGGGCCTATTGGTTTTTTCAAATCAACCTAAGTTTGAGGAACCTCTATTTGATGTTCAAAGAATATGATGTTGAATATATGGCTTTTCGAACCCAGTATGGAAATTTTGAGTACTTTGTAATCACAAATGTGCTTAGTACTACTCAAAATGATTTATTTGTCCAAACGAACAACATAATTCATTTATTTATGGAATCCTTTGATTTAATTTTATTATATGATATATTTGTGTATTTTGGGATGGAGGAGGAGCATAATGACCATAAAGAGGTTGTTTTGGGTGTTTGGAGTGAGCATCATCTATTTTCCAAATTTACCATGTTTTTGTACTGGATTAAGGATTCCAGGTTTATGGGTTATGTGATTTCTGATGTTGGATTTTTGTTTTATCCAAAGAATGTTCGAGCAGTCATTTCATGAGAGTAGACCAATAATGTGTTTGAGTTCCATATATTTTAGGGACTGGATGGGTATTATAGTCATTTGTTTCCTAAAATCTTCAGGATAGAATCTATCTTGATTGTTTCAGTTACGGAAGGGGGATGTTTTAGTTGGATGAGAAGTTACAGAGTAATTTTGATCATTTATAGACACATCTATCATCCATTCTTGTTCATGTTATTCTCAACACTAGGATATATTTTGCAGTATACGTTGATGCTTCCAGTGTGGGATTGGGGTGTGTTCTTAGGCAGGATGAACATTTTGTGGACCATAGAACACATTCTAAATACCCACATTAGAGTAATTAACCCACGCTTGACTTAGAATTTCCATATGTTATTAATGTTCTGAATACATGGATACATTAACACTTTAAGGAGTTTTTTATAGTTTATTCATATCATAATATACTAAAGAAAATTTTACTCATAGGAGCATGAACCTCAGACATATGAAATGAGTAGACTAATTTTAAACATTTTATTTCGAGCTAATGTATATCCCTGGAAGAAGACTATGGTATCCAATTCTTTGAGAATTAATATTCAAATAAAATATGTTTTGGAATCAATTGATTAGAGGGGTCTCGTATGATTAGTTTTTTATTTGAGACAATACTTTTAGGAAGATGGATGGTAGGTGTTCTTTTCCAGTGTTCATATTAAATAATCTCTTATCAATCATGTGAGGATATATTATGTATATTAACATTATTTAAAATATAATAGAAGTTCATTAAATGGTCGGGAGACCTCGGGGGATTTGTATCGACCTTATGATGGTTCTATAATCTTTCAAAAGTTTCTGTTTGTTCAATTGAGCCTAATATAGGAGGTGATACAGGAAGAACATAATTTTAGTTGGGTTTTTCACCCCAAGGTGACCAAAAAGTTTTATACCTTGAGAGGAAAATATTGGTTGTCCAGGATGAGACGTTCCATGGAAGAAATTTTGTATAGAATCTTGACCTGTCGAAGGATCAATGTTTAGCATTAGATAAAAGCAGAGTTATTGAAACTGTTTCCCAAAACCATTTTGGAAATAGGGTGAGATCTCGATGGACATTGTTATATGGACTCCTCATACTCTAAGTTGTAAATATGTCATATGGTTTATTGTTTATATTCTAATGAAATCATAAGGGACTCTACAAGGATTTAGGAACCTAGTTTAGATTGATAAATTAATATTACTAGTACGAAGATGGAAATTCCTATAGGACCATCTATAATCTTGAGAATAGTTTTCAATTATGTGTGCTTGATTCTAGTGATTCTTTATAGTGTAACCTTTATTGGATGAGTATTCATATAATAATTTATACCATTACATGATTAGGAAGGCCCCATTTGAGGCATTATATTGGTATAGGATGTAGTCTATTTTGTGATGGGATGAGGTTGCAGAGCATTCATTGGTTGTATCAAGCCCCATTAAGGTGATAGTTGAGACTATGTGGCTTATTCCCAAATAGTTAGATACATATCAATGTCATGATAAGTAATATTTCAATATATATTAGTGTATGTTTGTTTTTTAGGTTGGTGAATGAGTGTATCTCTTGGTATTAATATATATAGATCATCATCACTTGGAAAAATAGAGGAATCTTGATCCATGTTATTTAGGTTCATTTTAGGTTGTGGTGATTCTTTGGAAGGTGGAAAACATGATATATCTAACACTTAAAATGGCCATAGTCATGAGGTATTCAATGTCTCCATGTTGAATAGATATTGAACAAAACTGTGTCATGTGTTAGTAAGGGATGATTTGATGTTAGATCCTGATTCCAGTATTGTTGAGAAGATTGTTCGTATATTGAATGATTGGAATAAGGTTTTCCATAGGAAGGTGATACTTTTTGTGTATGTTTTCTTGCAATATGTTGGATACAACCATGGTATATGGGATCAAGAAGGCTATGTGTGAGATCTGTGGACTCACATTTTTTATTCCAGAAAATCACATGGAATTTATATTGGTAGAAATTGTAATGGTGTGGAGTTTGTGACACCCTCTATCTAAATTTTTATATATTATTTTGTGTTTTATTTATCCTTTTAGTGAATTCATAGAGTTCCCATGCACTGGTGGTTGAAACTGGTAGTTTGTTTGGAGATAGAATAGGCTCACGGTTAGCGTTGAATTTTTCTAAACTATGTGAAAATCATGTTGGAGTTGTTTTAGTTATGACATTGTTGTTTTATATGATTTAATTAAAGATTATAAAATAATATAAAAAACTATTAGAAACCATCTATTTGGTTTGGGTGTATGGTGTCACCCACATGGTTAGCATATAGCTTTCTTAATTATGTTCCCAAACAGTGTGACTCTATCCATCTCATTAAAAAGTGCGAATTTACCCTTTTTACATTATAATTACTTATGGTTGGGAGGTTTTATTTTCTTCTCACATATGTACAAATCCTCTTTATCCATTTATATCTCTCTATTTTACCAAGGTTTAATTTATCTTGGTTACTAGGTTTCTTGGATTGATGTTAAATGATTTATTCACGATTCTCTCTTCATTTCCCTTCTTTATGTTTTTTTAATCCATTTATATGGAATTATGGAACACTCAAGGTGGTTTTAGTAAAATCTAGGGTCCTTTATGGAGTTTTAGGTTTTATTTCTTATATAATAGGTTTATGAGTCTTGTTTTAACCTCTTTCGTGCGTTCATCATAAATGTTAATGAGAATTGGACTTCATCTGGGGTAGGTGTCTCTATTTAAGTGTTTTTTCCATGGAATACAATTAAAATTTTAATCACCTTTGTTTTTTGTTAAAATATTTATTTATATGATTTTTTCTTCGTTCAAATTCGTCTTTTGAAGTATTTCATGGATTGATTTTGAAATATTGGTGTTTAATTGGAGGATTTATAAATAGATGTATATCCTATTCCTTATAGGTGTTTGATAAAATTTATTTATGATTTTGGTTTATTTTGTTTATATTTTTAAATTTATTTACATTGTAAATGGTTTTTTTATAAAAGCGGGCCTGCTTGTTTGTGAAATGAATAGTGTTATAGATTGATTGATATGGGATATTGTTTGTGGATGTGTTTCTATAGTGTATCATGTGAGTTAACTAGGGTGTGATCGAGTGGTTTTCTCAAAGGACTATGTGATATTTCATAGGTACGAGCATGTGAGCTTCTATATTTATTTTTTTGAGTGGCCATGTACTTTTTCGGACGAAGGAGAGTGTGAGACTGTAATTTGGATTCCAAGGGACTAAGAGTGGATTTGGGTAGGAAGACAATGTGATATTCCTTATTGAGCATAGAGAAGACCTTATGAGCATCCATTTATTAAGTAGCTAGCATACTTGATTTCTCACTCATGATAGGCCAGATGGTTAGAGCCCCTAGATGTACATTACACATATGGGATTTTTTACCTGATTTATGTATTTGATTACTTTCAATTTGATGTGGTGAGATATATTTTTCACATTGTTCATTTAGATTTAAATAATTCTATGATATTGACTCTTATGGTCACCTTTTTTATGATGTTTTTCTTATGTTGATAATTTTATGCCTTGTGAATTTGTTTATTTATTTGATCCATATTTAAAAATTCACTGGGAAACCCATATTTTAAAAAACCCCAATGGAATTTCTAAACGTTTACTTGAAATATTTTTTTAAAAGGGTTTTTCTTTAAAATATATTTCTAACTAGATTATTTGTTTTCATGGATAAAATACTTGAATAGATTCATAGTGGTATCATACTAGGATTTGTTCATCCCTACCTTCTTGGGAACTTTTTTTAAATCTACTTATTTCATCTTGCAAGACATAGGTAAAGAAAAGGGAACCATGTTCTAGGGTGGATCTTCTTGATTACCATCATCTAGTGATTTGTGGAGGAGACATGGTCTAATAGGGATATACTCAAATTGCGTATTTTTGGTATTTTTACCATATAATTTAATTGGAATTTTTCAGATTCCATGCATATACCCATTTAGAGTTCTTTTCTTTTGATGTATGTTTTGGTTTATGTTATCAGTTTAATTTATTATACTGACTTTGATGATATAATTATGGTAATCCCATTTTTTGGGTGGTTTATAACAGTTTACATATGTAGAAATAATTTCCAATAGATACTATTTTATGTCTAGTTCCTGTCACCAATCGATGGTGATTGGGAATGGGAATCAAGCCATGTCATAGGATTAATCTAGTGATGATTTTGTTCGATGCGAGATGGATATTTACCCAATTGGTTTTCAAAAACTATGATGCCCCTTCTAGGTGATTGGAAACCCCTATACGGCCATGAAAAATGGTGTACATAGTTAAATGAACTAATATCCACATTGTGTTTTGTTGCATCACCCACATAGTTTTGTATCATTGTTAGCACTAACTATGAAACTCATTATATCTCTTAAAAATTAGGATCTCCAAGCTCCAAATGAGCCTCTAACCTTCCCAAACATCTCTCTTGCCTCATAACAAATTATTATAGTAATACTAGGGATTTTTACTATAAATTATGTATCCATAACTATATGAAAAATTTGAGAAATTACAATCTATTAATATAGAGAATAAAGGTTCAAATCAAGCTAATAACCTATATATGTGGATGAGAACACAGTTAGAATATATAAAAGATGATGTGAAATGGAAAATACTAAAGGTATGTGATAATAAAGAGTTATAACTTTTCCAATAAATCTATTTAAACCTTCATTTTCAAATAATATTAATATAAAGTATTAATTTGTCATAAAGATTGTGGAAATGAATAATTTGAAGCTGTAATTTTTTATTACTAAGGAAAAAGTGGCTGATATTTTCACTAAACCATTTCCAAATTATTTCTTTCAAAAATTGAGGTTAATAATTATAATTTAAAATGATTTCTACTAGGTCAATGGTATGTTGATTTTTCCACTCTATCATCTTATTATTTGAATTATTTATGTCAAAGGGGAAAAATTCAAAACATCAATCTCCTTATGCTTAGTAAATTACATTATTTATAATAAATCATAAATTCTAGATAGGGGGAATAATCCATTGATATATGTTTAACCATTTTTGGAGTGATCTACTATGTAGGGGGAATATATCTAAACATAGTTACTAAAATGAATTTTTTTTCGAGAACTCATGTGGGTATACCTATGCATGTGTGAACTATTTTAATAGTTTTTTTAATTCCATGTAGAAAATTTTTTAATATAGATTCCATGGATTAAATTTTCATGTTTTTGGAAGATCTAATGTGATTTATAAGTATTTATTTAAGAGGATGTTCTTCATCCGTAGATAAGTTGATGGATAATTTTTGTATTAATTAAACAATTAGTCATCCATTATCAGAAAAATTCTCATCTTGAATCATTTCAATATTTTTAATCAATAAAAACATGTTTCAAAATATAAAAATGTAATTCATTTTTTTGGCACATCATTAAATATATATTAATTATTCTTTTTCCCAATTCTGAATTTAGTCACGTAGGCATTAAATTATTTAATGAAGATTCATTGATAAGATTACTGAGTTAGATAGTCATTTATGTCCTTTAGTTTCCAAAAAAATAAAATTGGGGATATTTTTTATACCAAGAGATGTTTCAATATTTTTTAATACCATGGGATATTTTTGTGATCAAAATTATCCTCATGAACATAGAAATTATCAAGAGAAGAATATTTTGAGAAGTTTGAATAGAATGTGGTCTACTGTGATGTGTGTAATTTTTAATTCATAAATACTATTAAAATAAAATGTTAAAATGTAATCTAAATAAATTTTGTAATTTTTAACTTTTTTTATAATTATAGAGGATTTTTTGATCGAGTTGGATGAAATGTAGAATATTGAGTTAAAATAAAAAAAATTATGCATCTTCAATAAATTAAGGTAAATCCATTTAAGGGGAGGCTATGAAGATCAATTTTATGGGATCTAACATGTATAAGAATATATGAAAGGGATCAACATTTGTGCTTAATATAAGGTAATTAGACGTACTTTTTATAGTTCAGTTTAAGGGGATTTGTATTATTAAAGATATCCATGCCATGTTTTTATATCAATGTAAGATTAGTGGAAGACACATGTGGATCCATGTTATAGAAAAACAATAATGTACATGGATCCAACAACGATTCATAGGAAAAATGGTGTATGACATATGGAGAAAAATGCAAGGTGATCCATGTAAGCGGATTAATTCTTTCAATAAGATTCCACTTAAAATAAATAAATTTGTTATTTATAACAAATAATTATTAGTATGATGAAAAGATTGTTTGATCAATATTTTAAAATATAAAATGGTATTTTTGATTCATGAATCTGAAGAAAGAGGTGTCTAATTTGAATTAAGAGATTTTATGATGGTAAAATAAGTATTTGCTTATATAAATTCATATCCACAAATCTCCCAAGTTCATGATGGAACATAAATCTATATGAGAAAAAGTGAAGAATATAAATATAATTAAGAAAGATAATAACTTAACAAATAGTTTAAATAATTTTTTTTAATTTGATTTAGAAATTCAAATTCAAAAAAAAGTAGTGTGGGTAAGGTATTTTCTGTAATTAATTCTTGTTATGCATGTGACATGATAAAAAAAGTGTCTTATCTAAATAGAGATTATAAAGATTATTTTTTAGATAAAAACTATGAATAAGGGTTTTTTTGGAGCCTAAAATTTTAACAAGTTCCATACAACTCTACGGGTTAAATAATAAGAGGAAGTAGACGAACTATAGAAATAAAAATTTAAGTTGAATTTATTTTAACGCATTATTTTTGTTGAATTTTTTTTACATTATATCAATATGGGAAGCACTCAAACACATTAAAATGTTTTTTTATCTTTAGTACATGTATATTCCTTTCTCATTGGAACCTATATATTGATACCAGTGGGTACTCTATTCTTTGTGAAATCTATATCATTACAATTATTATACATTAATTTTAAAAGTTAGACCTTGTAAATTTTTTTTGCTCTTCATGTCACTGAGTATGGAATATATCTTATTTCACTTCAACTAGTGGCGAGGGTTATTTTAATAAAGATATTTATAAATAATTTAATCAATTATTCACAAACCCCAGTTATTTCCATGAATTTATTAGTTTTATGTAGTATATGTTTCTAAAATAATTTCTTTTAGATTTAATTAAACATGGGAAATAAATTTTTATAAATCATATGGTTTGAGTTCAAATATAGATAATTATAGAGTTATCTATTTCCTTGGATTTAATGTAATACAAATAATTAATGGAAATATAATCTATCATTCTAAATATACATTATATGTTCTAAAAGTAACTATAAATGAGGATTATAAATAAACGAAAACATTAGTTGCTACTAGGATGAAGTTTCAAAATGATAATTATGGAAAATAGGTAAAATTAATATAATAAAGGAATATTATCTATATCCTTAAATTCTTAATTGTTCTAATAACCAACACTAATAATCCAGTGTTCACCTCTTAATGTAATAATGTAACCCATAGAATGACAATTTATAATGTCGAAGGGGATACCAAAATATATTAAATAAATTTTAATTTTTTTGTTTATAGTGAAAAATTATAGAATATTTTATTGTGAAATATGGGTGTATATTGAAATGGTTTAGTAGGTAATAGAATATCAACACCCTATGGTTCATTATAACTTAGAGGATTATATATTATGTTCATGATAATTAAAAGGTATATCATATCATTAAAAACAATTATGGCCGAATTTATTTTTTTCAACTGATATTTCATGAAACATTTATGAATGAAATTTTAGTTATAAGATATGGAATATGAATTGAAGTCATTAATTAGAATAGACTTTGAAAATACAAGTAAAATAATTCATATAAAAAATATTCTCCATCACTAAATGATGAAGTGTAATGAACTTGGGAATTACTTTATAATGGATAATGTTGACAATGAGTTAGTAAAATTTGAATATGAGCATACAAAACTTCATATATTTGATATAATGAAAAAATACATTCCCAAGGAGGGATTTGGGAAAAAAATTTATGACTCTCATAGTCTGGAAGACTTCCCAAATGTAAGTAGTGAGGAAGTGAGATCCCCACTCCAATTTTTATGGTTCAAATTTCTCTATATTTTTATCACTATTATTTTCATTTTTTATCACAAAAGTTTTTCACCATTGGATTAATTGATAATATATGATATATTGTTCATGAAATATGGATATTTCTCAAACCCTCTAATAGGGTGAGTAATGTATATTAAGGGAGAGATCTCATCAATTAAATATTGTGTCAAACAGTGATATCAGTGTGGAAGTGAAGTTAGGGATATCTAGGTTTGAATGAATCAAGTTGAAACAGATTTATAAATGATGTGATTCATTGATAAAAAATGAATGTTACTCTGGCTTCACTACCCAAGATAGACTCATGCAGAGTTAGATGTTATTACTTCATAGAGTTAAAAATAAATAATAATTTTCTTTTTAGAATGTATGAAATAAATTTCAATTAGTTTTTTTAAGATGAATAAAAATATCCAATAAACCTAAAGGTATATAATATAAGGAAAATTACATCAAATAAATTTTTGGTATCTTTAGGTTATTTTTTTCCATGGAATGTTACTAATATTATAGAACAGGTGAATTTTGATGCACTTATGAGGAAATTGTTTCTAGAAAAGTTTAGAGTTATTCTTTATAGATAAAAAAATTGTTGATTCAAATAATAAATTTCAAAAAAATTGGTAAAAGATTAAATTTTAAAAAATAATTGTCATACCAAGGAACAGAAATTTTTAAAATTAATGATTTTCAAAATAGAATAGATAGCATATGGATGGATTTATTGAAGGATAATAAATTTCATAAATAAATATCATAAGGTATGAATTACATAAATGAATTCCATGAACTAATTCTATAATTTAATTTCATTGTAACCTAGTTTTTTTTGTGAAAGATAGGTGGTGATTTCCATTAACCATTAATGAAAATTATAATAAAATGTAGTAAATGGTTATTATTATGTGAAGGGAATTTTTCAAATAGCGAGAGTGTAATATTTTACTCAAAATAATTTTCGGGGAACTTTTTCTATTTAAAGGCTCCAAAATACTACATCATGAAATTAATAATGTATAAGAAAAGTTATTATAGTGGATAAATTTCATTGTTTGTGAAGAAGGTGGGTTCTAAAAATACATTTCATGGAATTTGGGATTATATAAATAAACCTCCAATAATTTAATTCATGGATATGTTATATTGGAATAATTATACCTTAAATATCATAAATGGTGAGTAAGAGTTCATGAAGAAAAATCATAGTCGGTATAATTTTTATATGTTCTTACAAGGAATGTAGTTTTTAAGGGGTCTTTAATGAATGATTTATGTGGACATACCCTGAAATTTAAAAGTAAAAACATTGTATTTGATAGCGTGTATGAAACACAACATGAATATCCTAATGGGATATAATATCCCATGAATTTAAAAAATATGAAATATTTGAAATAAATTTAAAATATTATATAAATTTAAATGCAAGAAATACTGGGTTAGCTTGCATTTCACACAAAAACAATTTTCTTCAATATCTTACATTACATGAAAGAAAAGTTTTACTGAACATAAATATATTATGAAAATGTTATTATTTAATATAATAATATATAACACAGCCATTAAATTAGTATTTCTGATTATTAGTAAATAATTTATGAAAATTTATGGTTTACACAAATATTAAATCAATTCCTTGATAATCAGTTTATTAAAAATTAATATATGAACCAACTGAATATAAAGAAAGTGTTTTTATTCTTACAAAGGTGTTGTATCATAAAAAAATAAATTCATTACTGTTTAATGGAGAACCAATTATAAATACAATTTTTTGATGTTTTAAAAATTTATTTTCAAAAAAAAACATCATATTTTGAAATATAGATTTTAAAATTATGTTATATTTAATTTTTAATTTTTTTCTGTGAGATTTCCTTTTTTGATGAATAGTGAAAAATAATGAATTTTAACTAAAAATTTATTTTTCAAATAATTTTTTATAAGGATAAATTACATGTTTATTATTTTTAAAGTCTAATTATATAAATTTTATATCAATTAATACAATTTATATTATTGGAGTCAATGTCAAAATGAAATTGAGTGTAAAAACATATCGAACTTCTGAAAATTTTACTTAAACCCCAACATTATCATCCTATGTTCTGGATTTAATTTAATTTAATTTCATCCACATCCATGATTGGAATTTGGATAAAAGTACTAAATTTTATATTCGGTATAATTTATAATTTCTAATAACTTAACATAGTTTTTTACAAAAAATATTAGTGAAAGTGATTAAAATTAATTACAATGACTAAGTGAGAAATTAGCTTAATAATGTACTACAACTTGAATTAATGGGAAAAATGTCCTATAAATATATAAAAAAGCCATTTTTTGTTTCAATTTGGACCAAGTATTATATTTTATCTAATATTTACCATTATTAGGTCCACTATTCATTAAAAAAGTGTGGGTGGAATTTTCTTTTAAAAAATTTACTAAAATGCCACTCCTTCTCCAATATAAAATGGTACTCAACCCTCCCACTTATTCCCAGATCTCAAGTGATTGGTATCACACACAAAATAATAAATTATTATCCCAAAATAACTCCCCTAAAGAAATAAGTATTGCCTTTTCATAAATCCGACCATGTAAGTCTATTGGTATAAATCAAAAGGTGTTACTCGAAAATGAGGTCACATTCATCAAAGATCACTTTAATTTTATTTATATCTCCACCTCCTAAAATATTATTATTCTTTGATTATATAATAATTTAGGTATCCAAAATATACTGAGTTGTTTTTATTATAATTTTTAAACCTAAATATTCCAAAACATCCATTATATTGGTAATGTACTTGCCGTTTATGTGTACGATAAACTACCACCGTGCCAAAGGATGTCGTTCATTTTTTCCATTACCACCTCTCATGGTTGGGAATTATGTTGAAAACTTATTTCAATATTATTTATATGATATTTATTATTTCATTTTTATTTTTTAATCTTTATATAAAAACTCCTTCATTCTTTCTAATTAGTGGTAATATGGTAACATTGTTTGTGGAAGTGTGGACTACTGCCTCTTCAAAGAGATGTGATTCGTTCACCCTAAAAATAGAATATATTTCTCTATGGTTTTAATAAAATAATATTAAATATAAGATAATAATATGATACATTAATGATAATATATATATATCACTAACTTTTTTAAATATTAAAAAGAAATGAAATTAGTGTTCCTGTGTACGTACGACCTACTGTGTCCCTGAACGATGTATTTTATTTATTATCAGAAAAAATTATGGATTATTTTAAATAAATATATAATTATTATATATGATAATTAAATCATGTTTTAAATTCTGGATATTATGAAATCATGATCTACTTAATAATAAGAAAAACAATAAGTCATCAAAAAACTAGTCCATTAACTCTCGAAATATTGAAGATATTGAATGATTATCAAGAAACTTGTGATAAGATTTTATAAGAATACTATATAAGATTTTATAGATATTATTTTGGTTATATTATAATATAGTGAAATTATTAAAACAATTATACCAGAGGTAAATATATTTTCACCCAGAAGGAAATGCAAGGTATGGGATTTTTATCTCACTTTTCAATTTTGGAGGCATACACCATTTTCACCCCATATTTCATTTTTGTGGTGTATGAATCACCATATTTTATTTCATATCGTGAATGAAATTATCTCCATGGTATTTAGATATTCATTTTAATGTATTTATTTCATGGGTATTATAATTTAATAGTTACCAAGTAATAATTGATTTAGTTTCCATTTCCATTCTTTGATACATATATTATTATTGTGCACATAATTTATTATATATGGTGTAAATAATTACACTTTTACATATAATAAAAATATTCATTAATTATTTATTATATTTTTAGTAAAAAATTTAATTATTTCATAAAAGGGGATTTGAATGAAGCGTTTCCAAGAGGAAAATAATTTCATAACCCAATTTCTTTTAATTGGGTTTGATTACATCCTCGGTATAGTTCATATTATAATATTATGTGTGTTATCACGTTTTAATATCTATAGTTGTATTTACACTAATATTATGAATATTTAAAATTCATAAAAAATTATTTATTAATTGATTATCACATCAATATTTTGGTCCTCTAGAAAGCTTATTCCACAACATCATATTGTTCGATATTGTTTACACTTGAATTACCATTTAAAAATATTATTGGGTAATAATTAAATAAACCCTTTCAATTTATTATCATTTTGTTACTTATGACTATTTTCATGTAATACTACCATTTTTTACTCTTTAGTACTAAATATATATATTTTTTTTTTTTAGAAAACACAACTTCATTTGTATATTTAGTCTGAGAACCTATTTTCTTCTAAAACCCATATTTTCTAAAAAGGTTTTCAAAAATGTCTTAATACAATAAAAATGATTTATTAAATACATTTTATCCCTTTTTTCTTTCAAAAATTGTTCCCAATGAATCTTCTTTTTATTTTCCAAAATTGACACATTTTAATCCAATCTACAATTCAAAAGGAATGTTCTTTTTTTACGTTATATGACATGTATGGATTTACTTGTTGTCATTTCTTTGAAGATTATTTTTCTTGGTTAGAAGTTTAAATGTTTATAGTAATTGTTTTTGAAATTTTATTCAGTGAAAATTATTTTTAATATATATTTCAAATTTAAAAGGTAATTTTCCTAAAAAATTTAAAAAATTATTTTCTTATAATTTCTATTCATCAACGGAAACAACCATTTATCTTATATATACAAGGATATATTATATTATTACCATCCTTATTATTCTTCTAGATGGATAATGATTTATTTATCCAAGGATAGTGCTGACATTCACTTCCTTGATTCGTTTTTTAGACCCCATGAAATATTAAATTTCCTATGATCATTGGACATTATATTTCTTCTAATTATAAATATTTTTTCATGGATATGTTTATTAAATAAACCATATATCAAGTTCACATATGATGTTTACTTTGACCATTATTTTATTATCTAAGGAAATATGGATAAATCATTATACCTTATTGAATATAGATATTCGATATGAATATTATCAATTAATTAAATCAATTACTCTATATATATAATGATTTCTAGAAGCTATGACAGGTTGGGCTATGAATTTATATAGCCCCTTGAAGCATTGAAATTTTCTCATGATATAAATTAGTTTCACAAATTAAATAGGTTTCTAAAAATGATTATAAACTATTCAGAGAAATGATCTTGATAGTATAGGTTTTCCTATACCTGAGATATGATGTTAGATAATTAATCATTGCCTTCGTTTAGATTTAGATATTTATTATCCATGATCTGTTAAAATGATAAAATTTATGGAATGATTTCATTGTCTTTTAATTTATTTAATGGAATGTGTTTTCATTTATTCATATTTATATGTTATTTTCTCACATCTTTCAAGTTTTAAAATTATTTTACACAATTATATACCTAATAAATCATAATACTCAAAAAATAAATGGTCAGACTTTTTATGAACCAAAATTGGGGTTTATGTCAATCTTGAATTTAAATCATCAAATAATTATTGACACTCAAGGATTAATAAAAATTCCACCACTATCATAATAATAGAAATAAAATTAAATGAACCCCAATAAGAATCCTTAACTAATCACTAAAAGTATCCTATTATACCCAGAAATCTAAGACAAGTAGAATGAAATGTAAGCCAATATAAATCCTCAACTAACCACTAAAATTAACTTATTATACCCTAGAGGATATGTATCTCAAAAATAATTAGTGGTTCTTAATATATAGATACCTTTACATTGTTGATATAAACTGAAATGCCTTGTTTAGAGACCACATATACAACGAACATGACTTCATAGATCTAGATTCTAAACATTGATAAATTTTAATAACTGAGGTAATAACGGAGAGTTCCTATGTAATTTCATGATTGATTCTCCTGATCATAATATTTTTAATACTGATATAACATTTCATCCCTGAATACAATGATTATGTAGTTGACAAATTAATATAATTAATAGTTCATAGAATCAATGAGTACTATTAGATCATTATTTTGGTTTAACTCCATCAATAGATGCTCTAAGTGAGAATAAAAACTTTTAAAAAAATCATTGGAATATCAGACTCCATTATACAGATCTAGTGATACCTTCAATTGAGGTCATTATTCAAAAATCCTCATACTCATTTTAATTGATCAATTTGTTCATAAAAATAGGGAAATGGGTATTTATTTTTGATAGTCACATAGTTAATCTTCTTGTTGGAAATACATAAAGGATGTATTCTATCTAACTATATAGTAAAAAATTAAATATATCAACCATGGAGAAACACTATGATAAAGGAAGCCCTTTCCTTCCAAATCATTCATATAGATTTTAAAATTATTTAGTTCACCTGGTTCAATAATAAATAATGGAAATGAAATCTACCACATATTTTAAAAATGATCAATAGAGAACTCAATGGCCCACCGAGAAGGTAACTCTGATATGTCATCTTGGAAAAAAGCATGAAATTCCTTGACTATAAGATTTATCTCACTCTGTAAAGTTATTTCATTGACCATAATCTAAAGATTTGTTACTTAGAAAATTATCCTAACAACCATGGAAATATGAGGTCCCACTCGACTATACCTTAGGATTCATTCTCCTTAGAATAACCAATATTTCCCATCAATAGAATTAAAGAATAAAATATAATGAAAAAGTAAATATGTTCATTATAAATGGTTATTTAATCAATCTTGATAATATTAATGAATATTTATATATTGAAGATATAGAATTCTTTTGATAAATATAACTCATATATAGTCAAAATAAATGATACTCATTGAAATATGAACACCTTTTTTCTCTAAGGTGTGTAGATATCTCCAGAATATATACCATTAGATCAAATAAAACATTCAATAATTCCATGATATAACAACAGTTAAAATAATGAAAATCACTAATATGAAATAAAATCTTCTCTATATATTTGATTAAAAACATATTAGTACCTCATACTACTATTAAATAGACCAATAATTACACAAAATAATTTCTATATAAATTAAAAATGACTCATTTTTTATGGTATTGAGGACTCACACCAATCTATAGTACATCCAGAAACTAAATCTATCCATAAAATGGTCTTCTTCTACCTCCAAGCATATATGGTCAAAATAACCATTTCTATTAAATCACTCATTTTCACTTCGGACCCCTTGGGATCTGAATAATCTATACTACTTCTTAATATGGTGTTTATCCTATCTAAATATAATAAGTCCCAAAAACCCCCATGTTTGAAATTTTAGGGGTTACACTTGGTAAGAATGATTCATATTCACAACATTTTCACATTGATGAGACACAATATGATTACTTCTCATTGGGGTGAAGGAAGATTAATATGATTTATGCTACGAGAATCCACTTCTTCTTATTCAAGATTCATCACTGTTATTCTTCTTCACTGGAAACCAAACTTCACTCGTATTCAATATAGAAGGAACATTGATCTTATCTTAAATCCTAACATACTCTATTTCCACCATGAAATCTAGATCGATTAACTACATATTGGTGGGAATATTCGATAACAATTTCTACGATGATATTTAATGTTTAATTACCATTTCCAACTTCCATAATTTCATCATTAAATTTACAGACCTTCTTATGTGTGAAATGAAGTAGTAATGTAAACCAATCACCATTATCTATAATTATTTCATTTCCTTACTAATTTTATATAAACTGATAATAAATTTACAAGGCAATTATATCAATATGGAACTACTATGAAAACATGAAATTAAATTCTTTACCCTGTTCATTACCATCTAACTAGGCTTAAACAATAGACTCCCACTATATCTAGTAAGGTCCTTAAACCATGAAAATAGCTTATTTTACCATAATGGATTCATGTGTCTTAATAAAAACAAACATTATTTCAATATTTTACACAAAAACCTCTTACTCATTTGGATGACTACTTTATCTAAATAAAAGAGGTTAATGGAAAATAAATTCATCAACATGATCCTTATCTAGACTCAAATAAAAAAGTATCCTTTATATTGAGTTAATAAGGGTCTTTATACTAGTTCCATAACCTAAATGGTTTACACCTCCTTATGACTAAGTCAGATTTACATTGTGTTTAGGCCAGGAAAGTTTATATCTTACTCTCATAAGAAAATTCTCAAGGGAGTCATTAAGGGGTAATGGTAATATAGGAATTTAAATAATAAAAAACTAAATTTATAAGATAATAAAATATCATCTTTTAAAGTGATACATAACCAATAAAAAATAATTATAATCATGAATATGCATTTAAATTATAGAAAACATGAAATTCACTATATTTCTCACTATGCATAGTTAGGACACAATTTATAGAAATCTATGTAGAAATGGGGTCTGTATCAATGTATGAAATGGATTAGAAACATGGTTTGGACACATAATTTTACAATCCACAAAAAAATCATGTGGGGAATATTTGAGATCTCATCAAGTTTGGGAATCATAGTTACTAAATGTTCTTCAGCTCGTGTGACCTCAGAATTCAATCAAATCAACTATTCTTCAAGAAAAAATTCTGCAATATCCCATATCAAAACAATAATAAATAAAATATACTCATTTACCAAAATACCACGGAAACCTAAGGCTCATTATGATTATTTCTAACTAGAAAATCACTCAAAACAAAATCCTCAAGCCTTTGTGATATTATCAATTGTCTGTCATAGAATTTCCAGATAATATAAATTAAAATTGTTCTCTGATGTAATTTTTTCATAAAATAATCATTGTATCCCTTTAACCAATTCATGATTTGGTCTATGATATTACCTAAATGGTATTTTTGATTCCCATGATCTTTCAACTATTGTCTAAGGAACAATGATAAATTTTTTAGAATAGTTTCATCTAATAAATCTATATTTCAAGGTATCAATCCAGATACCCAATATAAACCCTCAATATAATCATCACTCAAGAAACTAAGTATACATAACTGGGAAACATAAATAAAATTGAACAGGTTATAATTATAAAATATAACTCAAAATAACCCATAACAAAAAATATATCATGGAAATCATCTATTATAATAATACATAAAAAATATTTCAAGAGTATATATAAAATGCATTCAAAAGAATTCAAAACGGAAACGTGATGGTAATTTGTTAAGGTGTTACAATAGAGTAAGTCTACTATAATGAAAAAATAAAAAAATTACCAGTATTAACACATCCCATCTTCGTGAGAAATTACGTCTTTCTCCCACCTTATCATCTCCACGAATTCTGATTCCATATAATATAAACATCCACCACCTCTATGTAGTTCCTTGACATTACCTTTCTGAGTCAAAACATTTTACACATACATAAAAAGAATCTATATAGGGTTTGATCATAACATTCTATGTGATATCCTAATACATGTTCCATGAGAAAACTTTTTTATAATATCCATCCATTCTCTTTTGAGAAAAATTTTATAATATGAAATTTAATTTTTTATATAGTATAGTAACATGATGTAAGGAGATAGAAAAGATTTAATAAAAATATATACATGAATTTAAAGAGCCACCAAAATTTATATTTTTATCCAATCATTGTGAATATTCCACAGCCTCACTATGCGTAAGGAATTCATGGTTCCAGATATGTATTTACATCCAAAAAAGTGTCTCAAAATATATAAATTATTCTATTCATAGTTGCATACTAATCTATAAGTGTCTATACTATCCATAGAGGAATCCAAAAATGGAAGGAATAGGCTAGGTATAGTGGCACCATTCCCTAGAAATGAACTCTTCCTAATTTACCTACATATGAACCTAAGTTTCTCATAAAGAAAAATAATTATCAAAGAATTAAATATCATTTTCAAACCATTCAATGAAATGGGGTTTTTAAAGACATATATTTTATAAAATGTGGGGTTAGAATCATCAAATTACATTTTTTAAATGTAAATTTGAGACCACATTAGTAACTCACATAAATAGAGGAATTATATCAGTTCTCATGTATATCATATAATACCATTAAATAATTAAAAACATCATTATTAAGATTCAATCATATATTTTTCATCAAAGAAATTCATTATATCGAGACACTTACCTTAAAGCCTAGAAATTATTTTGGGATTGTGCCAAAAAATTAAAGAAGATTATGAAGGACCACAAGAAAGAAAATAATTCCATAAAATAAAAACCCTCTATTATTAAATTTGGACTACATGAACCCTTTGAAACAACATCCATATAGAAATAAGATAACTTTAGAGTATAAAGAGAGATATGTAAAAAGAAAGAGGAAAACTACTTACATGAAGGTTCCTTGATGATTAATAGTGAATAATACACATGTAATCAAGATGGTATAGGGTGAATTAATGGATTCATTTCCTAAAGTATGGAAAGTTAAAATACGGGAAAGATAATAAATAAGAGGTTAAATTGAATAGGTTTATAAGAGTACAAAATGGATTTTAATTTTTTAGTCAGTATGCATATATTTGTATCATAGTTTCGAAATCCTCGTCCCAAGAATGTGAAAAATAGTAAAATCCATTTCTCAAGCTCAAATTATTTCCTCAAAATGCATAATTGTCCCATATGTTTTCTTCTTGTTATGAAATAACTATACATATTTGACCTAATGTGAGGTTTCAAAACATGGTTTCTACAATGCTTTGTAAGATAAAACATCATGCTTTTCTTAACAATTCCCTAACTATGTTCCTCACCTAGTGAAGGTGTCAACCTTTGTATGATTGGATTTAAAGTTTAATACACTTCGTAGACCTATTGTTCCTAAACCTTTAAAACCCACCACTCCCTTAATTTCCAAAATTTTAATGTAATTTGACCAAGAATCAAGAAATATGGATAGAAATCAATAAATAATAAATTTCATAACTGAAAATCAAAATGTTGGAGTGACACTATATGAAATCTTTATATTATGGGTATATCCTCTTTCACTCACATTTATTTCCAATAATTTCATTGTTATAGACCCTATTTCTACTCCATATCACATCAAGGTAATTCAATGCACAAATAATTTTTTATTTTTGGAACTACATAATGTAAATTCACTAAATAACATTTCTTCCAACTATTTATTATTTATATAACAAAAACAATTCATTAACATAAGCATCATAATATAAATTATTCATTAAAAAATAATATTTTGGAAAGTGTGTTTTTCTGTACACTTTTTTATGAGTACCCTAAAAGACATTCCCTTGAGGAAAATGTAATCACATAGAATCATATCATTTAGTTTATTAATGACAACACAACAATATAATCAAAAAAATATTTAAGGTTATATATACTTTCTAATATTATCCATTTATTAACTTCACCTATCAATTAATTATTATATATCTATTATTCCATTTAATAATCTAGAAACTAAACAAAAATCCTAATTTTAATTTCCATTTACCTATGAAATATTAAAAAACATAGACCATTGACCTAGTTTTTCTTCCCATTCACTATGCTTGATTAATTTTCCAGGTAACTATTTCACAATAAAAGAAGTTACTAATAAGAACATCCAGAAATGCATCATCCTTATTATATAATCATACACATAGATCCCATATCACTAGAGACCCATTCCACTAATTCAAATTATTATTGTCCAAAACCATTAAAATTAACCTAGTATGTCAACTCTAGAACCAAGATAAATATGTTTCAGAACCTGATTGTCCAGGATCTGAACATTAGTAATTTTATTACTCATAAAAGTTCCATCAAATTCACTTACTATATAATTTAAAATTATATAAAATTGATTCAACTGGAATCTCAGTCATCTATACACTATCAAAGTCCCATAATATAATAGTTTGAACCTTATTCAAATCATCATTAATGGTTCCCTTGTGTGAATAAGAAGGGAATATCAACCTATAATTAACTTTCACTAAAAATAACATAAATTCACATAACCCCACCAATCACGAGTACTACATAATTTCCAATTATAAAAGGTTGGTTTTCCAAAAAAATATTATAGAATATATCATTAAAGAATCAAAATAAAAAATCAATATGTTTTCAAAAAAAATTAAATATATTATAGAAACTTTTGTTTAACTTTCATGGGAATAAAAATATTTAATCAAACACACAACTATAAAAACCCTATAATTGAGTACCCCATCTAATTTATAATCAATCCACAAATATGAAAAATATGAATTAAATAAATATTGATTTTTAGGTGATAATTTATTCATAACTTTTTGTTCATCATATACCAGCCAATATAAGAACCAACACATTGAAAAAGAATAGTCAATGAATAATCAATGGAAAACTCCATTGGGTCACATTAAAATAGAGCCCTCATACCTACATTCAAGTTTATTGAAATGAAACTTCATAGTAAATAAAGCCTAAAATAATATATATATCAAATAAATGGAATTTCATTGATTAAATCATTAATCCATGAGGTGATAAAAAATTATATACTGGATAACCTCTCTCAAAAAACTATTCCATACTGAAGGAATCATACCTTAAAAATTAAAATTTTCATCGGTCTAGGGAGTGCCTAACCCAACCAGTGGAGTTCCCACCACCATGTCATTGGGGGAGTACCTACCCAAACTGATGGATGACCCATTCACATTCCATTAGAGGATTACCTTCTTCAGATCATGGAAAACATCGGCCACAATATTTGGGGGAGTACCTACTTCTTCTGAGAGAGGACCCATGCCCCTATCATTAGAGGATCACCTAATCATTCTTATAGTATAATCATTCTGCAATCATCATGGGAGTAACTAACCCCATCTATCATATAATGGAATCAAGCATTATCAATGAAATAAGGAGGACTAATGGAGTATCAGATCTTATTAACAATAAATAAATCACACACATTATCAATGTTGGATTGATAAGGGCGTCCCCAACCATAGGCCTATACAAGATGATAATTTCCACCACGATACCCTACTATTATAGTTATTCTTGAATATTTCACCTGTAGATGTCTCAAGAGAATATCAATAGAAGTTTCTCTCTGAAAACTCACACTACATTGGGTAGTCCAGAAACTCATGTTATATGAACAAAGGTTTTATTATTCATACAGTTAATAAAATTCCATAAGATATCTTATATCATTTTCATATATTGAATTCACTAATACTAGGATTTCATATCATTAAAATAAAAATATATTGATCTCTATATGAAAATTTCTCCAATGTTATTATAAAATATGAAAAAATAATTAAATACATGATTCAACTAGTAGATTATCATATTCCTTTCATATTAATTCATCATAAAATACATCCCATATCAATTCAAAAATGTATAAAAACTAAACTAATATATCATAAAAAAAATTTCCCTACACTTCCTGTAACATGATTTGAAATACTCCTAACTGAAAATTTTTCCCTAGTACAAAAAATACTTTGATACCACACTAACAAGACTTGAATCACTAAAACCCCACTTGTTTCGTTATATTGGTTAATAATTACACCATAATCCTACATACAATACACGAATGGTTGGTCACTAAAGATAATAAATCATAACACACTATGGGAGGATTTATCCCATGAAAGTACAAAACATCCATACATATCCATACCTAGAAAATTTTTATAAATGAAAATGAATAAATAAGACTATATAAACAAATCCATACAAAAAACTACAACCCATAACAGTGTGATAGATAGATGCACAAAATTAAAGGCATAAACATGGGACCATTACCCTAAAATATTAATGATTATGTATGTATAATATACCATAATATTAAGCACTGTTTTACCATTTATAGAATGATATTTTCCCTCATGGGTACGTACAGCTTACCGTCTCCACGACACGATTAGATTCATCTTCGATGATCACCATTCAAGAATTTTAATAACAATATTTATATTGATTAAGTATGAGATTTATGAAATAATATTTCTACTGGAATAAGATATATTTATGTAGATTAATATATGTCGTTTACTAACTTCCATACTATACGATATAAAAACCGAAACAACATTCATGTGTACGTACGGACTACTGTCTCCATGAACACTGTTTCCATGTCATATATCAATCTATTATAAATATTTATATTCTTAATATATATGATATATAAATAATTTTTTATATTATGTAAGTATGTAAATCTTGATCTAAGTGATACGATCATGAATAACAAGTTTAAACATGTACGATAAAGAAAGAGATTATTACCCAAAATGTTACTTTAACATTGAAATTATTATTAAATGTGTAGTATAAAGTCATAAATGAATAATATATGATATCATAAATATTAATATTCTTCTAGTATAATTTAATAACATACTATGTTAATTAAATCGGAGGTTAAACGTACCCTCGACTAAAGGAAATAACAAGGTATGGTTTAATTTTACAATCACTTTATTTATCTGAGGTTGTTTATACGTAAGTATCTACTGAGACATCTTTATCAACCACATATTTGTTTTATAAAATTTTATTTCGATAAATTTTTTAATAATTCCTAAACTATGGGTTAAAGTTATTTATACCATTCATTAATTTTTATAAAATGTTTTTAAAGGAATCTTTCCATCATTTTCAAAACAAGGTAATTTATGACATTTTGAACAAATTAAGGAAAGAATGTTTTTTAACTTATATGGTGGGTGTGGATATGTTTTTCCATTATAACACCTTCAAATATTCCCTTAAAATCTTATAAGATTATTTTCAAAATAATTTTTTTATTTACTTTTAAATAATTTTAAAAGAGAATGAGATATTTCACTCAAATATTTTTTGGATTTATTTCTTCAATGTCAACATCCTTTGTTAGATTTTACTTTGTTTGAAGTTGATTTATTTTGATACAATATTCCATATTTTATTGATGGTTTTGTGATATGTTTGACTGTGGATGTGTTATTTTTATACCATTCATGTTTTATGGTTAATAAAGTGACATTTCGTATGCTAGTTTTAATAAGAATGTTTATATTATGTTTCATCCTTTTCATATGAGGAATGCATTGGTCTTAGTAAGTGGCGGGCATGGCCCGCTATAGCCCCTACATGCATCAGTAGGTCTCAAGAGACGAATTAGTGTCCTGGAACAAGACCTCGAAAAAAATTTATGTAGTCTTGGCACGAGGCCTTGACTATGTTGTTATGATGTCTGACATTATGAATTCCCTCATTATGAAATTAGTTATTTCATGGGATAATTAGACTAGTATAATATCCATGGGAATGTTTTTAAAATAATGTATGAATTTTTTGCCATATTATGTTCATGTTTATGTTAAAATGCCTACTGTTTTTATTATACATCTTGCCTTAAAATTTTATAGCTTCCACTAAATTATATACCCTTACAAAGAATCTAAGGTCACCACTTTCTTATGTTTTTATTCCCCAGGATTAAAAGAAGTGTATTATGATTGATATATAGGGTTATTATTGGGGAATATTGGAGTTCACAAAGGATTTTTTTGTCATTTTTATGTTGGAATGTGTAATGTAACAATCTTTTTTGTAATCTATTTTCCAAGACTGCAAAACAGAAGTGTCCTTCCGAATATGATTCCTTGTAGTCTTGCCAATGTATTGAAATAATGCACTAACCTGAGTAACTATGGTCAGGTAGTTAAAACATATACACTATAATATGAGATCCATCTCAACCATCCATAGACCAATCTCATTGTACCCACAACCAATAAAAAATGACAGCTATTCTTCTATAGTTTATGTGATTCTTCCTACCATAAGAGGGTCATTATTTTCTCCCCCACATAAAAAATTATTAGCCCCTATAGCTCATGATATATCCATCACTGTAGATAATGTGTGGTTATGTTCAACTATCTCAATCATGGGATCCAATAGAAAACATTGAACAACATCTGTTTTAGGATAACCAATAACATCATCCTCAAAATCTAATAAATGTTTCCCAAAAGAATGGTAAATGCATCATAGATCCAATTTTTCTCATCCAACCATTTGGCTTCCAAATAATTTCTTTTTGAGAATAACCTCACTATGATCTATCATCACATATGTGTCACTCATATAATGTGATGATCACTCATATTGTCAACCCCAGTCATCATGGACTCATGATGTAACAAAACGTTATAGGGGATACACCTATCATTCTCATACAACAACTTAGGATACCATGGTCATGGATATTTCATCAATTATATTGATTCTTAGAAATAATATGACTGATCATTGGTACAAAATCAAATGAAAAACATGCATACCTAGCACCGACTCACCACCACTAACGGAGACTATTCATGACAATCAATGTGGCCAATAATCCCAATTTTTATAACAAAGAATTATATAAAAAATAATCTTCTAACAGGTTCTTAAATGTGATCATACATTTACTCATACAAATTCAACAGGAAGACAATCTCTTACCACCCAATCTAACAACCAAAAACATTCCCCCATGAGTTGAATGCCATCAAATATTGGCTCACACACCTAACCCACCAACTATGATCATTATGCATGTCAGAATCTTCTAGAAGGGTTTCAGAATCCCACTCATCATATGGATAACTGAGTCATCTCCTACAACATATGCATTATTCCAAAACAAATAGGATATACCCAAACTCCCAATGTTCCACCCAAAATCACATCCAAACCCAAAAAAAAATCCATCCAACTGGTTTTCCCTTCTCACCTAACCATGATACCAATCATAAGAGATTCTCCATTTGCCTCCCCAACCCTCTAGTGGTGTCCACATAACCACATAGTTTTTTTGAGTTTATTTCAAAATAAAATAAATATTAGAAAAAATCATTCAGGTTATTATAGAAACCTTATGTAACTAAAATCCCAAAAACATTCCCTTAAATGGTCAATTTCCAAGTTATTTAATTTTTACAATCATCAACTATATGTCAGTATAAAACTATTTTATGATGTGGTTTTATAGTCAACACTATAGAATTCCATTCTATATAATCCACATGGCCTAACATAGAAAAACCTATTATGATAAAAAAATCGTAGTCCAGATAAGTATTGTTCCACAAATATTTACATAGTAAAATACCACATATGTTTTTTAAACGCCTTTATTCTTGAACATATCATGAACAAAATCAATCACACATAAGAAAAATTATCCCGTGTGAGTCCTATATTCTTTAAATGATGCATGTACACAATCCTCTTTCCAATAAGATAAGATCAAAAAAATGAATCATAAAATTTAATAAAAAAATCATATTTATTAAAAAAAATCAATCATAATAGTGAAGAATAATAATAGTAATCTCATTACTTTGGTAAACTAGACATCCATGAAGAAATATTTCTACAACACACTAGTTTGAGGTTCATCACCAGATCTGATGTGTCACCACTCTTTATCTACCATAACCCATATTATTAGAAAAATAAAAATACGCTCTAATATAGTTTTGTGACACTCCATCCTAGAGAATACACCTCGGTGCTCTAGGAGAGGTTTCATAGGAACTTAGTTATGCCTCCTTGTACTATAGAGGTTTTTGACTAACGATAAGGTGCTAAATCGTACGTGGGGATTATAGAGACCTAGACTTTTCTTAAAACACAATTACATAATTTTAAAGATAAAAAACATAATATTATTACACATAGAGGATCCAAAGGTTTAGTGTCTTGAGAAAACTATGACCATCCATAACAATTACAACATCAAGCATAAACATTTATGTAATTTCTTTTTCTCTAGCTTCTTATTGGAACTTGTCCTCTCCATAATACATGTTGCCACCTAAGGATATAAATCAAAAGGGGTGATCTGGAATCCTAGTAATAGGATAGATAAGAACAATATTTCATGGGGTGAGCATTATCATAACATTGGAAAAATATAATGAACATGAGAGGAATCATAAATATAAGACTTGAAATGTGGCAATGCATAAAAATGAAACATCATGTCTTAGTGGTTAACTACCACACATAATTGTGAACCAATATAGCATCATGTTCACACATAATTTCACATTTACTAATGAGATTCATTACTTTTCCCAATGCATTGAAGTTTTATATAATTCCAGGCGCACCTGTCACATTTAAACATTCATATTGCGCTATATAATTCCGAGCGCACCCTTCACATCATAACATTATCATTTATCATGCATGCAACAATGAACATATAACATAAATGAACATAACTAAACCATGAAAATTAATGGGTTTCATACCAAATGAACACATTCATAAACTTTGGGTTCCCAAAAGAAATAGGAAACAACATACTTGATACAAGAACCATCAACCTTGAATGAGAGGTAAAAGGTGAGTTCTTAAAAGAATAGTTCTTTTGGAAAAATTTTTGATTGAAATAAAGTTTAGTAGAAAAAATGTATATCCCAAAAAAGGTAAGATAATTATGAACAAATTATCTTTATGGAGTAACCATATCAAAAATGGAGTTAAATAGGGAGAACCCGAAGGATGAATGTTGGGTTCGATAATTTCCCCATTCCATGTACTTGAATACTTCCTTGTCTTTAATGTATTGTATAATGAAATTATATTCATTAATTAGAAATCCATAACCTTGTGTACATTAATATGGTTTATTATGTTTCCATTAAGTTAATTTATGTTCCTTTGGATGAGTTATAGCATTTAAAAACATTATTTGGGAATGTTTGTTTTTATGGTTTTCTTGAGTGGTTCACTTGTATTCTTAAATTGAAGTTTTGGTAGAACATTGGTAAACATCCAAAACAGATATTATATGTTATTAATGATATTATATGAGTTTTTATGATATTATAATGAATCAAATAAGATCCACTTGTATGAATCATTAGATAAAAATTAAATGATGATTATTTGGCTTAATTTGGGAGGTTTTTCGATCATAATGAACTTGTTTTATTTTATCACTTAGAAATATGATCATAAATTAGTTACAGATCTTTAAATAAAATATAATATATATAACATGTTCTGGTTCAACCATAAAAATGGTTTCATAACCCTATCTGAAGGTAGAAATGGAAGAAGAAAGCATGTCGTTCTTGAAGGTGAAAAATTAACACCTCATGAACAACATTCTCTTTAATAAAATAAAAGGAAGAGGGAAAGGGGGTTGGGTGATATAATATCACATTAGCATCATGAAATTCCAGTATATGTATAATTATAGAGTTGAAATACAAATCAGATGAAGATAGGTGGGGAGAGATCAAGAAATGAACTTGAACTTGAAAGGAAATTAATGGAGAAGAGGGAGAGAAATTAACTCTTGAATCCTTCCCTTGAGAACCTCCTTAAGGCCCTAAGAATGGTCTTTTGATGAGAACCTAAGCTTATAGACGTGGGTTAGGGGATAAATAAGGTCTTTGCGTAGAGTTTAAATAAGTCTTGGAGCTTGAGAGTTTTGAGGAAATGAGGGTGTGAAGGGTGGCTTTTATAGTGGAGGGGAGAGGGGTTTTCTTAATATAAAATTAATTAGTTTATTAATTTCCCCTAAGACAAGGAATAGTGAGTCTTGGATGACCAATGATAGTAATTTTATCATGTTATCCTGAAACATGTGGGCTTACATCATCATAGCATCATCGATGACTCAATTAATCAATTATTTAGCATTTATTGTAAATTATCATATTCTACTATTCATCAAAAATTCAAGTATCTCAGAAAAATCCCAAATATTTACCTCAACCATTTTTATACTTGTAGAATCCAAAAATTATGTCCATTTTTCAAAAATAATTTTCTAAATATTATTAATTTAATATTTAATTTAAATCATAATTTACTTAAAAATAGTTTTTAAGATAAATACTGATTTTAGAGTGCTTTCAAAAATTACGTAGGGTCTTATAAAATTATCTAAGAAATATAGGAAATCGATTTGATAAATAATGAATAAATTTTATTAAAATATATTTTACTATAAATTAATTAATTTTTTATATATAATTATTTATGTCTTACAAAATTCCAAAATGTTTACTAAGCTCAAATTGTCACTTTCTAAGATTTATAAATTTTATTTAATTATTCATGGGAAATGTTACTCTTATGTTGGATGATTTACTTTTCATAGGGTTCATCTTAAAATTCATAATGGTATGTTACTATTCCTAAGGGTACGTTACTATTCATTAAGAATTATTTTTGATTCATTATACTCCAAAAATCATCTTGAGAACAATCGTGTTTGTCAGATTTTTAAAAAATCCAAACAAAAAAGTGACAAACTTATGTTTCAAGGTTACTCATCACTTAGTAGTTCATTATGTTGTGTTTTCATGTTATTTTATGATAGAAATATAAGAAGGGAATTTCCATTGAAAAACATTGGTTCATTACATTCTTCCCCCCTTAAGAAATTTCACCCCCGAAATTTCACTTTACACAAACAGGTGAGGGTGTTTCTCCTTCATTGCCTCTTCTGGTTCCCAAGTTGCTTCCTCAAATTTATGGTTCCTCCACAATAATTTGACAAGATGGGTTTTCTTTTTTCCTAGAACCTTATCTCTCCGATCCAGAATCTTTACTGGCTACTTCTCATAGGATAGATCATATTCCAACTGCACCACCTCTGAGTTTAGTACATGTGAGGGGTATGGTATGTACTTATTCAGGTGTGATACATGAAACACATCATGAACATGAGCCATATTTGGTGTAAGTGTTGGACGATAGGCCACAGCTCCTATATGGTCAAGGATCTGAAAGGGGCCTATATACCTTGGGCATAACATCCCTTTCTTCCCGAATCTAATGAATCTCTTCCATGGAGATATTCAAAGGAAGACTTTATCTCCAACGTCAAACTCCAAGTCCCTTTGATGGTTGTCAACATAGCTCTTTTGCCGACTTTGAGCAGCTTTGATGTGTTTCTGGATGACTTGAACCTTCTCTGTCATCTTTGGAACAAGATTGGTTCCATGTAGATTTCTTTCTCCACCTTCATCCCAACAGGTTAGAGTTCTACATCTCTTTCCATACAAGAGCTTCATATGGATCCATCTGAATAATCGAGTGGAAGGTATTGTTAAATGAGAAATCAACCAATGGGAGACGATGATCCCAACTACCTTTGAATTGAAGAGAGTATCCTCTTACCATATCTTCAAGCATTTGAATAGTCCTTTTAGACTGGCCATCAGTTTGGGGGTGATAGGCCGTGATGAAATTTAATTCAGTACTCAAAGAATGTTAAAAAGATCATGCAGAACTTAGATGTGAACCTTGGATCTCGGGCGGAGACAATTTAGAGTGGAACAAAGTGCAGTCTCACAACTTCCTTCACATATATCTTCGCAATTTTTTCAAGGGAGATATCTTCACGAATAGCAATAAAATGGGTATACTTAGTGATTCGATCAACCACAACCCATATCGCATTATTTCCATTTGACGTGTTCGAGAGACCCGTGACAAAGTCCATAGTAACATTTTCCCATTTCCACATGGGTATAGGGAATGGATGCATCATACCCTAGGACTTTTCTTACTCAGATTTAACTTGCTCACATACCAAGAACCTTGATATATATTCCACAATTTCCTTCTTCATGTTATCCCACTAGAAGTGTTCTCTGAGATCACGGTACATCTTGCTACTCCGAGGATGGATGGATAATTTTGATCTATGTGTATTATCCATGTAGAGACCCGTATCTTGACATACATGGACATTACATTACTTTTGCGGAATACTTAGTACATAACAAAAAAACACACACAAGGATCGTAATAGTTTAGTGTCTTTGGAAACTCGGAACGTAATCTTCTAATCGTGGTGAAAGATCTTCAATATCTCCCATAAAGATCTTCCATTTTTTTTACCTAAAACCTTTCTTTATATCCTAGGGAAAAGAAAACATAAAAAGGGTGAGCTCAAATGCTCAGTAAGGGTATACAAAAGAAAAATCAATCACATCATATTAATAAGAACATAACTTTTGGAAATCTTAACCTGAAAAAGAGAGCATAATTTCATAACATGGGATAAATCATAGTAGTGAAATGAAATCCCAATAATCATAACCTAAAACATGAAACTTTGTGGCATTCACACATAATCATAGAGAATCATTTCTTGTTAGTCAAGACTCATTTCCAAGACTATCTTAGTGGACAAAGTCCCTTTCTGAATCGAGTAAACCTCATTTCAGTCCTGTTTCACTGAACCGGTATAACCAACCATTCCAGCCATGTCTATCTCATGAGATATAAAATCTTTACCCAGTGCATTGGAGGGAGATATAGGTCCAACCCATCTTATAATGAATCCTTTCTTATGTGTGCCACATAATCATAAACCATACATCATAGCGTAACCCATGTAATAAAAATGGGATTCTTAAACAACATGACATCATAAAACAATTCATATAAGATAAAGGAATTCATAACATAGTCAAACCAATGTAATAATAGGGATAAAAACAGAACCCTTTTATTATCTTAGATAGAAAATAATTTTGATAAAATACTTGAACTCCATTCTTGAGGAAAATATCCTTTCTACTTCAAAAACATTTTTCCTTTCATAACATGTCATACGACTTTAAAATAAAAGAAGTTGATTAAAAATAAACTTGAAAACTTGTAAAGGAAGTTTCTTGGAAATAATGTTTTAAAAATTAATTCATGCCGTATAAGTTAAAAAAACATTCTTCGTACTTTTGTCGGAAAAGTCAAAAAGTACCTCGTACGAAAAACGACAAAAGATTCCTTTAATATCTTTTACTAAAAACTCACCGAAGGGTAAAATAGGATTTAAACAATTGTAGGTGAATGAAAATAACATTACATATTGAGGAAACATGGATGTGGATGATAAAATACACCCCAGAAAATGCCAAAGTATAAACAATCTCGGATAAAAATGAGATTGTGATATTTCCCTTACCTTAGGTCTGATTTGCTTTGTACGTGTCCAAAGCTCCTGTATAATGGTTTAAATAATGTTATTGACTTATTCCAGAATCATAAATATTGATATGATATCATATATGGTCATATTCTTAGCTTCTTTTTAGTAATATTTCATTGTTACTTGTTACTCGGGTCTTTATTGCCTTTTGTTCTTATGCGTGTTTTGCCGAATAAATTCTTATTCTTCTTTTAAGGTTATATATACCTTATATCCAGAATGGTATTAGTGTAACATATATCATATTTATTCATTCAATTCATTTATATAATTACTATGTAATGATGATCATGTAGAACGAGTCGCATCACATCGTGGAGACGGTATTCCGTACGTACGCACGAGTGATGATATCGTTCATGTGATTGTGGAATTGTATTGGAGTACATATATATTATTTCAGTATCAATATTACTTTATAATAATCATAAATATTTACTCATTACACCATTATACCCATCCTTGTAAGGTGGTTGTGGAAAATAGATTACACCACGGCGTGGAGACGGTATTCCGTACGTACGCACACACGGTGATTTCATTTTTCCGTAGGATGGACAGAAGGTGAATTAGGGTTGTTTAATATTTATAATAACATATAAGTATGTAAGTAATACTGATGTTATTACTTTATCATGAAACAACTAAAGAAGAAGAAGTTGAAAAAGAAAGAAATTGAAAAGATCGGTAATGGATATTACCTCTTCTTTGGAACGCTTCTTTGAATCCTCCACTTAAGGAACTAATATTGGTCTTTGAAGAAGACCAGGACCTCTAGGATTATTCTAGAGAAGTGGAGAGGAGAAAATGGCAGGGGTTGGCCGAGATTGAGTGCTCAAATTGGTGTGAGGAGGAGGGGGGAGGAGGTGTCCTTTTATAAGGGAGGAGAGGGGCACCTTTGGAATTCTTAAAAATATTAATTTATAATAAATCTAACCCCACATAAAAACCTCCAAAAATGACTCATATTCGAAGATTAGATGAGATAGGGTTGTAATCTCATCAACCAACCAAATTTAGACATGTTTTGATCTTATTTTAAACCTTATCATTTTGATTTATCCTTATTTAATCTATTTAAGTTTATTTGTGGTAATAAAATTCTAAATTTTAAATTATAACAAATAATTACTTATTTGTTGTGAACTTTCCATAATTGTTTAATCTATAACATTATAGACCATATAAATATAAACTTATAATTTTTAAATATTTTTGTGATTTTTAAACAATTTTATAATATGTTATTTTTGTAAAATAACAAGTGTCAATTTTGACACTATTCATTTATTTGAATTTAAATAAAATATATACAGAAGATATGTTCGAACTAAAAGCTTTAATATATTAATAAAAGGTCATATGTATCTATAAAATTAGTTTATCACATTAAATAGTTCATATAATATTTATTTTATTATTTTTAAAACCATTTATTTGGTTTATCTCTTAATAAAATAATTACTAAATCATTTTTGTATAATTATTTAATATACTTATTTGTTGTATAAAAATTTAAAATAAAATCCTATGATAAAGATAAATATATTAACTTTCACAATAATACTTTTACTCGAATTTATCATCTTAAAATCACAATATTTAAATTTTTATATTTATTAAATTATGAAGGTGACAACTTTGGCATCATTTAAAATAAAATAATATAAGTGTCATAATTGCTTTTATAAGGCTCCAAATGGTCAAATATTCGACCATTGGATTCTTATGGTTTACATTTACATGTCCAATAATTTTTGGTTAGGTATTTGTGCATTTTATGGTCACTATTAGTTTAATAAAAACAATATTCTTGATTTTTCACTAGATAAACAATTTCTGCATCACTATTGTGTCATAATTAATGATAATTATTTAATCCCTAAAAATTATAAATAAATTTATATGATGTAGATAATTTCATTATCTTTCTGGAGACTATTCATGTTCGAAGTTTCATGAAGTTTATCACTAAATTAAAATTAATATACTTATAAGATTTAAGAGAGTGACATGTTGTCACTTTCTTTGGTTTTAATAATAATTAAGTTATTTTCATGGAAAAATGTCCATTAAATGATTCTAATCCGACCCTTAGGTGATATGGGTCGACGTTTAGTCAACCAATAGGATTTTGACATTTGTTAAGGTAATTTTAAAATATTATATTTACCCTTAATTACCCGATTTACCTTTAACTATGGTAAATAAAATTTACCGTAGTTACTATTCATAATTCCCAAAAATAAAAAGTAGCTTATTAACATAATTTGGACCCACTGATTCCAAATATGGAATCCATTTTTTAAAATTCAATACACAGAAGTTGCATAAATTAAATTAAAATTAATCCCGTTGTCGAATAAAAACGGGTTTTGTTTAAAACATTGCAAAAGATTGAATTGATTTAACCTACGAATTCAAGGTAAAATCAATGCTAATGACATACATTATATTAAATGGTAAAAATATATTCTATTTATACTTTAAAACCATTCAATATTATAATTTAACCACATAAGATATTATGATGAAAAAAGTTGTTTTTAATTAAAATATAGCGTGTTTTTACTATTCATTAAAATGTGAAAGTTACCAGAATAATATGAAAAATTTATCCAAAGTAAATTTTTATTTCTTGATTCCAAAGAAGAATTTTATTTTGTCAAATTGAACTTATAAACATGTCAAAAACCAGATTTAAAGTGCATGCGCCATCAAAAGGCGGCAAAACTGCATTTTTTTAAAAATACTTATTTTACCCGAAAAATTTATTTTGTTCTTATACCATGTTCTAGAAATGTGTAAGATGAATAATAATGTTATAAAATTCAAAATTTAGTTAATACTATTCATAACGGCTAGTTCATGAAAATATTATAATAATATAACATTGTTTATTAAAACCCGGTATTGCGTACAACACACGCTATCGAGGAAGGTCGTGAATGCGTGTAATGCAAGCCAAGTCAGGGTTGCGTGTTGTGAAAGAATCCTTCGTTGTTTCGTATAACAGAATCCAACCACATTTCATTTATACATTTAATATATATATATATATATATACTCAATGTTGCGTAGAATAACTATTTTCAAAATTGTGTGTAACACGGTCCAAGAATAGGGTTGCGTATACTGCAAGCTAATACGGTGTTGCGTATAGCGCAAGGTAATCTTGGTGTAGAATACAACATAAGACATTAATGAAATTAAAATAATATTTTTCATAAAATCTCGGGGTGTTACATTCTACCCCCCTTAAAATGAATTTCGCCCTTGAAATTCGTTGGGTTATAAATGGTTTACTATTTGAAAGTTTCTTTGATAGAAACCCACATCGTAAAAAGGAATACCAAAACTTATCTTTAAAAACAAAAGTATGAAACGTAACGGTTACCCAAATAAACTAATCACTGGGTTTCCACATAGGTGAAAATATGGATATGGAAGAGAAATCTAACCATCATGTTCTGATGGAGAGTGGTAGAGGACATGGCTATGGAAAAGCCAGTAATCACAAATCCATAGATTTGTGATGATATAAGTTACAATACGATTCATCAGGTATAAGATCACTAGGACAACATTTTTGGTTTTCAAGATCATTTCCCTAAAGTTGAAAATTTGAATTAGAATAAATACTTACTTCATTTTGGTACAATCTCACTGTTGTTCGTGCCTTGAACAATTTCCACTTCATCTCTTAAATAAATGAAGTTAAATTTGTTATTCATGAAGTGTTAGCAGATCATGTGATAGAATGACGGGTCATTCCATCTGTCTCAAAGAAAAGGTTAGCAAAAATTATATACATAAGTCGATCTATAGTGAGATTAGTCATATATGGTTCCTAAAATAGACTTATACTTCATAATCATACTGCTTAATATAATAAAACTAGTTTCCACTAAACAGGGACTTCCTGTAGGCCAGTGGTAGGCGATAAAAGCCAGTCGCACTTCGGTTGTGGGTTCGATTCCTATAGCCTTGTCCGACGCGATGGGCTGTTGTATGTCCTGTAGGTTGTCCTTTTTCTAAAACTATATTACCATAACATCCCATCAATAATATCGAAAAAACTTCTATCCTTAAACAATACTAACTTATGTCCAACATAATCCATTCCAATCTTTAGGCTTATCCATAATACTACAGTCCACTCTCATAACATAGTGAAAACGATTACTAGAGATTTAACACCATCTTCGATCCCCATATATCATATGATATGTTTTGTTGGTCACATTCCCAACATTCAAAGTCCTAAATCATGTATTCTCTTGAATACCTTAGTGAAAACATGAATGCAGTTAAAACATAACACCTTCCATATACCAAAATCCTCAAAATTCTATATACTCAAACCATGATATCACTTAGTCCTTATATCAATCATGAGCTCATGAATACTGTCAAACATTTCATTTTCTCCTTATCCCTTCATTATGGGCATATTATCTACTTTCCAAAATATTTTAATCACTTTTCATGGTTACCGGTACCTTAAAATTATTGAAAACCACAATAGACCAATACATAAATATTTCAATACACCATAAAAGTACCTCAACAACATTATTCTTGAATACCAATACATAAACACTTCAGTCCATCCACTTCAATGATTGTCCTGGAAGAAGTCCTTCCTTGATTTAGAAGTATCTTTTTAGGTCAGGGCATTGAGTTGGGTAATACCCATTTTCTCCACAAATAAGACATTGAACTCCATAACAGTCTGTCACTCTATGACCCTTTTCTCCACAAAGATAACATCGGTCCCTCCATTTGAGGTATTCCTCAAGGTTCTTCTTCCCTTCTTTAGAAATCTCAATCTTCATTTCTTTATGCTCCTCAACATGCGAACATGCATAATAGTTTATCTTCCTCTTCTTTGATGAATTAGTCATACCACTAAATTTCACCTTGTTAATCATATATCGCGATGACTGATTTGGCATAATCACTAGATATTTCTCTCTAGGAATTACACAATTTGTTTTCTCATAGTCACCAATTTGTCCATTGGATTCAATGTTAACCGAATTCCTTCTGGTTCCCTCCATTAACTAAAACACAAAAAGAATCTTGTGAGAGGAAAAAATCATGCTAGGGAAAACAACATAGTAAAGGGGGAGTACCCTCAATATCTAACATCTTAGGTTAAATTCTAAGATCGTTAGCGCAATTCTAGCACTATAACCAATACGTATACTTAACCTTAGAGACATCCCTAGACATACCATAGAAATATCTCTAGGGATCTCACTAAAGTTCTCGCATCCTAGTTTCCAAAGGTTGACTAAACCTTTCCTCTGATACCAACTGTAGAGACCCGTATCTTGACATACATGGACATTACATTACTTTTGCGGAATACTTAGTACATAACAAAAAAAACACACACACAAGGATCGTAATAGTTTAGTGTCTTTGGAAACTCGTAACGTAATCTTCTAATCGCGGTGAAAGATCTTCAATATCTCCCATAAAGATCTTCCCTTTTTTTACCTAAAACCTTTCTTTATATCCTTGGGAAATGAAAACATAAAAAGGGTGAGCTCAAATGCTCAGTAAGGGTATACAAAAGAAAAATCAATCACATCATATTCATAAGAATATAACTTTTGGAAATCTTAACCTGCAAAAGAGAGCATAATTTCATAACATGGGATAAATCATAGTAGTGAAATGAAATCCCAATAATCATAACTTAAAACATGAAACTTTTTGGCATTCACACATAATCATAGAGAATCATTTCTTGTTAGTCAAGACTCATTGCCAAGACTATCTTAGTGGACAAAGTCCCTTTCTGAATCGAGTAACCCTCGTTTCAGTCCTGTTTCACTGAACCGTTATAACCTACCAATCCAGCCATGTCTATCTCATGAGATATAAAATCTTTACCCAATGCATTGGAGGGAGATATAGGTCCAACCCATCTTATAATGAATCCTTTCTTATGTGTGCCACATAATCATAAACCACACATCATAGCGTAACCCATGTAATAAAAATGGAATTCTTAAACAACATGACATCATAAAACAATTCATATAAGATAAAGGAATTCATAACATAGTCAAACCAATGTAATAATAGGGATAAAAACAGAACCCTTTTATTATCTTAGATGGAAAATAATTTTGATAAAATACTTGAACTCCATTCTTGAGGAAAATATCCTTTCTACTTCAAAAACATTTTTCCTTTCATAACATGTCATACGACTTTAAAATAAAAGAAGTTGATTAAAAATAAACTTGAAAACTTGTAAAGGAAGTTTCTTGGAAATAATGTTTTAAAAATTCATTCATGCCGTATAAGTTAAAAAAAACATTCTTCGTACTTTTGTCGGAAATGTCAAAAAGTACCTCGTACGAAAAACGACAAAATATTCCTTTAATATCTTTTACTAAAAACTCACCGAAGGGTAAAATAGGATTTAAACAATTGTAGGTGAATGAAAATAACATTACATATTGAGGAAACATGGATGTGGATGATAAAATACACCCCAGTAAATGCCAAAGTATAAACAATCTCGGATAAAAATGAGATTGTGATATTTCCCTTACCTTAGGTCCGATTTGCTTTTTACGTGTCCGAAGCTCCTGTATAATGGTTTAAATAATGTTATTGACTTATTCCAGAATCATAAATATTGATATGATATCATATATGGTCATATTCTTAGCTTCTTGTTAGTAATATTTCATTGTTACTTGTTACTCGGGTTCTTTATTGCCTTTTGTTCTTATGCGTGTTTTGCCAAATAAATTCTTATTCCTATTTTAAGGTTATAGATACCTTATATCCATAATGGTATTAGTGTAACATATATCATATTTATTCATTCAATTCATCTATATAATTACTATGTAATGATGATCATGTAGAACGAGTCGCATCACATCGTGGAGACGGTATTCCGTACGTACGCACGAGTGATGATATCGTTCCTATGATCGTGGAATTGTATTGAAGTACATATATATTATTTCAGTATCAATATTACTTTATCATAATCATAAATAGTTACTCATTACACCATTATACCCATCCTTGTAAGGTGGTTGTGGAAAATAGATTACACCACGGCGTGGAGACGGTATTCCGTACGTACGCACGCGCGGGGATTTCATTTTTCCGTAGGATGGAAAGAAGGTGAATTAGGGTTGTTTCATATTTATAATAACATATCAGTATGTACGTAATACTGATGTTATTACTTTATCATGAAACAACTAAAGAAAAAGAAGTTGAAAAAGAAAGAAATTGAAAAGATCGGTAATGGATATTACCTCTTCTTTGGAACGCTTCTTTGAATCCTCCACTTAGGGAACTAATATTGGTATTTGAAGAAGACCAGGACCTCTAGGATTATTCTAGGGAAGTGGAGAGGAGAAAATTGCAGGGGTTGGCCGAGCTTGAGTGCTCAAATTGGTGTGAGGAGGAGGGGGGAGGAGGTGTCCTTTTATAAGGGAGGAGAGGGGCACCTTTGGAATTCTTAAAAATATTAATTTATAATAAATCTAACCCCACATAAAAACCTCCAAAAATGACTCATATTCGAAGATTAGATGAGATAGGGTTGTAATCTCATGAACCAATCAAATTTAGACATGTTTGGATCTTATTTTAAACCTTATCATTTTGATTTATCCTTATTTAATCTATTTATGTTTATTTGTGGTAATAAAATTCTAAATTTTAAATTATAACAAATAATTACTTATTTGTTGTGAATTGTCCATAATTTTTTACTCTATAACATTATAGACCATATAAATATAAACTTATAATTTTTAAATATTTTTGTGATTTTTAAACAATTTTATAATATGTTATTTTTGTAAAATAACAATAGTGTCAATTTTGACACTATTCATTTATTTGAATTTAACTAAAATATATACAGAAGATATGTTCGAACTAAAAGCTTTAATATATTAATAAAATGTCATATGTATCTATAAAATTAGTGTATCACATTAAATAGTTCATATAATATTTATTTTATTATTTTTAAAATCACTTATTTGGTTTATCTCTTAAAAAAATAATTACTACATCATTTTTGTATAATTATTTAATATACTTATTTGTTGTATAAAAATTTAAAATAAAATCCTATGATGAATATAAATATATTAACTTTCACAATAATACTTTTACTCGAATTTATCATCTTAAAATCACAATATTTAAATTTTTATATTTATTAAATTATGAAGGTGACAACTTTGGCATCATTTAAAATAAAATAATATAAGTGTCATAATCGCTTTTATAAGGCTCCAAATGGTCAAATATTCTACCATTGGATGCTTATGGTTTACATTTACATGGACAATAAGTTTTGGTTAGGTATTTGTGCATTTTATGGTCACTATTAGTTTAATAAAAACAATATTCTTGATTTTTTACTAGATAAACAATTTCTGCATCACTATTGTGTCATAATTAATGATAATTATTTAATCCCTAAAAATTATAAATAAATTTATATGATGTAGATAATTTCATTATCGTTCTAGAGACTATTCATGTTCGAAGTTTCATGAAGTTTATCACTAAATTAAAATTAATATACTTATAAGATTTAAGAGAGTGACATGTTGTCACTTTCTTTGGTTTAAATAATAATTAAGTTATTTTCATGGGAAAATGTCCATTAAATGATTCTAATCCGACCCTTAGGTGATATGGGTCGACTCTTAGTCATCCAATAGGATTTTGACATTTGTTAGGGTAATTTTAAAATATTATATTTACCCTTAATTACCCGATTTACCTTTAACTATGGTAAATAAAATTTACCGCAGTTACTATTCATAATTCCCAAAAATAAAAAGAATCTTATTAACATAATTTGGACCCACTGATTCCAAATATGGAATCCATTTTTTAAAATTAAATACACAGAAGTTGCAGAAATTAAATTAAAATTAATCCCGTTGTCGAATAAAAATGGGTTTTTGTTTAAAACATTGCAAAAGATTGAATTGATTTAACCTACGAATTCAAGGTAAAATCAATGCTAATGACATACATTATATTAAATGGTAAAAATATATTCTATTTATACTTTAAAACCATTCAATATTATAATTTAACCACATAAGATATTATGATGAAAAAAGTTGTTTTTAATTAAAATATAGCGTGTTTTTACTATTCATTAAAATGTGAAAGTTACCAGAATAATATGAAAAATTTATCCAAAGTAAATTTTTATTTCATGATTCCAAAGAAGAATTTTATTTTGTCAAATTGAACTTATAAACATGTCAAAAACTAGATTTAAAGTGGGTGCGCCATCAAAAGGCGGCAAAACTGCATTTTTTGAAAAGTACTTATTTTACCTGAAAATTTTATTTTGTTCTTATACCATGTTCTAGAAATGTGTAAGATGAATAATAATGTTATAAAATTAAAAATTTAGTTAATACTATTCATAACTGCTAGTTGATGAAAATATTATAATAATATAACATTGTTTATTAAAACCCGGTATTGCGTACAACACACGCTATCGAGGAAGGTCGTGATTGCGTGTAATGCAAGCCAAGTCAGGGTTGCGTGTTGTGAAATAATCCTTCGTTGTTTCGTATAACAGAATCCAACCATATTTCATTTATACATTTAATATATATATATATATACTCAATGTTGCGTAGAATAACTATTTTCAAAATTGTGTGTAACACGGTCCAAGAATAGGGTTGCGTATACTGCAAGCTAATACGGTGTTGTGTATAGCGCAAGGTAATCTTGGTGTAGAATAAAACATAAGACATTAATGAAATTAAAATAATATTTTTCATAAAATCTCGGGGTGTTACATTCTACCCCCCTTAAAATGAATTTCGCCCTCGAAATTCGTCGGGGTTATAAATGGTTTACTATTTGAAAGTTTCTTTGATAGTAACCCACATCGTAAAAAGGAATACCAAAACTTATCTTTAAAAACAAAAGTATGAAACGTAACGGTTACCCAAATAAACTAATCACTGGGTTTCCACATAGGTGAAAATATGGATATGGAAGAGAAATCTAGCCATCATGTTCTGATGGAGAGTGGTAGAGGACATGGCTATGGAAAAGCCAGTAATCACAAATCCATAGATTTGTGATGATATAAGGTACAATCCGATTCATCAGGTATAAGATCACTAGGACAACATTTTTGGTTTTCAACATCATTTCCCTAAAGTTGAAAATTTGAATTAGAATAAATACTTACTTCATTTTGGTACAATCTCACTGTTGTTCGTGCCTTGAACAATTTCCACTTCATCTCTTAAATAAATGAAGTTAAATTTGTTATTCATGAAGTGTTAGCAGATCATGTGATAGAATGACGGGTCATTCCATCTGTCTCAAACAAAAGGTTAGCAAAAATTATATACATAAGTCGATCTATAGTGAGATTAATCATATATGGTTCCTAAAATAGACTTATACTTCATATATCATACTGCTTAATATAATAAAACTAGTTTCCACTAAACAGGGACTTCCTGTAGGCCAGTGGTAGGCGATAAAGGCCAGTCGCACTTCGGTTGTGGGTTCGATTCCTACAGCCTTGTCCGACGCGATGGGCTATCGCCTGTCCTGCAGGTTGTCCTTTTTCTAAAACTATATTACCATAACATCCCATCAATAATATCGAAAAAACTTCTATCCTTAAACAATACTAACTTATGTCCAACATAATCCATTCCAATCTTTAGTCTTATCCATAATACTGCAGTCCACTCTCATAACATAGTGAAAACGATTACCAGAGATTTAACACCATCGTCGATCCCCATATATCATAAGATATGTTTTGTTGGTCACATTCCAAACATTCAAAGTCCTTAATCATGTATTCTCTTGAATACCTTAGTGAAAACATGAATGCAGTTAAAACATAACACCTTCCATATACCAAAATCCTCAAAATTCTATATACTCAAACCATGATATCACTTAGTCCTTATATCAATCATGAGCTCATGAATACTGTCAAACATTTCATTTTCTCCTTATCCCTTCATTATGGGCATATTATCTACTTTCCAAAATATTTTAATCACTTTTCATGGTTACCGGTACCTTAAAATTATTGAAAACCACAATAGACCAATACATAAATATTTCAATAAACCATAAAAGTACCTCAACAACATTATTCTTGAATACCAATCCATAAACACTTCAGTCCATCCACTTCAATGATTGTCCTGGATGAAGTCCTTCCTTGATTTAGAAGTTTATTTTTAGGTCAGGGCATTGAGTTGGGTAATGCCCATTTTCTCCACAAATAAGACATTGAACTCCATAACAGTCTGTCACTCTATGACCCTTTTCTCCACACAGATAACATCGGTCCCTCCATTTGAGGTATTCTTCAAGGTTCTTCTTCCCTTCTTTAGAAATCTCAATCTTCCTTTCTTTATGCTCCTCAACATGCGAACATGCATAATAGTTTATCTTCCTCTTCTTTGATGAATTAGTCATACCACTAAATTTCACCTTGTTAATCATATATCGCGATGAATGATTTGGCATAATCACAAGATCTTTCTCTCTAGGAATTACACAATTTTTTTTCTCATAGTCACCAATTTGTCCATTGGATTCAATGTTAACCGAATTCCTTCTGGTTCCCTCCATTAACTAAAACACAAAAAGAATCTTGTGAGAGGAAAAAATCAAGCTAGGGAAAACAACATAGTAAAGGGGGAGTACCCTCAATATCTAACATCTTAGGTTAATTTCTAAGATCGTTAGCGCAATTCTAGCACTATAACCTATACGTATACATAACCTTAGAGACATCCCTAGACATACCATAGAAATATCTCTAGGGATCTCACTAAAGTTCTCGCATCCTAGTTTCTAAAGGTTGACTAAACCTTTCCTCTGATACCAACTGTAGGGACCCGTATCTTGACATACATGGACATTACATTACTTTTGCGGAATACTTAGTACATAACAAAAAAACACACACACAATGATCGTAATAGTTTAGTGTCTTTGGAAACTCGGAACGTAATCTTCTAATCGTGGTGAAAGATCTTCAATATCTCCCATTAAGATCTTCCTTTTTTTTACCTAAAACCTTTCTTTATATCCTGGGGAAAAGAAAACATAAAAAGGGTGAGCTCAAATGCTCAGTAAGGGTATACAAACGAAAAATCAATCACATCATATTCATAAGAACATAACTTTTGGAAATCTTAACCTGCAAAAGAGAGCATAATTTCATAACATGGGATAAATCATAGTAGTGAAATGAAATCCCAATAATCATAACTTAAAAAATGAAACTTTTTGGCATTCACACATAATCATAGATAATCATTTCTTGTTAGTCAAGACTCATTTCCAAGACTATCTTAGTGGACAAAGTCCCTTTCTGAATCGAGTAACCCTCGTTTCAGTCCTGTTTCACTGAACCGGTATAACCTACCATTCCAGACATGTCTATCTCATGAGATATAAAATCTTTACCCAATGCATTGGAGGGAGATATAGGTCCAACCCATCTTATAATGAATCCTTTCTTATGTGTGCCACATAATCATAATCCATACATCATAGCGTAACCCATGTAATAAAAATGGGATTCTTAAACAACATGACATCATAAAAAAATTCATATAAGATAAAGTAATTCATAACATAGTCAAACCAATGTAATAATAGGGATAAAAACAGAGCCCTTTTATTATCTTAGATGGAAAATAATTTTGATAAAATACTTGAACTCCATTCTTGAGGAAAATATCCTTTATACTTCAAAAACATTTTTTCTTTCATAACATGTCATACGACTTTAAAATAAAAGAAGTTTATTAAAATTAAACTTGAAAACTTGTAAAGTAAGTATCTTGGAAACAATGTTTTAAAAATTCATTCATGCCGTATAAGTTAAAAAAACATTCTTCGTACTTTTGTCGGAAAAGTCAAAAAGTACCTCGTACGAAAAACGACAAAAGATTCCTTTAATATCTTTTTCTAAAAACTCACCGAAGGGTAAAATAGGATTTAAACAATTGTAGGTGAATTAAAATAACATTACATATTGAGGAAACATGGATGTGGATGATAAAATACACCCCAGTAAATGCCAAAGTATAAACAATCTCGGATAAAAATGAGATTGTGATATTTCCCTTACCTTAGGTCCGATTTGCTTTGTACGTGTCCGAAGCTCCTATATAATGGTTTAAATAATGTTATTGACTTATTCCTGAATCATAAATATTGATATGATATCATATATGGTCATATTCTTAGCTTCTTGTTAGTAATATTTCATTGTTACTTGTTACTCGGGTCTTTATTGCCTTTTGTTCTTATGCGTGTTTTGCCGAATAAATTCTTATTCTTCTTTTAAGGTTATAGATACCTTATGTCCAGAATGGTATTAGTGTAACATATATCATATTTATTCATTCAATTCATTCATATAATTACTATGTAATGATGATCATGTAGAACGAGTCGCATCACATCGTGGAGACGGTATTCCGTACGTACGCACGAGTGATGATATCGTTCCTATGATCGTGGAATTGTATTGGAGTACATATATATTATTTCAGTATCAATATTACTTTATAATAATCATAAATAGTTACTAATTACACCATTATACCCATCCTTGTAAGGTGGTTTTGGAAAATATATTACACCACGGCGTGGAGACGGTATTCCGTACGTACGCACGCACGGTGATTTCATTTTTCCGTAGGATGGACAGAAGGTGAATTAGGGTTGTTTCATATTTATAATAACATATCATTATGTAAGTAATACTGATGTTATTACTTTATCATGAAACAACTAAAGAAGAAGAAGTTTAAAAAGAAAGAAATTGAAAAGATCGGTAATGGATATTACCTCTTCTTTGGAACGCTTCTTTGAATCCTCCACTTAGGGAACTAATATTGGTCTTTGAAGAAGACCAGGACCACTAGGATTATTCTAGGGAAGTGTAGAGGAGAAAATGGCAGGGGTTGGCCGAGCTTGAGTGCTCAAATTGGTGTGAGGAGGAGGGGGGAGGAGGTGTCCTTTTATAAGGGAGGAGAGGGGCACCTTTGGAATTCTTAAAAATATTAATTTATAATAAATCTAACCCCACATAAAAACCTCCAAAAATGACTCATATTAGAATATTAGATGAGATAGGGTTGTAATCTCATCAACCAATCAAATTTATACATGTTTGGATCTTATTTTAAACTTTATCATTTTGATTTATCCTTATTTAATCTATTTAAGTTTATTTGTGGTAATAAAATTCTAAATTTTAAATTATAACAAATAATTACTTATTTGTTGTGAATTTTCCATAATTGTTTACTCTATAACATTATAGACCATATAAATATAAACTTATAATTTTTAAATATTTTTGTGATTTTTAAACAATTTTATAATATGTTATTTTTGTAAAATAACAATAGTGTCAATTTTGACACTATTCATTTATTTGAATTTAAATAAAATATATACAGAAGATATGTTCGAACTAAAAGCTTTAATATATTAATAAAAGGTCATATGTATCTATAAAATTAGTGTATCACATTAAATAGTTCATATAATATTTATTTTATTATTTTTAAAACCATTTATTTGGTTTATCTCTTAATAAAATAATTACTACATCATTTTTGTATAATTATTTAATATACTTATTTTTTGTATAAAATTTTAAAATAAAATCCTATGATGAATATAAATATATTAACTTTCACAATAATACTTTTACTCGAATTTATCATCTTAAAATCACAATATTTATATTTTTATATTTATTAAATTATGAAGGTGACAACTTTGGCATCATTTAAAATAAAATAATATAAGTGTCATAATCGCTTTTATAAGGCTCCAAATGGTCAAATATTCGACCATTGGATTATTATGGTTTACATTTACATGTCCAATAAGTTTTGGTTAGGTATTTGTGCATTTTATGGTCACTATTAGTTTAATAAAAACAATATTCTTGATTTTTCACTAGATAAACAATTTCTGCATCACTATTGTGTCATACTTAATGATAATTATTTAATCCCTAAAAATTATAAATAAATTTATATGATGTATATAATTTCATTATCTTTCTGGAGACTATTCATGTTTGAAGTTTCATGAAGTTTATCACTAAATTAAAATTAATATACTTATAAGATTTAAGAGAGTGACATGTTGTCACTTTCTTTGGTTTTAATAATAATTAAGTTATTTTCATGGACAAATGTCCATTAAATGATTCTAATCCGACCCTTAGGTGATATGGGTCGACTTTTAGTCATAAAATAGGATTTTGACATTTGTTAGGGTAATTTTAAAATATTATATTTACCCTTAATTACACGATTTACCTTTAACTATGGTAAATAAAATTTACCGTAGTTACTATTCATAATTCCCAAAAATAAAAAGTAGCTTGTTAACATAATTTGGACCCACTGATTCCAAATATGGAATCCATTTTTTAAAATTCAATACACAGAAGTTTCAGAAGTTAAATTAAAATTAATCTCGTTGTCGAATAAAAACGGGTTTTTGTTTAAAACATTGCAAAAGATTGAATTGATTTAACCTACGAATTCAAGGTAAAATCAATGCTAATGACATACATTATATTAAATCGTAAAAATATATTCTATTTATAGTTTAAAACCATTCAATATTATAATTTAACCACATAAGATATTATGATGAAAAAAGTTGTTTTTAATTAAAATATAGCGTGTTTTTACTATTCATTAAAATGTGAAAGTTACCAGAATAATATGAAAAATTTATCCAAAGTAAATTTTTATTTCTTGATTCCAAAGAAGAATTTTATTTTGTCAAATTGAACTTATAAACATGTCAAAAACCAGATTTAAAGTGGGTGCGCCATCAAAAGGCGGCAAAACTGCATTTTTTGAAAAATACTTATTTTACCCGAAAAATTTATTTTGTTCTTATACCATGTTCTAGAAATGTGTAAGATGAATAATAATGTTATAAAATTAAAAATTTGGTTAATACTATTCATAACGGCTAGTTCATGACAATATTATAATAATATAACATTGTTTATTAAAACTCGGTATTGCGTACAACACACGCTATCGAGGAAGGTCGTGATTGCGTGTAATGCAAGCCAAGTCAGGGTTGCGTGTTGTGAAAGAATATTTCGTTGTTTCCTATAACAGAATCCAACCATATTTCATTTATACATTTAATATATATATATATATATATATACTCAATGTTGCGTAGAATAACTATTTTCAAAATTGTGTGTAACACGGTCCAAGAATAGGGTTGCGTATACTGCAAGCTAATACGGTGTTGCGTATAGCACAAGGTAATCTTGGTGTAGAATACAACATAAGACATTAATGAAATTAAAATAATATTTTTCATAAAATCTTGGGGTGTTACAATCCAATAGCTCCTTTTTTATCCCTGGTGATGAAGGCACACAATGCCACGTTCCAAATCAAATCACACCATCATTGTCGATATGGAACTCTAGAAGCATCCCTTCCATTACTACATTCACCTTCTTTTGTGACTCCACATCATCCCTTTGTAATTCCTTAATCTTCTCCTGGATGGACAATTGCACAATCATTTGGGCAAGGTAGGATGTATCCCCTACCCTTATGATATCCAAATCCATCCTCTGAATATCTAAGAAGATAGGTATTTCTCAATCCGCAACATGGATAGAGTCGCAGGTTCTTTTCTGCTTAGAGCATCATCTACCTTGTTCGCCTTTCAAGGATGATAGTGAATTGAGAAATCTTAATCCTTGATTAGCTCTAACCATCTCCTTTGATGCATGTTGAGATCCTTTTGTGTGAATATATACTTTAGGCTCTTGTGGTCAGTTTATATGTCACACTTCTCGCTATAAAGGTAGTGCCTCTAGATTTTCATGGAAAAAATCACGGCTGCCAGCTCAAGATCATGCTTCGAGTAGTTCTTCTCAGGGATCTTCAACTATCGTGAGGTGTAGGCTATCACATTATCATTTTTTATGAGTACAAAACTCAATAATATTTTTGAAGCATAACTGTATATCACAAAACGTTTTCCACTTTTTGGTAGTGTGAGTACAGGTGTAGTGATCAGCCTTCTCTTTAGCTCCTTGAAGCTTCCCTCACACTATTCGGTCCAGATATACTTTACCCCTTTCCTTGTTAACTTAGTTAGCGGGCTTGAAAATCCTGAGAAGTTTCTCACAAAATTTCGGTATTACCCAGCTAATCCAAGAAAACTACGGATTTCTGTGACACTAGATGGCCTGGGCCATTCCTCAATCGCCTTTCTCTTTGAAGGATCTATAGAAATTCCCTCACTTGTGATCACGTGCCCCATGACCATGACTTTCTTCATCCAAAAGTCACACTTTATGAACTTGGCGTACAACTTATCCTTTCTTAATGTTTCCAACAAACGTCTTAGATGTTCTTCATGTTTCCCCTTGTTCTTAGAGTTGATGAGAATATCATCGATAAACACTACCAAATTTTTTTTGAGGCAATGTCTAAAGACTCTATTCATCAAATCCATGACGATTTTTGGGGCATTAGTAAGTCCGAGGGGCATCACCAAAAACTCATAGTGCCCATACCTTGTACGAACTGTAGTCTTATGAATATTTTCCCTTTTCACCTTTACTTGATAATATCCAGAACGAAGATCCACCTTTGAGAAGTATTGAGCTCCTCTAAACTAATCGAACAAGTCATCAATCCTTGGAATATGATACTTGTTCATTATGGTGATATTGTTGAGTTCTTAATAATCGATACACAGTCACATTGTTCCATCCCTCTTCTTCACAAAAAGCACTAGTGCACCCCATGGTGATGCACTAGGATGTATTAAACCTTTGTCTAGATGCTCTTGTAGCTTCTTCTTTAACTCCTCCAGTTCGATAGGAGCCATCCTATAGCGACATTTTGAGATTAGAGTGGCTCCACGCATTATTTCAATTGAGAACTCTACCTCATCATCCAGGGGAATTCCGGGTAACTCTTTGAAAAATACATCTTTGTATTCCCTCACAAGGGGCATATCCTCAAGGTTGGAACTTTCCTTCGACTCAACCATATGGGCAAGGTATGATTTTTCATAGAGAATCAATAACCACACCATTGAAGGATTTTTCAAAGGAGATTCATGATCTTACTTGCATTCTTAGAGGAGCATGGGATGGTTCGGAATATGAAAATATATTTTCTTTTCCTAACAGTTGATATGTGCTCTATATAACGAGAGACAATCTATTCCCATTATAGCATCAAATTCTACCAAGGTAAGTATTACGAGTCTTTCCGGAAGAATCTTCCCATATACTCCAACAGTAGAAGACTCAAACACTTGGGTTGCAATTATTGCACCACTCGGTGTTTTTACAGATATCTATACTTCATGGTTTCGGGGATTCGATTCTATAGTTCTAGAAAAATTGCAAGATATAAAGGAATGTGTAGAACCAGAATCAAATAAGACTTTTTCCATTCTTGAGTGAATAGGAAGTGTACCTTGTACGACTTCATTATCATGATCCACCTCCGCAGTAGTGATGGAATAATCCTTCCCTTGTTCCTTTGGATTTGGTGGCTGCTGACGCTTATTACCCTCAAGAGCTTGAGGTTTAGTGTATAGGTTTGCATAGTGCCATAGCTTTTTACTGTTGTATCATTGAACCATGAGTGGTTCTCTCCTTTAATCTGCTACATTCTCCTACCTTTTCATGTCTTTTTGACACTCTTGAGAATGGTGTCCGTCTTTCCAACACTTTAAGAATTTCCCCGTCCCTTTTAGGTAGTTCCCATTGTGCAACTTCCCGCATTTTTTGGCATGTGGGTCATTGATTTTTCTTCCCACCTTTGTCATTAGATCCACCATCTTGAAACTCCATCTTTATTATCCTATCACTATAGCCATGGGACTATTCTAAAAACTCCATCTCCACTTTGAGAGCACACCAAAAAACTTCTTCATAACTCCCAATTTCTAGAATTGCAAGATCCTTTCAAAGGTGTGGTTTGAATCCACTAAATATTCTATCAATTTTCCAATCATTACTGATAACAAAACCCGAAGCGTACCTTTCGAGCCTTGTGAAATTTTCTTCATAGGTTGTGACAGACTTTCTTTCTTTTTTCTTGAACTCTATAAATTCTCTCTCCATATTCATGCAAAGAGTTCGTGGGAAGTACTTATTAAGAAACATTTCCTTAATGTCTTCCCATTCCATATCTTCAATTTTCTCTCTTGACATGGTGTTCTTAATCAAAGCCCACCATTGATCGAATTCTCCATTTAGATGATAAATGGCTAGGGTCACCTTATCCATCTCAGAACAGTGAAGAACAAAAAATATCTTCTCCAGGGAGTTGACCCACTGTTCTGCAACTAGTGGATCGGAAGATCCACTAAACGTCGGTGGTTGTTGCAGCATAAAACATTTGATAGCCAGTTGCTCCATCTTTGGTAAAGGAGGAAGTTCCTCATTATTATGGTTATTGTCCATAACCTGAGATAATTGGGTAAGAATAACCATGTAGTTTTGAACTCCACCTCCCAAATCATTGGGGATGTCATTCGGGCAATCGTTGCATTGGCCCTCGCAAGAGTTGTTGGCCAGATTTCTCCTAGTTCCCACTATTTTCTAAAATAGAGATGGTTAGAACAAAACATAAGTAAAAAAGTAATGAATACATAAATTATTCATTTGAAAAATTTATACTAAAAGAATAATATATGGGATCCCAATGTAAATACTCATGTGTGCATATTTTTTCTTATTCTCATACTAGAGGTTCTCTCTAGGGTTCACTAATCTTATTTCCAAAATTAACTAAACCTTTCTTCTGATACCAACTATAGAAACCCATATTTTCTTAAATTACTATTAAATCATTTAAATGATAAACAACATAATAGTATTACACATATAGTATCCAAATGTTTAGTGTCTTGGGTAAACTAGGACCATCCATAACAATTAAAACATTAAGCATAAACATTTATTTAATTTCTTCTTCTCTAGATTCTTATTGGCACTCGTCCTCTCCTTAATACATGTTTCCACCTAAGGATGTACATAAAAAGGGGTGATATTGAAGCCCAGTAAGAGGATAGATAATAACAATATATCATGGGGTGAGCATAATCATAACATTGGAAAAATATCATGAACATGAGAGGAATCACAAATATAAGACTAGAAATGTGGCAATGCATAAAAATGAAACATCATGTATTAGTGGTTAACTACCAAACATACTTGTGAAAGAAGATAGAATCTTTGTCACACATCATTTCACATTTAATCATGAGATTCATCACTTTACCCAATGCATTGGATCTCTATATAATTCTGGGCGCACCCGTCACATTTAAACATTCAAATTGCGCTATATAATTCCGGGCGCACCCGTCACATCATAACATTATCATTTATCATGCATGCCACAATGAACATATAAAATAAAATAACATAACTAACACATGAAAAGGAATGGGTTTCATCTCATAATAACACATTCATAAATGTTGGGTTCCCAAAATAAAGAGGAAACACCATACTTGATACAAGAACCATCAACCTTGAATGAGAGGTAAAAGGTGAGTTCTTAAAAGAATAGTTCATTTGGAAAAAATTTTGATTGACATACAGTTTATTAGAAAAAAATTATATCCTATAAAAGGTAAGATAAGTATGAACAAATTATCATTAAGGAGTAAACATATCAAAAATGGAGTGAAAGAGGGAGAACCCGAAGGATGAAAGTTGGGTTCGAGAATCTCCCCATACCTTGTACCTGAATGATTCCTTCTCTTTAATGTCATGTATAATGACATTATATTCAATAATTAGAAATACAGAACCTTTTTTACATTAATATGGTTCATTATGGTTTCATTAAGTGAATTTATGGTCCTTTGGATGAGTTATAGCGTTTGAAATCATTATTTGGAAATGTTTGTTTTTATGGCTTTCTTTAGTGGTTCACTTGTATTCTTAAATTGAAGTTTCGGTAGAACATGGGTAAACGTCCAAAACTGATATTACATGTTATTAATGATATTACAGGAGTTTTTATGATCTTATAATGAATCAAATTATATCCATGTGGATGGATCATTAGATAATAATTAAATGATGATTATTTGGGTTACTTTGGGTGGTTTTTCGATCATAATGAACATGTTTTATTTTATCACTTAGAAATATGATCATAAGTTAGTTAAAGATATTTAAATAGAAGATAATACATATAAAATGTTCTGGTTCAACCATCAAAATGGTTTCGTGACCATATCTGAAGGTAGAAATGGAAGAGGAAAGCATGTCGTTTTTGAAGGTGAAAAATTAACACCTCACAAACAACGTTCTTTTTAATAAAATAAAAGGAAGAGGGAAAGGGGGTTGGATGATATAATATCCCATTAGCATCATAAAATTCCAGTACATGTATAATATAGGAGATACAATAAAATTCAGTTGAATATAGGTGGGGAGAGATCAAGAAATGAAATTGAACTTGAAAAGAAATTAAAGGAGAAGAGGGAGAGAAATTACCTCTTGAATCCTTCTCTTGAGAACCTCCTTAAGGGCCTAATCATGGGTTTTTTATGAGACTAGAAGCTCTTGGAAGTGGGGGAGTGGATATGGAAGGTGTTTGGGAAGAATTTAGAGAAGGCTTGGAGCTTGAGAGGTGTGAGGAAATGAGGGTGTGAAGGGTGGCTTTTATAGTGGAGGGGAGTGGGGTTTCCTTAATATAAAATTCATTAGTTTACTAATTTTCCCTAAGACAAGGAATAGTGAGTCTTGGATGAACAAGAATAGTAATATTATCATTTGATCCTGAACCAAGTGGGATTACATCAGAATATCATCATCGATGACTCAATTAATCCATTATTTAGAATTTATTGTAAATTATCGGATTCTACTAATCATAAAAATTTCAAGTATCTCAGACAAATAAAATTTTTTTACCCCAACCATTTTTCTACGTGTAAAATATAAAAATGAATTACATTTTTCAAAAATATTTTTCTAAATATTATTAATTTAATATTTAATTAAAAACATAATTTACATAAAAAACAGTTTTTAAGATTAAAACTGAATTTATAGTGCATTCAGAAATTACGTAGGGTCTTATGAAATTATCCAAAAACAATAAGACATTGATTTGATAAATAATGAATACATTTTGAGAAAATAAATTTTCCTTTAAATTAATTAATTAGTTATAAATAATTATTTATGACTTACAAAATTCCAAAACGTTTACTAAGTTCAAATTGTCACTTTCTAAGATGTATAAATTCTATTTAATTATTCAAGGGTAAGGTTACTCTTATGTTAGATGGTTTACTATTCATAAGGGTCATATTAATATTTATAAAAGTATGATACTATACATAAGGGTATGTTACTCTTCACTAAAAATTATTTTTGTTTCATTAGACTTCAAAAATCATCTTGAGCACAACCGTGTATGTCGGATTTTTAAAATTCCAAACACAAAAGTGACAACATTTTGTTTAAAGGTCTATCATCACTTAGTAGTTCATTATGTTTTGTTTTCATGTTATTTTATGATATAAATATAAGAAGAGAATTTCCATTAAAAAACATTGGGTCGTTACAGGGATGACTATTTCCATTAATGAAATTAATAAAACCAAAGAAAATAACAAAAAATATCTATAAAAACATCACATTAAATATTATAAAATAAACATAATTTTATAACATTAAACCATGTAGATGCATAGAGACATAAAAAACTAATTTCTCAAACTACTGAAAAAAATAAAAAACAAAAGAAATTTTCAAGAGGCTAAATTTCCATCCTTAGACCCCACGTCTTCTCATCACCGGTAATTTTCAAAGAGCTTCTCCATCCCAATATAGTACATAATCTTTTCTCAGATCGGTAAAATATTCATAAGGTCTATATATGGAATATTGTGTTCATAAAGGATGTGATAAGTATATTTGGTAAAATATTTCCAATTTCATCTAATATATGTTTATATATAATTGAATACATGAGGGAATTAAATGTTATTAAAATAAAGAGGAAAACCCATCATATAGGTTCTCATGTGACAACTAGGACACCATTATTCCATGTATATCATTTCATCATGTGAAAATTTGGTAACCATGAAAACCAACCATACATTCCTTATTTTGACCTCAAATATTTTCTCATAGTACCATCATACCTAAAATACATCCTATACGAGAATACTCTGTGTAGAGATTGTCAGTAATTCCTAGACCGCTACCCAAATGTGTAGGGTAGAGTTCAAAATCCAAGTCCTAGGCCAATCCTTATCACTAAAAGGAAATCATATATCAAGTCCTATCATCTTACATACTTATCATGATATGGTATTATTAAAATATATATTCCTGGATAACCATATAACATAATGAAGGACCTTGATAATACCTTCTCACTCAAAGTAAATCCATTTTCTATAAAACTACACTATCACTCATGGTAGGTATAATATAACAATTCAACCACTCCATTAATACTCATGGTATATATCATATAAAACCTTATCACTCAACATAAGGTTGTTATCTTGACCACTATTTTGTTTGTCAAGGTAGGGTCAGATATCACGTCACAATATGATACTACCTTATCATTTAAGGCTAGGTACTTCAAATACCTTATCACTCATGTTGTGGATAGACTTAATGATATATCATCATTCATGACATAATCTATCATTGAAATCTTCATACAATAATATTTGGGGAACGTGGTCCATCTCATATCTCAAAAAATATGTTTAAGGGACTAGACGGTCATGAACTAGATCCTTATATCTAAAGAATCTCACTATCCATACAAAAAAAGTCAATCCTCTTGAAACTCTAATATCACACACCAGGGAATCAACTAGTGTTCTTAATACTCATCCTGGTCTTATTATAGAATGAACTCCTTAGCCTAGGGTGACCTCCAATCCTTTAGGATCTTCTTAGTCTTTTCCTTGAATCCCTGTCCACCACTTCTTACATGTACTCCCCACCACCCTTACTCATGTTATATATGTCTTGGAAGATAAATCAAGCCTACTTCTAAAATGAAACCCCTCTCTATCAAATTATTTCTAGTCCCAAAGAAATCATCCCACCCTTTTCACACATCAACACTAAGTCCACCCTCATGAGGGTTCTTCTTTCCATGCCTAAAATGTTCAACCATATCACCATCAACCACATGGTTTAAACCACTTATGACTAACCAATAATCCCTATAGATAAAATAATGGGAACCCAATGTCACATATCATGTCCAATGATTCACCTAAGGTGTCTTATAAACTCACCAAACCATTCTCCCTTTGGTGACATAAAACTTTAAATAGTGTCTCCAAATTCATCCAAGTGATAAGGGGAACTCATCCCTAGTCTATGAATCTCAAAAGAATCCTATCTCTTTCTCTAGGTATCTCTCAGTCCACATATATTTTGAAACAACCTAAACCCAATCATTATCATAGAATGAATTGGATTTCCACTAAACATAGTAGGAATCCCCAAGACACCAAATTCTAGAAAAAATATCAATGCACTATGTAATTTTTAGGGGATGATTTACTCAGAAACAATACAACCCACAATAGAAAAACTCACCATTATAAATGTAACATAATCAATGTTATAAAATTAAATAAAAATAAATTTATATTAGAAACTATAATCATATTCAGAAACATAGAATTTTGAAAAAGCTCTACATCAAAGAAAGACCTTATGACTCTAATAAAATCCAAGGCACTGATGTGGAACTAGAAATAACTACAAAGTAATAAATTTCTAAACCCCAAAATCTCAAATGTTGAGATATATGTATCATGATTTTCTTCAAGTAATGTTTAGAACATTCAAATTTCTTATATCATATTAAACTTCATCTATATATCCACCAAGTAAAATATTCATAGAGGGAGTATAGAACCTTGTAGGAAACCCCCAAGACCTTCCACACATGCAACGGGAACAAGAATAATTTATATAACATTTTTAAATAAAAATATTAATGAAAATATAAAAACAATTGTGTAGGGAAACTTAATTTAAATATATTAGAATTACAAAACTTTTTTTCTGAATTCAAAAAATATTTTAAAAATAGTTTTCCAAATATTGTATTAGTATAGTGCCTTTGGAATCATGGAATCAAAAACCCTGGTACATAAGTGAACTACATTATCTCACAGTAGGTTCTACATGACTAGAACCCTTCTTAGACACATCATACATAATACATATTTTCCTAACATATGAAAGGAAACATAAAAAGTGGTGAACTGAGATGCTTAGTAAGGGAAAAAAAGGAGACATGTAAGCATTAACATGAGAATATAGGGATGAGGATTTGATCATAACATTTTAATATCTTACCCTTCATATCATAGGATTGTTAACTTGAATTTTAATATAAACCTTAGAAGCTCATAATACAAGAATCATATGGAAATAAAGAACCTAATACTTGATATAATAACACAAGAATAAGAAATTTAATTATGGTAGACACATAAGCATGTAAAAATGATTTCTATAGTAGTTTGTGCATTTCTACCAAGGCTATAATAGTTGTATGGGTTCACCCTTCATACGATGTTGGTAGTAATGGTACACTCACATGGATATCTCAAAAATATTATTTCACTCCCCATACTATCTTGGTAGTAGTAGATCACACTTAGAGACATATTAGAAAACAATGATCACTCCTAACACCTTATTAGTCTATCTCATTTAATATAAATTTTTAACCAATGAATTTTAGAGAAATATAAGTCCCACTCATCTAATAAGGTAATCATACATACATGATCTGCAAAATCATAAATAATCATATCATAACCCATGAATTTAAATGGGTACTATAAATATATAATCATATCATACCCTTTGGAAAAATATTCATGTTTCATAATCATTTCAAAATCATAGACTATGAAAAGAAGTGGGTCTCAAAAGAATATAACCCATGAATGAGAAACAGGTTTCATAAAAAGCATAACATCCAAACATAATCCATTCATATAAAGAATATGAATGGTGAAATTAAATCATTTTCCTAGAAAGGCATGAGTAATACAGACGGATTTCATCTTTTATGGGAATTTATTTTTGAAATAAATTTTAAAAAAACATGTATTGAAGAAAATATAACTTCCTCATTAAAAATTTATTTTTTTAAATAGATGACATTATTAAATATAATTTTATTAGTAAATATGCATGAAAAATATTATAGGGATATTTGAAAACCATAAAATATTTATTAAAATTATTTTTCTTTGATATTATTATTTCTGACATGGTTTTTGAAATAAAGCATATTTTCGATCAATGAGAAGAATTCAATCATATTTTTCTTATAAACGTTTTATTAATCATTTTAAGTACCAATGAGTTGGAAAATGGTAATAATACCTTGATTTATCTTGAATAAATATAGGATATGAAAACTCATGATTTTTCATGATATATTCATCATAATATTTCATCAATGGTTGAATAATCATAAGATATCTAGATAAACGATGATAATTCTTCAAAAACCTCTTTCCACATGTAATATTGGATTAATACACTCTTAGTAAGAAAAAAACAATACATGAAGATCAAAATACCATGAAAAGAAGTCTATTCAGGACATAACATGTGAAATGTATGTATATAAACCTAAATAAATGATGTAGGTGAAAAATAAAACATTTATCTCAATGAAGAAAAATTAGAAAAACTATCATACTTATTTAGTAACTCTTGAAACATATGCCCCATGAAAGAAAGAGAATAGAATGGTTATGCAAAACCCAAAATTTTTACAATAATAATATTATAATACATTAATGGGAATTATATACCTCATTAAAATGAAAAGAGTGGTGAACATGGAATGTGTCTCACATATATAAAATGTGAGATGGAATTCCCTTACCTTGTGTCTTGACTATTATCATACTCTTAAAAACTTATAATATAATAAATATATGTTTATTATAAATCTATAAAATAACCATATTTTTTATCAAATCCAATATATTTTTTGATTATGAATTTATATTATGCACTTGTCAAAAAATCTATGTTAAGGTTTGAATTCAGATAATATATTCTTTGTTCTTATCATGTGTCTTAATTTGTTATATCGTTGGTCCTTAAACATATATCATGATTTCCAGAATTTAAAAAATGATATAAAAATCAATTATATTCAATATATTGGTGGTCTGATAATTTTTATAAAATTGATGTATAAAATGGATTCCACCATTTGTGGACAAAGTAAGTTGTACGTACACATTAAAATTGTTTCCGTTTTATTTTGTCATTGTGTAACGACCTGGATCAAGATCCACTCAACTGGCGCCCGGTACCCGGTTCGCCACATGAGCTCAAGCGTGTTTCCCCAAATGCCAGAGGATGCCGACTAGCAGTTAGGGCCTAGGTGAGTCAGTGGGAAAACTATGCCCTCATTTGGTAAAGTATGTAGCAGAATGAAAATAACATAACAATAGTTGAAGCAACAAACATCACACGACAACTGAAACAAACAGCATAAGCAGTGTATAATATAATAATGATGTAGCATGAAACATGTGTCTATGGAAAGAAATAAACAAAACAACATGCTGAAATACAACTGAAACCCAAGTAGAAAAAGTAAATAGTAACTCTAGCAGCAACGCGAGCGTAATCTCAATCCCATGCTCTCCAGATCTAACCAGCAATCAAACACCTGAGGTAGAAGGGCCAAAATATCTATACACACCTGCAACCATATAACCTGTTTAGGAGGAAAATCAGGACCCAAACAGGGTATGAAACTAATCCCAATAGTCAACCACCAAAAGATATCTGCCATACTGTCAGTGAGTAATATAGCAAAAGTAATGGAAATAAATGCACTAGAGAAGCAAGGTTACACTAAAGTAAACAATCCTACAATTCCCCATTAACAATTATTTATTAATTAGATTCAATCATTTTATCATCAACCAAATAATCTAGAAAAATATCTCTATAGTCCAAAGACATAACAAGTAACACCATAGGTATCCCAGCAGACTACCTAAACTACAAGAAGTACAAACCCAAGCTTGTTCTTTGGATTGGTGGACTCGTCACAACCAACTAACAATATTTATTATACTGACCCTCTGGGTGGCTCATGTGGGCAGACCCTTATGGTCAAGCATTCAAACAAAATAAAAGAAACTCTACGGAAGCACTCAACGTCAATTCCCCTTATGGTCTTGCAGCGATACTACAGACTCTCTAAGGAAGCACTTACATCTAATTACCCCTTTATTCTCGATTCGATAAATATCATACCCTCTGAGAGAGAACAAAGTCAATACTCTTTATGGTCTCGTAATGGTAATAATTAAACAGGCCCTCTGAGGAAGCACTCAATGTCAATTCCTCCTATGGTATAACTACACGAGGTTACCGGAGCCCTGAGTAAAAGAAATCCTTCGTAAATGATTCGTAGCAGCCCTAAGTATGTTCAGAAACTACTTGGATAATATATACAATGTAACAAAATAATTTAAATAGCATAAAGATGCATGAAATCATTCATTCCAAGGCAAGAAATCAATGCAAAAAGGTTTTCCTCATAGGCAACCAAATCCAAAAGGCGAAAAAAGCCAAAATGAAAGAAAAAACCCATGGGGTGATCCTTAAACATGGTAAAAAGCAACATTATTCCTCTAATAGTCTCAGGAACACAATAAATCTAAGGCAGATAAACAAACCGGTCCAAAACCCTAACCCGAGATACCCGATACATGGATATCTGACACTTTTGCACAAAAAAACTCAAGGAAAATCAACGTAGAGAATCAAACCACCTACCTTGATCCCCTTAGATTGATATACATGAACCTCGGCCTATGAATCACCCTAAAATTGAGTAGATCTGCAAAAAATTCTAAAACGTTCAACCACAGATAACTCACATGAGTGGAAGAATCAGGAAATAAGGCCAAAGAAGATCCAAGAACTCACCGCAGTGATTCTATTGCAACAGATAGTGTTCGATTCGGATAGCCGGAAACAGATCGGTGTCTTGGAGAAGATTAGGCCTCCTCGGATGCTCTGGGTAGAATTAGGCAGAGAAGAAGTTGAAAACCGCGTTAAGTCGTGACCCCGGTCCGATTAATGAAATAAAAATAAAAGTACACGACATGTACTTTTAGAGTACATGGCGTGTACTTCAGTTTCTGTACACTGCTTTAAGTGGCCTCCATGTCACCCCACACGGCTGTGTGTGTGGCCTAGACACGGCCAGCACATGGCCTCGCGTGGAAGAAAAGTAAACAGCATGTAATCATAATGTACATGGCGTGTACTCTGAAAATTTCCAGATTTTCTCATTTTTCTCAAAAAAGACCAGAAAAGGAAAACATACCTGAAACGATGATCTGGGTTCTTACAAACTTCCCCCCTTATAGAAATTTGTCCTTAAATTTCCCTAACAAGGCATAGAAGAAGAACCCTAAAAAAACATTGGCCAATGTGATCGCATGTCGGCCTCCCTTTCCCAGGTCTCGTCTTGTACACGGGCATGCTTCCATAGCAACCGTTCCAGAGGAACAGACTGGCCATGGAGTACCTTTTCACTACGATCAGAAATCCTGATAGGATGCTCCTCGAACGATGCATCATGCTCCAGCTCAACATCCTCGGGTTGAAAAACATGATATGGGTCTAAGAAATACTACCGAATCTGAGAAACATGGAAGGCGTCATGCATAACCAAGCAGCTCTGAGGTAACTTCAACCTGTAAGAAACCAGCCCGACTTTCTCCAGAACTGCAAATGGCTCAACATATCTCGGTGAAAGATTTACCTATCTCCTAATCCTCTTATGTCCCAAACTCGGGGTAACACGTAAGAAAAACTAATCTTTGACCTCGAATTCTAAGGGTCGTCTCTGCTGATTAGCATATGATTTCTGCCAAGACTGTGCAGTATCCAACCTCTTCCAAATCAACTCCACCTACTATGTGGTGTCCTGAACAAGACAAGGTCCTAGCACAGCTACCCCTCCCACCTCCATCCAACACAAGGGTGATCGGCACAACCTACCGTACAAAGCCTCGTAAGGTGCCATATGAATAGTTACTTGAAAATTATTATTATAGGAAAACTCAAATTCAGTTATATGTTTCTCCCATTAACCTCCAAAATCAAGGACGCATGCTCATAGCGTGTCCTCCAGCACATGAATCGTGCACTCTGACTGGCCATCTATCTGAGGATGGTAACCTATACTCAGAAGCACCTATATACCAAATGCCCTCTGTATCCCCTATCAGAAATGCGAAGTAAAGTGGGCATCCCTATCAGAAATGATAGAACTCGGAACCCCATGCAAGAGTACAATCTCCCGGATGTACAACCTCCCAATCTCATCCACACTGAAGGTCTCCTTGATAGGTAATAAATGTGCAACCTTCATGATCTTGTCCACTACAACCCAAACCACATCATTACCTCGATGAGATATCAGTAACCCTGTCACGAAGTACATCACAACATCATTCCATTTCCACTCAGGAATGGGTAACTCCTACAGAAGCCATGCCGGTCACTGATGTTCTGCCTTCACCTACTGACAGGTGGAGCACCGCATAACAAAACTAGCCACATCCTTCTTCACACCTGGCCACCAATACTGACAACATAAGTCTCGATACATCTTTGTGACACCAGGATGAACTTCCCAAGATGCAGCATGAAAATCCCACATCATCTCCTCACGTATGTCTTCTGAAACCCATATGCGGCCATGAAAACATAACACCACATTATCTCCCACTATCCACCTCGGAGTAGGGTCTCCATATGACACACCCTCCTATAGGACAAGGCCTTCTGGGTCCGATAGCTGCCTCATTCGAAGTCGATCTAGAAGAGTGAAGGTAACTGCTATAGAAGAAAGAACTGTCTATCACTATCTGTTGTGCACCTCCAAATGCATCAAAGAGAATAGACCCATAAGCTGACACTCGCTACTGGCCTCCCGAACTGCTTGCAACTGAGTTCTCTTGCTCAGTGGGTGTGCCACAGCATTTCCCTTCCTAGGCATATATGCAAGCTCGATGTCGAAAGATTGTAGGTACTCAACCCACCTCCCCTGTCTCAGATTTAAGTCATGCTGCATGAAGATATACTTGAGGCTCTTGTGGTCAGTATATACGACAAAATGCTCTCCCAGAAGATAGTGTCTCCAACAACCCAATGTATGAACAACAACAGCCAACTCCAGGTCATGCGTAGGATATTTCATCTCATGTGGCCTCAACTACCGAGATCCATATGCAACAACATGATCCTCCTACATATGCACTGCTCCAAGCCCAATGTCAGATGCATCACAGAAAACTATATAACTCTTTCACGGCTCTGAAAAAACTAGGATCGTTGCTGAAGTCAATCTCCCCTTCAACTCATGTAAGGCTGAATCACAGGCTTCTGAACAAATGTACTTTACACCCTTCTTAGTCAAGCCCATAAATGGTACTTCCAAGCGTGAGAAGTCCGGTATAAACCACCTGTAATAACCAACCAGTCCTAAGAAGCTCTATATCTCGAAGACATTCTTCGGTTGCTCCCAGGTAACTACCTCTCTCACCTTCTCTAGGTCAACTGATTCTCCCGTATCTAAGATAACATGACCCAGGAAGTGAATCTAGTCTATCCAAAAGTGGCACTTAGAGATATTAGCATATAAAATATGCTCTCTCAGTTTACTAAATACGATCTCAATATGGGTAGCATGGTCATGTCGAGTGTGAGAGTACACCAAGATATCATCCATGAAAACAACCACGAAGGAATCCAAGTAAGGATGGAAAACTATTTTCATCAGTGCTATGAAGACTGCTAGCGCATTCGTGAGACCGAACGGCATAACCAAATACTCATATAGACCATACCTGCTACGAAAAGTTGTAAGAGGTATATCTGATGGTCTGACATGAAACTGTTGATAGCCAGATCTTAAGACAATCTTCGAGAATACCCTGGCTCCTCGAAGATGATCAAAAAGATCATCAATAATAGGTAAGGGATATTGGTTCTATACCTTTAACTGGTTCAGCTTCCAATAATCCACAAAAAGTCATAAATTACCATCCAACTACTTCACAAACAAAACAGGTGGACCCCAAGGGGAAGTACTGGGTCGGACAAAACTATTTTCTTGAAACTCCTCCAACTGCATCTTGAGCTCTTGAAACTCGAGCTTAGCCATCCTATAAAAAGGTATGGATACCGGTGGTGCTCCTGGCAGAAGCTCAATAGTTATATCTACCTCACACTCTAGAGGCAACCTTGAAAAGCCTTCTGGAAAGACATCTGGAAAATGATCAACCACTAGAGGATAATCTATCTGAGAAGTCCCCTGATTGTCATGATATAAAACAGAAATATGAGCTATAACACCTCTCAACCCATGATGCTCTGGTCCAGCTCTGCTTTCCTGGATATCCCTTTCGCCTTTGTGAAGAAAAGATCTTCCCTCTGGTGACGTGAAACTCACCCTGTAGTGATAACAATCGACAAGGGCCTGGAAAGGGACTAGCCAGTCTATTTCGAGGATGACATCATAACCTGTCATCTCTAGGACATAAAGATCCCACAAGAAGTGACACCCACTAACCTCAAGGGGGAACTCCTTGCATTAATGCATACTAGCAGTTCTATGTACCAAGGGAGTGTCTAGTGTAATCATATCCTCAGAATTAAAGATAGTAAGTCTAAGGCTCTCTACAGTGTGCACAAAAATAAATCAATTAGAAGATCCTGTATCGAAAAGTGCAGAAGATAAAACTGAGGCTACTAAGATTGTAACTCACACTATGGAGGGTCCAGGATCCGACTCCTGATGAATCTCCTCTACCGCAAACGTCTGGCCAGTACCACGGCCCTGTGTAGCAGCCTGAGATCCATGAGCTGATCCTCCTTGAGCCTGACTGCTGTGTCCACAACCTCTACCCTGGCCTGAACGACCTGTAGAACTCTAGCCCCCAGTCTTCTATGGAACTGGTAAACCTGATCCTGCATGTGGATTCGAAACTGATCCCCTTTTCCTAGTCGCTGGAAGAAGAACCTTGCAAAACCGCTGCAGGTGACCCATCTTCCCACAAGATCGGCACTCCACTGGGTCCCTTGGGCACTATGGCTTCTTATTCCTATCCTTCCCACACAGGTAGCACACAACTTTTCTACCTGAAGTAACATCTCGCTTCCCTGAGTCACCTCGTGTAGACTCTCAGTGTTACTTCCTGCTGTCAGAAGGAAAGTTACTAACTCTAGATGTTGACCCACCCTGGCTCACTGCTCCATTATCTCTCTGATTCCTCTCCGTGATCAGCGCCTTGTTATCTATCAAAGAGGTAGAATTCTACTGGAAGATGTTCACCTGTGATATGATCTTTGGTCTGAGTCCATCCTCAAAATTCCTTTCAAAAAACATGTAGTCATTCCCCAAAACAGGAGTAAAATGCTGTAACTCAGTGAAACAGGAGGAATACTCCATAACTGATAGAGTAACCTGCTACAGGTTCATGAACTCTCTGGCTCTTTCATCCCTCAGCGTCTCCAGGTAGAAGTAGTCGTAGAACATACACTGAAACTCAACCCAAGAAACTATATGCTGACGCCCTTCCTGAGAAACTACGTACCACCATATTTTGGCGGAATCTCACAACATTTAAGTCGCATGCTTCACTCTTCTATCAAGGGGTGTCTCGAGATGATCAAAGATAGAATCCATCGCTTCGAACCAAGATTCAGCAGCCTGAGGCCCTCTATCCCCTAAGAATGAGGAAAGATGCTGCTGCTGGAAGACTAGCGTAAGCTCTGCCATAGACTAGGCAGGCTGCTCAGCTCCCTGAAAGGTCTGTATAAACCTCATGAATCCCTCATGGAACTGGCCGTCTGCACCAGTATCCAGGATAACTTCCTGTGCGATATCCATTGTACGATCATCGTCAGATCTCTGACGTGCGATGAGAGGAAGTCATGGCGACCTGACTCTGCAATGTCAAAAAGAACACCTTTATTAGCAATGAGCATAGTTTAAATTTAAGAGGGAGACATTGGAACAGGAAAGGAAAAAACTTAAAACTAGAAAAACATGGTTACACATAGTGTAGTCCCTATACACGGCGTGTTCCATAAAGATTTTTAGTTGTGCGTGTACACCGGCCAAGATGACTGTGTAAACACAAACTACACGGCGTGTTCTTACATATACACATCATGTACCGTCCTTTTTCCTCCTTCCTGGTTACTCTTACACGACTAAGTCACACGGACTGTCCCTGCCTAAGAATATACAGCATGTCTATACAATACACTGAATGTCCTTAAGTTTTTTCCCATGTCTGTGTCGTTGGTCACACAGAATGGTACACAGACCAAAACTACACGTCGTGTCAACAACTTACACGATGTGTCTTTAAGGTTTTCCCATGTTCATGATGTTAGTCACAAAGACTGGTACACAAATCAAAACTACACGGCGTGTCAACAACGTACACATCCTGTTGTCCATAAGATTTCCCAACCCATGTATTCAACTACATGGCTGGGTCATACGAAACATTACTACACGGTGTGTCAACATGGTACACGGTGTGTCAACATGGTACACGGTGTGTTGTTACTGAGATTTTCCAGCCCATGTATTCAACTACACGGCTTGATCACAAGGAAGAAGAGTAAACAGAATGTACTTCAAAGTACATGGCATGTAACCATGGAAAGTATTTCTTCCCAAACAGAAGAACACATGGCGTGTGTTCATAAGACCACACATCGTGTTATTTGGGTTCTTGGGTAGTAGGCATACAAAACATCCCAAAACAATAGAAAAACACTGAAAACCAGCACTGATGTGTCAAATTCTGATCTGTGGGGGCCCATACTCCCCGCAAATCAAAGCTTGACATCATAACAATGCATATAACAAGTAAACAGTATGATAATCACATGATCTACCAAATTCTGACCCTCGAGGGCCCATAACACCTCTTGGACCAAATATTAGTGTCCATGCCAAATAAGCTATAAAATAAACAACACCCTATCAACATAGTAGGTATTTCTATCACAACAACTATCACAAAAACATGCATAATCTATCACAACATGTATCATAACAGCATGCAATTTATAATTCACCCTAGATTGCATGGTAAAATGCATGACATGTGATTTTTCTAACAATTTCCTATATGATGCATGAGATTTCATACCCTCATCTCATCGGGTTGCGAAAAAATAGAACCACAATCATATAAACGGTATCAACACAAAACAAGTTCATAACCCAACGGTGAAATATAATCATCTGTAACACTTGAAATAACTAAAAAGTGCAATTGAGAGGTAGTATAGATTTTCCTTGTACAAGGGTTAATTACTCCCGCGCACAGTTAAGTACCAACTACCAATTCCTTCATATCCTCGTCTATTGTCACCAAACAGTAAGGAAATAGAAAAGAAAGAAACTCCTCTGATAACACTTTGTAACGACCCGGATCCGAAGCCACTCAATTGGCACCCCGTACCCAGTTCGCCAAATGACCTCAAGTACGTTTCCCCAAACTCCAGAGGTTACCTACTAGAAGTGAGGTCCTAGGTGAGTCAGTGGGGAAACTATGCCCCCATTTGGAAAATTATGCAGTGGAAGGAAAATAACATAAAAATAGAGGAAGTAATAAACAGCACAGAACAACTGAAAATAAAAATCGGAAGCAATGTATAATATAATAATGATGCAGTATGACACATGTGTCTATAGAAAGTAATAAACAAAACAACGTGATGAAATACAACTGAAACCCAAGTAGAAAAAGTAAACAGTAACTCCAGCAGCATCGCGAGCATAATCCCGGTCCCATGCTCTCCAGCTCTAACCAGCAATCAAGCACCTAATGTAGAAGGGCCGCAATCCCTATCTACACCTGCTACCATATAACCTATTTGGGTTGAAAAGTAGGACCCAAACAATGTGTGAGACTAATCCTAGTAGGTACCCACTAAAAGATCTGTTCCCTACTATTAGTGAGTAATATAGCAAAAGTAATGGAAATAAATTCAGAAGAGAAGTAGGGGTACACTAAAGTGAAAAATCCTACAATTCTCCATTACAATTTATTTATTAATTAATTTAAATAATTTAATCATCAACCAAAGAATCTAGCAAAATAGCTCTATAGTACAAAGACATATTAAGTAACACAATAGGTATCACAGCAGACTACCTAAAATACAAGCAGTACAAACCCAAGCTTGTTCTTTGGCGTGGTGGACTCGTCACAACCAACCAACAGCATTTATTACACTAAACCTCTGGGTGGATCACGTGGGCAGAACCTTATGGTCAAGCATTCAAACAAAAGCAAAGACACTCTGAGGAAGCACTCAACGTCAATTCCCCCTATGGTCTTGTAGTGATAATATAGACTCTATGAGGATGCACTTACGTCTAATTCCCCATTCAGTCTCGATTCGATAAATATCAGACCCTATGATAGAGCATAATGTCAATCCCCCTTTATGGTCTCGTAATGGTAATAATTAAACAAGCCCTCTAAGGAAGCACTCAACGTCAATTCCTTTTATGGAAATACTACACCAGGATCCCACAACCCTGAGTAAAAGCAATCGTACGTGAACAATTTGTAGCATCCTTAAGTATGTTTAGAAACTACTTGGATAATAGCTACAATGGAACAAAAGAATTTCAATAGCAGAAACAAGCAAGAAATCATTCATACTAAGGCAAGCAATAAATGCAATATGGTTTTCCTCGTAGCCTACCTATGCCAAACGATGATAAACAGACAAAATGAAGGAAAACACCCATGGGGTGATCCTTGAATATTCTAACAAGAAACATTATTCATCTAATAGTCTCAACCACACAAGAAATCTTAGGAAGATAAACAAACAGGTATAAAACCCAAATCCGAGATACCCGATACAAGGATATCCATCACTTTTGCACAAAGAAACTCAAGGACATTCAACGTAGGGCATCAAACCACCTACCTCAATCCTTGTAGATTGATATAATTGAAACTCATCCTGTGAATCAGCCTAGATTGGAGTAGATCTACGAAAACATTTAAAAAGTTCAACCTCAGATAACTCACACGAGAGGAAGAATCAGAAAACAAGGCCAAAGAATAACCAAGAAATCACCGATGCGATTCTATTGAAACTGATAGTGTTCGATTCTGATAGCCGGTGAAGGATCGGTGGCTCAGAGAAGATACAGCCTCCTTAGATGCTCTGGGTGGAATTAGGCAGAGAAGAATATAAAAATAAGGTTAAGTCGCAACCCCGATCCGATTAATGAAATAAAACGAAAAGTACAAAGCGTGTACTTCGGTTTTCCGTACTCCCCTTTAAGAGGCCTCCACATCACCCCACATGGTTGTGTGTGTGGCATAGACACGGCCAGCACATGACCTCATGTGAATGAAAAGTACACGGCGTGTACTCTAAAAATTTCCAAATTTTCCCTTTTTTCTCAAAAACGACCAGAAAAGGAAAACATACCTTAAACGACAATCTGGGTTCTTACATATTGAAAGAAAGAAAAAATATGATATATATGTATATATATATAAAAAAAAATTAAATTATATTTATTATCTCATATAAATCATATAATTTCTTTAAACATATCCTTAATATATTCTATGTAGTGTGTGAATGAATCACATCACCTTGAGGGGGCGGTAGTTCACACTTCCTCAAATGAAATTAGCATATTTACACAAAAATAAAAATTTAAATATATGTGTTATAAAATAATTAAAGAAGAATAAATAAATAATAAATATATTATATATCGCATATAAATATTTTTCCATTGTAATTCCCAACATTCAAATGCGGTAATGGAAAAAATAATCTATCATCATTTCGTGAGGTGGTAGTTCACCCTATACATAAACTGTGTGTTTGTTACCCAATAGATGGAAGTGTGTGTATGTTTAGGTTAAAAAGTAACTGTAATAACATATAATTTTCTTTTTTATACCTTTTTAATATATATTCATGTAATAAAGAGAGTTTAGGGATTGGACAAAGAAAATAAAATGATAGGGCTTGAGGAAAGATATTACCTTCTCTTTTGGTAAATCCTTTTGGTTTTCACCAAATGGATTCCTATGATTTATTTTTTAAAAATATTAGAGTTCTAGGATAAGGGTTTTTATAATAAGGATATATTTGGGAAGGTATTTATAGATCTATAATTTCTTTAGGGGTGTGAGGATATGGGAGGAGAGGATTACCTTTTATAGTGGAGGAGAAGTGGCACTCCTATAAATTTATGGAAAAGGAATTAAACCTCCATTTTCCCATTCCATGTGGATCCAATAGTAGAAACAATTCAATAAAATGTATTATATAGTAGAGATATGGCTATAAGATGTTTCCTGGACAAGTTTCTAGGTCTTCTTGAGTCATAAATTTAAGGTTTAGTACATTGTTAACCAAAATATTCACTTAATCGTTGTAAGTAGTTTTAAACAGTTTCACTTATATTTTTTGTCAAAAATTAATTTCACCACAATAAAAACTATAAATTATAATTATTCTAAATTTGGAATTTATTTTCCCAAATTAAGATCACATAAGTGGGTGAAATTAATTTACATTTAATCCCATAAACGAGACGACATTGTGATTTTTTAAAGTAAAAACATCACAACGTTTGCTATGTTTTTATACCGAATATAAAAGTTAAATTGAGTAAAATGAACTAAATTATATTAATTTATAAAAATATTACATAATAATTATTTGAATAAATTTAAAATATAATTTATATTTATCAATAAGTTAGATGAAAAGGCTGTTTTAGATTAAAATTCTGTATTTTTCACTATTTATTCAATAACGAAGTTTCTTAGAAAAATCCCAAAAATTAACCCTAAAATAATTTACAGCTTATTAATTAGAAAATAAGTTCATTTTATCAAATTAAATATCCAAATGATTCTAAAATTAATTTTATTTTTTTTATTAAAGGACAAGAAAAGAAGTTTATTTGAGAAAATAGTATTTTTAAAACATTTATGGACTTTAGAATAAATTATATCCTTAATTATAAACAATTTTTATTTTTATAAAACAATTATATAGATTTCTAAAAATTAATTATTAGTATTTTTATTTCAATATTAAATGTCTTGTTTATATTCATCTCATTTAAATAACTATATAAAAAATATGTTTCGTAGAAACTTTTGGGTAAAAATCCCTCAAGGTTTCATTAGAGCATTTTGGGGTTGATGGTGTTTCTTGAAAAAGCATGTTTCAAGGGTAATTTTAGTATTAAAAATATATTTCTGACATGGTATGTTGAAAAATATCTAAGACGAAGTAATGAATTCCTTGAAAGAGGTATTGAAATGATCATACATTAGGTGATGTCATTTCCCGGTGTTTTCAACAATTTGGGGGTCCAAAATTTGGGGTTTGTCCTGCACCGAAAAAGATTTTTTATCTTGAAGTCTATATAAAATTATGGAAAAGGACTGAGTTTCAAAAATATGGTATTTTCGAAGAGTGTTTCGCAAAGTATCAACGAATGTTGGTGATGATCTACGTGAATAGCGAGAGGAATCACAAATAGAGATGGTGGGGAGAATTGCAAGTGGAGTATCACAAAGGTTTGAAGAGTGTTAACGTTGATATCCATGATTATAGTGAGAATCCTGAAAGGTAAATTTCCATGGATCATCATGAAAAAGTAAGCATCTTAAAGGATATAAATGATCTTTGGAAAATGGAGATGATGTGACTAGAAGGTTCTAGAATCGGTGGAAAAGCCTATAAATCGAATTCTACACCTTTATAAAGGTAAATATACATAACTAAAATATTTAGGCACCCTAATAAAAAATTTGGATCACCAAGGGTGTTTTGTGATGGGTGTTTTGTGAAGGTGATATGTGAAGAAGTTCCCAACGACTGTAAAATCCTACGGAATTTGTTGAGCATTGTGAAAGTAAGGAAATTCACAAAGGCTAAGTATGCTTCATGAAAGAAAGGTGATTTGTGAAGGCTTGTCGAGATTCAAGAAATAGATGTTATTAATGATGGCTAGTTGAGATTCCTGAATGAGGTGCACATCACAATATCTTGTTGAGATTTGTGAAAGAGGATCTTCATGAAGGTTGTGAGCATCACGAAAGTTGTTCAGAAGACACTGCCTATTACATCTATGGAAAAGTGGTATTAATATATTTGATAAAAGTGGAAATTAAATAGAGAATCTATATACAGTTGAGGATGTATTAATTGGGGATAATTAAAGTACCTACAAGTCTATAAATTGTGGGTAAATCCCTTCCATAGTAGTGAGTGATGAAGAAGAAAACATTGATCATTTCAACAAGCACTGAAAAAGAGAAATAGACATAGGGAGTGAACCTTTGGAATTCACTGAACATTCCCTAAACATTTTAAAGGTGCTTATAATTTGAATGGAAGTGACCTATCTTAAACATTGTAATTGTTAGTGAGAATTAGTGGATTTGGTTCATCCACACCTCACCATTGAATGGTCCTTTGACTTATCCCAGTGAGGGTGGAACATGTAAATTTATTGTTTGTTGTGTATGATATAATTTATATCCATACATTACTATGTAATAAAGAGAGAAGTGTGTTTTTCTATTGAAAAAACCAAGATCCAAAGGGGTATTAGTTTTAATCTATCATATCCTAATTCACCCCCACCCCCCTAGGGTAGTTGACCTAGTGGACCTAACAGAAGCATAGTATTACCTGTAACATATTCCAAGTCGATGTTGAATGTAATATACACAAATTCAGTGTTTCATGTAGTATACTTCAAGTCTTGTGTCATGGCACATATTCTATGTTTGTTTTTTGATAAAGGAATGTTTGACTTAGTGAAATGAAATATGTCAGTGAAATTTTAATTTATTTAAGAAAAAATGTCCAAAAAAACTGAAGGTGTTACAAAGTGTATGAAATATAAAACAATTATGTACGATATGTTTATAAATTTATACCATTATAATAAATAATAGAAAAAAGGAAAATCATTCCAGGGACATACAACCACTTAAAATTACAAACCAATGGGATCACATCCCATATGTCCACTGAAGAGACTAATCTGAGGAGCTAAACATGTACTTTTAAATCCAAGTCCTCACATGGAAATATATTCCCTTGTTCCCCCAAATCATAATTAAGACAATTTATGAATCCAACATGTCCCCAATATTAATTATTAACACACACTATCCATGACTAGTCCATCTTCTCACAACACAAAAACACTCCATTATGAAAATATCAAATAAGAATTTTCACAGAACACATTATTTGAAAATCACACAACTCAAAACCTCAATGCCATTAAAACAAGGATAATAACTTGTGCTTTTATCAAGAAATAAAAATTTATATTTTTGAATATGTAATACTTATATTTATAGGTCAATTATAGATGTATCGATTAAACAATCCTTACTAGTTTCTTTAAGGAATTACCCCAGGATTCCAACAATCTAGATTCTCCTCAACGTCTCTTTAATGAATCATAGTAAAACAATATTAAAATCCATCACATATCATATATATTCCCATATAATTTTCATTAATTGTTTCATTCCAAGATATATTGACAGTATCCCACGGTAGAAAATAAATGGAATCCTAGGTTTTCATTCTAAAGGCCCAACTCCTAATAATCAATTGTAATCATCCTCTAGAGTGAATCAAATCCCCAAAATCACTCAAATAAACCATCGAATTTATGATCCATAATCACATGAAAACATATTTGTAGTTTTATTGATAATAAAAAATTATAAAATGTTCCTAACTTAATTAATTAATCCTCGTAATTATGTTTTATGGTTTGGAAAAAAGTGCACTAACCATTTGGGTTCCAATGAATGACGCCTAGGATTTCATGGTTTGAACACATTGTTTTGGAAAAATTATTCCAACCATGCAATTTAAAATACTGTAATATTACCAAAGTATCATGACGGGGTCATAATTTTGGATAAACCATGAACTAATTAAGTTCCAACCTATTTTCTCCCAAACACTTCCACACAGTTACCTATAAGACCTGTAAGGCTTATTCTCACTATGACATAATCATGAAACCTCCAAAACACCTCATAATTATCAAATAATGTTATATAATATCCTAAGGTCCAACCCATCCATTATTTTACATGATATTATCATAAAAAATATTAAATTTCATCAAACTATGTGTGTCACATTATCCATATAAACATGATTTTTCATACCTTGAAACCATGAGGAAATTTGTGTTTCAGAATAGCTACGATCATTTTTCAATATAATGATTCTATTTTCCAAAAGTCTATTCTTGAATCATACCATTTTTCAATAATTCTTGAAATAGTGATTTATATCTTCCATATAATAACCTACATTTCCTCTCCAGAATGTGAATTGTTATATAAGTAAATATTTTATCTAGATAAAATGTAACATTATCCTTAATAATCACATTGTTATGACTTGGTTAGTACTTCTATAATTCTGAAACATGGAAACAAATATGAACTTAACTAAACCATGGATGTTGATATATAAGGTATGAAAATGTTCATTCCATTTAATAATTTTAAAAGGTCCAACACACCAAGGATACAACTTACGTTGATTATCAAAATTGAAATGTACCAACCATAGAGATATATGAAAGAATACCTAACCAGCCATAGTAAAAGATAAGTGGATATTATCTTGATTTATTTAGGATATATAATAGATCAGGTATTTTCTATCAATTTTCATATTATTTGAATCATATTAGTATCCATGTATAAAAAAATTTCAAAATCAGTGTATAATCCACAATATATACCCCAAAAACATTATAGATACATGGGTGGCCATACAATTCTTCATATTGGTTCATATATATCATGGAGTGATAACTATTTTTTAAGAAAAATATACCAAATAAATATTGCCTTCCCATAATCCATTTCAGCCCGTCATGAAAACTTTGATCAAATCCTCTAACATTAAAACTATTTTATTTGACTGGCTAACTAATTAGGGATGATATAACGAACTGATTATCAACATGGTTTAAAAGGCCTATTTCAAGGTCCCCCAAAACTGTGCAGTAAATCTAGGTCTTTGTTAAAATATAATAGTAATCGGTAAAACATAAAATATCACAACTTCCCAGAGAAAATATTTTCCAACTCATTTACTATATCCATCGACTAAATTGGAATTGTGCTTGCAAAATTTTTTAGTTGTTAAAAAATAACCCAAATGGAATTGTGCTTCTGAAGTGACTATTATAGGATGACGACAAAATCATTATCAAATAACATGAATTTCTATATGGTTTTGGCAAATGACTATTACATATTGGTTGACTTTTGATGTTCATACTTGACCTGTTGATAGGTGAGACATCTCATGGAATACTAAAAAACATTCCTATTTATACCTTACCACAAGAGATGGTCCATCATTTCATTGTATATTATATGAGTACATGGGTGAATAACTAACATTGAATGGTGGTAATAATAAATAAATTGGTCTATTTAATATTTAGAAACTACAATTTTATCTTGAAATAACAATATAAAATTTTAATCTTCTATCTATCCATAAATAGTCTTCTTTAAATTGAGGTTCAAAAATAATATAAACAAATTATTTTATGAATATTGAGCCTCCCAAACATGTTCATCCAAGTCAATAACAAGAGTGAATATAATTAAAAATAAACTTTCATCCTTCTCAGTACATCCCAATTACAAATAAGAAATTACTCCCATTTGTTTCCATTAGTCATGGGTTTCTTGAGTGTCTGGGTATATGGATAATGAATAAATTAATCAGGAACCAAATTTCCTTTTTTGAGTATATAAAAAATCCAATATTTAACATTTTAAGGTCTTACATCCATTGAAAGTTTAAAAATTTTAAATTTCCTAAATGAGAAGATATGGTTTAAAAATTCTGGGACAAGTGAACATAGTGAACATTTTACCACAACAATTTTGATGCCATTATTTTAAGGAATTGATCACTATGAGTAGTTATAGATCATTGGATACATAGTTTTTCTAATGAATACTTAATTTTTTTTATTTTTTAAACTATGTTATAATATCCCTATAATAGAACATAGCCCAATTCAAATAAATATTAATTAATAAAATATATCCCTCATCTGGTTCTAGACACATGAGGATAGGTGTCTATATGAGGAAATAAATGAGTTCCTTAAAATGATTCTTGATAATTATTAATCAAGAATAATGGAATTTCATTTATTTTCAGTACATCCATTGTAGTAGTGACACTAAAAAGTATTAGTGAAAGTGATGTTTATAGACTATTAATACTGAAAAAACTCTTTATAAAACAGATATTCATAGGTGGTTTCCTTGAAATGACATCCCAAATTTTATTAGGATTAAAATATATTTCTTTTCAAAGATAACATTCACAATGAAGAAAACATCCTATATCCAGACATTAAACATTGTGAATATTCCATAAATTTAGTAGTTTCATAATGAACCCATTATAATATCAAAGTGATTTTCCTAATCATCTTACAATAGTGAATACACTAAAATATTATCAAAGTATTTGATAATGAAGGAGTATATGCATCTATGAATGAATTGATTTTTCAATTAAAAAAATATGTATATTTAATTATTGATATCTAATGGAAATGAAATGTGATAATAGTGTCTATAATGGCTTCAAAATCTATTTTTGGGATGTCTACTTTCCTAACTCAGAGTTATTGGTACCCCAATAAGAGATCAAATTTGGAGAACCAATTGAATCCCATCAACTTATAAAACATATCATCAATTTGAGGAAAATGATATTGATTCATTACTATAACATAATTTTATTTAGTGTGATCATTTCAAATTCAGACTATACCATCCAATTTCCTAACAAATAGAACTAGTGTTGTCCATGTTGATGTAATTATTCTTATAAACCACTATCTGTATAATTCATCCAATTATAATTTCAACAATAAAAATTTATTGTTTCTATTATATATTATATAAGTGAAATAGAATTCATTTATAGGAGTAGGTCGATAAAAATAACAAACTTCCCTTTTAGGTAAAATGTCATCGATGATTTCCAGAAAGACATAATGGTAATGATCTACAATAGTATAAACATCTATATTATAGTTAAATTAGTATAACCCAAGGTGATCACTTATAATTAATATGAGATATACTAACAACCACTAACACTAAATTTATCACTCTTCGTGAATTTATATCGTATTTCCCATTGAATAACTAGATAATTCCATTAAGAGATGTAAACATCACTTATTGAGCATAATAGTCAATGTATGTTTTGAATTATTCCATCAAATACATTACTAATATTAAATCAATGATTTCCATTTCAATGATAGAAATTTACCATAAAAATTGGACTAATTTGACGTGGATAGGAGGCATTGAACATTTAATTCCAATTAACTCACGTTTTAAAAGGCAATTATTCATGCTCATGATGTAAGGCATCACTTACACGTACACGACATATTGTTTTAATAAAAAAATGGAAATCAATGATGTAAAAAAATGTGTATTAGGTTAGTCTTGAATAGAATGGTACTCACAACATCTTTAGATCTTGACATAATTTTCTTATACACTTCAAATTTCTATAGTGTCCTTAATCCACACCGCATGACTGATTTCTACTCCCCTATGGAGGTGGTTCCTACTAAGGTATCAACATTTTTCTAGAATCCCCTTTGTATCTTGATTTCATGGGAGAGAACATCTCTGATGGGAGCCTTCTAGTTATAGATTTTTATCCTTAAACATAATTAAACAGTCAACAACATTGACTTTTTGTGATTTTTTGAACTAGTGCTTGAGATTCTATTTTTTCTATAGTTATAAAAATTATAGGTGCCTTTATGAATTCCCTCCTTATCTACACGAACAATGCACATGGGAAATAATCAAGTTGGTTACCATGACTCATGGGGAAATGAAACTAATCTAGTTGATTGATTCTTTATAATTCTCAATCCAGGTATGTAGTTATACCTTTTACACTTATTCCCAACACAAGAGTTCCCACTTGTGTATGGGGAAAAATGGTTTTCCATTTACTAATGTTCTTTGAAATATCATCTCTTCCTCTATAAATTTTTTCACTATGTATTTCTTATCCCCGATATAAAATATCATCACTAGAGAATGTATGATAGATCATATACCCACTTAGAACATTAATTTCTTGAGTGACTCACAAGAATCCACTTATAGGAGAAAATCATCTTGGTGTGTAAATTGGGATCTCTATTCCATCACTGTTAGGTTTCATTTCGTCATTTGAAATAATTAAATTGATAATAAAAATCTAAAGGAATTATGGTATATTGTTATATAAATATTCCAAAAATCTATCACAAGTGATATATTTGAAGACCTTATCTTGAACAATTGTGTTTTAACATTATTATACTAGATTCTTGATTATATACATAATGATATTCCTTTTTATTTCACCTAGGGTCCAAAAGAAATCCAATATTTTCCTTATCATCTATAGACATGTTACTGCTTAATCGGGACGAAATTCAACTAGAATGATTGGTCATATCTACCTTTGGAATTATGCTATGTAGTCCAGATGATGTTGTTAGTTATATCAATTTTTTTCAACAACATATAATGCTTCAAAAATTCTTCTGTAAAATGAAATAGTTATTTTTTAAAATAGAATCCTCAATGTTGTATGAATATTGAAGTGGTATGGGAATATTCCTACCTCAATATGTTTATTTCTATGATTTGTTAAGTGGTCTCATTAATTTAGACACTCCAAGAATTATTTTGATCAAACAACAAAGATATCCTATAAAAATACAACATATTATATATAATGAGGAATAAATCCCCAAAATATCCTTCCTTCCAATATATAATGCGAGTATACCAAGGGAGAAGAAGAAAATAAATCCTTACCTATTATTTATAAGGTATAATGCCTAATATTCTACCATAATCATCATTTGGAGTGGGGAACCCCTCAAAAAACACCCCAACGAACCTTATAAGTTTGTATTCATAATTATAAATTTAATATTTAGATTTTTGAGGCTTATATAAAATTAAAAATTATTTTATATACATATTTAATTAGATAGCATGTTTTCTCTATAAAATTTAGAAAACCATGAGGGTGGTATTGGATGATAACCCGAATAACATGGATTTGATGAGTGGTTTGGAACCCCTATATCAACTGTAAAATCACTAATAACCAGTAATTACAATTTTATTTATAGTTATTTAATTATTTAGGATAAACATTTAAACTATATAGTTTCCCCCAAACCCTATTAAAACATTACCTTGAAGTGATAAATGATATTTTCTAACCATGAAATAACCATACTACCTATAAAATGTATTTAACGATTAATAACACTTTATAGCCTCCCAAGACATGACAAAAAACACTTTGTAAATTGAAATTATAGTAATGAGAGGTAAAATACCACAAACTGAGGGTGTTACACCATTACATGATCCTATGAAACAAGCATATAGGCAAGCAGTCACAAAAAAATGCATATGAGCTTTTATTATTGGTACTACCTACCCTTAACTTGTAGTTACCATATCTATGATGCCCCACACATCCTCTTCCAAATCCATCTTTTCCTTTTCCTAGATTCCACCAATACTAAAGCCCTTATGTCATGTGATAACACTAAAATAATTAAATATAAAATTTTATAATTAATAATTCTATTAAAAATTTGAAAATATTCATTGAAAAACATATGAGGCGTTTTTTTATCTCTAAAATAACATAAAACACCATATGTTCCTCTTTCTATAATATCCTCTATCCATGCTAGGAAGAATACCTCAATGAATTGGGATGATATCACTACGCTCTGATGAAATCGTCTTGGGGCCATTATAAAAAATTTATCCAAACCATATAGATAGAAAAGACAAACAAAAATGGAAGTAATTGGGAAATAATATACCTATTTTTTTAAAATCTAGAACAAATCAACCCTATAAATATAGGACCAATAAAGGGTTGAGAAGCAAGGTAATTGGCTGAAATTTCCCCCTCATAAGCATTTTTACCCTAATATTTTAAGGGGGGGGGGTAAATTTCCAATTTTTTCAATGTTAAATAAATTTCAAATGGGGGAGTATTATGGATTAGACCACTAGGAATTTGGTGAAATACCCTAAAACGATGGGACGATTGGGAAATAATGAAGGGGTTATGGCACAAAAACCACTGGAACCACCCATCTATAGTGAAACACATAGTACCACAACAAAACCAACCTCCAGGGTATCTCGATGGCCCTGCCACAAGAGCACCAAACAAGATGTATTCCCATGTTCTATTGAACATTCCACCTATAATGGTGTAGTCTCTTATAATGAATCCCTTAATGGTGTAGCATTTTATGTTTTTATGTGGTCCACCTATTCAAGAACCCCAATCACATTGTTCCCTACTCTATATCTTAGTACTCGTTTTCACTAAAAAAACTCATTTATAGACACCACACTACAACAACCACATGATTTTTCATGGACTGTATCATACAATGGAATTCTATAGTAGGGTTATCTCATCCATGTCCCAATGTTCACTAAAGTACTGGAAACACCTCTCATGCTTTAATCCACATCTAAAATCATATCTATAGTATGTTATAATTCATGTATTGTGGACTAGAGTCCCAATTCATGAAACTTCCTCTAACTTAGACAGAAAATAAAAAATCCATTAGAAATAAAAACCCATAAAATTTATAAATCATTACATAGTAACTCCTAAAACATAATGTTAATTTTCAAATCATTGATGATACCTCAAAGAAGGGATTATCTACCACATGATCATAGAAATATTTTCAAAATGATACATAAGGATTTGGTGAAAGTGTAACATTATAAATATTCCTAAAATATAAGCACTCTCTAACCCTCAAAATGGTCTCCTAAGTAGGATGGGTGAGCATAGAATCTCAACCTTCAATATCCTAGCTTTATATTTAAGATAAAAAATATCAAGATTCAATGAAAAATCCCAAAATATTCCTTCTTAAGACCACATAAAAGATTCACATAATTGTTGTGTAAGGTAAGAGATGCATCATTACAAGATTTTTGTTGGTTTATAAGATACATACAATATATAGAGTACTAAAAGGTCACTCAAGTGGATTTGATTACGAGTTTATGAATCCTTGAATCCTCCACTATCGCTTGATAAAAACATAGCTACTATTTAGTTACAATAGAATATAAAAATATAATATATATGATGTATACTGATTTAGTATCATCAATATATCTATCTGGGAGTGCCAATCCATATGTATAGTCATGACATATCATCGGAACTCAACCATCATCACATATAGATCTAAGGATCTTAGATTGTACATAATGTCTATAATACAATCTATGATAGTGAAGAGGCTTCGAAAATCAATCATTACATTAGAAAACAAATAGAATAAACTATATACTTTTCCTGTTCAGATACTCTTTAAAAAAGTGTGAAAATAACTAAAAATTATCTTTCAAAGAATTTTGGGGATCCCTAAGGTGTCCCATGTGGCACTATAAAATGGGCGACAACAAACCCCTAGGGAGATTTTAGGTTATGAATGGGTAGGGGAATGGGAAAAATAGACATCATGTTCTATTCATGGGGATGGATTGGGTCGATGAAAACATATTTTGTTTAAATACATACAACATTGGATGGATGGATAAGAGAAATTGATGTGGGAGGCTAACTTGTAGTAGCTAGAACTTGTGCCCCTATAGGATGATCGAGTAAATGCCATCTCGTCAGCTGCATGTGCACCCACAAGCTGAGTTAGGCTAGTTTTTTAACTCTCTCTTGTCATTAAAGCTCATATCTAGTTATCTTGGACATGAAATATTAGGCTTGTGTGACCAATTAGTGGGACTTATCGCACTTACTCTACCTATCACATGGGGGTAGATCCACTATCGAACTCTCAACCTATCTAATGACTAGGATGAAACGCTACTTTTCATAAAAATGAACCTTACACATTCATGTTTAATGGATAAATTATAGTCAGTACCACTAACCTTATCACTCTAATATCTTATTTTTTCAACTACCATCATGTCGATCTTTTAATACCCTACAACCACAATTTGAAATCTATATCATAGGCATGTTGAGACATGCATCTATTTTTTGGAGACTATGTTTTTTGTATCATTATGATTCCCTAAGACATCATGACACTATGTCACCTAATTCAATTGATTCTATCCATATACCCATGTCTTCCCTACCAAATCACCAATCAATTAAAAATAGGCACTATAATGGTCAGTAGGTATTTTCCATCATAATCAACATATGAAAGAGAGAGAGATGGGTGGGTGGGAGATGCACTACTAGGAAAAAGTATAAACTCATTGAAAATAACTAATGGATCTAGAAAATTAAACTATTTCACATTAATAGGTTCATGAAATAATGGGAAAGGGGAGTTAGTGGTTTGTGTTTGACCAAAAACTCAGTCTTCTTATATGGATTATTTCTTTGAGGATCATTAAATAAGTTAAAATATTAAATTTAAAAATGAAAATTTTCCTACGGGGGTCAATTTAATAAAAAGATACATGACCAAGGTTAAGATACATTACGAATGAATCATTAAAATGTTAAAAAGAGTTCTACCTTGAGATTTATTTTTTATTTCAACATGATTTTCCTCAACTTCATGACTATAGGTCATGTCCATAAATTACATGAAAACTAATATCTCTATATTTGGGGTTTGGAATAGTGGTAAGAACCCTATAATCCTACAATAAAAATGGGGTTTCAAAACCCATTGGGCGTAGGGTACTATAGTGTACTGTAGCAGCAGTGGCACAATATCAGCAATAGGGAACTGTAGCGTCGAGATGGTATTATAGTAGTGGTGGATACTGTGCAGTACTCTAGCAGGAAGAGTACTGTAGTAGTACTATTCACATAATGAGCCTTAGTCCAAACAATTCAACCTATGGTAAATGTAATGTGCTAAATTCCCACTAGGCCTTCGGGCTAAGTAATGGGTCTCCCTCTACCCAGTTAAAAGAGGTATTTTCTTTGCATTAAATAATAAGTGAGGCATCAGCCCAAAACTTTAAAAAAAGAGATGAAAGTTTATAAGTAATATATAAAATAAATAAAATTATTTATTTATCCTATTTTTCAATTTATAAAATTTGATTTAGGTTACATATACTGTTACTGAATCCTCAAATTATGTTTGGTTTACAGTATCAAATCTAGATTAAAAATATACCTCTACTATGAAAATCCCATATATTTTAAGTCAATATATGATGATAAATTTTCTTTCTAGGATTAAATTTCATATATATCAATGATTTATATATATATATATATTATAGATAAGGAAAATGTATATTTTTTTATTAAAATTCAATTAATCCCTTTGAAAATGAATCTTTATGGATTGACGTCAAAAATTATACTAAGGGTAAACACTATTAAAATTATAATTTATATTTCTAGGATAAAATTATAATTTTTCTCTCTAGTGCATTAGGTACCCCAAAAATTCAGAATTCAAAAACACTTTCAAAAGATAAAAACATAACTCTCTCTAACCAAATTTTCTTGGAGAACTCCAAGAAGGGTTCTATAGCAGTGTTACTTGGAAAAAATATTATTATGATTTAATATACTTCTATTTAGTTATTATATATGGATAGAATACCTTATGAATACGCTATATATTATATCATGTATTTTATGTTTTATTCTTAACTTGGTTTCTCTTATTCTTTGAGCATAAAATGTAGATACTAATCCATTATGAAATATAGTAATTGTTTTAATATGAATAAAAACCTTAAGTACATGATAATAATTAAGTTATTTTACTTTTATAAAGAGGTGGGGAGGGGATTATTATAAATGGATATATTGATCTTTATTTCAAAATATATAAGAATGTTTAGAGATACCAATCTTGTTTTCTATTTTCATCAATGATGGATATATCAATTAAAATAGTTCCAAATATTTGTCATAGTAGAATTGTAGAATGGAATAATAAATCACTACATCATATATTGAAAATGAGGTCACTTAAATCAGTTAATTTTTTACTAAACATTGGGTGGTTTCTAGAATAGTGTTTGAAATTTATTTTTACTACGAAAAACATTGTGCTATTTTGAAGGCCAAGTAATCATGGTCTTGCCAAATGATAAAACACAATATTCACATATAGCATCTCATTTTTGAAATCATTAAGAGTACTGATATAAAGATCTGTTAGGTATATATAAATGAAAATGAATGGGATAAATTAAAGAATCCATCATTTTAGAAAAAAACATGAGGGGCGTGTTGAATATTATGATATTAAAAACACGATAGATTAAAATTATTGGTGATGAAATGTATCAAATTATTATGATAAATAAAATGTATATTCATCATTAAATCAAGTATATTTAACATGTTAACATGTATATTTGAATGATAAAAACCTCTCAGTATATGAAATATAGTTCCCCTAATCCATTATCATTATAGAGTATTTTAGTATATTTTACCAAACAATTTCATATGTTTATGTAATAATTCATTGATAATGTATATTAACAATTCTTAATATATATATATATATATATATATTTAAATGATATTTAATAGAAAAGGATAATTTGGAGCATGTTATTGGTATAGGAAAAATCATTATTTTAATGATTAAATTGATATTTTACATTTCAATAACACTTACTTATTTAAATTTTTATGTTTTTAGAGATGAATGGTTTAAGGAAATATATAGCGTAATCATAAAATATGTTTCATATAAAGAATGTACATATAAACAAAGTGTAAAATGGGTTTTCAATGTATCCATACAACTAACCACTAAATGGGATTACCACGACAATTTTATCATTCGAAAGCACTCGAGGATTTGTCTTGCCTCTATAATACTCTCATAGAATACCCACACACTATGTCATATATAAAAATTTCTTGTACTTGATATTTAGTAACTTTTAGTTCCAATGGATAGTATATAAACCACCAAAGACTATGTTAGAAACTAAATATAGCCATTTCCTCACCAACATGAATCATGAAACCTAGAAAACATATAATCTATTCATCAATAAAGACTTTTTATGGAATGTGAAATTATTCTACATCAATAAAGACACCAACCCCAACCGTTAAAAACATATTTTAATTCCTTCCAATGATATCCTCATTTTGAAGCTCAGTTTAATGGAAATCAAATTCCAAAGTGATGTAATATGAAAAGGAAACAAATTTCTTTCAAGTAACAATTATTTCATCCATTAATTCCTTGAATCATCCTCAAATTCCACTTAAACAAGATTTATACACATAAATATTATCATAGGTATAATATTAGGAAAGCGATCTCATCCTAATACCATATAAATCCCTAGTAGAGAACTACAATAGAAGACCAACAATGTCACTCCACTCTTTAATCTTGAATATCTCTCGGGTTATCTTTAAGATATGTAAAACTCTAATAATCCAAGGATATTGATAAAACAATACCCCATGGGGTAACCATAAGACCGAGTTATAACATCAATAATTCCATGAATTTATTTTTTAACCAAATCAGGTAGATAACAAAAAATCTAGCCATGTAGAGGAAGATCTAGGAGATGGTGATATTGAGAATGTGGGCACTAATTTCCACGTGATTATTCTTAGTAAAGAAGCTACGAGAGTTTGGATGTGTGTAAAAAATAATTTAAATCAACTATATAGATGATTCATAATCATGGGATTAGATTGTGATTTATTTCCATTTTATATTTTGTTTCATTTAATTGTAATACTTATTTAATAATGTCCATGATTGCTTCCTCTCATCACTCTATTATCTTTATGATACCTAATGTCTTGGAATTTGGAGAAATAACATGAAGATACTACCAAGGGATGATCTTGTAATGATGTAGAGTCCATTTTTATTTATTTGAATATTTTAATTACAAATCTATGTATTAACAAGGATATCCAATGGTTGGGGGTTAGTGATAATTCCCACACTACATCTTCCCTTGGATTCTCATTACCATTTCCAATTTCTCTCCAATACATCACTCAATTATGAAGGAATATTATGGATCATTTGTTATTGGTGGATTTATGGAAGTGATTGAAAAATTGGGACATGAGTTAGGGAGTTATATTAATTTAGTAACTCCTTATTTTTCAATCCTTAGTGAATGTTGATGTGTTCTTTACATAGAATTTATTGATTTCACTATACTTTCACTTTATATAGGATGAGTATAATGACTACACATATAATAAAGGGTGATCATTTAGTATAACTAAGGGTAATAAAAATTACATTGTGGGGTCACATAGGGGGATCTCTCAGGGAGTGTATTCACCCCCAATACATATTATTTACTCCTTTTCATGTATATTTATATTTTATTGTTCATTATAATATTAAACTTTCTTTAATTTCGAATCGTCATTGATATTTAAAAAAGAAATAATATTTATAATTATTATATAATAGTGAGTGTTTAGATTCTATCTTCATTAAAAAGGAAACAACAAACACTCTGCTACACTAAATAAGTTATAAAATTTTATATTGATAAAGACACCTTGAAAATACCTTCTTCAATATAACACCATTTCTATGAAGACGAACATCTTATTAAATATCACTTCCACATTTGTAATTTCCATTTTTTATTTCCTTTTCTCTGTTTTTCATCTATTATTATACCAAAAACTATGAAAATAATTACTGAGTGTTCATTCATATATAATGGGTCAAAATTTATATGATCAACTACGGATAATGAATAACTCACTTAAGAGGCTAGAGATTCAATATTGGACAGATTTATAATTTATAACCAATCCCTATAACAAAAATATCCATAGGAAAAATATTAATATCCATAGTATGACCAACTATTTAGAATTCTAGACTACTTTGAGTCAATCTGGAAGACCATTAGTTAATTGAATTTGTAGTATTGTATTGGTTTTTATTTAGTATTCTACAAGGGTGTTTTTGAAGGTGTTTCGGTAGATTCTTCATTCAATGTGCTTAGCATAGGCATGGTTATTCTAGAGTTTTTTCATTTTCTAATTCAATAAGATAAGATATTTAGTTTTGTATTTATTTGTTTGTTGATTTACCGAATGATGTGGTGACACTGAAGACTGCTATAGGAGATCAGTGGTTGGAGTAAAATTAAATAGACACCCACAGATTCCAAATGTTTTTATTACTTGGTGATGGAATATTAATATATATATATATATATATATATTGTGGGAGTATTATAAGATATAATCCAACACATTATCAATATTTTTTTTGACTTGATGATTGAATATAAATAAATAGATATATATATATATATATGAATTTTGGGATCTATTTGGTGGTTAGTGTGTTGAATGTATTTTTTATTAATTTTTTTACTAATCCAGTATGACCCTTAATTGTATATGTTGTATAGTTTTCTTTCTATAGAAATATAATACTAAAATGTTTCTTCCATAGATGAAATAATTTTAGTATGAACCATATAAAACCTAATATTTTTCCACTTTATTAAATTTATTTTTCATTATATGAATGTTTCCTAGAGTAAAAATGGTTTAATATGGTTTTACTTAATGGTGGTTCTTTTTTAAAACCATATTTCTACCATGTTCTGAAACATTAAGTTAGATTTCCATACAGAATTTGATTCCTCTGGGTGATTCCGAAATTAATACATTCTATTATTTATAAGAAGGATAGGTTAATAATAATTATCAATAAATTTTATCATGATATTAATTATATGGAAGATTAGTAGTTCACTATGTGCTTTAGGTAATATTATCTTTGTTAGAAGTTTTTCAAAAATCATTGGGAGTTATCATTTTTCAAAAAAATGGAATTGATATAAGGAAAGGTAAATATTAAAATGATTTATGGAATAGATTTTAGTTTCAAGAAAATTTATATTGAATAATTTATCATTTATAATGATATATAGATTACATTTAAGGGTTTCAATTAAAATATAATGGACCAAGCTAAATGGGAAAATTTTAATCTAAAGGTGCATGGTTTTAAATGAATGTATTTAATTCGTAATATAGATTTAAAAATTCAAGAGAATAAAACAATAGTGATTTTGATATAATACCTTGAAGGTATGTATAGGAAACTTATAACATTGTATAATATGTAACTGATGTAGAGACTTTTCAGCATGATTGTATCAGAAAAATGATATAAATTATATTTTTCAATGCTTTCAACATAATTCCAAGAATTCAAAAGCATGTGAATGCGATAAATAAAAATGATTTTTGGGGATTTTTTTCAGTGAACTCTACCTAAATCTATATAATTCTTTGTTACATTTTTTTTTGAAGTTCAATTATAGACAATGACTTGGTGGACACTTAAATTATGAACATGATTTACAATGAGGTTATTTAAAAAAAATAGTGATGTATCTTCTAGTGATGTATTGGATATTGAAGGATGGGGATGATGAACTCATTTGATGAATCCTAAGAATCCAAATACTATCATATTTTAATATTTTCATGTTTTTTTCTATTTAGTGATTTCTAAAATGTTTTTATGATTTCCTCAGATTAACTAAATCCATTTTTATAATTGAGATTTCCTGGAATATTTTGATAAACTACTTGTTTTTAGCATCAGAGGGTTTAAATGATTGATGAAAAGGATTTCTTTCTCTAGTTTCGAAATTTTTCCTTTAACTAATTTTTTTAAATATGAACTCAATAGTATTTTTTCCCCAATGGTTAATACTACTAACATGAGTGTTTTATAAACATTTTTTACATTGTTATTTTTAGTGTATTTGGTACAGACCAGATATCTAGACCTTAATGACATTCTATTTTCAAAACAATTTGAGATCCTTAGTTTTTTAAAACATCTATGTGGTTACATTTTTAAAATCTCATTTAAAATATAAACCTAGTTTGATTTATCCCATACATATTGCCCATTTTATAAGTCACTTGAATCTATTAATGTCCCATTATTCATCCCCATTATAGTATTATCATATCAAACTAAACAACATGAGATAATTCATTATGATTTCATTAGAACAAACCGTGTTGGAGGGTTGTTTCAAAAAATTCACATAAGAAAAATCATTTCATGGGAATATGTTTGGAATATACAATCATTTTTTGGTAATTATAGTTCAATATATTCTATGGAATAAAATTTCACCTAATTTATCTTAATAAAATTATCAAAAAATAATATAAAAAATGAGGAAGAATAAAATAATAATCATTCACCATTGACTTTTAATATATAGACCACCATGAAGGGGAAATAATGGGATTATTGAAACATATGGGGAGATTTATTGAGTAACATTACATCATGCATCAAACTTATACATCATGCATAATTCATTAAAGAGTTGGGTCACCTTTTTCATATTTGGACCACAAAACACATAATATAAGATGGCCCATTTCAGTCCCTCTTAATTGATACACATTTTTATATATATAATGTTTATTGAAAATAATAATTTCATTATTTAAAATTTCAGGTATTTTCTTGAGAATGATAATAAGTTTATACAAAATTCCTCATGTGAATATAGATTCATTTTTGGGAAGGTAGTTATATCATGTGAACCAGTAGAGCATAAGGTTGAATGATGTTTTATGAATGAAAAGTAAATTGGGATATAAGATTCCTATTGGGATCCTAACATTTCTAAGCATATTAAAATTCGAATATTATTCCATTTATTCTGTAAGATGTTTGATTTCACATTGGTCTAATTTATTTTCCTTTAAGTGAAAAAAAGATAAGAAAGGGAGAGTAATTCAAGACACATATTTAGATATTTATTTTATAATTCATTGAAAATACCCAAAAAATTCTAAATATATGAGATTTTGGTACATATTTAGTATCTTGGTTTAATTTTTGACTAACTGTAAATAATTCCTAAATTTATGATTTTAATGAATAAATTTATATTCTGTATTTCAATGACATGTTCAAATATTAATAGGTGTTTTTTTGTATTTTATTGATGAATTAGTCTAAGAGATTCATGGTGGAAATTAAAATAAAGATATATGTATAATATATTGATCAATGTATCAAATAATAGGTTTCTAATGTGTCCATGTGGTTGGTCGTGAGATAAAGATACCAGAAAAATAGAATATTGTATAGATACACCAGGATATGTCATTCCACTTATCATATCTTTTAGAATACCCTCTCATAATTTCATAATTCTAATACTTAATATGCCCAACCTTAAGTATCAATTATCCCTAATATAAAATATTTCAAAAATTGAAGATTGAATTCACGCCTCAACTAAAACTCATCCTCAACAATGTACCTTGAATTGCTCAGCCAATAAAGCCAAGAGAAAGATATATGTACATATTCACTTTATCAATATAGCCTCATGATGTACCATGATGGTATATCAAATCATGTATGGAAACTGGCCCCTAATTTACATTATGAATCCCATACAATTATATACATGTTTCATGTCTTTGTTTTATGGGATGATCAAATGTCTCAATGACACAACCTCAATGAATACAAAATCTCTCTCATGTCACTACACTAGACTCCACTGATTCCTCTATATTCCCAATCATTCAATTATCATACACTATCCTCACAAAAATTTATTCTGATGTTTGAGATTAATACTATGTTCTCACCCAAACACATTCCAAGCCCCAAACATAAAACTATATTGGTAGACCAATGCTACCACCCCAATAAAAATTTCAAAAGAACCCACAACGAATCTGTAAGGATGTGTAAAGATAAATGTTCCTATAACTCTGATGAAAAATATATTCTATGTGGAAGTCATTTAACATAATAGGGCCAAAAATTTTCTCTATACATATTTACTAAAATAATATGTTATCCAAGAAAAATTGTTCCGTGTAAAGGAAGATCCAGGAAGGAAAATGATTTCTATCATGGGTACAAATTCCCAACTAATTTTTCATAGTAATTTAAAAAATGTTATGAGGATATGTATAAATATATAATGGGATCATTTAGTAAGGGATTATTTATCATATGAATATCTTATGGTTTGACTCCATTTTGTATTAAGTTTTCTTTAATAATAAATCTATTTTTATTTTATTCATAAGTATTATTTAATGCTTTCATCCTCTCTCTAGTCCATTGTCTCTATGATATCCAATATTCATAGTATTGGATAAATAACCAATGAAAAATTATTCGAGAGGATCATGTGATGAATCATATTTTTTTTTAATTTATCTGTAATTTTTTCATTATCAAACTATGTTTATACAAGGGTAGATAGGTGTTAGTGGTTGGTGATTTTTCACTTTCTATAGCTTAACATGGTTGTTCTTACTCATTTTACAATTATTATCCCTTTTTTCACTCAATTATTATTGAATGTTATAGATTCATGGTGATTAAGGACTAAATGTATACGATTCAATACCAAGATAGTGAGTTAGGGGGTGGTCATAATTGTGAATCTCTTTATCATACCAAATGATAATGAGATGGATGTGTATTATAATAAGATATTGTGGAATTGATTTCATATTCACAATTATTTTTTAATAGGTGGATTCCTACACATATGATATAGTCACATCGTAGAGTTTAAGTTCGGTTAATCAATTAAAAATGATAGTAATAATGGGAAATCTCTTATAGAGTGTATCTCTGCCACTATATTCATTATGTTTTTAGTTGCACGACCATCTATTCATTACTTATTTCATTCCGCAACAAAACCCCCCCATATTTTAATTCTTATTAAATTTTAAAAACGCTAAAAACTATTATAATTATTATAGATAAATTATTATTTGTCTTGGATCTTCACTAGATAACCCTAGTCAGCCACTATAATATATTCTTGGAGTTATATAAATTTATATTAATACGGAATCTAAGATAAGTCATTAATCAATGAGTTATAATTTAGTGTCATTATGTTTTTGACAATAACTCTCATATATGATATTGAACATAATAATTAGATAATTAGTAGGTACATATTAATTAGACAGGATTAGAAAATTATATCACATAGAAAGTCATTCATCCATTCATATATAATAGATTACATTTTTAATATAAATCAACATTACCTATGGATGAAAATATAATTAGAGTATAAAAAATTATACATTGATACCTTTATTTCCTCATCCATTAGTATGAGTTAATCTAGGTGATTTTGTGTATGTTTATTGTCAAGTCCTTAGTTGAGTTTAAACAATATTGGATTTATCAACTGGAATGGCATGAAAAGACATATAATACCATGATTTAATATCAGTAATGAAATTAAAGGATGATATTATTTTAGAGACATTAAATTTAATAAAAAATATATATCAATGATATGTGATTCATTCATTAATATTACTTAATGTATTTAATATTATCATGAATATATCAGTTTTCATTTGCTAGATTAATACGTTACAAGTCTAGTGGTCACATGATATCATAGTGCGAAAAAAACACATAATTCCAAATATTTATTATATAAAATATAGTTTTTAATATATTCATAAATATAAAATCATTAAAATTTCATTATTTTATTGATGTAGAAATATAAAATATAAAATGAAATATATTTAAATATAGATAAATGGAACAAAATTTTATAAATTACAATGAAACAAATCCAAAAATAAATAAAAACACAACAAGATTGAACTTTTCATCATACCAATCCTCTTTAAATTTCATAAAACCTAAAATAATAATTAGATGAACAAAAAAGTTAAAAAGATGATAAAAATACCTAAAATAAGAATGTGAAAATGAAATTAGTGATTTTGATGTTTGGGTGAAGTTATATATTGAAATATTATATAACACTAGGACTTATATGACTATTATGAATATATTGTTGAGGGTATTATATGGTTGTTATCATTATATAAACATTGGGATTATATAGATATTGATACTATCATTACATATAGTTATAATTAATGACATAAAATATAAGCAGTATTTTATTAAAATAGGACTGTTGTAACATATTCATTAAATTGGAATGTATAAATAATTGTATCTGCATTGTGAAATCTATAAAATAATAGTAATAAATGATATTATGTATCATAATTATTCTGAATGGGGTTCATTTGTCTAAGATTTGAAATATGTTAGTGTCACAAGGTACCGCGTGGAAATCACTATGAGATCCATGATATCTAAATCAACACCTACGACTACAACCATTTCTTAGCTCATTCTAAGATCCTATGAATAGGTCATGATGTATTTATATATATATATAATTTTTGCAGATATAAACACAAAATTATTATTGTAATAAATTATATTTAATTTTAATTATTATATGTATTATTTAAAATATGATTTCTTATAAATTACATTTAAAGAATTATTTTAATTAAATAATATTTATTTAATAAAAATTTATTCATAAGATTAATTTAATATTTATTAAATATATAATATTCAATATAATTAAAAATATAATCATGTAATGTTAAATGTTATATTTTTCAAAGAATAAATTTTATGTGTGTAATTTATTTTTAATATAAAGATTTATATTAATCACTAAAAAGAATGTTTTTAATGTATTTTATCAAAAATATATAATATTACAGAATTTAACATGAATATAATGTTTATTAAATTAAAAATAATAAAAATAATTCCCTTGCATAACTCACTTAACACCCATGTGATTCTATCATTACCCTTTATATTACTTACGTTTCCAAAAATTGTTGTCTGTTTTCATCTATAAAAGGTGGACACTTTCATCCATTCCAAAGCACTCATATCCTCTAATTATATCATAAATTCCTTTGAATTTTCCTCTCAAAATTCCTTTTTTAGATGTTTTGATTCTTATATCTGAAATAAGAAAGCATAATCCCTTCATATTAATGGAATACATTATAAACAAATATTCCCAAAAATTAAGAAGTTCCTCTTCATCCTATTCATTTAGTTTTTAATTTTAAATGATATTATCATAATTATACTCTACATTAACTCATTAATTTTCTATAACATGTAATTATTTGGGATGGTTTGACTATAAACATGAAAAATGATACTATAATTATTGATTGAAATAAAATATATATTGTCAATAAAATGAAATAAAAATTATATTTTAAAAAAATATTATCTTTAAATTATAAAACATATAAGTATATTCATTAATAAAATAAATTCTTTATATTGAATTAATATTTAAAAAAGGGGTATTTTGACCAATCATTTTGAATCACCACAATAACCTCTATAAACTGATCACTAAAATTCATTACTATATCAAACACACATTTTTTACCTCTATGAAAATTATGGATACGTTGAAATCATAATCAAGGATCAAGGAATCGAACAACCATTCCGAATCAAGTATAGATCAAACAGTAAATTAACTACCTAATATTAGTTTAATAACATGAAAAATAAATGGGCTAAAATAAATTATAAATTTAAAAAAACAATTAAAATATATATATATTTTTTATTAACATGGATGAATAATAAGAAATATTATATATAGGTTTTGAGCACTTTTGGACAAGAAAGATTATAAGTTTAAGGTTTTTTTACTCAATATCAATTTCATTAGGTCATAATATTTCTTACTTTAATATGTTATTATATTCAAGTTATATTATAATATTTATCTATTTTATTTTTTATTTTTTATTTATATTTTAATAAATGAAAATTTCATTTGTTAATATTCTTCATTTATAGATTTTATTATTCTTCAAACATGGAATTGTTTAGAATAATTACCATCTTCTCTATTAGTTGTTTCTCCTCAATTTATATATTCTTTCATTCCAAATTTTTTTATTTTCATATTCTTTATTCCCTGTATGTATTATCTATAATAACTTTCATATTAATCATTATCACTTTTCAAAATTTAATTTAATAACTTTTTTAGTGAAGATAGTTTCTACTAAAATTGCTTTAAAATATTGAAAATAATTTTTTTCACTTTCAGATATTTCATTCTTTATTTATTTACATAATATATATTTATTTTCAAGGATCCTTTATTGGAGGTTATTCTAAAATAATTTTTTTAAAACAGTAAATTACCTTCAAAAAAATGATTTTTTAAAGTGACTTCTCACATCATCTTTTATTAAAATATTATAAAAAATATGAAAATACTATTAAAGATTTTAATTTAAATTTCCTATTAACATCCAATATAACTATTTAATATAATGTAATGCTTGAAATCAACCTTTAAATTCTTGTCTGATATAATTTTTTTAATACAAATTTATTTGGTAAAAATTGTTCTAATTCATGAATTGGTTATATGAAATACCAATTACAAATGAAATATGACCCATCATCCCTCCATGGGGTTTCATAATGAGATTTATGATAAATTTCATGTGGAAAGTTTTTTATGGTTTAAAATTTTGTTGTCTGTCAAACCATTAAACCCATATAATGCATTGTGTAATTATTAATATCTCGTGACATTATATTCTAATATTGGAATATGATTATAATTTTTCAAAACATTATAAGTGATCAAGGTTGGGGTTTTCTCCCACCTTTTTACATAGTCATGGTTAGGGTTTGAGGACACATTTATGTTTGGGAATGACTGGGGTTTTCTCACAAATTCTTTGTATGGACATTATTGGAAAATGATAATAACATTATGTTTTGGTATTACTATAGTTTATTCACAATGTTATGATTACATTTTCTTATGCATGTTCAGTATCACTATGTTATGACACATTCCCATGTTATTCTTATCGATCGTGATTATATCCCAAAGTAACAATTTAATTTTATATTGTTTGTTTTATTCTTTTATAATTCACCTTTGAGGTAATATTTCCTTTGATAAAGATTTTTTTTGAAAACACTTACTATTACATTTTTTTATATGATATTTCATACATGTTCATGTTTAACCTCCAGATTATGAACTAAAATTTTATGAATCATTGATAAATTTACCCTAAAAAATAATTTGAGATCACCCATTTTTATCTTTCATACTTCCCCTGGGAATTACATTAGGTATTATGATTAAATGTAAGTCATGTGCTGAAACGTTTATGGGATATGGTGAATAAATAATGTGCAATATCACATTTTAATAACTAATATACAAATATAATAAACCATTAGGTTAAAGTATTGTGTAATTATTTGTTTGATATATTGTTAAAATTGTTTATTTTTAATAAAATATATGCTTTTTAAGACTGGTCATATCATTTAGAATCAGAATTCAGTTTAGTTATTTTTTGTCATTATGTTAATTTGTTTAAGAGAACCCCAATTTAGTGAAAATAGGTTAAACCAAAACTAACACTGGTTGAATTGAAGAGGTTATATATTAATATATCTTGGGTTTAATTGTACACATTTATATGATTGTTTTATATAATTAAATTAAGATATTATAAGTTATTACTAATGTTAACCATTTTGATTTAATAAATTATTTAAAAATATAATCCTGAAATTTATGCAGTGATAGGTTTGCTCATAAATGAAAAAAATATTATTTTATTATAATTTTATGAATTCCTTATTATCTTGTATAGTCTAAAAGAATTTTGATTCATGTCCTCAAAAATTAGATATTTAATTATCTATGATAACAACTAGTGGTGAGATGATTACATCCAAAGAATATAACTCTTCATTAATAAATGTTTTTAAGATACTTTTTTCAAATATAATTCATCTTCCCTAATTATAATTCCTTGTGATATTTCCCATGGTTATTATTATTTACAAATATCTCAAATCAATTTTTATGATAAATAAATCATATTTAATATCCTAGATCATCCTATAATCAGATAATGATAAAATTATTATTAGTAACTCACTTTCAAAAAAAAAATCTTAATATGGGTTATTTTTCCAAATAATATAAGATAGATGGAAAAATCTTTGGGAAAATATTGAACATTGAATACAATACAATTATACAATATTATATTTATTTATTTCTCAAATAACCCATTTTCAACCCCTAGAACATGAGGTTGAGCTATCAATCAAATGCATGACTTTTTTTACACATATATCTAAGATTACATATAGAATAACCACCAATAAATTAGAATAATTGACTAAAAAAATCCAAGACAATTAGGAAATGTGTATTACATGGCCAAGTGATTCACTATGGGGTACACTAGTTCTATTTTCCAGGAAGAGGTATGGTTCAATATTCATTTACATTGATTGTTATTATCTTTAAAAAATTATGTTAATGAAAATTATTTTATAAAATATATTAATTATTTTTTATAAACATAGATGAAATTTATAGTTCTCAAAGGTGGGTATTGTTTCTAGATACCATTATTGAAAGTTATTTATATACGATATTTCAATACCACACCAACTAAGGCCCACCGTACTAGATGTAAGCTATGTGTGAGGCCCTAAAATAACCTCAAAGATACTTGAGGATAGTGACGAACAACGAGTATGCATAATAGACAAATGGGAGGCCTTAGGACAAGGTACCATTACACACACGAAAACATCACCAAATTACCACATGAACACGAATTTTAAAATAAAACATATACAATAAATCAAGAATACATTTATACAACTCATTATTTTACAAAACAAGTAGACGATTGAATAAAAGGGAAAATTAAAATCCCACTAATACTGAAAAAGTGATCAACCTACTATAATAGAGGGGACTATTTTCAAATATAACACATTGAATGGACCGTGGTTTTACTAGCTCAACTATGATCCACCTACTCCCAATCCATCTAGGGGTCCACAGAAAAAAAATTCATCTGTATAAGATCTTTCATGTTCGAATAGATCCAATGAAGGGGTGAATATATATTTAACATATATGACTCCTTAAAATCACTAATAAAAAATCATTAAATAGTAGTAAACTCATAATTATGATGTTATGTTAGTCAAAATATGAGATTTAATAATGTATAACCTTAATAATAACCCATATATTCTATAATTTATACACCAAGACTCTTGGTCTCAACCATATATCCATCATGTGATTCATATAGTTTCCCAAAGCTAACATTATTCCTTGATAACTCACTCCATGATCCTCATTATCCTTGATGAAACTCATCTGGTAGGTATCACTAATCTAGTATTATAATACTAAATGAACTCATCCAAGAGAATAATCTCCGCAGTTCATTCCTTGAATAATGGTGAAGGAAATTGAGGTGGCACATCCTAGATACACACTCGATAAAACTATACCTTATCAGATAAAAGACGGTGTCAATACACATATAGGGGTTCACACCTAAGAACAATAGAGTATACCTTACCCTATCAATAATGACCATGTAATTATGGGATCATACACCAATTTATATTGGAAATTGTGATTCCACAAAGACTAACCTTGGATGAATATAATGATAGAGGATCCCACTCAATGCCCAATGGAGGAATTATGTAACTCTATCTAAAAATAAACTTGTATAGGGGATCAAATCCTATGCCTTGGATGTTATTCTTCACAATAACCTCTTGAAGATGGAATAAGTGATAATTATCTAGTGGGATAGGTCCATAATAAAGTAGTTTAATGGAATTGACCCAAATTCACTCAAGAGATGATCTAAGAAGAACAAGGGATTTGACCTTCTCATTAAAGAGTACATGGTGTTTCTTAAGGAGTATATGCAATGAATTTGAATTCTATCAATGTAAATTCTCTTCTTATAATAATTTCATATTGTATAATAACATAGAATAACATTAAGAAAACAATAAATACTTTATAAATGAATAATTAATGAAATAAAATGTATTTCTATAAGTTAAGGAACATATACCAAAGTAATAGTAACTTGTCCTTCGGAATAGTACCAAGATCCTTTTGAGTAATGAAATAAAAAATTGAATAGTATCCTCAACAATAAAATTATAATTAAAATATATTTGTCTTATATGTGACAATATGATATAATTATATCATAGGATAAGTAAATAAATATTTTAAAATAATTAATTAAGTGTTGATATTTTTTGAAATCATATATATTTAACTTCAATTTTATGATTAATTTAATAATTAATTAGAAAATTTGTTTTCAGAAAATGTATTCATAAATTTATATTTTGTTTTCATCTTACTATAATATTATTTTATAATACCTTAATTATGTTTTCAAAGTGTTAGAAAAGCATTTTAAATTATAAAATTTTTATTTTCTAAGTAAATGAGTATTTTAATTAGAAATTTAATTTATCATATTTTTTAAATTATATTGATAAAATGGAGTTCATTTTTGAATTATAAATGTCTAAAAATGTTTTGGGTGAAAATTTATTATTTTTATGAAAAAAGTAAATTTTTTTTGAATAAAAAAATATATTAATTTAAGTTAAATTCTAGATACATGATTTGTGGAGTCGTTGATGATGTATGGATATCATAAGCCAAAATATCAAACAATATTTTTTCATTTTACTATTTTTGATGATAATTATCAGGAAATTTTATTATTTATCCCAAATAATAATATATGGATTGAAATAAATATCAAACACCCCTCTCCTCAAATATTAATACCATATTTCACCACATCTTCTTCTCACACATCTAAAGCCTTGAGACATTTCAAAATTCTTCCCAAATCTATTCCCAATACCCTGCCCCATGTCTAGATTCTTTTGGTCATAAGAAAAGACCAAAAACAATACCCAAATGAGGTTTTCAAGAATATGAAATCAATAGGTAAAACCCACTTCCTATTCTTTTAATTTTTTTCATGTTCTGTTTTCTTATCTCCTCCTCACATACTCTTGTCAAAGAGGAAAGAAATATCCATTACCTCGCATACACTTGAATTTTATCATGTTTATGAAACAATTCTTCATAAAATCTATTATCCACTCTCTTTTATTTTATGAATGGAAACTTTGTCTGTGAGGGGCCGATTAACCACCTTCATGAACGAAGTTCTTTCATATTTCAATTCCACCTTCAAGGATAGTCATGAAACAATTTTTATGATTCAACCAGATTATAGTATATCTATAATATCTTATGTAATGTTCTGGAATCATTTTTTAAACATGGTATTAATTTACAAACCAAAATAAGTTTTTTGTGATCAGAAACCACCAAAATAATCCCAAATGATTATCATTAAATTTTTATCTACATATCCATGATAATTGATACTTTTGTCGAGCGCATCAAATTAAATGTTTAATTGTGACTAGAATTTCTACAGTATAGTTGGAACCCTAGGTCATATCATGGTGGAACCTTATATCATTAATTAAAAAAGAAATTTTTTTATTAAACCAAAGGGGAATGGGATTGAACAAAATTTGGTTTTGTTTATTTAAGATGAAAGAGTATAAAAGAAAGTTGTACAAAAAAGTATAAACTAATAGATTCAATAACTACGGTCAACCTGGAGAAATATCTTGATGCTCTCCATCATCACTTCAATGGATGTGGTTATGGTCTTTTAATCTATATATTTATAACACATAGAACCATAATGTTATTGAGTTTAAATTAGGATACCTCCAATGGTTAAGTTGAAAACACACAATGATTCATGAAATATTGATAATGATTGAGTGATTTGTGTTCAAATTCATAACTGATTATCACCAAGGCAATACATCAAGAACATGATTCACTATCCATGTTTTTATGTTATCTCAATGTTTTATGATGACATGAATGTTCATGTCAATGGTAGTGTTTATGTGAGTTAAGTTGACCAATATGAACCACACAAACACCGCTATTAAAAGATGGAAGAAGAAATGGTGAATTGTTTGTGTAACATCGCATGAAAGGGTTCTTCCAAACTGGATCATATGAGTTGATCATGACATATTAGTACATAAATAAATAATATAAGAATGTAATATGATTAAAAATATCATATGAACCAATAACTATACATATCAATCAAATGATACAAACATGAAGCTCGAGATTACATCACATTCTACTCCGGCTGATCACAAGTCGTTTAGAACTCTGTGAGAGGAGAGAAAGAAAATGATGATTATGAATCACTTCTCATTTCCTCCAAAACATATAGGATTGAGTAGCGAACTCATTTGGGACATCAAAATGGATGAACATTTTCTCTTGGTCTGACATCCAAATGGGGTTCCAATGGTATAATTTTATAGGAAAATTGTGAGGTGGTTTTGGGCCACTAGATTTAGAGAAACGAATTGGCCCATTATTTTTGTCCTCCAAGAAATCTTCTCCCTCTATGGAGAAAATTATAAATTTTATCCCTACATCTTTACAATATCCACCGAAAATCTGGAACCATTTTGAAAATAGCAGATCATGATATTGGAAGAATACATAACACCAATTTTGACTTTGTATAGATTTTATTACCTTGAAAGATCATTTCATATGGGCCTCTAAGTAGATGAATTGGGCATTGGATACATTGAAATAGCTGTATCTCACTATTTTATATATCATCCCACATATTATCATCCATTTTTGATTCATTAATTTCACAAAACATGAAAAATAGTTGATAGGTTTTAATGTGCTCCCATGAAATTTGGACCATTTTTCTTCCACTTCATCCTAGGCCCACTAAATCACCTCAACCTATAATTTAATTATAAAAAAATGTGAAATTACCATAATTAATAGTGATTAAAACAAAATAATTATTTGAAACATGGAGTGAAGTTTTTCATAATAATTGGAATTTAAAATAAAAAATGAGTTTAACTTAGTGATGTAAAGGTTGAAAATGAATAACGAATAATGGTGATGTCTTCACCCTCAAACCTATTCATTTTCTCTCATGGGAAAATTATAATTTACAAAATTATGCATCTAGATATTCCAAACATCATGAATATATAACATTAAATGAAAATTTGATTCATGAAAGCAATGTGATCAAAGCCAAAATCCCACCATGGAATTAATCTCAATGATCATGGAAAAAGGTTTCTCATAAATTTTATCAGAGTGAAATTCAATGAGATGCATGATACCAATCTAATAAATGACTTAATAGATCTACAATGACCTCAAATCTCCACGTGAGTTTGGGGAGACCATCCTATGATATTATTTCCACATTATATCTACTAAATATAGGATATTTTAACATTTTTATTCTTAATGTTTTTTTCAATTGAACTGTCCCAACACCTATTACAATAAAATTTCAAGACCCACTCACCTAAGAATTACTATAATTCAAACCTCATTCTCCCAACCAAGATATCCCCATATGTAACACATTTCATCACTCCTGTATTTTTTTAATTTTTTTTCAATAGGTGAACTTGGGAAAACTCTCACACTCATTACTAAACCATTGTTTGATCTTCTAAAAAACTAATTGTAATAGCTATTACAAGATCATTGGTTAAAGAAGAGTGGTTTTTTGACCTCATAATACATAAACAATTTTTTTAAATTTTAATATATTTTTATTATTTTAGTTATAGTTATTTATGGCATAAAATAGTCGGATAACTTGTACACATTCATAGGTCAATCTTGTATATTAATGAAATAGATTGGATAAGGAACGAATGGATGGAAAAATATTTTCATAAATCTAATAAATGTTAACCTAAATTATATTTCCCTTTTATTATGTAATAACTATTCACACATCATGGTTTAATTAAAAAGTGTGTGGAGATATTAGGTGACAATACTTCCCCATAAAATACTCATATAAGGTTTATCAATCACCTCAATGGTTTAATAGAGATTTAACCATTTATATAATTAAAAACATAAAATTTACCAAAATTAACTCCCCAACATTAAATTTACAACAATACTCATATTCTATTACTGATTTTTTAAATAATACAATAATATTAAAGAGGAATATTTCTAATGAATTTTCAATAACATACATGATTAAGTGGGAATCATTTTCCACAATAAAGAGGGCTTCAAAAATTAATATTCCCTAAACGGTGAGGGGGAATGGGGGGTAACAATATGATTAAATAAGAAAAAAGTTAAAAAAGAATAAAAAGGTTAAAATCATAATGAACATGACAAGGTGAGGAAAAGTAAAAATACTATTAAGTAATGTAAAAATATAAGAATAAAGAAAATAAATAAAAATTATATTGATCCTAGGAATGTACCAACACCCCCACCCCCCCCACAAACACACACGCCAAGAGTGTGTAGTTTCTTCACTATAATAAAATAGAATGTTGGAAGGAAGGATAAAACTGGGGGGTTTCGCTGGTATTTTTCTTCTTGATGGTGGACTTCCTCCACCGGATGCTTTGGAAATTACTCATAAAAGTGTTTAGGTATCTTCCCATTGACAGTAATACATCATCCACTCTGCTAATGAGAAAACAATATTGAACCAAAAGGGTAAATGTTAGTAATTGTATAAGGACCATGCCCTCAGGAACAAAGCATACCTAGGTGGAGCTTTAGCTTAGAATTGTAAATGAGGACCTTATCACCAATATGGAATTTCCCTTAATGAATAATCCAATCATGGATATCCATTGTCTTATCGTTATAGACTTTATATTTTTCATATTCATCACACTGAATTTAATCCAATTCCTAAATCGTCAACTTCCTATGTTCACCTTCATTTGAAAGATTCATATTACATTTCTAAACCGCCCAATATGCACGCTACTCTACCACCACCAGGTGGTGGAAAGCCTTTTAAAAACACATTATTTGTGGGGATATTATAATCTAGGTTTTAAAATCTATACGGTACTACCATATTTCAACTTTGAAATGAAAACTCCAATCTTTATTAGTGGGTTATACCCTTTTTCAAGATTGTATTAACATCCTAATTTGTGATTACTATTTTTTTGTTACTTTGGGGTGATATGAAATGAAAAATTAATGAATAAACCCCATAACTAAAAATAAATTTTTTCTTATTACCATTTAAAAAATGTGAACTCATATAATTATTGATTAATATTGACAAACCAAACCTGTTGAAAAATTGGGACCTCACAAAATCAATAGCCTCTCATGATTCACAAGTCTTTGTAGACATTACTTCCAACCATTTAAAAACATATTACATTTAAAATAAGATGTATACCAAGACAAATGAATTTCCAAAATTCCCCAGGAAGTCAATTCCCCATGCATCTAATATATAAAAAATAACATGGGTATTTGGGGTATTCATTCCTTTTATAGATATTCCCTATAAATTTTCCTCGATACATTACATTCAAAATAGATTGAAATCTCTATACTATTTTGGATAATAAATCAATGATACAATGACTTTTTTAGCTTTATGTTGAGACCCCAAGTGGTCCACACAATCCAACGTGTAGTAGAAGGTTAAAAAAGAGGTGAACTCATGGTCAGGGACACATCGACAAACAACATGGTCCCTATAAATTCTCTACAAAATGTTTCCTAGCAATTTTATAGTTGAGAATCATTCTTACATCTTGGGGATTGTGAAGTGATAAAATCATTGAAGACCCTATATGATTCTAGAAAATTCACAATATATTAGTACCAAGGGTAAGATCCACAACATCAAACATTTTCTCATGAGAGAAAACTTCTCCAATGGGGAGGGATGAGTCGACATAGTGGTCCAACAGTGTTTAAATCATACTAATGTGGTCAACTACAACATTTTACACTTCTCTATTATCATGAATCTCATGTTAAAACTCCATGACGAGGAGTATCCTCCATATGAGTTGAGGCATTGTTATGGATTTCTTAAGGATAAATCAAATGGAAGCATGGTGAGAAAACACAATGAATTTGACCAAAGAAGGTATGAATGGAATTATTTCAAGGTAAACAAAATATGACATTTCCTTTTTTATGAGGATGTGTAATTTACTTGGGAAGGGTTAAGGGTACATGAGACATACATAGTGACATGAGGATCTTTCTCAACCCATTGTAATAAAACTTTCCCATCTACAAAAGTGAGAGGCATGACACATTACTTTGAAGGGGAGATCTAACAATGGTGGTTGGATGATGGGAGGTGGTGTAAGACTTATTTTAATTGAATTTAATGCATAATCACAATTTATATCGAACAAAAAACGCATAGTATTTTTTTAATAACCACGAAAAGGGAAGTGTGATCTTACTAAAGTCTTAAATGAACTGCCAGTAAAAACATTCATGACCCATTAACGATCGCACCTCACGAACACATATTGGTTATGTGAGGGTTGAAATTAATTTAATTTTTTATGATACCTCTTGAATACACTCATTTGAAATTATATATCCAATAACTATCCCCCATTAAATAATGAAATGTAATTTCTCATAATTTAATACAAGATTATTTCTATAATATGATTGAGGATAGAACCAATGTGTTCCAAATATTCATAAAAGGATGTTCCATAAAGTGTGAAATCATCCATAAAAACATACTTGAAATTATCAAGGTATTCAAAAAATATAATCAACATAAAATGTTGGAATGTACAGGGATAATTCTAGAGGTCAAAAGGAATACTTCTATATAAAAATTTGTCAAATAGACAGGTAAATGTTTCTTTTTCATGATCTGTAGGGGATATATGGATTTGGAAATTACCAGAATATCCATCAAGGAAAAAATAATGGAACATACCATCTAGAATTTTTAAAATTAGGTCCATGGAAGGTGGAGTAAAGTGGTCCTTTTTCATGGCTTAGTTCGGTTGATTTTAGTCAGTACAGACTCACAAACTATTTTTCACATGTGTTGAAACCAATTCATCTCTTTCATTTGAATCAACCATTATTCCTTTTTTAAGTAAAATTTCCTCTAGGCTTATGCATTTAGTATAAGATATAGGATAAATGATCCCAAAAGCATGTAATTTAATGACTTCCAATATTACCACTTCAATGAGAATGGGATTTAACTGGGATTGATCTCTCCATATGAGATTATCATCATAATCTAACATTTTATTATTCATACAAATAGATGGGATAATCCAAGTAATATTTTCCAATGTCCATGTTATATATTTTTTACTATATCTTAAAAGGTTGTGATGTTTTGAATTTTACTGTAGAGGGAGGTAGTTGGGAATAATGATCGGAAATTGGTCAATACCCTAAATATAGAAATATTTTAAATTAGATGTATATATTTGTAATTCCAACAACATTGATTTATGGATTGAGGGAGGGGATTTAGCGGGAGTGAGGTTTACAACATTATGTATCATCTCATGTTTGTCAAATAATGAAGGAGAATATATCGAAATGAAATTTTCAGAATCATAAATAGTCATGGGTACCATATAATGAAAACACTCATCAATTAAATAAAAAATCACACTTTTTTAACGCAAAAAACATTCAAGATATGAATCTAAACTGAAATCCTCCAATAGGTAAAAATATGAAAATTAATCATTGTATGATTCGAAGAACGAATTGTGTCTGTTTTTTTCAATTGAGAGAACATCAATAAAATATACAAGAAGAGTGGATTTCTATTCAACATGGTGTTTTATAGAATCAAGGATGTTAAGATATAACATTTGTCCACCAAACTATAAGGATAGAACATAATTATGAACTTTGATGATCATATTTTTTGGTTTTACGGATTTTCATTCCCAGTATAAGATAGAATGGCCACAGGATTGGGTATATTCCATATTAATAATATAGAAGTATATGGGGAATATGAGATTCTTTACTTTTACAAGGAAATCCGCTACCACTACGAATGCATGTATTTTTCTCTGTTTGGCATGTTTCATGACAATTCCCATCAAATGAAGCTCTCCTCCTAAAAAGGAGTATACAAAAAGTGGTGAATTATATTAATGGAAGAACCCAAACCTATAATTTCATCATAAATTAAGTCCTCCCATATAGTACAATGATTATTAAAATTTATAAAATCCATGAATTTGGTTGGAATTGATGGTTGGATCAAATCAGAGACATTTTTTCAAAGGATTACTCTTTCATTCCCCTTTAGTCCCCATCTATGGATGCAAATATCTTTAAGAAATTTTTCATTAATAGGTATGGGTTAAAATCATCAAATAATAGAAATTTAAATCCATCATTTTTAAATTAATCATTTATTTCATTACCAATCACATTATCAAAAAAATTCTTAGATTTAGAGTCTTTGGGGTAATGTAAGAGGAATGGATTATTAAAGGGAATTCTCAATGATAATTGTTTTTAGATAATTTTTCATAATTATAATCTTTTGAGGGTAGGGGAAAGAGTTTTCAAGAGGTGGCATACTATTTTTTAGAATCATTGTAAGAAGAAACTTAATTACTATAATGAAATGTTATTGTTCATACATTGGCATTTTCTTTTCGATTAGTAATAAGTTGGGATGGTAGTTGTCTAGAACCGTGTATCATTATCTCATAAATTGTGTTTTCTAGATGTCTCACTTGAGTTCATAGGTCTTCATTAGTCAGTAGTGTGTTCTGTTTGAATTGGAGATTATGGGATTCTATTCCTTCACCATATTATTGAGACATGGTTTAAAATTCAGAGGAGGAGGATTTTCTTGATATTTTGAAGGATAATAAGGTTTCATATCTTGGCCTTGATGATACCAGTTCTACTAGGGGTATCTTGAGTTCCCTCACTATTGGTGGTGTGGTTGTTCTTTCCTCTCTGGGATTGGATTTCGCTAGAATGGTTCTTCTTGAATGGTTGTGCTTACTAAAAGGGAGTCCCAGGGAATACTACTTCACAAGACTCAGATGAATCCTGATGTTGTGAGAACTTGTCAGACAAATCAGTGTTATGAAAAAAAATACCACAATAAAATGTAATAGAATTAGACATTGAGTTTTCATTGGTATGAGCTTATTTCCTAAGAAGTGCATGAATATAATAATGTTTATTATCTACCTTCTGTTCTAGTAATTAATTAAATACCACATGAACTCCTTGGGTTAGTGAAATTTCTCATGTACTAAATTATTTTTCATTTTAAGCCATGATGGCTATTATGTCATGAGTAGAAGTAGTTTTATCAACTACAGAACCTCCAAATTCAGAATCTATCATTCCATAATCCCAGGGGTCATGTCCGTCATAGTTGTATTAAATTAAAAAAAATCACTATTTTTTGTGGAGGTGGAAAATTGAACAAAGTCTTCTGAATCTCTCCCAATATTCAAGAATTTTCTCTCCTTATGATGGCCAAATTCCACAGATTTCACTGCTAATTGATGTAGTTTGGGAAGTAGGGAATAACTTCTCTAGAAAAAGTGTTTTCAGTTCATTCCAACCTGTGATTTTAGTAGGTATATAGAATATCTAGCCATTGGAAACACCATCAAGGGCGACAGGTAAGGCCCTAAACGTAATGAGGTCCTAAAACACATATTTGGGTTTTATTGTAGAGAAAACTATGTGAAAATAATTTAGATGTTTTTGAGGATCCACATCAGGAAGACCAGAGAATTTAGGAATAAGGTAGATGATCCTTATCTCAGCAAAATGTTGGCTACATCCTTAGGTTATTGGTTATGTGTAGGTTGGTACTCCACATCCAGGGTTGTCAATAATTTTAATGTTTGGTTATTTATAGCCATGATTTCAAGAATATTTTTTAGTTCAATTATTTACTATTTTGAGACCATTTGAGGTTCTAAAAAGGGTTCCTCTGTGTTTCATGATTTTCATACTCTAGATGTCTAGATTTGTGAGTGCATTTTCTATCCAATTCCTGGGAAAAATTCAAGAAATTTTTCTTTTTTTGATCGGGTCACACAAATAAGTTGTATTTTTTTTGTATTTTTTTATTTTTATGATCGAATCTAGATAATATAATATCAGTTAATATGGGTGAAATGATAAGATAAATGATATTATTATACTATATAATTAGAGATAGGGAGAGGAAGAGTGAAAATAAGAAACACTCAAAAAAAAAAATATAAAATATAAAAATGGATGGTTGATATTGAAAGGTGTAGTAATTTATAAGTAATATAAATAAATAAAATTAAATAAATAGAGAAATTATCTTAGATCACCAAAAAACTGTGTGAAAATTTGATCCTGTCATCGAGTTCATTAAATTAAATGTTTTTTTCCTCTATAATTTCATTAGGATAGTATGAAATCAAGGTTAACTATTTCCAGATCCGTAGATCCTTAATTTAAAAATATTTTTTTTATTAATAAAATGGTGGAATGAGATTGTATGAAATATGGGTTTTTTTATTTTAATATGATGGAGTATAATAGAATGTGATATTAACTAAACAAAAATCAATTTTTTTTTATAAAAACACTTTTGAGGGAAAATTGAGAAACTAAAACATCCAAACAATACAACCAAATAAACCATGAATGATAATAAACCATACCAAGAAAATAAGACCTGCTCCTCCCCAACAATTGTATCATGATGACAGGCCTTCACCGTCACATGGCCACATCGCAAATTGTCTCATATAGGGCTACATGGGCCTAATACCGATGGAATAGACATACCCTCTCAAACTCCCAAATCCGAAGGGCGTGCTCAGGAGAATTATTCCTACTATGAACCTCATATGAAGCATATCCCTATAGAATGATGGTTGAAAACGTACCCAAAATAAAAAACAATACAACCTCAATTGTAGAAACCATATGATAATTCTTGAATTATCTTTTGGTCTTCAAGAAACATTATATCCATAAACAAATTCAGGTTCCATCACTTTTTTCTTCTTCTTGCCCACAGATTTGACCAAGATCCATTGACTTCATCCAAGTCTATAAAATAAAAAACCACATAAAATCTACCAAATTCCCTGATCGTAGACCAATTTAATGAATTATATGGAAGTGATTTGAAATCCAAAAACCACATAAACCAAATCAAAATCATGAACCAAATGATCCAAAACAAGAAGATTAAATATAGAAAAATCACGCAGGACACAACAAGTCTTAGTAGTTCGCATCAAACATGACTCAAGAACTCTAGGGATGAAATCCATTACCTCAGCTAGTCACCAGGATTCCACACACAGGAATTAATGGTCTCACGACAATAATGAACACAAACCCATCCAAGCCACTAAGACCACAAATGAAACTCACATCAACCATCTAATCGCACCGATAGCTTACACTGAATCAAGGATGAAACCCACCGACATTGGACTCGACCTCTGATCGATCACAACACTACCTTGAAAAGCCCTATCAAGTTTGGGGATAGGTCATGGAGGCAGGCAAGAAATGGTGGAATCATTGGGAAGAACGAGGCCTCAAAGTCAGGAATGGAACACCATGAGACACCGAGAATGAATTACGAGGATAGGATGCATTTACACTGAGCCAGTGAAGATGAAGGTGGCGACATCGGGAAACCCTAGTGTGATCAACCTGGGGAAATATCATGATGTCCATCCTTTATCGCTTCAAGAGATTGGGTTATGATATTCTATTCTCTTGTTTTTATCACTTAAACCCATAATTTTACTAAGTTAATAATATTATATATCATAGGATTCAGTAAAAATCACACAATGATTCACTAGATACCACCAATGATTGGGTTATTTCTGTTTGACTTCAAAACTAAAAATCACCAAGGACACACATGAAGAACTAGATTTTCAAAAAAAAAATATGTTATTTAAATGTGTTTCCCTGGAATAAAATTACATGTCCATGTAAGTGGTTATGTAAATATAGTTGAAAAATATGGACCACACAAACCCCACAATCAATTTAGGGAAGAATAAATAGTGAATGGTGTGTGAAACATCTCAGGAAAGGGTACCCCCAAACATGATCATATGAGTTCAGCATGAAATACTAGCACATAAATCAATAAAATAAGAATATAATATTAATAAATACAACATATAAACCTGTAATTAAAATTATCATTCAAATATTACAAACATAAAGCTCAATATTACATTATTCTCCTTCCTGGGTGATCACAAGGAGTTTCGAACACCATAAGAGGAGTGAAAGAAAATGTTTATAAATTAACACTTCCCATGGCTTCCAAAACATAGATGATTGAGTAGAGGAATCATTTGGGACATCAAAATATCAACACCTTGCATCCTGTTTGAACATCCAAATGGGTTTCCCATGGTATCATTTTATAGGCAAATTGGAAGGTGGTATTGAGCCCCCAGATTTCACGAAACAAAATAGCCCTAGTTTTAAACCTCCATAAAGTCTTGTATCACTTTGGAGAAAACTAAAACGTTTTATACTCACCTTTTCAATATCTCCAATGAAATGTTGGCACCATTTATACAACTACATCTAGAGATATTGACAAAATACAGAACACTACTTTTGACTTTGTGCAGATTCAATTACCTGGACAGATCAGTTTTGATGGGCCTCTTAGTTGATGAATTGGGATTCTATGCCTTCATAGAAATTAAATCCCACTATGTTTTGGATCATCCCAAAAACCCTCTTACAATTTTCTTGCTTATATACAGTGTATAAATTTCATGGGATCCCATTCAATTTGGCCCATTTTTCTTCTAATTCATCCCCGACCCTCCAAATCACCTCCACCTACAACAAAATTATACAAACAAATGAAATTTACCTTTCTAATAGTTATCAAATAAATAATTAATTTAAAAATTGAGTTAAAATTGATATAATAATTGTAATTTATAATACAAAACTAGGAAATTTAGTATTATAAAGGGTGATAATGCGTAGTGAATTGTGGTATGATCACCCATACCATAAAAAGAAATGATATATAATACCAATTTAAAATCTGTAAGATAAATAATAACATATAAGTTCAAATATGGATAATTACCCCCACATTATATGACCTTTTATTCAAGTATAAAAGTAAACTGATCATGAAAACAAAGGAAACCAATGCTCCAAACGATAAAATTAAACTAGTTAACCATTATAAAGGCCATAAAAAACATAATAAAGATATAATAAATAATCTAAATGGATAAAAAGGTTATTAAATTATTAATTAATCAATCTAATTTTATGTTATGGGAAATTAATATCAAGTTAAGAACACCATCAGACATAAGGTAAGGGATTCTACCTGAACCTCCATTATTCCATCGGGTTACTCTTTCTCTCTTTTTACCGAAATGAAATTCTCTTTTATTTTTATGTAAATATTCTAATTTTTTTATATTCTAAAAACTCATGTTTCAAAATCCATTCATCCTTATCTTTTAGGGGATATAGATTTTTTTCAAGTTTACATACTCGATTCTTCCGACTAAGTAAGCACGATTTAAGGGAACTACTAGAATTCTTACCCAATTTCAAGTGCACCCTATAATATGTTTTAAGACATGATTATTTTTCTAAAATCAATCATTTTATTATGATAAAATTATATGTTCAATTTTTTATTTATATAAAATATTATTCACTTTTCTACTTTAAATTATCTTTAATAATTTCTTTCAACCACGCTAAAATGGTTTAAAGCTAAAGATTCTTAAATAATATTTTTACATGTTATAAATTAATTTTAATGTCACTAATTGTGATATATTCAATTTTTTCATTTATTAATGTTCATGTATGATATAATTCCTTTCCATCATGGACACTTTTTTGAAATTCCCATTTATTACTCTTTATGACATGATTATGATACCAAATTCATCTTATGGGTTACCCTTATATTTATGTTTGGTTTCTAATGTGTGAATAATTATGTTGAAACATATCCATTAAAATGTTATTATGGGTGTTCACATATATCAACCCAATTCATTGGGTAATATTTCATCTCATGAGATGTCTTGTGCAATGGTCTTGGTGGTTATCCTTGACTCGTGATCCATGTGCAACGATAATTATGGTTAACCTTGAATCATGATCCTTTATGAGAAAAGAGACTTGACTCGTGATTAATTCATGTTTTATGTTTCTTCCACATTATTATGATTACATGACTATCTGATACCTTGTTATATATATTATTATTATTTAGATTTTATCATGTCTCGTACCCATTTATATCATTATGTTATGCCTTCAATCCCATGTGCTAAGATTTAATTATTATGTTTTCCCTTATTAAGATTTTTAGATCATCCCATTGTTCATGGTATCCCTAGCTTATTCTATCATAATTTAAGGGCTCAACGAAAATTAGGATCTCATAATGGATGATAAATAAAGAAATGATTTTTTAATCCTATTTTTTAGTTTTATGCACCTTATCTTCTAAGACACTAGAATTTACGATCGTTGGATTATAATTTGATAGTTAATTATTCTTAAATTTTTTTAGTGATATGTGTAAAAGGATTGGGTCACTCTATTTGGTATTAGAGGATCGTTTAGTTATTTTTGTAGATTGGGAATACATAACATCATTATGAACCTTAGGTTAAAAATAAGTCTATGAAAATATCCCCAATTTTGGTATGTATAGAGTAGGTGGTTTAACAAGAAAATACATCCCCGACTGGAAACTACAAAAGGAGGTGGTTATGGCATAGATGTACCTATGAGTAGCAACTCTAAAAAGGTGTTCCTGTCCTATCTCCGGGTAACCTGGGTCATGAAAATGGGCCTTACTATACACCTGGTTTGACACTCTACGAGGATATGCTTTGGTAAATTCATAAGCTCATTATAAACCTTTATTACAGTAGAAAAGAAAATTCCAATATAAATATATATTAGGAAGAAGATCATGGATAACCTAGATTGAAACCAAGAGAATCACATGTTAGTAAATATTATTCCATTAAAATTTTATCCTTCTATGATTAATGTATTATATTTATGATAAATATTCAATCCCCCTAATTGTACATTCTTTTTCGTAGATAATTGTGAGGAATATATAAACATGTTCCAATAATAAATGAGATATGAAATGTTGGAATTTCTCTAAGGATATTCCAAAAATTATGGGAACAGGTGCACAAAACATTATGAATGTACTTGCTCAATTGTATCGTGTTTTGAATAATAACATGAATCATGTGCCACATGCCCTTCTCTCTGGAAAGATAAAGTTTCTATCAAATCCTTTATGTCTAAAAGTCCTCCAATATTTAGTGGATCATTCAATCCCCTCTTGGTGGAATAGTGTATTAACTCCATTGAAAATATATTTATTTTCCTCTAGTGCTCAAAAGTAGATAATGTTGTTCTTGTGGTATTTCTTTTTGATGGGGAAGCTGATCAGTGGTGGAAACTAATCAAAAATATGAATTCTAGAGAGGAAATTGATTCAATCATTGGGAGGAATTCAAAAAACTATTTTCAATAAATATTTTCCACGAACCCTCCATATCTAGATAGAAATAGATTAACATGTACTTAAGTAAAAGGATGATGAGTCCATTAGAGATTATGAAGAAAACATTACAATGCCTGACAGATATGCCTCTATCATGTCGTGAACACAGAAAGAAATGTGTTTAGCTTCTTTAGTAGACAAAACCATGTCTACAAATTTTTTTAGTGATTCTAGAATTTGATAGTTATTAGGAAATAGTCTATTATGGCCTCAAGGTTGAAATGGAGATCAAATACTCTCATTGGTCTCGTGGTCCTGGTAAAAAAAGCTAAATATTGTGTCTAACATGGGTGGATCGGCAAATAAATCCAATGATGAAATAAATATTGAATATCACACGGGTAAAAATTGTGTGAAAAAGCATCCTGGAAATTGTCTAAAGGGAACTAGGAAATGATTTGAATTTGGATGAATGTGGCATCTGGCTAAGATCTACCAAATGGAAATAAGGAATTCAACTAGTGTGAATAAGAAAATAAGAATAAGATCAACAATCAGCCTATAGTGTAGTTTTTTAACAACAAGGAACATAGTAATTTTTCAAACTAGTGCCCTAAGACTAGGGTTTTTAGAGGAAATAAACAACAACCTCCATGTAAATAAGTAAGGACATATGATATCACCACTACTGGGGTGGATCAGGATAACTATGTGGTGATAGGTATTCTGGTAATTCAATCATGAATAGAAAATGTCCTATATGATTCTAGTTCTACACATTATTTCATATCATTAAAGGGTAGTCGATCTAATCATACATCACCTCAATATTTTGAGGTTGAGTTATTTGTTTGAACATATAATGGGGATATTTCTTCATCCAAACTTCATAACTCTTCCTTGGTTATTCTTTGTGGACTAAACCTAAAATAAAATTTTGTCTTACTTTGTATGGTGTATTTTTATTATATTTTGGGCATGGATTTAATATCTTTATTCAATGCCAACATCCACTATTGAGAAATGGATATCACTCTTCACATCCTGAGGTACGCTATAGTTATTCAAAATTATAAGGAGAAATATGAATCTCTTTCAGAATCATAATCTCAATTGTATATATTAAAACCTTATAAGAAATAATATATCACTCAATTAATAGAGACAGTGTAGGTGATCATTCTCAAAGACATGTCCATTATGAGCGAATGCACTTATGTATTTTTTAAAACATTTCATGGTCTTCTTCCTAGGTGAGAGGTTCAATTATCAATGTAAATTATTCCTGGATTTCTGCCTATATCAAATACAACTTATATAATGGCCACCACTGAGCTAGAATAATTAAAGAAGTAGATATAGGATAATCAGTATAAGGGTTTTATATACCTGAGTGCTTTACCATAGGGTGCACCAGTCCTCTTTGTTATGAAGAAGAATATATCAATTCTCCACTACATCGATTTTTGTGAGCTCAATAAAATCATGATAAAGAACATGGATCCCCTACCATAGATAGATGACTTGTTTTTTATGCTACATGTTGCCAATTATTTTTCTATGGTAGACCTTTAGTCAGGATATCTCCAATTGAAGGTGAGAAAGTAAGATATTCCCAAGACTACCTTTCAAACGAGGTATAAAAAATTTGATTTCACAGTTATTCCCATTGGACTCACTAATGATCTAGTAATTTTCATGGATTTTATGGATATAGTTTTTAGAGATTACATGGAAAAAAATTTGGTAGTTTTTATCGATGATATTCTGATATATTCCATGATAAAGGAGGAACATGAATAGAATTTGAATACTATGTTGATGATTTTTAAAGGGAGAAAATATATGAAATATATAGTAAATGTGTGTTTTGGATGGTGGGATAATAATTCTTTGGGCATATTATCACTATCAAAGGGATATCTTTGGACCCTTCCAAGAAAAATGAAATCACAATGTGATCTAGAAGAACTTCTCTAATAGAGATCCATAGTTTCCTTATCATATATTGGTATTACCAATGATTTGTGAATAAATTATCAATATTTTCAAACCCAATATCCAAGATGATTCATAAGGGAATGAAGTTTTTTCGAACACAAGAATGTGAGTAAATCTTTAAAGAGCTCAAAAAGAGGCTTATCACTGTTCTAGTACTCACACTCCTGACCAGTGTAGAAATCCTTGGGGTGTATAAAGATGATTAAAAGAAAATATTTGGATGTGTACTAATGAAAAATGATAATTTTATATCCTACTCCTTAGTGTATATGAAAATTCATGATAAAAAATGTTTTACACATGATCTAAAGATAGAGATTGTGATCTTTGTGTAGAAAACATGAATGCATTATCTCTATGGGGAGAAGTGTGAGATATATACTGATCACAAGAGTGTTAAATAAATACTCAAATAGAATTATTGTAATATGAAGCTATGAATATAGTTATATCTCATCATTAATTACTTGTTCTAAATCCAATACCTTCTCGATAAGTCAAATAGGGTGGACAAGTCTTTAAGAAGAAAGGATAATGTATCTTTTTCAATGATGAAAATTGAGAAAGATCCAATAATATTAGCCTTACGATGTATAAAAATGGAAATAATTAGGGATGGAACATCATCAATCATTTCTCAAATGATTTTGGAACATTATATTATGGTGAAAATAAAGGATGCTCAAGGAAATGATGGGGAAATTAAGAAAAAAATTTAAGCTATTAAGAATGGGAAATCCTATGAGTTCAAGATCAATGAGGATGGATTTTTATGTTTTGGGTCACAACTATGTGTGCCATCCAATACATAGATAAAAAATAGAATCTAAATAATTCACATAGCTTAAACTTTTCTATTCACCTAGGGATGACAACGATGTATTGAGATCTCCAGGTGAATTTTTTTTGGTATAATATGAAAAATTTTATAACTAAATATACATCAAAGTTTCTGGTATGTCATAAAGTGAAGGCTAAAAGGAAAAAGTCTGAAGGGATTATGAAACAATTATTCATACCAATATTGAAGTAGGAGAACATAAGCATTGAATTTTTCAATAGAGATAAAAAGAAATCTAGAGGATACAATTCGATATATGATATTGTGGATCATTTTATGAAGATTGCTCACATTATCTCAATTAGAGAGGAATTATCTCTGGATCAATATGGATGGGTATATATCAATGAGGTTGTAATTCTGTAAGAATTACCATTGTTGATTTTATCCCATCATGATCTGAGATTCACCTTGAAGTCCTTGAAAAGTCTCCAACATTCTATAAACACTAAATTAATCTTTAGAACGACCTATCATCCTCAATCTAATAGAAAATTTAATCTAGCTATTCAGATACTCGAAGAAATGTTGAGAGTGTGTTATATGGGCCCAAAAGGAGGATGGGATCGACCTCTCCCTATATTCGAGTTTTCTTACAATAATAGTTTCCACTCTAATATCCAAATGGCTCCATATAAATCCCTTTTATGGGAAAAGGTGAAAAATGCAAGAATGATGGAATGAATCAGATGGACGTCAGCTGTTAGGACCCGAAATGGTCGAAGAAATGTTAGAGAAGTGGAAAACTACTCAGTAACACATCAAGGTAGCCTAAAATGGACAAAAGATATATGACAACAATCACTGATGAGACCGTGAGTTTAAGTATGGAGAAATTGTATTCCTTTACATATCTCCATGGAAGAGGATCTTCAGATATGGGAATAAATTGAAGCTAAGTCACATGTACATTAGACCCTTCAAGATCCTTTATCGTGTCGGAGTTGTAGCCTATAATATATTACTTCCACCAACCATGTCTCAAGTACATGATGGATTCTACATATCCAACTATGACAAAATTCACCTTTAGTGGCGGTTTAAACTGCCTCTAGATATTTCTTCGATCATTTCAAAAAACCACTGCTGAAATTGGTGTTTCCGTTCAACATGCAGCAGTTAATTCCCTTTAGAAGAGGTTTCTTATTATTTCCATAAAACAAAGATTTCATAGGGTTTTTTTTAGTTTTAGTGTTGGTTTTCATTTAAAAAATTACTCTGATCATGCGGTAGTATTTAACCCCCACTAAAGTATGAACTTTTTATCGAACAAAAATACCACTAAAATGGACACAACCACCTCTAAGTAATTTTTTGTCACATTTAGTTGTGGTTTTAACCACATACCTATAAAAATATCATAACATAGTGGTGTTTTAAACCGCAGTTAAAAAAATATCTAGCGGTGGTTTAAACCACCTCTAAATCATGAATTACGAAAAAAACAAGCCTTAGGTTTTCCAGCCCTAGAACCTACAGCTAGAACAAAACAATAGTAACACTAAAAATTTTACCATTTCATCAAATATATATTCAGTGTACAAGGAATCAAACACATTTTAAAACTAAAGAATAAACATACATTGAGTTTCAACAAAACATCACGAATAAACACATTGAACAAGGAAAACAATACATTGAAGGAAATAATACATTTCTCAATACATTTAAAGAATCAAAAAAGACATAAAAAATTAAAATAATCAATAATACATAAACTCCTTGAAATAATCAAAACATTGATATAATTAATAATAAATTTATCAATTCACTGAAATAATCAAAACATTTATCAATAAATTGATAGAATCAATACATTTCCCATTGAAAGTACATTGATTCTTAAATATATTACACAACACATTTCCATTGAAAACATAAACATAATAAATTAATAAATAACTATAAATAATGAACATAATTATATTAAGATGAGTCTTCACATGTTCAAACTATATCCAACAAAATTAAAAACAAGATAAATTAATTTAATAATAAAGAAATAATTATCAATATGAAACCATCCTTCAAGAATACTAATTTCATGAAAAGGGATATTAACAATTCAGAACCAATAAGTAATTCATATCCAAAAGGGAAATAACCCTTAATATCCATAAATTAACTAAACATCCACAATCGAGGATTAAAATTGACTTCGATTTATATAATGGGTAAATACATTATGAAAACCTTGGAATTCAAACATTGATCCCACCCCTTGATGAGATCATGAAAAACAATATAGATTCATCTATGCGCCTAATCCAACAAGAATCCACATAGTTTGAGTTACCTGATTACATTACCATGACCTATCAATGACCAACAATATGGATCTTAAAAAATAGGGTATATGCACAAATAAAGCACACAAATCTACCAAAAGCGATATCACCCAACACATTAAGACTAAAATCAAACCATGAATTTGAAAACAATATGAAACGAATAAAATAGAGGGTCTGGTAGATAAGGTTTATACTATATGTTATAGGTTTGAGATATAATTATATGGATAAGTGATATATGACCATAGAGATTATGGTCTTAGAGAAAACCATGGGTTTTTTGTCATGACATGACCTATAGGGACCCAAATTAGGATACCAGTAAGCTAAGAGTGACACCACATGTTCACCCCAAATAGTTTAAGCGCTAGCCCCAAGAATAATGTAATTATATCACGGATGTGTGAGGCTTTATCATATTATATGTGAACACACACACACACTCAATTCCATGAAATAATACATATGTATAGTAAAATAAAACCTCTCGGTGTAAAAAATCATATAGGAACCTCTATGAAATACATCAGAATGAGATATAACAATATCCAGGAAATGAAAATGGTAAAGTACATGACTAACCAGTAATAAGGAATGAATGTCCTTATCTAGAAACAACTGAATGTTAATAGAATATGATTTCCCAACTCAAGATCCCTATGTCTGACCACCAAACATGGTCAGTGCCTCCACTTACTTTTAAGTACCATTGATACTAGGTCCACTAAGGACATCATCTACCAAAAGTATGTATAAGGAAAAAATCATTCTTTAAAAGCCCATGATGGTGTGGGTATAAACATACTTAGTAATGCACCATGGGAAACAAGCGGGAAATAGTAGAATTTAATATCGAGATCAACCTCTAAGTAAAATAGAGACAAGAAACTAAAAATATTATATGATCATAAACAAATTTAAATCTCCATAGGCAGTTGAGACACATGATATAGAAACATGGTTATACAATACATACATATGGAACCCGTTTTCCAATCATAGATAAAATATAAGAAAAAGATTAAAAAATATCCACATAGGATGTACTGATACATGAATTATTCCTATCCACTAATCATTGATCATTGATGAACTCAGCTCGTCAACCTCTCTATATCCATCTCTACTTCCTAATACTGTCACCTATAAGAAATTTATATTGAAAATTAAACAATGTTTTATATTTTTATTGAAACTTAAAATAAAACAAATTAAGTGAATAATTTTGAATTTGTGTGATTTACATTCACACAACCAGTCATCACTTGAAATAATTGTTTTCCCTTTAAATATCTCTAATGGTAATGGTCCCAAACCCATCCCGCACACTCGACCCGGATGATCCTTCCCAAAAAATTTAACCACTAAGCCATCCTGGGAAACTGATTAGGACTTTGTGGGATTGAAATCCCATAGTTATTCAATTTTTAACTATAAATAAAATTTTAGTCATATAAGAAGAAATATATATTAATATAGTGACAACTGATAATAAGATATTTTAATTCAAAATGAATTTATACCCCCAAATTATTTGGAAGTCGCATTGACAAAAGTCTTATACGATTAGTTATAAACATTCAACCGCACTTCTATTCCAGATGCATGATGAACTAAACCCTATGACTGCATTAAACAAAGATAATTATATAATTTAATATTTTAAAAAAATTACATTTTCTAATAGATATATAAAATAATAAAAATATTACCAGATTCGATCGGCTTCTAGAAATAGTCTTTGACTCCACAGTGTGTGGATAACACTTCCTCCTTGAAATTCCTAACATGTAATCAAATAAAATTATGTTCAGAATGTATATTTTTTAAAAATTCAGGCTTTAAAATAGAAATTATAATATATTCATAGTACTAAAAAACAAAATTTTCATAACAATTATACGGAATGACATCATAAATGATATAAGTGGTATATAGATGAACGGATAACTGAAAATACATTAATTTTTTACTATAACTATGTTGGTGTCCCACTCCATCATTACATAATCAACTTCTTCCACTCTATAAAGACAAATATTTTCAATATCATAATGGAAAAATAAGTTTTCTTCTTACTATCGAGGTGATTCAATGTCAGAGGTCAAATCTTCTACTTCATCACCCATAACATACAAATCTCATTGTTTCTCATGAGAAACTACACTCCACCATTCATCCATGTCATATTTAACATAATATACCATTTTTTTCTTGCAATTATATGATATTTAGATCATGTAGTTCATTGTCCACAACATCCATCAAGTGATAGACATTCACATATTTAAATTGCAAGGAATATTTTTTAACAAACTTGATAATATCCACTTAATTTCATTTGAATAAAACAATTAAAAAATATCTATGGTAGTTCAATTCGATAATATCAGTCAACATTCCATAGTATTCTACTTCAAAAAATGTAAATATTCCTCTATTTTGTGTTTTCAAACCCTCTACTCAATCAACAGTACAGAATCAAAAGTCATTCACATTGTAAGTGTCAAACTTTATAACTTGTTTTAGAGGACCTCGAGAATGAAACATCAAATATTCTTTCAAATATGACCAAGTATCAGTATTCATTATCTAAAAAAATCAGTATAAATTATTAGATTTACAAAATATATGTATCACCTATTATATGTATTGATTTCAATATTTATGAACATACACGTTGTGCTAACCATTCTACAACCTCTTTAATAATAGATTTTGTTAAATCTTTCACATTTCATGTTCATTGTCTCATTAATATATTTTTAATATCCTCAAATCTTCAATAAATGGATCAGTAATATCACTATTTAGTATCACATATCTATGTTCTTGTAATAATTCCATTTCTTTTTGGTTAACATTTAAGCTCCTCCAAAATGATTGGCCAATATCAGGAATGATTTTTGATTTTCCATGTATTTTAGATTGAGTTGATTTATCATAAACTCATAAAACATGATGTAATATTGTCTCAATATCATCCATGTGCCTTGAAAAAATATAAAAAAACCCCTCTGCCAAAAATCCTTTCGAAATAGAGCCTTCAGGTTGAGATTTATTTTTCACATATGATTTCAAATGCCCAAGATATCCGTGATGTAAACTAAAAAATCATAATTATGTATTTAATTAATTTCAAAAAATTGTTAACTGAAATAGAATACATATAAATAATGTACCTATCAAATGGGTACATCCATCAACAATGTATGAGGCCTCCTAATTTAGCTTTCTCAACTAAATGCATTGTTAAATGCATCAGGGAAGTAAAAAAACAATTGTGGAAAGATCATCTCCATTGCACAAAGTATCGATAAAAATCTTTCCGAAAGGTTTTCAATCTATAATAAATGTAGTGTTTTCTCACATAGTTTCCTGAAAAATGTATAGAATTGGTGTACAACAGTAGTAACATATTTTAGTAATAATGTACGCAATGATAATAAAAGTAAATATTGTAATAAAATATGTGAATCATGGATTTTCAATCCATGTAACCTATGATGTATTAAGTCAACACACATAGATATTTTGCTGGAATAACGATGAAATACTTTCAGATGTTTTAAAATTTGGATGAATTTATCCTTATCCCTATTTGTCATTTGAAATATTTTTGTAGCATACTTTCCATTCTCATATTTCCAGAGATGACACATTGTGTTCATTGCTTGTAAGTCATTCTGAGAATTGAGAAATCCATTTGAATTTTCAAGATCATAAACCAATTTGATGATCAAATTACCATAATCATTCTTCTCAATATACATTACATCAATAATATTCCATAATAAAGTAAATTCCCAATAGAAAATTTTAAAGAATATACATTTTACTTCCATTGTTGTGTTCTTATTTCACTTGACGATGCACTTAGAACTCATTTCCCACTATTTTTCAAATGATGCACCTTCCCAAATTCTATATCAACATTTCAAAGTTGTTCTAATATTTTATAACATTTTAACAACATTGGAAGTGGTCTATGACAAAAAATACCATTGAATTTTGATTTGTTCAGCAGAAATCTAGGATTTTCAATGAGTAATCATCAATGACACATGAATAACAATTTTATACTATGAGTTATCCATTTAGGATCAAAATAAAAGTTATGAACAGGAAATTACATACCCATGTATATGTTCTAACCAGCTAAATTCCCATGTCCAGGGAAGTCACTAATGGTCCCCATTAGGGCAGCATGCATATTGAACACTATTATTGAAGATAAATCATATTTATCATCATCATTTCCCTATAACACTTATAATTATTCAATTATATGTTGAAAGTATACATCAATATAATTTCAAGGAATTTAGTTTCCCGAAATAATCATCTAAATTATAAAAGACATTTGTTGCATACATATCCACGGAGGTAAATTGTGAGGGATCAAAAGAACCATCCAAATGTTATAACTGGTACTCAATGTCCCAAATTGGTTGAAACAATCCAAATAAAACATTCCATGGATCAAATGAGAGATCTGAATGTAATGAATCATATTTACTACATGATTATGAATCTCTTGGATGTCACATTAACCCATCATTGTTATTATCTTCAAAATGTCACTACATGTATTTAGTGGTTTTTGATTACATGAATAATTATTTTAATTGAGGCTTTAAAATAATGTGATCAAAAAAATTTTAAGGTGTTTTCAATTTCTTATTCATTATGTTAGTGTGTTGATTCACACTTCCAATGTCACCTATATGCTACCATCTAGAAGAGGAACATTTTTTGCAATCATGTCTTCTTCAATCCTCTCCACAATAATGATTATAATAATTAGGACATGAATGAAATTTTGTATAATTCAGACCAAGCATGTTAACAACATTATTCATGTCATAAAAAGACTCAGGGATACTTGATTCATGAAATTCATCATTCAACAATATAATATCACAGACGTCGCCTTATTTGTAATGCCAAATAGGCATTTGATATGGTACAACATTAATAGAAAATAATGTTTTTAATATTTCAAAAATTTACAATACAACTCTTCATTTCCTTCATCAACTAAACCATGAAATGCATCTATCTAATCAGCGAAGTTTTCTCATACATTTTTCTCCATGGAATCTAGTGGAGTATCTAATGATATGTTTCAACCTTGATCTGGTTTTCTTGAATTCTCAAAAATATCACTTGTCATGTTACTATTTTCAACACCCTCGAGTGGTTGTTTTGATATGTTTTGATGTTGATGTTGGTTTCTTGCAATGTCAAATGAATCATTTATAAGGTTTTTCATTTCATTTTCCATTTTCAATGATTTTGGGAGCTTATTCTATGGATTTACATCAATTCTCAACATTTCTCTAACATTCAATTCTTCATTCCAAATCCATCACAAATATTTAGTATGGATTTATCTAATATCAAGTGTTTATAAAATTCATCTCTCTTAAACCATCTTATAAAGTTACATTTAGGACATAGACATATTATTCTCCTATCAACGAATAGATTGGAAATTTCAAAATCTAAAAACTCCTCAAAAACTACAAAATAATGAGGTTTGTTACTTGGTAATTTGATCCATATATATCACAACATGCATAAAAATTATTAAAAAAATTAAGACACATAACTATTACTGAATAGGAAAAAAGATTAATATATACAAGTTGAAGAAATTATGAGTATGTTAAATAATATTTTCCTATAAAAATATATATGGTAAATAATGAATAATTTTAAAATTTATAATTGGAATCCATAATGTCAAGTAGTGAGGAAAATGATGTGTAGATGAGTAATTTTTTTCATTTAAAACCCATTACGAAACCCAAGAGGAAAAATACATGTTGAAATACATTTTTTAATAAAAATATTAATTTAATAAATCATTGAAAAAAAGTATCAAAATCCAATGTCAATAATTTAATATAGGGCCAATATCCTACCAAAATTGAAAATAATGTTGAGAGTGATTATGACATCATGGGACATTCAAATGAGGCGTTAAACTAAGAAATGAAACACTCTAATGGCGAAAACATGATTTCATGAAATCAATGTAATTATAATAATTTTGTAACTATACTTTGGTACTAGTTTCCACCAACATAATGTTCCTGAGAAAAAGTGAAATAAAAATGTTTGACTACATCAATTGATCACTTTCAACTTACGGAAATAGAAACATTTTCATAAAAAAATTTCAACTAATTAAAACTGAACTACTGTAATTGAGGAGGATAAACGTTGAATGACTAATTTAATATATTATTATTGAGTATAATTATAAGGTAAAACCAATTTATCTCCTCTAATATACATTAAAATATAAAAAACCACATATCCCATAAGAGTTTAGATTAACCATTAAACCACCTCTTCTTCATACATAATGATTTATAAAACTTTAATACCATAATAATATTTATAATATATAGTTAAAAATAATATACTTTATTATGACTCTAAAAAGATTCATCAACATCATCCAAACCCACTTTTGTATGTGCCTAGAATCAATATAGTTTACTTGTCTACTATGATAGACCTTTCCATCAAAGATTTATGTCAAAACCCATCCTATATATGAAGAAGTGAACATATATATATATATATGTACATATAAATACCTTTTTGTGGGTTTCTATAATCATCCTATCTATGAGAGTACATCTTACCATGTGATGGTATTTTTTGAAGAGCATTTTTAGGTAGTTGGACTCATCATCTCATAATAAGGAACTCTATGTTTATCATCCTTACATGGGAGGCCTCATAATCTCATATGATAGAAAATATTTATGTGTAACAAAGATATATCAATAATATTATATATATATGTAATCTTTCCTCTATATAAGGTCATTGCATTTCACAAGGAGGAACTTGATATACATATAGATATACATCTATGTGTATCTAGTAGACATGTATCAAGATGAAACCTATAAGATAATTCCAAATGATTCATATGATATTATTAACAAAACCAATGTTATACATGTGAAATTTAAAATAATTATAAATAAGGTAATCATAATGAAATCAACTAATCGTTGAGATACACAATGTTTTCCATATTTACACACTAAAAATTATCTACATCATAACCGTAGACATGCGTTATATCCAATAATATAATTTTTATATAGTAAATGTTTTGATATGTTTAATATGAAAATAATATATTATTATAGTTTATTCATATAAAAAACATGCTCCATAAAACAACATAATTCACCTTCTCTGTCTACACTGATGTAATACTATAGTAGAATGATAGAAACCAATATTTTGAATAATATTTTAAAATACTTTTAGATATTCATAAATAAAATATAGTAATGTAGTAGTCAAGTATAAAAATCTCATTCCTAATAATATATAGTTTATGGAATAGTCAATTCTTAATAAAAGTCCAAAATATTCTATATAGGGAAAGAGTCCTAGTACCAGCGGCGAGGGGAGAGGGCCGGTGAGGGTCGTGGGTGGGGTGAGGGTAGGGATTAGTGGTGAGGTACGGTGAGTGTAGGGATTTGATTTGTTGGGGGTCATGGGGTTAGGGGAGTAGTGGTCGAGGGAGAAGTGTTGGGTTTGTGGAAAGAAATAAATTTTTAGCTATTGTGTTTAATAAACCACCACTAAACACTAATTTTTTTATCGAATTAATCATTATTATCCCATTAATTATTATATCATCCATATATTTCCATGACCAATAAACTCAATACATGTGAATTTCATTTAATTTGATAATGATACTTCTCAATCAACCTATAACAACAATGAAAAAACCATGCCAATACAATACCCTATAAATAGTTCACATACCAACTCCATGGTCCTATATCACACATTATCACCACAACCATAATCATCACACCACAATATCACACATCATCCAATATCACATCTCATTCCAACCAACTATTTTTTCACTAAACAACACACTCTAACTCGAACCCACTTACCACCCCTAATAGTAAAATCCACATAGGGACCACATGAAGCACAAAAATGCATCAATCACATTAACATATATATGATATTTCAGCATGCACAAAACAACATTTTAAATTGGAAATATATAATTCCTTACATTTAATAATTATTAATGTTTTTATTTTGATGTATTTCAATATTTACATCGAAATAAATTCTATATAGCTTTATATAATTAGAAATTTTAATTTTGTCTGATTTGAAATAGTTAATAGAATCACAGTTTTGAAATTATAGAAAAATACAACAAAATTCCAACTCCATTAAAATTATTTTCAGAAACATAATTATGAAAACATTATTCCATTTTCAATAAAAGAAAATTTAGTGAATTCATGTGAATATAAAACATTAATTACAATTTGGATTAGGAAAATTCATTATCTTGTTACACAAACCCGTACATTTAAAAATAAGGATGAAAAAATTATAAATTTCCATCAAATTTATTAAACTGGAGGGAAAGAGAATCCCCTACTATGATTAGATGTTAATGGAAAACTGTGATTACAACATAAGAATTTATTTATCAGACTTCATCATCGTCAAAGGAAAAACTAAAATATCGTAACCATGGTAAGAAAAACCTAACCTCAATCGGGACTTATTCCAAAATAGAGGGGTTCACATGAATTAACATCCAAAAAAATAGAAAATTACAGGGAAAACCGGCCGAAGAAGGTACCTAGATTAGTGGGTATATGTTTTTGAATGATGAAAGAGGTTAGGAGCCAAAATATATATGATCAAATGGTGTGAGGGGTGGTGAGGCTCTGTAACAGCATGGGTCACGACGACGGTAGGGCATTAGGGGGTCAGGGGTCGCGCGGGTTGGGGGAGTGGGGGGTTGAGGTAGAAATGTCTAGTTTGTGGAAAAAAATAAAATTTTTAGCGATGATTATTAATAAACCTCAGCTAAATTATTTTTTTTAAAAAAAATTAGTTCCACTTTACTAAACTGCAGCTAAACAATCATCACAAAACACTGATTTTGGTGGTGTGTCCCTCTTTTGAAGTACATATCAGATACTTCACATGTAATAATTTGGAGGGAGTATAGTGGGAGAAAGATATTTATTTCAAAGATAATTTAGGGAAGATCTTGGATCAAAGAGTTAAAGTTCTTTGTAATAAGACTAATCATCGGGTTTTATTCTATGGTGGAACCATAAGTACGAAGTGGCAACATTGGAACTGGGGGAAGCGATGAAGGAAGAATACCCACACCTAGTTTCATCTTAGAATGTAAAATGAAATTTTGAGGTTGAAATTTCATAAGGGGGAAAGAATGTAATGACCCTAAATTATATCAAAGGAAATTCCCTTTTAATAGTTATATTATATATTATAATCACATAAAATCATATTAATAAAATAATAAAAAAATTATAAATGAATAATTAATGCAATAAAAGTAATTTTTAGAAGTTAAGGAATACATTCCAAAGGTATAGTAAAATGACCTATAGAATAGTAAAATGAACCTTATGAATAGTAAACCGAACAATTAAATAGTTACCTCACCAATAAAAGTATAAATAAAATTTTTCTATATTAGAAATGAAAATATGATATAATTATATCATAGTAAAAGTAAATATATTTTTTAAAAGATATTAATTAAGTGCTATATTTTTTGTAAATCATTTATATTTAATTACATTTTTATGATAAATTAAATAATTTAAAATAAAATTTATTTTGATAAAATTTATTCATAAATTATTTTTTTTCTTTTGATTATAATAAAATTTTATGTGACATTAATTAAATTTTCACTGAGTTAGAGAAGAAATTTTAATTTTAAAATTTGTATTTTCTAAGTAAATGATGATTTTAATTAAAATTTAAATTTTTGATATTTATGAAATTATTTTGATAAAATTGAGTTCATTTTTTAATTATATACATCAAATATGTTTTTTTAATTGTATGTATTTTTCTAAAATAAGTTAATTTTTTATAAATATTATAATATGTTAATTTACCTTAAATGTATAATTCATGATTTATGGAGTCAAAGACGATGTATGGATAATGTAAGCCACAAATCTTGAACTATCCTTACTTATTTTAAATTTTTAAGATTTTCTCACACTATTCATAGTCTTGATCCAAAATAATAAACTAATGATTAAAATAATAAAAAACACCCCTCTCGTCCACTATAAATAGCCCCCCTCACCCCCTTTTGTCCTCACACCTCCCAAACCTTGATCCTTATGAAAACTCTACTCGAATACCCTCTCAAAACCTCCTCCACACTTCCATGAGATTTTGGACATAACAAAAGACCAAAACCAACCCCTTCAGGATGTTCTCGAGAAGAATGAAACTAGTGGTAAAACTCTCTTCCTTTTCAATTAATTTCTCTTCATGTTATTCTCTTTATTATATTATCCTCACTTCCCCTTGTCCTAGGGACATGAAAACTCCATTATAATAAAAAAATTAAATTTTATTCATGTTTATGGAATAACTATTTATAATATTTCTTATACTCTCTATTTTCATTTAAGAATGAAAACATTGACTAAGAGGTGTCAATTTTCAACCTTAATCAACATTGTACTTTCATATTTAAATTCCACCTTCATGGTTAGACAAGAAACCATTTTTATGGTTGAAAAGGATTTTAATATATGTATTATATCTTATATAATATTTTGTAATCATTTTTTACACATGATATTAATTTATAAAACAAAATGAGTTCGTTGTGATCTAAAACTACCAAAATAAACCCAAACGATTATCAGTGACTTTTAATAAAAAGATTCATCTTCATTCCATAATAATATATGATATATAAGACCAATTTATCATATGTATGATCATTAATAACATATAAGTTTAATTCTATATAATTACCCCCACTTTATAAGACCTTTCATACATGTATACAAGTAAACTGATCATGAATACCAGGGAAACCAATTATCCAATATGATGAAATTAAACTTATTAACCCATCAAAATGACCATAAATAAACTTAATAATATTATAATAAATAAAATATATGTATAAAAGGTTATATAATTATTAATTAATTAATATAATTTGATTATCTAGGACATTTAGATCATGTGAAAAACACATTCGGACTTAAGGTAAGGGATTATACCTGAACATCCATTATTCCTTTTGATTACACTCTCAGTCTTTTTACCGAAATGATTTTTTTTTTATTTTTTTATAAATATTATAAATCCTAGGGAAATGATTCAAAATCATGTATCAATATCCATTCATCCTTCCTTTTCATGGATATACATGTTCTTAAAATCATTCCTACTCGATGCTTTCTAATAAGTAAGCTCGTTTTAAGGGAACTTCATGAATTATTACCCAATTTCAAGTGTGGCCTATAATTTGTTTTATGCCACCATTATTTTTCTAAAATTACTAATTTTACTATGAAAAATGTATTGGTTCATTTATGGTTTTGTATAAAATATATTATCCTTTTCTTCTTTAAAAACCCTTTAATATTTTCCTTAAACCATACTGAAATATTTTAATTCTAACGTTTATTAAAAGATCTTTTTACATGTTATCACATCAGTTTCACATAAATAATCCTGATCTATTCCAAATTTCCTTTATGAATGTCCACTTATTATATAATTAATTTCTTTCAAGAAATGTTTTTTGATATTCCCATTTATTGTGCTCTGTGACATGAATATGATGCCCAATTGTTTCAAAGGGTAACCCTTATATTTTTGCTTGATTGTTTATGTATGGTTTTTTATTTGGAAAACATATTCATGAAAATTTTATAATGGGTGTTCCCAGATATAAATCCAGTGAACTGAGTAATGTTTAGTCTCATGAGACATTATATTCAACAATCTTGGTGGCTAGCCTTGACTCATGCTCACTAATCAAAAAATAACCTATAAGAGTGTAGCCCCCAAAACAGTGGGTATAGGCTATACCCATGGTTTAGGGAACATTGGGAATCCAAGGGGTCGGTATAGGTATATAGCCTATACCCATGGTTTTGATAACCATGGTCATAAATAAGTCAACCATTCCACTATCTCTTTTCCACCATGGCACAGATTTTTTCCCATATTTTCAAAACTGTGTGTATATTGAAAAAATCGGGTTCTTAGTTTTGATCTCGCGACCAGCTATTGGTTTTGAAATCTTCCAACCATCATTCCTACATGATTTTCAGTTAGATATATATATATATATATATTAACATATTTATATTAATATATCTATCAGTTTTTGGAAAAAAACAAACAATAGGGTTTGAACTCATGACCTCCACTAAAAATGTTATGTGCCTCACCACTTAGCCTGCAGGAATTATGTGTTTTTATGTCTCAATATGCATTATTATATTAAATCTAAACATCTCAAATAAAAAAGGTAGTGACTTTCGATCATGGGTTTCCATTGACTAGAAACTAGTGTTTCGCCAACCAAGCCATGTATCTTTATCAAATATACGTCTATATTTTCATAAATATATTAATTTTAACCGTGGGTATTGTATACAAAACCGTTGGTATAGGGTTTTCCCACCCAAATTTATTTTCCTCTTTCATGCGGGGAACCTATACCCATGGTTATCTAAAACTCTGGGTATAGGGTTTTTGGCTGATATATATACCTATGGTTCTCTATGGAAACTATCAGTATAGGTATTAAACTGAGACCTATACACAAGGTTTTCAAAAAATCATGGGTATTGGATCGGGACATATCCTTGTACCCACAGTTTTGGGAAAACCATGGGTAAACGTTCGAAAAAACCCATATTCCCATGGTTTTTACAATACCGTCAGTATAGGGGAACCTATACCCATGGTTTTTCCTAAAATCGTGGGTTTAAAGGATTTTTCTAGTAGTGTCTCTATGTGCAATGTTATTTGTAGTTATCCTTGACTTTTGCTCCTCTATGTACAATGAGCCTTAACTTGTGTTAAAGTCATGTTTCATATTTCTTCCTCATTAATATGATTTCATTATTATAAGATCACATGTTCTAAATGTAATGATTCTTGGAGTTTGATGATGTTCCATACCTTTTTATATCATAACTTTATGCCTTCTAACTCATGTGATAATATTTAATTTAATATTTATTCCATTATTGGTAATTTTAACTCATCCCCTTTTGATGTTATCCCATGATTATCCTATACACATGTAAGGAATCAATGGATGTTATGATCTCATAATTAATGATATATAAATAAAATTTTCATTTAGTAGTATGTTTTCATTTTTATGTACCTAGTCTTCTATGACACTAGGCTTTACGACCCTTGGATTGTAATTTTATAGTTAATTATGTTTAAAATCGTGTAGTGATTTGTGTAAAATTATTGGTTCATCATAGTATACATCATGCCTCACTAAACATGTCAATGACCGTGTCCTGTTAAAAACTAAATTCATTTCCCCAAAATACACGTTGTGTCCCTAGGGGTACGTATTATGTGAATGGATGATCTGGAACTCCATGGGCTACCTGCTCCAGCCCGTGCAGTCTAACCATGTCCATGTACTTTGGTTGTGCCCATGTACTCTATTCATGTCTGAGTACTTGATCATATTTGATATATTTTCAATGTACATGGTATGTACTCTTTGTCACATGGCATGAAAATTCTGGGATGGCACTCAACATGTGTCCTCTTCCCATTCCTGTTTTCCATACTAAATACATGGTTTCGGCCCAAAAATACCCATTGGGTGGGATCACATGGCCACCAATATGGGTACTCCCTATTCAGGACAATATATCCACTAAGTTTTACAAGGAGAGTCACTTGGAACACATGTAATGCATCATTACATGGCTTCATGGGTGTATACACTATATAGAGTGTGAGATGGATAGTATAAGATCACATGGCATGTGTGTAAATCACACATCATATGTGATGTTTTACATAATGTGTCAACACTAGCCACTATATAAGGGGAACTATAAAGCATGTGTTCCTATGAACTATGTAGAATGTATTTTAGAATTACCCATGAATACCTGATCTTCTCTGAATTTCTTCTACACCTCTAATTAATTATCTAATTCATTGAAGGATCACTCCAGAACCTTCAGTTATGGGTTTTATATCCCCAAAAACCATCCCTATGTCATATTCTGATCATTTTTCACCAAATACCCATCGTCACCTCCATCCTAAAGCAACATGCATGGTCCAACTCATGAATCTACCATCACCTGCACCTTGACCAAGTACCCTCTTTTTTAATGGAGGGATTCAAGCAAAAAAATTCTCCTCATGAAATTTTGTTGAAGTACTATATCATCAAAACCCTGGAAAGTTGTGAACCGGGATCCTTAAATATAAACATAGTCGTTTACCATTATCACACTCCATAATAATTCTATCAATATCAATCCTAAACACAACATAATGAACTATTTCACTATAGAATTATTTCATAATAATCATTCACTCAGTTTTTTTGAACCACCAAATAATAAATAAATATGGATTATGATCACATGTGGAATGAGGGGAGAAAACCAGAAAAGATTAAACTAATGAATAAACCATGACCTTATTTTGGATTAGCCTCAATTCATTGACATATAATCAATGAATGAATAGGTATTTAAATAATAAATCTTAAAAAATCATTAATTCCATATTATAGAAAGATAAATAAATACCCAAAATTCGACCGTCAATCCATGAATCAATCTTGAAAAAAATTATTAATTATTTCCAGAATAGGATAAATAAATAGGGGTAAAATCTAGAAACAAATATCATATAACATGTTTTCATTGATCTCATATGATGAAAGACATCATATAATTATCATTGGGGAGATCCCGGAACTGCATTGGTGTAGACTATCAAAGCAGTACCAATTTTCTAGACTACGATTCATCGATAGAACAATGAAATCCTTTACTATTGCTCTTAAATCCCAAGGTTTTGGTGACTAACCCTGTGATTTTCTCATAACTTGGATTAAATTGGAGGAGGATAGTTCTATCAAAATAAATATATTACATAATTAATTAATTTATCAATCCTCTCAGGACCACTTTTTAACCCAAAACCCTATGCCAATAAATGTTATGTCACAACAAGTGTAAATACAGCATTATGTATTTTTCTATTGTTATTTTTTTCATACAAGACACTATTATGGAGTTAGTACATTATTTCAAATAATATTTCTTATGTGATATAATATGTTTAATATTTTTAATATCATCACACCAAGGTTATCCAGGTCCCAAAATCCCACACCAACTAAGTACCAAACTTCAAAAATATTCCCTAAATTATTCCAATGCCTTATATAGGAAAAATAATGTAATTAAATTCTCCCCAACATCAAATAATGTTCATCCCAAAAAGAAAAAATATACTCATAAGTTAGGATAATTTTATCTCAACTGGGTATCCAACTCCCATGATCTCTCTTGAAGAATTTGATTCTTTTAACAAGAACATAACCAAGGAAAACACTAATCTATGAAGGGTATTCTCCTGTTATTTCTCAAATTCCATTAGCCAAATAAAAATTTAACCCCTCCCTCAATTTCTATCCCAACCTGATCGAAATATTTCAACATTTTTATCACATGTATCTTTATTTGAGACTTGTGGAAAAAGAAAATAACCTAGTATAAATAAGGATGCATTGTCAAGAGGTATGTCACATCAGTAATCAAACACAATAACTGGAAAAAAATTCAATGTAACCCTTTTTGAGATCTTATCGACCTGGCTAAAACTCTACAACATTTAACAAGGAGAGGTACATTAAAAAAAATTACATCCTGGTAAAACTCAAAAAGAAATCCATAAATGATGCCTAATGTTTTTAAGTAGTCATATTCATCCCAATATGAACAACAACATTCACAACTATCACTTTCACCAACTTTGGGAACAAAAGTGATGTCTCCCACTGAATATAACCTGTACAATGGTAACCTATATGGGTCCCATATATGGACCCAAAGGTTGTTAGACCAATGGTGGAGTGATAAATATTATGAAATGAAAAATCTATCGTCAGTATATTATCCTCCTATCTATGGTCCATAACTAAGATGTAAACATGAAGTATGTTCACAAGACCTCGAATGGTCCATTTTTCATATCCATTTGTCTGAGTAAGAAAAACAATCCTCAACCGAATTTTTTTTCTAATGTCTTCAATAATCCCCTCTATAATCATGATGTGATTTGAGAATAATTATCTCAAATTATCATAGGGGAAACACCATGAATACAAACTAGCTCATGTATACACGAGAATCCCAAATATCCACTATAAATCGCACTCATATGGTTGGAAAGTGGTATAACTCAATGATTTAGTCTATTATCACAAATTTATAATTGTTCCCTCTCATAAATAGTGGGACATCAATCATGAAAACAACCAATATATCATCCCATTTCAACTACAATATGTTACCCTGTTCATCAATAACTAGTACGTAATATGTATAGACTTAAACTGAGCAACATTCTATAACATCCTCGGTAGCTCAAACTAATCCGAATGGATCTTGGTACATCCACACAACACCAGGATATATATTTATGGGAATTAAATTGTCTCAACACATCCACATAAAAAATGAATTATTTCCTTATATCACCTCTAATGGAAAGAATGAACCCACCTTCAGAAAATCAATCAAGTACATGTCTAGTGGATATCTATTCATCCAATATCGCACAATATATATCACCAAAATGAGCCTCCCTAACTCGGTAATGAGGTGGAGGGCTAATACCAATTGATTAATGATATGTTCTTCCATCATCACCCTTAAGGTGCAACTGAAAATAATTCAATTAATATGTCACCTATCTTCACAATAGAAAGTGGAAAACTACATTGTGAGCATATTAATTTATGACCATGCCCTTGAGTGGATTATAGTCTATCAAAAAATCAAACTTTTTAAGGTTTCCTATCACTCCAATGTTTGGAAATACAAATCCCAAGAATTGCATCGCTGGATTTCATGTTTGAAATATTGATAGCTTCCTATAAAGTTGGTAATCTCTGAGAATTTATTAACCATACTCAAGTGGATAGTGAGATCCACCTATCATAATAAGTATACAAGGATTCCTCCATAAAATCTACCATGAACTAATCCAATAAGGTTTAAAAAATCTAGTTCAAAAGTTCCACAATAACTACTAGGGAGTCCAACTTTCCAAAAATGCATCCCCAAGAGATCAAAGAAATTGTAGAAAAATTATAAATGAACCATCATAATAAAAGCCTATTATACCTAGAGCTGGTGATAACCTTTCCTGATGCCGATCATCAAGAGCCACTTCATCAGAAACCCCTACTTGAAGAAGCCATCAATTCTTAATGGTGGATAATCTTTATTATATTACTCGGTTCAAGAGATTTTAATACATTCCTAACTATAATATCTCATCCTCGTTCTTGGAGATTAATATTGGTCTACATTGGAATACACGTTGGATCTAACAGGCCCATGTTTAACATATTTCTATAGCCACAACATCATCTCACACAACTACATGGGGTCATCCAATATGCTTTCCTAAATACTTTCCCATCCCAAGCAGTAGGTCCATACTGAAAAAGACACTTGATGTAGACGTATGCCTGGTGCATCCTTAGGGAATATTTCCTCAAACCACTCCAATACCACATGAATCTTAAAGCTCATAATACATACTATACTAAGGGTCAAACTAGTCAAATCATAAGAATTTTTTTTCATCCACACATGATCTTATCCTTCTCTTCCTAGAATTCCTTTTTTACTTAGGAATAAAAATTCATCCCCACAAACTATAGTACACTACAATGGCCACCAGTAATAGTCAACATGAAATGAATAGTAGGAAACTCGTTCGTACTGAGGAAAAAATAATAGGGTCTCACCATCGCTACAAAAATATTTCAATCTAGCCCCCCCCCACCAATGTTTGGTCACACTTTCAGATGAACTATTTTATCACTGATCATCTCTTAGGAGCCTCTAACACAAGGGTTGAGGAAAAAGGATGCTCCTAAATTGTTAGGTGTTGAATTTTGGATACATTTAGGGAAATGTTCCATATAACAATGTACTATAACTAAATCTATAATAGATAAAATATATTCCATACCACGAGCAACACTCAATGATTCTAGGTCAAAAATTCCAACCACATGATGCTTTCTTTACCTTTTCTGTCTATTCCTTACAATAAGGGATCACTCTAATACCTCAACACATCATAAAGACCAAAAACATTAAATAAATTTGAACTCTTATTCCACACATTGATATTATCCTCTTTTTGGAGCAATAACTTTCCCACAATGTTTTAAATAGTATCATAATAATGAATTTTGGTATGGAAATATTCCCTATTCAATGCATGTTTGAAGCCAAGTAAAAACATACCAACATAAGGATCTATAGATTCATTATGTCACCCTTGAGAAGTCTTTATGCAAAGAAATTGTTCAAGAGGATTCCTAAACAAGAGGGTCACTCACAATATAGGCTATGTTCAGTCCACTACAAACTAAGAAGGTGATGGTGCTCATTATGAACCATATTTGATATCTATTTTTGAAACATTTCAAGTGAACACAATGTATGTGTGTCATATTCTAATATTAAGGAACTAATTATTGGTCAACCTTATGGGGAGCATAAAACTGGTTTATCTGAGGTTTTTCATAATGCTTCTGAATGGGTGGAGACATTGTTCCGTATCCACATGGATGAACTACATCCTACATATATACACAAATTTAAGAATCATTACTTGGTGTTTCATAACCACAATACCATTATATAATGAAAAATATTTGTCACCATGGAATCATCTAGTGATGTTTGAGATGCATTATAGTCAAAAGGAAATACCTTGGTATTTGAATCAAGAAATAAACGTGACCACAAATCTTTCATACATGATGTATATACTAATTTTTCCCAATAACCAGTTCCCACATGTTCCAATTCATCAAGGAAGTTACCAGAGTCCATGTAAATTGATACATCGGATACCACACAAACACTGGCTACCCTATATTAAAATTAAATCATGAAACACATTAAAATTGTTGTAATACTTTCATATTAAACCTAAATTATAGAAAATATCTAATCATATCCTACGATTAACCTCTTATGATACCAAGATATCAAGACTCTATTAGGACCACTCTGTGTATAAGTATGTATTTCTTGTCAACAGTTTTCAATGAAGATAAAAATGAAGAAGGATGAGAAGGGATTCATGTTATAAAGTGGTGATGGAACATCTCACTATTCAAAGAGACCATTCATGATATGACATAAAGAGAAATTCAATAATTCAGAAGGGATAATGGGGATATCTTAAGATTTGATAATGATCATACAATGCTGAGAAGATGACACCAGTCATATTTATTGTTTATTGGAAAGACTGATGTTGCTGGTAGACTGGGAAGTTGCAGACCTTTCACTAGATAATCTGATGCGGCTAAAGGTGATCGATCAAAGACCATTTATCAGGAAATATAAGGTTCCCTATAAAGGACTATTATTGTTGAAGAAGAAAAATGACATGAGAGTTTGCAAATAATGAGGTTATATGGTTGAGGCTAAAATCAGTAATGAATGTGGTGTAGTTTACCAGTGTTTTCTAAATGTTTGGGCCTCCAAATTGAGTTTTTTGTAATGGTTCACAGAAATGGTACATGGTGAAGGCATGTGGTATGAAATGAAGGAATGCAATACATGGTGAAGACACATGGTATGCGGTGAAGGTGTGCAGTACGAGGAATGCTACAGAAAAAATTTCACAGTGACGATATGTGGTGATGGCATGTTGTACACATAATTTTAATGGTTTTCCATAGAAAGAGATGTGGTACGCAGAATGGCTAGTCATTGGTAGAGGACATGAAGCATAAAGAATTGCAGACCCACGGTACATGGTGATGGTTTGCAGTTCACAGGAAGGTTGCAGTGCACGCACTGACATGCTTACGGTACATGACTGAAGGTTCCCTGTATTGCAGTAGTTTGGGAAATAGGAGTGGTACATGGTGGTGGATTTCAGTATGTGGATGGAGTGAAATATGTGGTGCAGATTTTACAACATGGAAAATTTGGGTAAAGAGTATTGGTCTAATTTTTTAAGTTATTTTGCTATATAGGGAGTGCTAATACTATCATTATGGGTTAGCAAATTCGATTAAAAAAACCATCCCTATGGAATAACTCGGGTATGGATGAAAGTTATACAGATGATATATTCCACATAGAATGATGTGATGCGTGAAAGAATAAACTGTTTACTAAATTGGATGGAGTATCCCACAGAAAATAATTTGTGTAAGAAAATGTGGTGTGCATGAGAAGAAATAATTTGCAGAATATGAAGAAGAAGTCTATGGAATGAAGAATCATTACATGAAGGTGGTAAGAAAAGGTATTAGTCAAAAGAGTAATGAACATTCGATATGAAGATGCAGTTCATGGAGTAGGCACGGTAGGCAGAGAAAGTGCAGTACGTGGAATAAGCACGGTACGCGAAGCATGCGTTGTACGTGGAGCAGGCGCCATACGCAGAGCAGGCATGATGCATGTAGCAGGCGCGGTACGTAGAGCAGGAACAGTAGGTGGAGCAGGTGACATGCATAAATTTGGTTCAGTACATAGAGAAGGCATGGTGCACAGGGCATGAATGGTACCCAAATCATAGATAGTTCGTAGAATCAGGTATAGCTCGCAGAAGCAGAAACATATAAAGGGTGTTTGATATTGTAGAGGAAAGAAGAAAACATTTCACATCATTCATTAATTTTACTAAATGATAAAAATAAATATAAACAAGGATTAATATGGTACTTCAATGAATGAAGTTTTTCATGCTAAATAGAGACAAAGACATTCATGCCAATATGTTGAAGAGACCTTCTAGTCGATAAAATGAATGAAACTTCCCCTAAGGCAGTAAGCTACGGAGAGTCAGTAGATTTGATCTAAGGGAAGTAGTGAGCTATCTCTGAACCTTTAGGTAGTGTTCTTGGGATAGAGTGATTGTGGTCGAACCTTTGTAATCCACAGCCAGTTAAGAATGGTGTAATTTGGTATGATCGGCAACCTATCGGCGCATGCTCTATTGATGTAGCCCTTAGTGGTGAACCAAGTAAAAACTGTTGTCTTTTCCTTCTACATGGGAATGTTTTAATTACTATCCAAATTCATCATACAGGTTTAAACAAGTTCCTATCTACATGGGAACAACATCCAATAATGAATAGAAAATGTTGACACCCTGATTCACCCCCCCCCCCTCACAGGGTCTAGGGTCCTTCAATTGGTATCAGAGGGAAATGTTTTATGTATATTGGATAAGCTTATGTAATTATATTCAGAAGTGGATTTAATATTTCTTTCCCGAGTCAAAAATTTAGAGTAGTATTGATGAAAGTTAAGTGATCTCTAAGCATAATTCTATACCAAGCATGACCATGATGAACATGAAAAAAATAGATGTGACAATTGACTAAGTATATCTTATCTAAAGAATATAGAGTATTTGGTTCTCCATGCCATTAGTAAATTTATGATGTTATAGGCCTAGAAATAAATGATAATGGAGAACAAGAATTATGTGTTTTCACTCTTTCTCAATCTTCAACATTTGATTAAATTGATATAATAAGAAAATACCTTTATGATATCCCCAAAGAACGATTTTTCATTATTTGTAGAATATTTCAATGTATACAAGAGGAAATCACCTAGATAAGAAAGGAAAAAGATTATATGGAAGAATTATCAATGATGAAAATCTCAGAATGTTATAATATCTCATGATAGATTGAATATGTTGAAGAAACAAGGAGGAAACATGAAATAAATACATCAAAATGCTTCAAAGAAGTTGAAGAGATAGAGAGAGTCAGAAAGGATCTTGAAACAAAGATCCATGTGCTTGATAGGAAACTGAAAAATTGCAATGATGTCAAGGGTTTACTATTAGAAGGGATATACAAGAAGATTAAAGAACATGAATCTTTGATTCAGAATAAAATGATGCCGCATGAGGAAGAATTTTTTGGAATGAAGAGTGCTTGTGAGGAGAAGATGACTATGATTTATGATCAGAAGGTCATTCTCAATATGAAATTTCTATAATTGGATGCTCAGTTGACCAATTTTGAGGAGACACATATTGAGACTTTACACAAGAATTAAACTATTGATATTGGTAATCAATTCTATCTTAACGATTATACTGTCAAAATACCTCCAAAATGTGATAAAAATATCATGGATTTACTCATTGATCTATCACAAGTAGCTGAGAAAAATAAGGGTCCATCCAAATCATCTGGTACTCATGTTTCAAATTATGTTTCCACAAGGAGTGTTGGATGGAAGATAAATTTAAAACATGTATGGATGAGGAAAGGTGAAGAGTTAGATATCACAGTGACTGGGGTGAATAGGTAAAAAATTCGGAAGGTGGTTCTCCAAAAAGAACACAACACATCATGAAGATGGCACAACAACATAATAAAAAAAACTAGATCCGGGGGGTCAATGTTGGTGTAGAAATAAGTTTGGGCATTCTGCATTAGATTTTTGGTACAATCCCTTAAATGAAAAATCATAAGGAAATCTTATATCAAAGGGAACAAAGACAGAAAAGAATAAGCAACATCCATAGGTCCTGAAGCATCAGTTTACGGAAAATATATTTGGAATTCTTGATAATGTCTATGATGTATGCAATGGATGTTTTCACAAGGTAGATACATGGCCATATCAATATGAACTCATTTTTGATAAGAAAATAAGACCTTTGATGTTGTCTTTGTATGAAGAAGCTTCCTTGGGAAGAAATCAGAAGAATATTGTGAACAAAAATTTCCCCAACAAGATCTCATGTATGGAAGCTGAGAAGAATCTAGATTGTAGATCCATTAAATTTAAGGGAAATTCATCCAAAAGATAAACTAAGAGGGATTCCACTCAAATGAACCCATGTGGATGATCCAAACCTGAGACAATAGTTCAAAATGACATGTTTCTCATCTAGGCAGATTATTTTGAATGAATGTGAAAAATTGAAAATGAATAGTCCAAGGATTGTGGTAAAGGAATATAAAAATATTCATGAGATGAAGATAAAGATCATGAGATATTAAAAACCAAGAGAAAAAAATGTGTTAATGATGTTGTGCATGAGATATGTATGAAATATAGTCACATTGAAAAAGGTTTTCTAAACATTGTAATAGATCAAGGGAAAGTCCTTAAGATTAGTAATAATGTATCATTTTTTATGGCTATTAAGAAGAACAATTCCCCACACAAAGCAAAGGAGAATGTGAGGAGTTCCATTCCACATCAACACAGATCAGAAAATATAATCAGATGTGAAAGCATAAAGACTGGTGAAAATGGAGCATCTTGGTTGAGAAAACCATCTCATCCTTTTTTCACACACTAAAATAAGCAAGGAGGAACCTCTTTATTCCCGTAATCTGTTTTTTATTGTATTTGGGTTGATAGTAAAAGTAATTTAAGGTTAATCATGCTCTTAGGGGGAGAAGCTAAGAAGTAGTGAACGATGTACAAGTAATTTAAGCTTCCAGAATTATTTTTTCAATCATTATCAACTTTTTTTGGAATTAAATTCAATTACTCTAGAAATTTATTAATGAACATGTCATTGGAAAATGTATTTCATTTCTCTATATCTCATCCTTGGTTACTCAAAACGATGATCATTTTACAAAGTGAAGGGGTGGCTGAATTAATCAGTGACATAAGAATAATGGAAGTCTCCTAAGGCCAGTTATCCTGCCAATTTCACTTTAATGTTTTTGATCTGTTTGTTAAAGTGTGTGCATGATTTTAATGTTGATTCTTCCATATGACATTCAATTTCATTATCCTAGAATTTAATTGAAACCCCCTTGAAGAAAAAGTAAATGATTTCTCATCTCATGTGGTATCATGATTAGTGAATAATGGGAAGACTTGCTGTCTATTTCAAATCATATTGTTTTCCACACCAAGCATTGGTCAAATGAACATAGAGTGAAATGATTGATGGAATTTGTTTAAGAATTCACTAATCCTAATTTCCTATAAACATTTTTTTCAATAAGGGGAGATAATGTGAAATAAATGTTTGAAATGTGGGAGATAAAGGACAAGAAAAAGGGTAGAGAGGATATTCTCATTTTAATATTAACACATTCATTTAAGGAAAAGTTGGGGACAAAGGGGAGAGAGAATATTCTCCTTTTGATATTGAAACATTCATATGAGGAGGAATTTACAGTATTTTTTCTCATTTTGATATTGACAAATTAATTTTAATAAAAGTGAGAGATAAAGGGGAGAAATAATGTTATCATTTTCATATTGACACATTTATTGGAGGATGAATATACGATATTGAAAAAAAAATACATTGGGGGAGATTGTCGGGACCACATTGTTTTAAAGGGTGTATTTTTTGACAATTATTATTAATGAATATCAAAATAAAGAAGGAGATGAAGGGATTCATGTTGTAATGAGGTAATTAAGCATATCACTATTTAAAGGGACCATGTAAGAGCCTGCATGAAGATAAATTCATTAATGAATGAGGGATCATGTGGATATCTTAAGATTTAATAATGATCATACAAAGATGAGCAGATGATGCTAGTCATATTCAGTGTTGACTTGAAAGAGTGATGTTGATGGTAGAGAGGGAAGTTGTAGTACTTTTGTCACGACCCGCCCTTGGGGTCCGTGCCGTGACTACCCCAAGCCCGCCTTCCATAGGCCAGGGGCTGGCGACTAGCACCAAGGCGTATATCCCAGTAAAAAGGGAAGGCATTGCCTTTGAAAAGTAACCAACTCCACAGAGTAAGCAAGCGGAAAGTAAACACTAAACAAGCAGAGTACGACTGAAAGTGCGGAAAAGTAAATGGGCCAGAATACAAACCCAAACTGAAAGTAAAGTACAACTCAAAAAGGGAAAAACAGCAACTGTAAAGTAAAAGCCGCTACTCTGAGCTGTCCACCGGAAATCCCACCTGAAGGGTGGGTACAGATAGCTCCTCTGCTCCACGGGTCCCGCCGTCTGCTCCGTGCACGTCCCGCCCAGTGGTCCACCTCCGGGTACCGTCCCGCTGTGCAAGCCTCAGCTAAGGTCAACGCTGTCCGTCGTCTGCAACCAACACAACGTAGTGCGGGCGAAGCCCGTGCAGGGGTGAGTATAAGCTACTCAGTAGGGACCCCGAGACCCCTGAAGGTCTCTCAAATCCACAAAGGATAAACCACGAAGAAAAGTACAAACACGAAGTAACAACTGACACAGCTTAGGTATATGCCCATACATATACCTAAGTCATCAATTAAAATACACTCCAACCTCCGAGCCCAAGTACAACTCAGTCCACGCAGGAAAGTATACGTATTCCACATAGGAAAGCAAAATATAATCCACACAGGATTGCACAACACAATCCACACAGGAAAACAACAGGATTCAGCTCACACAGGTATACTTCTTCAAGGACGATAAAGATGATCACTGATCCATCTAAGTCGTCGGACCCACGAAGGATCGATAGGTAACTAACCCCCGCAGAAGACCCACACAGGATCGGGCTCACACAGAACCTGTAGGCGCTGGCTCACACAGAACCGCTGAGCGCAAGGACCCACACAGGATCGGGCTCACACAGAACCTGTAGCACTGATCCACGTAGGATCGCTGAGTGCTGTAGTCGTCGTCGTCGAATCCACACATGATCTCTGTACTGTCATCGTCCAATCCACACAGGATCTCTGTACTGTCGTCGTCAAATCCACACAGGATCTCTGTACTGTCGTCGTCAAATCCACACAGGATCTCTGTACTGTCGTCGTCAAATCCACACAGGATCTCTGTACTGTCGTCGTCAAATCCACACAGGATCTCTGTACTGTCGTCGTCGCAGTCACAGTAGCAGTCGTAGCAGTAGAACAGTCGCAGCCAGCACTAGGGTTCCCGCACACAGCAAGCTCGTACGGAGGATCCGCTCCACGAGCCGAGAGGCTGATACATCAACTGTCACGAAGACCGAAGTTGATGTATCCAAAAGTTCCGTATCGTCAACAGGAACTCAACGTAACAGACGGCGCGTCGATCGGACGCCCGGTCTGAGAGTTATTGGCATTTTCGTCTCCGGGGCCCGGTTGGTTTTTAAGGCAAAACCAACCCGACCGTACTCCACCTGCGTCCAAACCTCGGGCGGAGTATGCCAAAAGATCCGTCTCACTAAGAGGAACACAACGCGACTGACGGCGCGTCAATCGGACGTCCGTAGCTCAAGATATGAGCATTTCCGCTCCGAAGGCCCGGTTGGTTTCGTGAACGAACCAACCCGGCCGAACTCAAAGTTAACCGAAACCTTGTGTGCGATATACCGAAACGACCGTCTCGATCCAAGGATCGCGTTGCCGCAGACGGTTCGTCATTCGGAGGTCCGAGGCTCAAGTTATGAGCCAAAAACCAAATCAGGTTCGAAACGGGGGGTCCGGGTCCGGGCCGACCCGGCCCGACCCCCCCCTCTGGACGGCGCGGCGGCCGGCGGCGGCGGACGGCGGCGGCGGACGGCGGCGGACGGCGGCGGCGGCTGGCCGCGTGGCGGCGGCGGCGGGCCGCGTGGCGGCGGCGGCGGCTGGCCGCGTGGCGGCGGCGGGCCGCGTGGCGGCGGCGGCGGCGGGCCGCGTGGCGGCGGCGGCGGGCCGCGGCGGCGGCGGCGGCGGCGGGCCGCGGCGGACGGCGGGCCGCGGCGGCGGCACTGGGCGCCGCACGTGATTGGCACGCGGGGCTATGCCCCGCGTTTCTCTTCAAGCGGCACGGCTCAAGGCCGTGCCTTTGCCAAAAACGGCCCCCGCAAATGGGGGCCGGCTTGATAAAACCGGGGGGCTGTTGCCCCCCCTCTTTAATTGATCCGCCCCCCTCATTAAGAGGGGGGTTTATTGAACCGGCCGGGGGTTTTATTCCCCCGGTTTTTAAGATATCCGGCCGGCCCGCTGGCCGGCCGGTTTTTACCAACGGGACCGGAATTTCCGGTCCCGCCCTCGACTTCCGACGCCGGCGGCCCGGCCGCCGGTCTTTCCTTCCGCCGCGGCCCGGAACCGGCCGCGGTCTCCTCGTCTCACCGCGGCCCGGAACCGGCCGCGGTGTTCGTCGTCCGGCGCGGTGCGACGGCACCGCGCCCCTTTCGCCGTGCCATGAATCCTCCCAACGCGGCGCGACGGCGTCGCGTTCTTGAAGTCTCTCCTCGGCGAAGCGCGACGGTGTTGCGGAAAATTATAAGCATGTTCATCCGCGTGGTGCGACGGCACCACGCCTCTTGCTTCCACCCGCATGAATAAAACGAGAACTAAGGAGGGGGGGTTCGGCCATGTTCATGCGGTCCGACCCCCCTCACGTTAAATAATAACATAACTAAGAATATCCAATAGCCTTACGTTTAGTCATGCTAAAATCCACGATTCAAGAATGGAATAAAATAATCAATAAATAACATCCCCTACCTCGGGTTTGAGATTCAAAGAAACTTCTACGTTCCGCGGAAGACGGCGTCGCGGAAGTCGGGCGTCGCGGTCGTCGTTCGTCAAATCCGTTGACGAAGAAATACGTCCGATGCGACACGTTGTTGGCGGATCTTCGTTTGCCGACGAAGAAGGTCCGAAGAGGAAGCAGAGGTCCGAAGATACTAGGTCTCCGAGTCGATGATCCTTGACGAAGTGTTGTCGTTCTTCGTTGAGGATGAAGACGTTCTTCGCCGGAGAAGATGAAGTTCTTCAAGAGACTTAGAGCTCTCTCCTCCAATCCTCAACACAACCAAACTAACCCCCAAAAATAAAATAAGCTAACCTTATTTTATTAAGTCATTCTATGAGTTTCAAATCAAAAACTTAAATCCATTAAATGGTTTAGTGTGTTGGCATGATTTAAAAGAGGAGAGGGAAAGTCACCCAATTAATGGAAAGTTTAAAGGTTAAGATGAGTTACACATCTTAAGTGGGGGGTTTAGAGGAGTTAGGGAAGGTGAGGGGTTGGGCTCGTGTGGGCCCCACCCCACCTTTATTCTCTCAAGGGTAGTTAACATCAAGTAGGTCCCACCCAACTTCCACACAGGTTTTAACATGTAAAAATAAAATTGTTCATCACAATTTTATTTAACTCAAACTAAAAACCCCAAAACGTAACTTTCAACCCGCAACAAACGCAACTCCCGAAAAGGTCTCAAAAAGCGAATATCGGCGCTGCGAGTTCATCGGTGCCCTCAGATTTCAATTCCGAGCACCGGATCAAAAGTTAGGAATTCCCGCTCGTTCGTTCACTGAACGTACCCGAGCCAAACTTCGGAAAACAATTCCGGGCACTCCGGGCCTCGGAATCAGGTGCCGTCTGAAACCGCGCTCTTGTAAAATTCTAAAGAAAATTAAGAAAAAATTTTCCTTGAATTTTACGGGTCTTTACAACTTTCTCTGGAAAATTTTTCAATTATAAAGATGATATATCAAATAATATATATAACAACATAAAAGGTTTTTTATTGTAGAAAATTATTTTTGAATAAGAAAGAAGACAAGAGAGTTTGCAAAGAATGAGGTTATACGTTTGTGGCTGAAAGCCGTATTGATAGTGCCATAGTTTCCCACTATTTTCCAAATTTTTGGGCCCTAAAATTGGGATTTTGTTAACAGTTTGTAGCAATGGTAGGTATTAAAGGCATGGAGTATGAATTGAATGAATATAGTACACGGTGAAGGCACACGTTACACAGTGAAGGTGTTTAGTACATAGAATTCTGATGAAAAAGATTCTTAGCAATGGTACTCGGTGAAGGCGTTCAGTACGTGGAATGATAATGGTTCACTATAGAAAGAATTGTGGTATGCATAATGGCACATAGTTGGTGGAAGAGATACAATATGTGGACCGAATGACACACGATATGTGGTGAAGGTTCTCAGATCATAGGAAGGTCACAGTACGTGGATCGACAGGCATACGGTACCCGATTAAATGTTCTCCGGATTGATGCAGTTATCAAAATATGAGTGGTACGTGGTGGAGGCTTATAGTATGCAGAAGGGGTTAAATATGCAGTGCAGATTGTCCCACATTAATATTTTGGTTAAAAATGATTGGATAAATTTTCAGATTTATTTTCCAATATAAGGATTGATAATCCCATCATTAAGGGTAGGTGAATTTAATAAGAAAATATCATCTCTATGGAAGAAATCAACTATGTCTGAAAGTTGAATGTGCGGGTGATTTTGTGTAGGACGAAGTCGTACACAAAAGATGAAACAGTTCATGAAATTGGAAGGAGTAGTTAATGGAAGATTTTTTTCCTAATAAAAAGTGGTATGTAGGCAATGAAATAATTTGAAGAACTTGAAGAAGAAGTACGTAGAAGGAAGAATCAGTACACAATGGTGGTATGAAAAGGTGGTACTCAAAGGTAGCACACAAAGGAGATATGTAGACGTAGTGCATCGAGCGAGCATGGTAGGCAGAGCATGCGTGGTATGCAGAGCATGCATGGTATGTAGAGCAGGTGTGGTACGTGGAGAAAGCATGGTGCATGGAGTTGGCATGGTGCATGAAGTAGGGATAGTGGGTGGATTAGGCATGGAACACAGAGCAGACATGGTATGTGGAGCATGTGCTATAAGAGGGGAAAGCGTGGTACGCCGATCAGAGACAGTCTATAGAATCAGAGATAGTTCACAGAAGAAGAAACATCATAAAGGGAGTTTTTTATTCTAGGAAAAAGTATAATAATATTTTGTGAAATCATTAATTACACAAAATGATAAATCTTAATATAAAAAGGATCAATTTAGGAAATCAATGAAAATAATGTTCGTTCTGAAAAAATACAATGAATTTCTTGTTAATCCTTTGAAATGACTTTAAAGTCGCTAAAATGAGTGAGACATAACCTAAAGCAGTGAGCTAGGGGAGTCAACAAAAGTGAACTAAGGGAAGAAGTGAGCTATCCCTAAACCTTTAGGTAGTGTTCATGGGATAGAGTTACTATGCCCAAACCTTTGTAATCCACAACCAGTGAAGATTAGTGGAATTTGGTATGACTGAAAACATGTCAACATATGCTCCTTGGACATAGCCCTTAGTGGTGAACCAGGAAAAAAATGTTGTCTTGTCCTTCTGCATGTGAATGTTATAATAACTACCCATTTCCATCATACCAGTCTAAACAAGTTCCTAACAATGTAGTAACCATATTCAATAAAGCATAAAAAAAGATGACACTCTCATCCCCCCCCCCTATCAAGGTGGTCTAGGGTCTTTCATACTCAACCCACTGGGGCCTACAAATCCAGTATTAATACTTGTTTTTCACCCCAATCCCACATCCACTATGCTAGGGGGTTGTGATAGGCACCATGTAATCATAACACACATATGAGATTCCTTAGCTATGGTACCTACACACACACACACACTCTTCAAAATACCCCCATAAATATGAAAGGAAAAATAATATTATAACTATAATGTATGAATACATATTTATCTCACATCAATGTATAACCCAAGTATTGTAAATCCTAAATGGAAAAATAAAATTCTAGTAGAGCTACAAGAGTCCAAACTTCTAAGGATGTACAACTATCAAATGTAAGACCAATAAGTAAACATATTTTTTTAGATCAGTTATTCTCTACATTCTCCTATTCCACCATGGACTATATCAAAAATATTATTATCTTCATAATAATGAAATTTTTAGGATGATACCATGTAGGGATGAGTATATACATGCCCCGAAGGACTCCCCAAAATCCCTAAATGTAATTCATCAAGAGAGATGTTTTCACAAAATCATGAGTGTATGTTAATCATAATATGAAACCTTAAAATTTGTAACTAAAATAATAACACATATTTAATTAGAGGTAGACACAAAGTCTTATGGTAAAAAATCATAGAATAATCCTATGATTCTACTAGTGGACCAAAATTTTGCAGTCATATGGGAGAACTCACTCCATGATCCTTTACATACGAGATAGAACTCGCCTGAGAGGTCTCACTCATCCGTTCTTATAATACAGATGGAACTCATTTGATAGAAAAATATCGATGTTTTCTTCCATGAGTAAGCACAAAGGAAACTGAGGGGGTCATCTATGATGCACACTCAATCAGACTACATCTCATCAAATGACAACATATTTTGATACAACGATTGGGGATCATACCCAGAGCCAATGGGGGGTACATGACCCTATCTACACAAACCTACTACTTAGGGGGTCACAAACCTATGTAATTTGGTCATAATGGATACTTAAACCCCCCCTAGGGAAGAAGATAATGATATAGGATGCAACTCCATGCCTCACAGATGGATTATATAACTCTATCTAATACTAAAATCATAGAGGGGATCACATGCTAGGACCAAAAAATTATGCCTCACAACACACTTTTAGGGATGGACCAAGGGAACACACTCATGAGAAATAGGTCCATAGTGAAATAGTTTAAGGGAAATAAACCAAGCTCACACTAGAGAATAATTATGTAAAAAAAGGAAACCAACCTGTCTTTTATAAAGTGAACATTATCACCCTGTAGGTACATAAAATTTATCACTAAACATATAGATTCATATTTCTTGTGATTTATAAACATTCATTTCCCCAAAATACACAGTGTATTATAGGGGGTACATGGTGTTTAAATGGTTAGCTTAACACTTAGTGTGCTGACTGTTCAAGACTATATAGACCAGTTTGTTTTTGTGTACTCATGATTTGCATGTGTACTTTGTTCATTTAATATTAAGTAAACATATCCAATAACTTTTCAAATTACACAATGTGTACTCCATGTCACACTTCATGTATCTATCGAGTAGATACTTTTCATGTGTCATCTTCTCATCCCAAAATACCTTCCTATGTACATGTTTTGTGCCCAGCTATACATGGTGTGTGGGATCACAGGGTCTCTTGAGTGTGTAGTCCTTATGTGTGCCAATTAATTAACCAATTATTACATGGTGTGTGACTAGCCACACACATCATGTATCACTACTTGGATTTTTAGGACTATACTTACTATAAACTCTAAGTTAGTCAGCTATGTGTTATAGGGCGTATGAGTAAATCGCTTGGTGTGGTCTAATTAAATCAATGTGTAAACCCTATCTATTAATTAGGGGGAATTAGATAGTGTTTTGTTAAAAATTTACCTAATAATATATATCTTCATGAGGTTTCTCTTGGGGCTCCACCCCAGCGACCAACTCTTCTAGGAATTAAACTATGATGTCTAAATCTGAGTTGACTTACCTCCATCTCTTGAATGGTTTTGGTTTTTTACTAATATTTAAAAAAAATATATAATATTTAATATCTCGAATCCTATCATATGTCTTAAATAAAATATCTTACATCACCCAAACCCCGACCAGATACCCTATTCACTATTGTCTATATATTTTCCACCAAATATACTCATGTAATATTTACATTTCACTGCTTCATTTGAATACATTATAACCACTAAATAAGGATCTCCCAACCCAAACCTAAAGATCATTCTTGGTCATTAACTACACTCATTTTTTCTATCATTATCTAGAAACTGTAGTAATGATGTGTTTCCCCCTAAAAATATTTCACAATTTTCATTCAACATGTATATTTTGAACCAACGTCAAAAATAAGTACCATCATTTTTCAAATGGTAAAATTGGAGATAATCCCACAAAATATAAATTTTAGGAATGAACCTTATCCATTGTTTAGATTGGCCTCAATTTGTTTACATGTAATCGATGATTGAAGATGATTTAAAACATGAAATCACCAAAAATCATACTTTATTCATTATAAAATATAATGAAATACCCATAAATAAACAATAAATTCATGAAAAAATATTTTCATAAGGATTTATTCATATGATACATGAAGTAAAAGAAGGAAAATCCATAAAATATCACCACAAATTATGTTTGGATCAATCATTGATGAAGAAAAATTCTACATTGGTGTTATTTGTGTGATACATGAACATATTTGGCTTTGATGATCCTTGTAGTACTGATCAATTAGTCCATGCTCCACTAATTCCATAATTCACTTCACCACTGCTCTCAAAGCCTTCTCAACTACTCTCAGTGGCCCAAGTAATCCCTTCCTATGCTATGCCGCTGTTTAAATTTCCAGAAGATCTCATTGACCAACTCCACTCTCGGTTGTCCAACTTTTGGTGGGGATCCCATGAGGGAAAACATAATTCCCATTGGATGTCTTGTGATAAGCTGTGTGTTTCAAAATTATGTGGTGTCCTTGGCTTCTGAAATCTCAATGGTTTAACGAGGCTCTTCTAGAAAAGTAGTGATGGCACCTTCTTTCCCACCCAAATACCATGTTCTCAAAGGTGATGTGAGCTATGTACTTCCATCATTCTGAATTCTTTCATGCCCAGCTGAGGCCACGACCGAGTTTTATGTGGAAGAGAATTTGGGGATAAAAATATCCCATTGATTTGGGATGTGTTTGGGGAATTGATGATGGGAATAATATTAACATTTGGAATGATCCATGGTTGGCAGATGAAGTCAATCATAAGGTTTCCTCACCAGTTTTCCCTGGATTCGAAGATGCAAGGGTACATGACTGGCTCAATGACTAACTTGAGGAGTGGGATCAGGAGAAGCTTGGTTACTGATTTAACGAGGTGGATCGTTAGCTCATCGTGGGTATCCCTCTCACACCAGGAATGAGTAGTGATCAGATTTTCTGGAATGGGGAGCCTCATGGGAGATATTATGTTCGTTTGGGTTACAAATTGAGGGTTCATGGTTTGTCCCAGGTCGTTACCGATAATCGGTGGAAGTGCTTCTGGTCCCTCAATGCTCCCCCTAAGGTGAAATTTTTTTGGTGGCAGGTCTTTGCTGGGGTTCTTCCAACCTGTGAATTTCTGGTGCAGTGACATTTGGCAGAGCATGACAATTTTCCTTTGTGCCTCTAGGATGTGGAATCCCCTCTGTATGTAATTCTTTCTTGTAAGGGGGTGTAAGGGGTGTGGAAGTTTAGGAGGACGGATTTTGGTATTTTCTTTGATCCTTCAATTGGCTAGGTCCCAAACCTTTCTAATTGGTTGTCTTCTCTAGAACCGAGAGTGGTAGGGATGATATGAACAACTGATTCGTTGGTTTGGACTCGACGGAATGAATGCATTTTCCAGATGAAGGTGACCCCTGATCACTTTTGGATGGATTGATCTTTGGAGTGGATGAATTGTTGGAAGAAAAGTGATGTGAGGACTTCTTTGAGCCACACTCAACATGCGGCTCCTCTTTGGTCTCCCCCCTGAGGGTTTCTTCAAGATTAATAACGATGATGTTGTCTCTTCCAATTCAAGGGTCGGTATTGGTCTCATTGCTCATAACAGTATTGGACGGATTATGGAAGCTCAGTGTAGGGAAATGCCTAACTCATGGATCCCTGTGGTGGTAGAAGCCTCAGCCATCCTCCAGGGGATTCTTTTTTCCCATTAAAAATTTTGGCCCAATATTTTGGTGGAATCCGACTACCTCGAAGTGGGGAACACTCTCTCTGCAAAGGATGTGGATTCCCAGCCTTATGGCCTCATCTTATGAAAGATCTGGTCCTTGACTGATGGATTCGATCCATGCAAATTTTATTTCATCAAAAGAGATGGCAATTTGAAAGCCCATCGTTTGGCTCGGTTTGGGAAACATTGGGGTGATCATTGATTGGTGAACTCATTCCTTGATTGGATTTGTAATCCTAGTTCCCATGATCAGTAATTTTTCTTTTCCTTTAAAAAAACTAAGGTTATATCATTACTATGGTAAATCACATGTTCTAGATTCAACAGTGATCTTGATTTTCCCATACATGACTCTATTCATGAGTTATTATTTTATTTCCAAAAAATCACACTTGATATAATATATTTAATATATTTAATATTACCACACCAAGGGTCTTTGTGCCCCAGAATCCCATGTTGACTCGGAACCATGATTTGAAAATATTCTCTAATATATTCCCATGTCTCAGAAAAAACTAATTAGAGCTATTGTATTATAAATAAAAAATATTCGCTTCCACAATATATGGACACTATGAATTCATAGTATTCCCATTCAACTTGATAAATTCTCATGTTATCCTCATGAATTTGATGAATAAATTCTTCAAATAATTCCTTTATAAATACAATTTACTCTTCATCTATTATATTATAGTATATTATAAGAGAAAAAAATATTATGAAAATGATTTTAGGATTTTGAATAAGCCCTTATAAAATGAGACATGGCATGGTAATTTCATCATGTATGAATTTTGGTTAACAATTATCCCTATTGGGTTCGATAAAATCATGTGGGGGAATATCAGTGGGAAAGTCAATGATTGAGGTGACAGAAGAATAACCCATACAAAAATAGTTAAAAGATATCTACGATTATCCTAGACTAGCTGGATATTATTGGGGTTTGTGATAAATTTTCTAAAAAAATGAAACAAAAAACAAGTTAACATAATATGGATTCATGTTGATCTGGGTAGAATAATGAAAATATAGATTCAAGTATCTTAAGAAAACGATATCCATTTCACCTATATATAAACTACCCATATGTTGAGAGGGGAATGTAATATATGGTAATTATTTTAATATATTTTTACTATGTGGCCTTATATAAAATGATAAGTTTAAATCTTATGCCACTCATCAATTAAATACCTAGGATAAAAAATTTCTTACTCCCGATGTAGAGTTAGCAATGATATTTTATTCATTTAGGATTTTGAGGCATATCTCTATGGTGAAAATATTGATATTAGTAACTATATTAATGACATGATAGTAAACTACACACTCAAACATAAGGGGTTTAAAATGTACCAAATTATACAGTTTCAGTACATGAATGTCACTGATTTCTTAAAAAAATCATCTTGGGAAGAAATAAATGGTGGTCAATGCTCAAAGAAGAAATGACATTATTACCATATCCTTGATGAGGATTGAAACAGACCTGATCATTATGTATATTTTAATAATGGAAATTCTAATGATAAAGTAAGGGAGTAAATCCAACCATCCACAAATTATTTCTTAATAATACATATATATGAAGATCAAGGTGTCCTTGAAAGATAATACCAAATGTTTGAAGAAGTTATAAACTATTCAATAGTTCATCCTTGATATAGATGGAGTAATATGATTTGGAACATGTATGTGTGTCCCATACATACCAAAACTAAATTAGGACCTTTTTACTGACTCACATAGATCATCCTTATATATTCAACATGGAATAAAAAATGTATAGGGATATTAAGCATCACTTTAGGTAGGATAAAATGAAGAGAACGATTATGGAGTATATATATAGAATCTTTGTATACTAGAAATAAAATTTTGAACATTAGAAATCTCTGGAGAGGGTGAAACCATTAAATATAGTTGTATAAAAGTTGGAGTAAATCATGATGGATTTCATCATTGGTCTTCCAAAGACTTATTAAGGTTACAATTCCATTTATACATAAGTGGATTAACTTCTAAAGATGGTGTACTTCATTTTTTTAATAAGACATCCCACGTGATCAATTTTTCAAGTTATAAATAAAGGATGTGGTAAGGACTCATGGATAAGCACTTTCAATTATATCTGATCAATAATAAAGTTCCACATAATTTTTTTTAATATGTATAAAAAAAATTAGATATAAAGATTTTATTTTGAACAGTTAATCATTATAAAAATGATCAGTTAAAAAGGACCATTAATACAACGCAATATTTATTAATATATTTCACTCTATATTTTAATGGAAGTTCAGATCCATATATTCTTCTACTTATGTTCCCATATAATAATAGTTTCCACTCTAGCATCAAAATTTCTCTATATGATTATCCATATGGTAAGGCATATATAAATCCAACATGTGAAGATGAATTTGGATAGGGGAATAAATTAGGACCTTATATTGTCCATGAAATGATGAAAAATGTTCAAAACATTAAAAAATATATCAATGTATTGAAATTTTGACAAAATATGTATACTAATAATCTTCTAAGATATATGGAGTTCTAATTTTGTGAAAATATATCCCATTAAATATCTACTTTGAATATTGAAATGAGATTTGGAAATAATGAAAATTTAATACCTAGATACATTAGTTAATATGAAATTCTTAATCACGTTATGACTATAAATTAAAATGCATCACTCATATTTTTCCTCTAACAGGTACATGATGTATTACATTTATCACTTTTATAAAAGTAAAAACTAGATCCATTGCATGTAAAGAACTCACAATCCAAGTAAATGGAAGATGAACAATATAATGAGGAACAACCTATAGAGTTCTTCGATTGAATTTATAAGTTATTTTGAGAAAAGATCATATATATAGTTAATGTTCTAGGAAAAAGTGATATGTTTATGGAATCTACATGGGATCTTGAAAATTTAATGATATAAAATTTTCATCTCTTTGTATCATATGATTAATCAAATTGAAAAGGTGAAATTATTTTAATGGTCTAGAATATGACACCTGAAACTTATACTATAAATTTTCCTTAAAATCTATGACAAATTTTCATAGTAGTAACATAAAAAAATTCATGCACACTAATTTCATTATGGAAATAAATTATAATACAAAAGGAAATAAATTACCATGTTTCTAAAATAAATAAAAATAGAAAAATTATAAATGGAATAAAAGTAAAATTTAATACAAAAACAAAATATTGAAATATTCCTCATACAAGTATTCATTAATAATTATACAACTAAAAAATGGAAAGAATATAAAAATGTAAAAGGATGATAATCATACATTAAAAAAATTAGAGATTGGGGTGACTGGTTTTAATGAATTTTGGGAGGTTATATATTGGAATGTAGTGGATTACTGACCATTCTTATTATATTATCATTGGGTTTATATGAATATTCAGCTTATATAAAAATTGGGATTATATGAAAAAATTGATTATATGGACATTGATAAAATTAGTAGATGTAATTATAATTTATGAAATTAATTATATGTAATATCTTTAAAAAAACGATTGTTGCAACACATCCATTTAATTGGTGGGTATATGTATAATAAAATACATTTTCAAATCTATGTATAAATGTGTATAAATTACATAAAGTAGTGTAAGTCTTTTTTATGGGATTCATTTTATTATATTTGAATTGAAATGTAATCATAAGGTTTATCTCTAGAAAATTCCGTTGATAATCTTCAACAACAATGGCATAAGTGAAATTGTCTGTGGGATAAGTTCAATCTTTAGAAAATCACTACATGATCCATTATATTAGAATCACCACTCGATACTACCCCCATTTATTATATAACATTTTGTTCTTTTGTAGAGGCCTTGATCGATTTTTTATAAATACATTAAGATGATATAAACATATAATTATTAATGTAATAAATGATATATACCTATATATCTTCATTAATATGCGTATGTTATAAATTTATAATTTATTTTAAAGAATGAATTTAGGTAAATAATAAAGGTTATTTTCAATAATAATATTTTAATAACATTAGAATAGTTTTCTAAATAAATTAATAATATAAATATTTTATAAAAAATCATTTAATAAAAAATAATATATTTTCAATGTAATTTTGTAATATATATAATGTCTTTTGTAATAATAAATTATATTAGTCACTACTAAATTTTTATTATAATGAACCATTTTGATAAATTATAAAATAAAATTACTTAAGAGTCATATAATTTTTATTAAATGTAAATATATAATAATAAATTTTTTGTATCCATAAAATAATGTTTTGAATAAAATTTCCTCTTATACATTTTTTATAAGAATTATTTTTTATCACTATAACAAATTGAATCTAATAAAATTTTCTTCAGATTTGGAATCATGTGGTTGAAACTAGGTAATAAGGTTCATCTCATATTTTTAGTAATAAAATTATTACTGATGTAAATAATTAAATTAGAAAAAGGTGGTAAAAGTAGTTAAAATTCAATTACACAAATTTTGATAATGAATATGATATAAACTCATTACAAAAGTCCTATGTTAGTTTTGGGATTAAATCATCCATATATCACCAATATTTATTTACCTAAATCAACTAACTCCCATGTGATTATATATCTACCCTTCACCTAACATAATTTTATAAGGAAATTCCCTTCATTTTCAATTATAAAAGGATCTCACTACAACACATTCCAAATTATTGGCATTGTTTAGTTATTTATTGAATGCATGTATATTTTTCTTCTATTATTTTTGGATTACACAGTCTACGGATTTTGGTCATAATAATGAGACATATGTAATTCATTATAATGGAACATGTTGTGGGAAGGAACTATTCCATCAAAGTAACAAGATCTTATTCATTCCATTCATTTACATTTTATTATTTACATTTAAAAATTATCATTAACCACTCAAATTATTTTCTATTAACATTATTACTATTATATGAAAAATGTAATTATTATAATATAACTCTATGATCATACTTATTCAATATTTATAACACCTTCTAATCTGGGATGGTATTACCACCTACAAGAATGATTTTATAACCATACCATTATAAATGATTATGATAACATAAATAATGGTAATATGATACAATATTAATTAATTTAATATTTTTCATATTTCTTTAATATTAATATATATTCACTAATAATGTGAATTATTTTTTAAATTAACATTTATTAAAAATGTGGATATTTAGCTGCTCCCTAAAAATAATCACATTAACTTCTAAAAATGGCGATTTGAATATCAAACTATATCTGGCACATTTATGTGGAATCTGTTACCTTTATCTTAGTTATGGACACATAATAAATTATCAAGGAGTATAACCTCTGTACTAATTATAGCATTGAACAAAAATGACATTGAACACCTGAATATTAATTTTTTAAAATTATTAACAACTAGGTATAATATAATATAAGTTATTTGATATAAAGTAAAATAAATATAAATATATTTTTTATATTGATAAATAATAATCCTAAATTTATTATACAAGTTCATATAGAATGTTCAATTGAGTATGAATCAAATGTAATGGTTTTGTTGAATCAATTTCCATTTCAACAGATCATAATATTTTTTCTTTGAAAATATTCATATATATTGGCTATTTTATACCATTTTTATAATTACTATTTATTTCTATCCCTCTTATGAAATTAAATTTCAATATTAAAATATTCTTCATTTATATTTTTTATTCTATATAAAAATTTGAGGATTTAAATAATAATTTTCATTCTCATTATTAGGTGTCTCTAATCCATGTCCACATTGTTTCATTCCTTAAATTTATTATTTAATAATTTTTAATTCAATGTACGTATTATCTACCATAATCTTCATATTATAATTTATCTCTTTTCAAATGTAAATTCTATATCTCATTCATCGATGTGGGTTATCTCTAAAACTGCATCATATGAATAAAAATTAATTTATTTTCAATTCTATGTACTTTAATAAAAATTTATTTACATAAAATTTATTAAATTTGATGTTTCTATTATTAGGTATTATATTAAAATAATTTCATCAAAAAAAATTCTTATCACATTCACTACAATTATTTTTAAAAGTGAATATTAACATCATATTTTATGAAAATGTTATGAATGTGTTTTGAAAACACTTTTTAATATTTCAATATAATTTTAATGTAGACCTGAAAAATATTTATCCCATGTTGATTGATTTCCACGATCACTATTTAAATGATCTTATTATGTATTTCTTTTGGGAGATCAAAATAACGGTATCAATTGATCTAATTCTTAATGTTATTTTATGTGGTACAATTTTGAAATGTTACAAAATCCATATTAATTTCATGGTATTTCATGATAATTTGTATAATAGAATTCATATGGAATATTTTTTTATGTTTTATCATTAAATTAATAATGGGATTCTTATATTCTTATATTGAATTGAGTAAATGTTCTATATCTGATAAGATATAAATCTTATGAGTGGACATGAATGTGTTTTGTTTATAAATTTACGATTGGTAATTATTGGATTTTTATAAAAACGTTATTTGGGGATATATTGGGGTTTAATCTCCAATTTTTGTTTAGACTTTATAGGGTTTTTTCATACAAATTTATGTGTGGACCTGATTGGGGATATTTTACAACTTTATACATGATCATGATTGGGGTTTTCTCACAATTCTATGATTACTTATGATTATGAGTGTGTCATATCCATATGTTATGGAACATTCCCAAATTATTCCCACAAATCATGATTATTGTCTCAGGTTTACATTAATTGGGCCATGGTATGTGTTATGCTTTCAGGATTCCCTTATGAGGTAAGATTTCCTTATATAATTAATTCTGGAAAACTGTTATGATTGTATATTAAATTTAATTAAATAATTCTCCCATGTTATTTTTTTCATTCATTAATATATAATATCCCTTTATGAATCATTGATAATTTTTTCCATACTGATTACTTGTGCTCAATCTTCTATACATTTTCATTTCCCCTAGTGAATTACATGTAGAATTATGTTTTTAAGGAGTTAATGTGTGGATAATATTTCTGAAATAATTTTATGGGATAATGTGGAATATGTGATTTATGTAACAAATATATAAATACTCTAAACCATTAATAACTATGATTTTTCATTTATTAGTTATATAACTTATGTAATTTATGTAAAATATGTGCTTATTATTCTGGGGTTATCTCCCATTAATAAAATAATTATATTAGTATAAATGTGATGTATCATATGTATTTTATAATGGAAAAGTTCATATTGAGATATGATTATGTTGGATAATGATCAATCAATATAAATTATAACTATTGTATGTAAGGGTGGAGGGAGGAGTAATCAGGTGGGGGTTCTCAAAGTGGCGATGTATTAATTATAATGGGGTCAATGATGCTTCCCCCTCTACCACTAGTCAGTGGGAGGGGGGGATTCCCTACTTCCTCATAATGGCTGGAGAGGTGACTTTTTCCCTTCACTGATCCAGCTTCGATTCCAGGATTTCTGGCGATAAACCATGATTTGAAGGCCCCTGGTATTCATGAAGGTGACCCTGTGATTCCATAGTCAGATCGGGAGTTTACGGAGGTGGAGAGTTTACTACATCTAACGTTGGTTTCCCTATTTAGGAGAAAACGACCTTCAGTGGATGAATTTGACATGTTTTTCATGGATTATTGGGATATAAAAGAAAGAGAGGTTGTTGGTCTTCTTGATAAGAGGCATTTGATGGTGAGATGTTCTTCATCTGAGGACTTTGTTCATGCTCTGTTCTGTGCCCCCATGAAATGCGGTGGATACAACTTATATCTATTTCTGTGGAGCTATGATTTTTACCTGAATTGTTATTCTCCTACAGTGCCAGTTTGGGTAATTCTTCCTAAAATTCCTCTACCATTCCAGAATCCATCAATTCTACATTTGGTAGGAAATATCATCAGTCTATCTATGTTAATTCATGTATTGTGTTTTTATGTCATCCAATCAACTTGTGCATGTGTGTGGAGGTGGATGTGTCGAGGCCACGGGTAGAATCGGTGTGGATAGAAGCTGGCAAGTAAGTACATAGTAAAAGACCAGTGGACTTTGATCATTGGGTGGAATTTTAATCTTCCAATAGAAGACTGGGACACTCGGCTACTTCATAGAGATGGGATGTCCATCAGGCGAAGGTGACAGTGCGGGGGAGGAAGGATAATGAGGCTATACAGACTAATCTCATGGTGGGAAAGGCAATGCAGAAGAGACCTTCAGCAAAACAAGTTGAGGAAACCTCTAGGTTGGGAATTTTTTATACGATTAAAGAGGATTTGAGGGATCGAGACCTGGGTATTTCAGTGCAGAGAGATGTATCCTCTTCATAGGTGTCTTAAGATGAAGGTAGGATTTTAGCTGGGAAGAAAATTGAGGTGTGTTCAGAAGGGGTGGAAAAGGAATCTCAAATCAAGAAGAGTATTTCAGAGGGTCAACAAACAAATAGAGGGGAAGGCTTCAGTTCAAAATGGTGTTTAGACTCTAAACTCATTTTTGTGTTCAGATACCAATGAATATGTTCAGGATACACCCAATTACATGGATGGAGGAATTATAGAAGGTGTGGAGTCTAAGGAGGATCCTAAGGCTCATGAAGAGGGCCAAACCCCTAGGAAGACGAATGAGAAAGGACGCAAGTACTACTCGCATTTACTAAAACCGATGGAAACATGATCAGGTAAAAAATCGAAAACTTGTTAGATGGATATGTCTTCGTCCCCCACGGTTATTGTGTAAAATAAGCCCCATGTTATAGTTCATGAAAATAGCAACAATGAAAATAATACCAGAATGGTAAAAGACTATATAGAACCTATCCTCCACTTTGAAGAGGAGATGGTGGAGGAATTTTTTATGTCAACATCCCACGAGAAGAGGTAGATGTGATGGGAATAACTATTCAAGTGGCGGTCAATAATGAGAAGGAAAATTGGATCGACAAAAAATATATGATCCTTATCAGAGGCTTCATTGATGGGAAAATCTGCAAAGAAGAGTATGTTCGAACTTGGTCCAAAATGGAATGTCATCTTGAAGATGTTATTGACAACTACCCTACTAATAAGGTATGACTTATGAACTAGAATCTTTATACATAGGAAATCTCTAATAGGATGATTCTTTGCTTCGATGGATTTTCTTTCTCCTATGAGGCTTCACCTCCAGTTAACTGGGACTGGTTTCTCACTTATCCTAAAAAGTGATTTTATAATAAAAAGTTAATATTGAGTCATATCAATTAAAACTTGATTATAAATTATATTTTTATAGTCACCTATATTAATAAAATTTTTAATTGGATAATTAATATTTTATATCAATAATAAAAATTTCCATAGTGTAGCACAATTAGGCCTTGTAAATGGAATTTTATTTTAAAAAAATGGTTTATACTAAAATGAATAGAGTTTAATTAACCATATATAAAGAAGTTTTAATGCAATTATATAGATTTTTAATGTTATGTAGAATCTATTTGTTGAATTTTAGTGGAACTACAATATTGTTGTAAATACACTAATATATGTTAATCATATAGTATGATTTACTATTGTATCCCAACATGTGATATGAATGTGATGGATACCATAGACAATTTTTTAAGGTATATCTTGTACTATTATAGAAATATGGGGCATCTCATAGCATATGTTAGATCACATTACGTATGATGGATGACGTCATGTTTCAATTGACATTCCATTAATATACTATTTTTTTAGGATTCATTAATATGATTATTTTCTAGATTGAAAAATTTTATATGATCACTAAAATGTTAAAATATCATGTACATAAATATATGTATATTCAATGACTAATCTATGGGAGTTGGAAACCATTGGTCATGATTATAAACATTCTTCACTTATTGATGTGAGCCTTTAAAAGGGAAATTTCTCTTCTCCTTAGGTGGTCGTTATCTATCAATCCAAAATAAAGTACATTTCTTCTATTATATCTATAAAATTTCAAGGATATGATTCTAGAACACCTTTATGAGATCATGGGTTCTTCACATATCGTTATTAGATTATATTGTTCAGTGTAAAACATTTAGTAGAATGAGAAGTTTTTATGTTTCTTAGTGACCTTAAAGAAAACATTCCATCGAGGTAGAGCATACAAGGATTTAGGTACACTTGGTTCATTTATGTTCTTCATTTTACATTTTTCTTCATCTATAAATAATAAAAATTATTCAAATTTCAAGGCCTTTATAGAACACTAAAAATATACAGAAATGCATTCACATAATTTTGGTAATGATAAAAATTAAACTATCCCCCACCTTCTTCGACACATTATCAAACTTAATTCATTTGGGTGATTTTAATAGAAATATTTTTCACCAAATACACTCCAAAAATCTATCTATTAATATTTTATGAGGTAAATGGTATTATTAATTTTTTTCTATTATTTGTGATATTGTACTTTAATTTTGTTTTGATAATCATTTTATTTAATTATATGTTTTTAAAACATCACTCTTGTTTAAAATAAAAATTATTCCTTATTATCTTATCATATTATAACTATAATTATCACTATAAAGTTCGTATTTTCAAGGTGTGAATGTAACTTCCCCGACCCAAAATCCACTAAACTGTTCCCTCGAGTTGTGTCCCCACAATACCTCAAGCATGACCCCATGTACCCTAGAGGTTTCTGAATGGCGGTGAGTCTATATTGAGTCACATGGGGAGACTATACCCTCTTATCCACAGTAATCCATATTATTTATGAATATAAATATCATAAACAACAAGTAATAACTAATAATCATTCATAACTAAGCATCTTTTAAAATGGGATACAAACCAAAAATAAACAATAACCATGTAATGGCATGCTAATAGTTCCAATAGTGAATGAATCTCAAAATAATGTAAAATGGTTAAATACCCAAAATGGTCTTAAATCCATTTCATGATCCTCATCCATTAATATCCAAAGCCCAACTCAGCTCCCAAACACAAGGCCTTTTCCTTTATCTGAAACTATAACAATGATGTTTTCTCAGGAACCCAACAGTGGCTCGAGTAGGGTGTGAGTAGAACTCATTTGGCCACTACCAATGGTGTCTAAAAAATATCCATTCTAAATAGATTTTTCATAAATAATACATATAATTCATGTAAAAAATTCATAAATTATCTTCCATTAGATAAAAATCTTTACTTTAACCATTTTGTTTTCATTATTATCATTTTCATTACTTATACCATCATCGTTACATGATCCATATTCATCAAGTCTTCCATGGGTTGGGAAGTTAAATCATATATACAAGGGTATAAGGAAACTAATTACTATGAATTGGGGAAATAAATCAAGTACCTATGTCACTAGGGGTAAAAACATCAAAAACAATTAATTTCACTCACATCGAAGCATCGGTTTGGTTGGTCTCATCGAATGAAACCATTAAGGGAATAGATCATTTGTCCCCTTCCCTAACCCACACATTTTGGCATAGATTTTAGAGCCTCTGTCTAACTCAACACTGGGGTGTAGAACATCAGTTCAATACCCCAAAATACCAGTGTAACACCCCAAAATTTCATATTATGTTATCTCATTAAAATAATTCAATATCTTGCGCGACACACAAAACCGAGTTCGAGCGCACCACAACTTACCAAACTTGCTGTTAAAAAGGAGGTTATGAATTGTATTAACTTTATTTTGAATCTTATACACTATAGATAATTTTAACATCCATATTATGTGTTTCTTATACATAATATCAGAACAAATATTTTTTCAGATAAAAGTAGTGTTTTTCTAAAAATGAAATTTCACCCCTTTTAATGGAGAACCCTTTTTAAAACAAATATTTGAAACTTTTATTAATTAAATTTAATGAAGTTAAATTCTTCTTTAGAAGTGGGACATAAAAAATATTTTGGATTAATGTTTGGTACTTTTTTGATAACTTTCTTATTTTGACGAATAATGAAAATACTGTGTTTTAATTGTAAAAAACATTTTTTATCGAAATAATTTATAGTGGTAAATTATGAATTTGAATGGTTGAAGTATAATTATATTATATTTTTATCATTTAATACAATGTTTTTCATTATAATTAATTTCACATTTATATTTGTCATAAACACACGTGAATCGTTTGATAGTTTTTATATTTTAAAAACCCCGCTCTTTGGTTTTGACAATGGGAATTAATTTTAAATTAATAAATTCCACTTATATGTTTTGAATTTGGTAAAATATACATCATTTTTGAATTTATAATATCAAAATTATCTTAGTATTAATTTTTGGTATTTTTCTAAAAACATTCAAATTATGATGAATAGTGAAAAACACTGCGTTATTATTTAAAACAGAATTTTTATTTAAATAATTAGTCATTTAAATTAGTTTTATGTCATAATAGATATATAAAACCTATATAAGATCAATTTAATTTAATGGAGTGATTTTATAATAAAATTAGATATATAAAATTTTATTGAACGTTTTAACGTTTTTATACCCACCTTCTAGGGGCATTTGCAAATATGAATAACATTTAATTTTACCAATTTTGTGAGTTGAATTTACAAAATCTGAGAGACACGGTTGACATGAGTAGGTAAAATTTTATTTAATAAGATGAAAATAATTTTGGGTGAATAGTAACTTTTGACTTTTATTTACCATGCTTAAAAGTAAGTAGGGTAATTAAGGGTAAAAATGATATTATAATTACCCTAAAACATGTACGAATTCTATTGGATAAGTTTAATCAGACCAAAAACTAGATTAGGAATAAAATATGATACTCAATGGTCGACTTGAATTAGATTAAGCCATTTATTATTATTTTATTTAATGAAGGGTTAAAAGTGTTAAATTCAATGTTTAATAACTAAACTATTTTTTATATAGGGTTACACACAAAATAAATTCGATTATAATTATTCATTAGTAAGATAAATATATTTCTTACATAATGGTATCTTATTTAAAATTTTTAGACATAATATAATATAATTTATTTATGAAATAATGATGTTGCTGTAATTACCTTATAAATTAAATATTAAAATAATTGATATTATAAATATCCAAATAAATGTAAATTGAGGCTTCTGATAAAATTACACAATTTATTTAGGTTTATATAACATTTTATGGTCAATTAGATAAATTTATTTCGAAGTGATAAGGTTGTTGTGACTTTCACAAAAAAAATACCAAATACAGTCAAAATTGGGATAAATTAATTTTTAAAACAAATATTATATTATTGGTTGATATTATATTTCTAAAAATTCAAGGTTCAAAAAAAGGGATTAAATAATATTATATATGTTATTAATTAACCACTTGAGGTTTTCTTGGATGTTTAGACATATAGTGTAAGAATATAGAAAGACACGGATAAAGTTAAACTATTTAACTAAGCGTTAAATCTAAAAGATAAGGTTAAAATGGTATCCTAAACTTGTCTAAAACCTATTTTTCGATAGTATTTCGACCCGAAACCACCTAAGTCTTGAAATAAATAATTTTAGAGACATTAGAATCAGAAAATAATTTCATTAAAAATAATATTTCAATCTTTTCCTAAAGTGACCCTCACCTCTCTTATAAAAGGGTACTTCCCCTTCTCTTAATTTAACACCTCCAAAGCCATTTGGCTTAGCTAAAACCGTCCAAAATATCCTCTCAACTATTCTCCCTTCAACCTAACAGACTTACTTTGATCACAAATCCAACCTAAAGAGCCCTTTTGATCAACTCAAAAGGAAACACTCAAAGAAGAAGTAATACTTTCACCACTGTCTTTCATGTTTTTTATCTTCCACTCCCTCATTCATTGTTGTTTCCATACCAAAATAATAACTCTAGTACCTTATACATACTGTGATGTAATTATAAATATGTTAAAACCATATTATTTATTCTATCAATCCAATAAATTAAAATGTCCTCATACGTGCGTACGTACGACTTACCATCTCCACGTCGTGGTGTAGTTTGTTATTTAAACACTTCATTGTTTGGATTGATATAATAATGACTATAACTGATGTCAATAATAAATATAATATGTTAATGATTCTTTATATATGATATAACATCAAATTACATACGATTTTACCCTCAATATAATGATATTTTCGGTCGTGTATACGTACGGATTACCGTCTCCACGGCGTGATGAGATTCATTTCCACATTCATCATTCAGCAATGATTATAAAAATATATATTATTAATAAGTATGTAATATATGAAATATTAATTCTACTTGAGATATATATATATATATGTATATGTATGTACTTACATATATCTTATTCACTTACTTCTGTTCAATACGATATTAAAATGGAAAAAACGTTAATGCGTACGTACGACCTACCATCTCCATATACGGTGCCTTCCATTTCATATATCCATCTATTATAAATAATTAAATTCTACATATATATTATATATTAATCAAGGTTTATATTCTGTAAATATTTAAATAATGATCTAAATTATACGATCAAGAATAACATGTTAAAACATGTACGATAAAGAGAGCGATTATTACCCAAAATGTTTATTTAACATGAAAATCATTCTTAAATGGGAAGTATAAAGTCATAAATTAATCATGTATGATATAATATATATTAATATAGTTCTGGTATAATTTAATAACATACTTTGGTTATTATATAGAATGTTAAACGAACACTCGGCCAAACAAAAGTACAAGGTAAGGGTTAATTCCACAATCTTTTTATTAACCGGGGTTATTTTTACATAAGTATCTACAGGGACATATTTATTATCCATGTCCATCATTCATAAAAGTGTTTTCAAAGAGATTTTTTGAGAGAGTTTTTTACTAAAACATCATTTTAAATGGTTTAAATATTTATTCTTCTAAACCATTATCATTAATGTCTATGTTTTCAAAAATGGATTTCATGATTTATTTTTATGAATATGAATGTTTTAAAATGTTAATTTCTTTCAAAAGATTCAAAGTGGTATGGGACACTTCGATTCAAAAATATCTTCTAAATTAATTTTTTTATAAATTATGTGACTTTTAAATGATTTCATTAAAAAGGGATATTTCTCTCATTGTTTTTTACTGATCATTTTCAATTATGTTGACGTACTTTATGAGATATTATTCTTGATCGAGGTTGATTTGTTATGATACAAATCTTCCATATTGTATTGAAGGTTTTGTTATATGTTTGACAATGAATTTGTTATTTTTATACCATTTATTGTTTATGGATAATGTTTTGAAATTATGTATGCTAGTTTTAATATGAATATTTATGTTATGTTTAATCCTTTTCAGATAAAAAATGCATTGGACTTAATAAGTGACTGGTGGAGCCCACTATAGCATCTCGATGCATCGATAGGTCTCATGAGACAAAATAGTGTCTTGGCACAAGGCCTGGACAAAATGTTATTTGTGGTCTTGGCCCAAGGCCTTGACATTGTGGTTATGAAGTCTGGAATTATGTATTCCATCATTATGAAATTAGCTATTGATATTACATGTGGTTATTTGACTAGTAGAATATCCATGTGAATAATTAAATTGAATTATTTGATTTATCTTTTCCATATAATGAAGAAATTTAATTTTAGAAGGATTTTTTTAGTTTAATACTTCACCTTTAATGTTTATGATTATTTATGAACGTTTCTGCTATATTATTATCCTTAATGAGCATCTGAGCTCACCCCTTTCTATGTTTTATTTTTCCCATGATGCAACTAAGTATATTATGACTAAACTACAGGGACAGTCTAAGGGATATGAATGTGGTCAATGGAGACAATTTTTTTGTTTTTTTCATTTTATAATTTAATGTAACGTTCATGCATGTAATCTATTTTCCAAGATTTCTAAACTGATCGGACCTTCGAGAATTGATTCCTTGTAATCATGTCAATGTATTAAAATAATGCACCGACTCCGGGTAACTGGGTTCGGGGCATTACAGTTGGTATCAAAAAAATTTAGCATCATCCTTCGAAATATATTTATATAAACTACAATTAAAGAACATTACACTAATATTGTCTTTGAGGATTAGTATAGAATAAATTCCTAAAATTTTGGTAATGTAAAGGTTTTGTGTATTATACATGCAATACAGCGATGTATGAATATGAGCAGGTAGAGGCGGCTCTGGAACTGATGTACCTAGAAGTGAAAACTCTAAAAAGGAGTATTAGGCTTGACTCGAGGATTCCTGGTACATGACAATGGTCCTTTCTGTACTCGTGGTTACGACACTCCTGGGTGATATGCTTAGGATAATTCAAATTTTCAATGTAAGCCATTATGATGGATATAGGAGAAAATGATTCCTCAAAGAAAACATTTTATTTTTAAATATTATATGCATAATCTTTTTAATTTGTGTTTTCTATTTTACAAGTTTGGAGTTATGCATTGCGATTCATTAACTAACCAAGTGTATGATGCTATTTATAAATGGCACCTAGTTTAAGGAATGAGAATTCCAACAATACGCATGATCAAAAGATTAAGAAGGATTATATATTTCATGGTATTAAGAAAACATTTAAAAGTGAAATAGTCTCTGACATATTATCATCATATGAATAAATAGTATCATGTATTAATATGATAAGTAAATAATTCTTGGAGTCCTATGGATTTTAAGGGAAACAATAGAAAAAAAAGGATGGTTGAGAGAAAGATGGATTAAGGGAAGAGGGGAAAGAAGGATTTCCCCATATGTGATAATTGTGGAAAGAATCACCATGGTAAATTCTTGAAGGGAATGGGAGTTATTTATAAGTTTGGATACAAAGGAAACCAAGTACATGATTTCAAGGGTATGATAAAGGTTTTAAATGTACAATGCTTAATCTGCAAGGAGTTGGGACCCTACGCAAAGAAATGTACAAATCATTAGAGTATAACCCAAATGATGCTATTGGATAATAATCAAGTTATGATACTAAAAAATATGAAGAGGAATGATTAGATATCATATTTTTTTATTAACTTAGTGTGTCATTTGTGTATTGTATTAATTATGTACATGTTAAAATAATTATAGAGTATAAAAGGATTGCACTACAATACTATTTCATTAAGGACTTGAGATTGTGGGAAACCAAGGAAAGTGACTCAATAGCATGTTATATTTTTTGGAAAAAATATATTTGAGAGAAAGATAAACAATAATATGGTTCTGATACTAAGGTAGTGATTTTGGAATAATATATGATTGATTTGCATAAATTATATTGGATATTATTGACTACCTTGAAACCGATTAATGATTTGTATATTCTATCATTGTGGGAGTTTACAAAATTTTTTGGATAGGAAGAGTATATCCTGTATTATATAAGAAATAAGGTAGCATGAATGAAATCAATAAGGTTTTATGGTAATTTAGGGTGTTATAGTGTTTTAAAAGAATACGTGATGAAGATATTCACATGTTATTATATGGAAAAAAGATCGTCATTGTGTTTACCTTCCTTATAAATTTTGGGCATTGAGTTTGGACAGAAGTATTTTGGATAAGTCTAAAGGTTGGAATAGATTAAGTTTGACATTGGATACTATTGTTAAGGTTACATCATTTTTTGAGATTATTTTTGATTTGTCAAAAAAAGGACAACCCGGTGGTCGGGTGACAACCTGTCAAGAAATGTGGTGGGAATTAGTTGAAGGATGAAACTCTACTTATCAAGTATGTTTTTTCCTCTTATTCTATGAATAAATTAATTATTAGACTTTAGTGAAGGGATCTTAAAATCAAGAAATGTGTTATCCTAATACCTTGTGTTTTATTGAAGTAACAATATTTTAAATCATCATATATTGATGGATTTGAGGCCCTAAATTTCACACTCATTTGTGACTAATGACCTCAATCACTCGCTATAAATATTTACATTTTTCTTGAAATTATGTGCCACTAATTTCCACCAATGATCCCTTAATCGAGATCATAATTTGGTGGTGACTTTTTCATTTCATTTCCCTCTCATTAAGACTAAATTTTGTTAACCTAATTTCTGATATGGGTTTTCCACAAAGAAATTTTTCTATTTTTAACATTTAATTTTGGAAGAACAATTTCAAATTGCGAGGACATAATCTGTTGAAGGAGGGGAGAATGTAACACTCCAAAATTTCAAAGTATGTTATCTCATTAAAGTTATTCAATAGCTTGCACTAAATGCAACACTGAGTTCGAGCGCACCACAACTTACCAAACTAGCTGTTAAAAAAGAGGTTATAAATATTACTAACTGCATTTTTTATCTTATATACTCTATATAATTTTAACATCCATATTATGTGTTTCTTATACATAATATGAGAAAAAATTCTTTTTTCATTTAAAAGAAGAGTTTTTTAAAAAATGAAATTTTACAGCCTTTTAATGGGGAACCCTCTTTAAAAAAAATATTTAAACTTTTATATATTCAATTTAACCAAATTAAATTATTCTTTATAAATGGGACATAAAAATTTAGTTTGGAAAAAATTTTGGTACTTTTCTGATAAATTTTATATTTTGACAAATAGTGAAAAATACTATGTATTAATTGAAAAAAACTTTTTTAATTGAAATAATTTTTAGTGTTAAATTTTTTGTTTGAAAGGTTTTTAAGTATAATTAGACTATATTTTTATCATTTAATACAATTTAGGTCATTATAAGTAATTTCACATTTAAATTTGACATAAACACATGTCAATCTTTTGATAGTTTATACTTTTTTTTAAACTCGCTTTTTGGTTTTGACAACGGTAATTAATTTTAAATTTATAAATAAAACTTCAACATTTTGAATGTGGTAAAATTGAATTTATTTTTGGAATTCATAATATCAAAATTAGCTTAGGATAAATTTTTGGTATTTTTCTGAAAACATTAAATTTCTGATGAATAGTGAAAAAACATTGCGTTAATATTTAAAACCGAATTTTTTATATAATTATTTATTTAAATTTATTTTAAGTCAAAATATATATATAATATCAAAATAAGTTTAATTATATTCATTTGAGTCATTTTATAGTAAAATTAGATGTATAAAATTTTATTGAACTTTTTGACGTTTTTTAACCCTCCTTCTAGAGGCATTTGCAAATTTGCTTAAAACATAATTTTAACACTTCTGTGAGTTGAATTTCAAAAATTCAAGAGACACAGTTGACAACAGTAAGTAAAATTTGATTCAATAAGAAGAAAATAGTTTTTGGTGAATAGTAACATTTGACTTTTATTTTCCACGGTTAAAAGTAAATAGGGTAATTAAGGGTAAAATGATATCATAATTACCCTAACACAATTTATAATTCTATTAGGAAAGTGTAATTAGACCCAAAAAAATATTTTATAAAAATATAATCCTCTTTTGTCCACTTGGATTAGATTAAGACATTTATTATTATTCTATTCAAAGAAGAGTTAAAAGTGTTAAATTCAACGTTTAATAACTAAACGATTTTTTTATATATAGTTACATACAATATAAATTAGACTATATATATTAATTAAGAATATAAAAATATTTACTAAATAATGGTATCTTATTTATAATTTTTAGACATCAAATAATTTAATTTATTTATGACAAAATGATGATGCACTAATTACCTTATTAATGAAATATTAAAATAATTGATATCATAAATATCCAAAAAAATGTAAATTTAGACTTCTGATAAATTACACTTATATTTTAGGTTAATATGACATGTTAGGGTTTATTAGATAATTTTTTTTAAGTGATAAGGTCGTTATGACTTTCACAAAAACAAAATACCAAATAGTGACAAAATTGACATAAATTAATTTTTAAAACAAATACTATATTATTGGTTGATATAATATTCCTACAAATATAATGTTTCAAAAAAGGGCTTAAATAATATTATATATGTAATTAATTAACCACTTTAGGTTCTATTGGATGTTTATAGTAAGTTTATTAACCTTATAATGTAAGAAAAAAAAGAGGACACGGTAAAAGATAAACTATTTAACTAAGAGTTAAATATAAAATATAAGGTTTAAATGGTAACCTAAACTTTTCTAAAACCTATTGGTTTATATTTATTAAACCCATAACCACCTAAGTCTAGAAATAAATCATTTTTAAGGCATTAGAAACCGAAAATGTGTTAATTATAAATTAATATTTCAATCTTTTCATAAAGCGACCCTCACCTCTCTTATAAAAGGGCACTTCCCTTCTCTTAATTTCACACATCCAAAGCCATTTGGATGGAAAAACCCTACCGAAAATATCCTCTCAACTATCTTCCCTTTAACCTAGAGTCCTTACTTTGATCATAATTCCATCCTAAGGAGCCCTTTTGATCAACTTAAAAGGAAACACTTGAAGAAAAGGTAATAATTTCACCACCCACTTTCAAGTTCTTTTCTTCTTCCACTTCCTCTTTCATTGTTGCTTCCGTACCAAAATAAGAACTCCAGTAGCTTTTACATACTATGATGTTATTATAAATACTGTAAAACCATATTCATTATTCTATCAATCTTATAAATGACAAAGTCACCATATGTGCGTACGTACGGCTTACCGTCTTCACGTCATGGCGTAGTTTATTATTAAAACACTTCATTGTTTGTATGGGTATAATAATGAGTATAACTGATATAAATAATAAATATAAAATGTTAATTATTATTTATGTATTATATACCATCCAATTATATATGATTTTCCAATCAATATAATGATATTGTCGCTCGTTTGTATGTACAGATTACCATCTCCACGACATGATGAGATTCATTTCCACATTCATTATTCAATGATAATTATAAAAATATATTTTATTAATAAGTATGTAATATATGAAAAAATAATTCTACTAGAAATATATATATATATATATATATATATGTATGTATATACATATATCTTATTCATTTACTTCCGTTCAATACGATATGAAAATAGAAACAACATTTATGCATACGTACGACCTACTGTCTCCATATACGGTGCCTTCCATTTCATATATCTAACTATTTAAATATTTATATTCTACATATATATGATATATTAATCAAGTTCTATATTCTAGAATTATTTAAATCATGATCTAATTAATATGATCGATAATAACAAGTTAAAATACGTACGATAAAGAAAGAGATTATTACCCAGTATCTTAATTTAACATAGAAATCATTCGTAAATGGTTGTATAAAGTCATAAATGAATCATTTATGATATAATATATATAAATATAGTTCATTTATAATTTAAAAAAATACTATGGTTATTATACAGATTGATAAACGTGCCCTCGACCAATGGAAAGTTCAAGGTAAGGGTTAATTCTACAATCATTTTATTATCTGAGTTTGTTTTTACGTACGTATCTACTAGGACATATTTATTATCCATGTCCATGTTTCATAAAATAATTTTCAAAGGGATTATTTTTAAGTTATTTTTTTTCTAAAACATCATTTTAAATGTTTTAATGATTTATTCTTCTAAGCCTTTCTGATTAATGTCCATGTTTTCAAAATGGTTTTAAGGATTTATTTCTATGGACAAGAATGATTAAAAAAGTTAATTACATTAAAAAGTTTAAATGTTTTATGGGAAATTTTATTCAAAACCATCTTTTAAATGACTTCCTTTATAAATTATGTGACATTTAAATGACTTCTTTAAAAAGTGATATTTCTCTCAATGATATTTACTGATCATTTTTAACTATGTTGACATTCGTTACGAGGTATTATTCTTGATCGAGGTTGATTTATTATGATAAAAATATTTCATATTGTATTGAAGGTTTTGTGATATTTTTGACCGTAGATGTGTTATTTTTATACCAATCATGTTTTATGGATAAATTATTGACATTTAGTATGCTATTTTCAATATGAATATTTATGTTTTGATTAAACCATTTCATATGTGGAATGAATTGGACATAGTAAGTGACGGGTGGAGCCCACTATTGCTCTTCGATGCATCAGTAGGTCTCATGAGACAAACTAGTGTCTTTGAAAAAGGCATTGACAATATTTTATTTGTAGTCTTGGAAAAAGGCCTTGACTATGTGATTATGAAGTCTTTCATTATGCATTCCATCATTATGAAATTATCAATTGATATTACATGTGATTATTCAACTAATAGAATATCCATGTGAATCATTAAATTGAATTATTTGATTTATCTTTTCCATAAAATGCTGAAATTTATCTTTAAAAGGCTTTTGTTTTAGTTTTATAAATTTCCTTTAATGTTTATGATTATTTATGAAAGTTTTCACTATATTGTTATCCTTACTAAGCATCTGAGCTCACCCCTTTCTTTGTATTATTTTTCCTAGGATGTGAAGAATTATATTATGACTGACTTGTAGGGATAGTCTAAGGGATATGAATGTGGTCAATGGAGAAAATGTTGTAGTAGTTTTTAATTTTATAATGTATTGTAACGTTCATGTATGTAATATATTTTCCAAAACTGCTAAATTGATTGGTCCTTCAGGACTTGATTCCATGTAATCATTCTAATGTATTAAAATAATGCACCCACTCTGGGTAATTAGGGTTGGGTCATTACAAACTGGCCATGTTCACATTATTATTTATCTATTCACCCCACACATAACATATGACAACTAAACACATCCAATACAAATAGAAAAAATCATCCATAAAAATACACATGGTAATTAATATAATTTCATATCCAAATAAATAATTTTCTATCTAAATTACATATCCTTTAAGCTCATTTCCAATTTCTTATAACTAAACTCATTTAGAATATTAAAATAATTTCCATTCATTCCCCCCTTTATCAAACTCATAAATTTCCCACATGTTAACCTAGTTCACTCATTCCTCATTTCTTGAGTAATACCCCCATTATTAATTATGTGTACATTTAATAATCCATTTTTCAAATTAACATTAATCCAATTAACCAATTTATCATTTTTATAAATCTCTATCTATTATCCATTTTACAATCCCATTAAATCATGATACTTAACCCATTTACCCATTATCATTTATCTAAAATATCCCTTGTTCCATTATCTATGTCTAGAAACATCTATCACTGTTCCTATTTTAACTAAAGTTAACATATCAACATGTTCATCATGGCACTATGTGACCACACGTTATCTCTATACATGTCATTTCCAATTTCTTGGTTCGGAAATGTTGGTTCACCTCATGGCTGGCCCTTAATCAGTCAAATCATCATCTATGCATCCTATTGTAGTCATGAGGGGTTAAATTCACCATTTAGACACCAATTTTACAAATTCTCAATAAAGGAATCGAATTCAAAATAATAGATAACCAAGAAAAAAACCAATCATGCACAAATCACCTCATTGACTAAAAGATATAACTTACTGACCACCTACCTAGAATATGTTGATGAAATAAATCTCAATTTTTTCCTTAGACCCAAATTCTAGAACCCCCTAAAGCCTCATACAAGAATCCACTGAAATGAATTGTTTTTAAGGGTTTGGAATAAGTTAACCCAAGCTACAATCCCTAATTATGAAATGAGAAGAAAGAGTGAGATTAGACTTACTCGGAGATTCAATCCACAAAGAGAGGCGCCCCAAATGGACAAAAATAGAAGGACAACCTCTCTTGGGAATATTTGGGATCTTGATTTTTTCACTAGGGTTGGCAGGGGAAGAATGTGAGGAAAAATCTAGTAGAACATAAAAATCTTGAGAAGTAAATACTTTTACTTTTTCAACATTTAATTGGTTGTGCAGTTTGTCAACATGGTTTACCAAACCTTGTGAAAACCATGTGCCAGACACAATCCAAGGTGAATGAGGTCACACAGTTATATAGGTTACTCTACATGGTTTGAATAACCACGAACCAACAACGCATAATTCCATTGTCTAAGGATGAATGGTTTTCCAGTGAAGGATGAATGATTTACTTAATTGTGTGCAAACCATGCGCCATTCATAGGTTAGCCTAATTTTCCTAATTTTTTCTCCCAAACCCCCATAACAACTCTAAGGACACTCATACACCTAGTTAACATTTAACTAATGAAAAATAAAGGATTAAAACCATAATTCAAACATGTACATAACTCCATGGACATGGGATCTTAGAGTGAATCAATTGACATATTAATGGAATCAGTTATTATTCAATATTTTTCAATTCATAAACTATTTACTTCCATTAAGATATTTTCATCAACAAATAGATGACACTATTATAGGTTTAATTTAGAAAGATTCATGTTTTTTATAACATGTTATTTGTTACACTTTTAAATTATAACTATTTAATTATTTTTATATTTAATTTTTCTAAATTAATTATTCCTTATATTTACCAAATTTAATAAACAACATATTTTGAGTGTTCATATGATATTATAATTAGATTATTATTGAAATATTTTCTCAGTACTAATGTGATTGGACTTTGAATTTTTTAGGGAATATGTTAGTTAATTATGAATTAAGACATGATTTTTTAAATAGAAAGAATCACTTGTTAATGAAAATATTATTTTCTTAAAAAATGAATTTAATGTGGCATTAGAAACAACCTAGTCTCTACTCATTTTAATTATATGCATTAATTAAAATCATCGGGTGTTCTGTATTTAAAATAAACTCATAAAATATATTTTTACACATTTTATCAAAAACCATAAATTAATCAATTCCTCTTCAATCACATATTACGTCTTTGTCAAATATATAACCCTAGGTATTCTATAAGTCATTGTTTTGATATATATGGTATAATTAGAGGAATTAAATATTTACATCATAATTAGGGATCTCTGTAATTAATCTTAAACATTCTAATTATCTTCGAACTCGATTTCTCTATTCTCACCACAAATTATATTCTATTTTCTATTTTCTATCTGTATATTCCATCTTATGTCTAGGGAATTTGAAACTAAAAAACTCGGGTGGATAATAATTGGGTGGGAAATAAAGTTATCCTTTGGGGACTAACATAAAATTTAAATTTTCTTGAGACTTGAGACATAAAACATGAGATTAATCCAATGGAATATCTTCTATATAGCCCCATATTAATCATGATTGGGAATCAAATATGAAATACAAATGTTTTGGAACCTAACTTGTGTATTGTAGAAGATAGAATAATGAATGTCTATATAACACTTTCTTATATAGGTTTCCTCACTAATCAGACATACAACCCAAGGATAAGCTAATTATTCATTTATAATACATTTTTAATCAACTTTCCTGACTTTCTTGAGATTGGTTTACAAATTCATTAACATCATGACAAATAGTTTAATTTAAATAATTGATACTAGTACCCCCTCATTAAATTGAGTTACATGAGATAAAAATATTCCTCTTTCCTCTAAAATAAAAATCTAATATTTTTTAATAAAAAATTTCACTAATATATATACATTAATGGGAAAAACATTTAAAGAGAATTTTTTAAAATATAATACATAAACCACCATAATAAAATTATTCTTAATAAGTAAATTTGAAATAATATTAAAAAAGTGGGGGTTTAATTTTATATTACATGAAATTAATTTATTGATATACTTAACATGGTACCTCACCATAGTTTTCCAATACCATGTTATATTCAAATATTTTATGAATTTTTGGTTCTTGGAAAAAAAACATTCATTAACAATATTTTTAATAATACCATTAAAAAATCCAATGATTCTTATGATTATCAAGAAGGCCTTATTGAAAATAACCAAACATAAGTATCCTCACCATATTATTACAATCCTCACAAAACTATTGGAATAAAGACACTTATAGATATTTAAATCCTAAAGTCTAAACATGTATAACTCTCTTGAAATTTCTAGGAGATATATTTTTGGAATTCCCATGAACATCATCCTATTTTTCCTATTTCTATGTTTTTTTAATAAAAATGACCATAGGACTTATAGTTTCCACACCATTATTTATGTCATGTAGGTATTCCTAGGAGGGCCATATAATGAGGTAAATAATCTAAATTTTCAAAAACCCTAGTTTCAAAAAACTTAAAATACATGGAATGAATATGGTCTAGGATTGCATTTGATGGATAATCAATAACCAAATTATACAATCGGTCTGAACCTTTACCCTTTATGAAACCATATAATCCATAATAAATTTCACTCCAAACAAGATCAATTTTATTATCCTTATTTGGATTCTTATATCCTATGAAATAATCTATGTAAAAAACCTAAATATACTCCTTCTATAAACTAACCAATTTTTACCATGGTAAACTCTACCCCATCCCCTTACATAAGAAACTATTCAAGAAAAATGAGGAAATTAATTATATGGTTTCATTGATAAAATTTTACTTTAATATAATCTAAACTAATATGGAACCCATTCCCAATTTTTTTAGTCATTCATTAACCTTATGAGAATAATCTAGTGACACAAACCCCTCTTTTGGATAACTAAATGTTTTTACTATCCTGAGGGGTCGAAGAGTAATTAATAAATTCAAACTAAAATTTCATAAACCGTTTTGAATATCCTACCACTAATGATCATCCTATAAAACCACCCTTATAATGTATGAAATATATGGAGAAAATAGTGGATATACTAACACCAAAAATTATGTAGTGATATACTCTATTACCTTTTATAATGAGAGGAAAATACAAAACCGGGAGTATGAAATCATTGAGGGGAATATTATACCCTATTAAAAACAATATTCACCTAATTGATTCAATTTGAATTACAAAAAATTAGTTAATTTAACTTAAGGACTTTGGTACATTCAAAATAAAAATATCTAATAAAAATCATGTCTTTTTGGTTGCTAATTTTGGAATGGTTCATGCGTGGTATGTAGGTTGCCATTCATCCCTAAATCAGTATTTTAAAATCAAATAAAAATGAATTTTTAGTAAATCATCATAATAAATCCTCTTAAATTTAAAAAGCTTGGGTTATCCTTGCATAAATGTTGAATAAAGAGGGAAAATAGTTTTCAATGATTTATGTGATATATGATCTTGTTTTAACCATTCTCAATAAGTTGTGTGTTAATATATAGGATCTCAAATCTATATATGTCCCACATAGTGCAAGAAATCGTGTTTTTTCGGAAGTTTTTTTTGAGTAGAAATTTGAATTTTTGCTGTTGGATTCTCATGAGGGGTAAAATGGTCATTTTCACCTACGAGCTGATCTCGGATAATTTTTTCAACACTCTGTTGGTCTCGAAATAGGGTTTTTACCCTAGGACAAGAGTTTGGTGGAAATCAGAGCAGTTCAAATTTTAGCAAAATATTTAATATTTAATATTATTGAATTAAATATTAAATTATTCACACAGGTTCGTTTGGAACTAAAATTTAAATGGAGAATCATATTGAGATTCTATCTGCACAGTTGATTCAATAATGTGGACTTTATCCTATGGAAGGCATAAACTCTTGTCGGGCACTGGGGCCAGCCTGGGGCCCTTTTTCTTCCTTTTCTTTTCTTCTTTCCTTTTATTTTCTTCTCTCTTCCTTCCTCATCCTTCTTGCGCACGCTCCATAAGCGCTCCTCCTTGGCCGTGTCTTTTGGGGGGATTTGGATATTGATAAAGAGAGATATTTGGTAGGCAAGAGGGGTACCGATTCGAAGCTCTCGACGTGCTGAGTCGGAATGCGGCAACTGGGATCTGTGAAATCAACCGAAGCCTCGGTGGGTTCCACCCGAAGGTAGGGTTGTTTATGTTTTAGCCATATATCCCTTTTCAACATGTTGTTTTAATTATTTAATGCCTTATATTTATTTCTTGTAAGACAATGAATCTTGACCTGTTGTTTTAGGGGCAAAAACAGGCATTTCAGGCATTTTTAGGGATTTCCTATCGGAAAACCCAGAATACACGGTGTGTATTCTAGGGGTACATGCCATGTGTTCTTTCAATTTGGGGAAGATGATGTTTTCTTAAGTACACACTGTGTACTTTGAGTACACACCGTGTTGTTGGTGGTCGTGTGAAATAGAACACAAAATAGTGGTTTTTAAGGACTACACGTCGTGTACTTTGAGTACACACTGTGTAGTGGTACTTGGGATTTTGTTTTAGTGAAAAAACACACGGGGTGACTTTTTCTAAATCTTAAAAACCATGTACAGTAATTTAAATGTCATGTACTATTACACAGGGAGGCACAATGTGTTCTGTCCATGTGCTATGGCCATGTACTACTTCAGTTTAGTAATGTTGGGATATCTTGGGCTCTAGAAGTCCAAATTAGGCATGTGAGTAGTCAATATTGATCGTTATTCTGTGTATATCACAATGATGGAGTCCTTTTTACATTTAGATTCCATATAAAGGGGGTTTTGTGCTTCTATCTAAATTGTGGGGTTCTTCCTCTAGTTTTCTAGTTCAGTTGTCACTTGAGATTGAGACATGGCATGGATGATAGGCTGGGTGTTCAGACCAACTTAATTGAGACCATTAATATGAGATGAGCTATGTGCTATCTCCTGTAACCTATGCTTTAGAAAACGTTTCCGTTGTGAGATGTTCCCTTCTGGCCTATGAAGCTTTGAGACCGCGTACTTCTAAATATCCCCTAAGGGATTCCTTTTCTTGTGTGTAGACCCAAGGAGTCCCGTGTAGGTTCTCTCTCTTGTTCATCCTTTCACATGAACCATGTTATGGAAGTCCTATGTTGTCCTTCCTTTTAGGATCCCATATAGGATTCCTCCCTTGCTCTTCACTATGGATCCCGCGTTGGATTCCTTCACTGGTGTTTACCTGGAGGATCCCGAGTATGATGCCTCCTCTGTGTTTGACTTGAGGGACCCAGAAGGTGCTTATTTTTTCACCGACCCTGAGTTGTTATGTCAGGTTTGGGTAGAGATGCTGATCAGGTGTCACCTAGAACCCGTTCCAAACATCTGATCCCTTTGGGCTTTTGATGTGTTGTTGGGTTGGGTGTTTGGGCCACCTACACACGATTGTTTATATCTGACTTGGTTTCCAAAAGATGTAGTGGTTACTAGTGGTGCTACCTGGGTGGTGGCTATTGAGCCTGATGTAAGGTGTCTTTCTTATGTGTTGGGATGCCTTCTTTTGCTTATGTGCCTGAGTATTAGGTGGTCTTGTGTTTAATTCCAAATGTCGAGTTGAATTTTTGTACAGTTATGTTGCGTGCCCATGTTCGGGTGTCGGGTGGTTGAGACGTTGATTTTTTGAGACCCCTATAATAGTTTAGGTAATTTAATGAAAAAATATAAAACTTCTGTTTGAGATCATTTCTTGGATCTTGGGCCACCCTGAGGGTGCATTTCCCTTGTTTAGTCGTTTGGCCAGGATATCTGTGGGTATGCCATGATTATAGAATGTTTGGAGTTTTCTTGAGAGGAAACATATATACACTACTTGTGTATGTTTTGGGCTCGTCCCAATTACTTATATAGCCTAAGGGAAATATTCTGATTAGCCTGAGGGCAAGGTTCTTTTATGCCCGCGGGCACTATTTGTTATGCGTGAGGGAGAGATTCTTATACGCCAGAGGGAACTATTCATTATGCCTGAGGGAAATTACGTGAGGGTATCGTTTTTGTTCCGCTGAGGGTAATGATTAACATGTCTCAGGAAAATGATTACTTGTTTTCGGTTAACCTGTTCAGAGATATATTTTCGGTGTTGGATAATGCTGGTACATGTTGATGGAATTACATACCCATATATTGACTTAATGATACACGGCTTGAGTGGCATGATGTCCAGCTCAATTCCCTTGCATAGGATGTCCAGGAGATCGGGCTTATGGTCCCAAGGATCAACTGCTGATGTGGTTTCTTGTTATTTGAACCACCTAATCTAGAATATTCATATTTCTTTTATATGTGTATAGGTATGAGACTATACATGTGCACATATATAAATATGGAAATCCATGGTGGCACTTCCCCAGTTGATAGGGATTACATACCCTGAGTTCAACTGTGGTTTCACATTGGATTTTCTTCCTTTTGTTGTGTTCCAGCTAGGCTAAGCATGTTGATATTTCATACACTTAGCAGTACAGTTATAGGTTTCTTGTCGGGGAGCCCTACTGAGATTATTTCTCACCCCTGCATGTGCACCTTAGTGTACGTGTAGACATTAGGTCTGCTTTTCGGGTTGAGCACGAGTTTCATGGTGGATTGGGCTGAGTCCCAGTGTTTCATGATCGGGCGGAGCTACTTGAGTGGTTCTACTGATCGGGCTGCTGCAGTTCGATAGTTTTTCTATATCTGGTACATGTATTGGCTAAGAGTTAGTAGTTGAGCCCATTACTTTTACTTTTAGTTTCTTTTGTACTTGTATCTGTATGGTCGGCCCGGTGGGTGACCAGTGTGGTATTGTATTGCATAGCTATTCAGGATTTTACAACATTTTACTATTACAGCTTGTACTATTTTAGTTGTTTACTTCTTCCGTACTATTTTTACTTTCCGCTGTGTATAATACATAGTTATTTCCGCTATTTTCTTACTCTAATATGAGAGCATAGTCTCCCCACTATCACACCCTAGGCCCTCTATGCAAGTCAGTAGCCTTTGGCATATGGGGAGGTGCATGTGAGGCCTTGTGGTGAACAGACTCGGAGCACCAGTTTAGTGGCTTCCGTGTTGGGACGTCACAATGTGGTATCAGAGGAGTTTTTTCTAGTTTTTTCTATTTTGGATTTTCTAGATAGGAGTATTAGGAATGAGTTGGAACCTATGATGGATATTAGGCTAGTGCGTCAAGAACACTTGTTCCGATAAGAATTATGGGTTTCCAGGGTTTGGGATTGCTGTTATGATTTTGCAATGTTACAGTTGTATATGATTTTCATCTTGAGCGATGCACATGTTGTGGGGTGGTTTCATTTACTATGGATCTCTGGCTCTTGGACATTGGTAAGATTCCATGGATTGATTTTGACTCTTGGAAAGCAAAGTCAAGAGGAGTCTTATGAATCATACTAGGCAAGTAGGATTCAAAGCATATAGGCCTGATAGTGTGTGTTTTTACCGATGACTTAGACCTTTGGTTCTGCTTACAAATAATTTTTACTCTGATGGAAGGTTACATGGATCTACGTTGAGGCGTTTTTTGGCTGATTACTCAGTCCTCATGAAAAGGTGGTGTAGTAACCCTAATTGATTTATGTGGTACGTGAAGCCTTTATATTTAACCCTTATTGGGTGTTTTTTTCTCAGGTCTGTGGTTATCTAGTCGGGTCATTGAGAATGATGTCGATAGATACCAAGGCTTTTCTATTGAACTGGACCTCCTTATGGTATTGTTGTATACAGATACCCGATGAGTGTTAGTTCCGCTAGGCTCTTTTATTTTTTTTGTGACCTCCTAGGATTTATTCCTTTTGAGGATGCTCAGAGAGGATCAGGGCCCTTGTTGGTTGTGTTTCAGTTTTGACTTTCGGTGGTCGTTGTGATCTTTACCTTCTTATGAGAGGTTTTGGATCTTTTGAGGTAGGTGGTTAGACCTTGTAACCCAGTTGTGAGGCTTTTTCTGTAGGGCATGGTGGAAGACCTAGATACCCTTGGTTTTGACTCGAATCCTTGTAGGTTGATGTATATTCTGTTCTTGGGAATCCAGTGAGTGAAAGGTTGGCCAGAGTTTTCCAATGACATTTGGCAGTGTTTGTTTTTGATGACTAGTTTCGATAACCAGTCTTGTTCGGGTGCTTAGCCTAGTCAACCAGTGTTTCTAATGTTTCTGTTGTAGGTGGTATCATCTGAATCTAGATCGGCGAGTGTCCAGGTGCGAGCCGAGGAACGATGTTTCAAGACTTTTTGTGGACTCAGATACCAAAATTTGTGTTGAAATGTCCTTATGTTGTAGAGGTGACTTTGTGAAATTTCAGGTCGCCATCAAATGGTTGACCCATGCTTGAATCCTGGTCGGGTGTTGTCATGATGTTAGCATTGCTCGGAGGGATCTGGACACGCTTTCGGTGAAATATTAGTGTACTTTTATTAGATACAATCATGTGCTATCTTGATTCCTCTTGAGTATGCTGAGAAAGATTCGACCCTACATCGAGCTCCTTTTTATTTCTTAATGTTCATCTATGTTTAGGATGAAACATGTTCTGGTTTTTCTCTCAGAGCAGTGCAAGAAAATCCATATGTTGGGGATTGCACCATTGGCCTTTTAAGGGTGGTTTTCCTTGTTTAGGTTAAACTACGTTGTTTTCTAGTGGTATTTTGGGCTCCGAGTTTCTTTTAAGACGACGACAAGGGTATTCTTATGGTGGGGAGTACCATTTTGGTCGTAGTTGAATATCTTCTATGTAGAAGGTGGTTGTTAATGCTATAAGGAAGGTCATTGGATAGTCTAGATAGCTTTGTTGAGCAGATTCTCGGGATATGAGCATGGTTGTTGGTTCTTTCACTGGGCTTCTTAGGGACGAGAAGGTTAATGGTGGGGAGTTTGTTAGAACCCGTGCTTTTTCGGACAGTCATTTTGAATAGAAATTTGAATTTTTGCTATTAATTGCTCGTGAGGGGTAAAATAGTCATTTCACCCTACAATATATTCTCAGATAATTTTTCTGACCACTCTGTTGGTCCCTGAATAGGGTGTTTACCCTTTGACAAGAGTTCGGTGGAAATCTGAGCTGTTCGAATTTTAGCAGAATATTTAATATTCAATATTATCGAATTAAATATTTAATTAGTCATGTAGGTTCATTTGGAAATAACCTTTAAACATAGCATTGTATTTAGATTCTGTCTACACTGTTGATTTTGGAATGTTGAGTTTATCCCAGGGAAGGCATAAACTCATTTCGGGCACCGGGGCCGGCCAAGCCCCCTCTACTTCCTTTTCTTTTCTTCATTCCTTTTCTTTTCTTCTCTCTTGCTTCCTCCTCCTTCTTGAGCAGGCTCTATATGCACTCCTCCATGGTCGTGTCTTTTGGGTGGATTTGGAGATTGAGAAATATAGAGTGTTGGGAGGCAATAGGGGTACCGATTCAAATCTCTCGATGCGTGGAGTAAGCGTGCGGCAACCGGGAGACGTGAAATCAACCAAAGCCTTAACGGTTTCCACCCGAAGGTAGGGAAATTTATGTTTTCACCATATATCCCATTTAAATATATTTTTTAAGTCTTTAAAACCTTATATTTCTTTCTTGAAATCCGATGGGGGTCGATCTGTTGTTTCGGGGGCGAAAACGGGTGTTTCGGGCGTTTTCATGGATTTCCCATCGGAAAACCCAGAATACATGTAATGTATTATAGTGGTACACACCATGTGTTCTTGCCTTTTAAGGAATAAAATGTTTTCATAAGTACACGTTGTGTACTTTGAGTACATGCTATGTAGTTGGTGGCCCTGTGACTGGCCGTGTAAAATAAAACACGGAATAATGGTTTTTAAGGAGTACACGCCATGTACTTTTGAGTACATGCCGTGTAGTGGTACTTGGGCATGTGTTTTAGTGAAAACACACATGGGGTGACCTTTTTGAATAGTACACACCGTTTACTATTACACATGCAGGCCCAATGTGTTTTCTCCATGTGGTCTGGCCATTTACTACTTTAGTTTAGTAAATTTGGGATATCTTGGGCTCTAGAAGTCAAAATTGGGCATGTGAGTAGTCAATTCTGAGTGATTTTCCATGTATATCACAATGGTGGAGTCCATTTGACATTTATGAGGTCATATAAATGGTGTTTTGGGGGATTATATCTAAATGGATGGGTTCTTCCTCCAGTTTTTGAGTTTGGTTTGCACCTAAGAGTGAGACTTGGCGTGGATGATAGGTTGGGTGTTCGGACCAACATAGTTTACAACATTAATAAGAGATGATATATATGATCTATCTCCTGTAAAATATTCTTTAGAGTACGTTTCCCTTGTGAGAAATTCCCTTATAGATAATGAGGCTTTGAGACCGGGTACTTCTAAGGATCCCTTGAGGGATGCCTTTGCTTGTGTACAGACCTAGGGAGCCCCTTGTAGGATCTCTCTCTTGTTATTACATTCCCAAGAACCATGTTATGGAATTTCTATTTTGTCCTTCCTTTGAGGATCCCATTTAGTATTTCTCCCTTGCTCTTCGCTAAGGATCCCACATTGGATGCCTTCACATGTGTTTACCTGGAGGATCCCAAGTATGATGCCTCCTATGTGTTTGACTTGAGAGACCAAGTGGGTGATCATTATTTGACTAACCATGAGTTGTTATGTCAGGTTTGGGTATAGATGGTGATAGAGTGTCACCTAGAACCCATGCCAAACTGGTGATCCCTTTGGTCTTTTGATGTGTTGCTGGGTTGGGCATTCGGTCCAGCAATGCTCGTTTGTTTATATATGACTTGGTTTGTTGATGCTGTAGTGGTTACCACAGGTGCTACCTAGTTGGTGACTGTTGAGCCTGGCATGAGGTGTCTTTATTTTGTGATAGGATGACTTATTTTCCTTGTGTTCCTTAGTAGTAGGTAGTCTTGTGTTTAATTCTAACTATCGAGTTGATTTTTTGTATTGTTGTGCCACGAGCCCATGTTCAGGTGTCATGTGGTTGAGACTTTGATTTTTTGATATACCTATAATTGCATAGGTAATCTAATGAATAAATATAATACTGATGGTTGAGACCATTTATTGGATATAGGGCCACCTTGAGGGTGAATTTCCCCTGTTTAGCCGTTTTTTCGGATACCTGTGGGTATGCCGTGATTTTAGTATGTTTCGAGTTTTCTTGAGAGGAAACATATATACACTTCTTGCGTATGTTTTGGGCTCGGTCTGATTACTTATCTAGCTTGAGGGAAATGTTCTGTTTAGCCTGAGGGAAATGTTTTGATTAGCCTGAGGGAAAGGTTTGATTAGTGTGAGGGAAATGTTCTATTTGGCCTGAGGGCAAGGTTCTGATAGCCTGAGGGCAAGGTTCCGATTAGCCCAAGGGAAAGGATATGATTACCCTGAGGGAAAGGTTCTTATTAGCCTGAGGGTAAGGTTCTGTTATGCCTGAGAGCACTATTCATTATGCATGAGGGAGAGATTCTTATATGCATGAGGACACTATTCATTATTCCTAAGGGAAATTACCTGAGGGTATCGTTTCTATTCTCCTGAGGGTAAGGATTCACATGTCTGAGGACAATGGTTACATGTTTTTTGTTAACATTTTCAGAGATATATTTCCAGCATTGGCCGAAGGAGGAACATGTTGATTGGATTATGGACCCATATATCAATTATATGATACACGACTTGAGTGGAATGATGTCTAGATCAATTCCATTGAACTGGATGACCAGGATATCGAGCTTATGGTCCCAAAGATCAACTACTGATGTGGTTTCTTGTTATATGAATAACATAAACTTAAATATACATATTTATGTATATGTGTATAGGTATGGGAATATAAATGTGTACTTATAAAGATATGGATATCCATGGTGGCACATGCCCAGCTGATAGGGATCACATACCCTGAGTTCGACTATGGTTTCACGTTTGATTTTATTCCTTTTTTTGTGTTCTAACTAGGCTGAGCACATTGCTATTGCATACACTTAGCAGCATAGTTATAGGTTTCTTTTCGGGGTGCCCTACTGAGATTATTTCTCACCCATTCACATACACCTCGGTGGACGTGTAGACCATATGTCTTCTTTTCCAGATGATCATGAGTTTCATGGTGGATTGGTCAGAGGCCCAGTGTTGCATGATTGAGCAGAGCTGCTCCAGTGGTTCTACTGATCGGGCTGCTCAAGTTCGACAGTGTTTAGAGATCATGTACATGGATTGCCTCTGAGTTAGTAGTTGAGCCCATTACTTTTACTTTAAGTTTCCTTTGTACTTGTATCTGTATGGTCAGCCCAGTGGGTGACCAGTGTTGTATTTTATTGCATAGTTATTCAGACTTTTACAGAATTTTACTATTACAGCATGTTCTATTTCAGTTGTTTACTTCTTCTGCACTATGTTTACATTCCACTTTTTATGACACTTAGTTATTTACCCTGTTTTCTTACTCTGAAATGAATTCATAGTCTCCCCACTTTCACAACCTAGTCCCTCATTGCTCGTCGGTAGCCTCTGGCGTACAGGGTGGCGCGCTTGATGCCTTGTGGAAAACCGGCTCAGAGCACTGATTTTATGGTTTCCGGGTCGGGACGTTACACATAGACTCACTGATCATAGTTATTAGCCACTTGAAAAATCTTGAAGGATGTGTTGGTAAAATTTTATAATTTTATTTACCTTGTTGTCTTCATTATCATTGAATGTTATCATAAACATATAACCTCAAGGAAAAAACTCAATCATCTTTAATCATACCTTCTTATTAATGATAAAGATAGTGTTTTTATATTTGGATTTTATACACTACCATAACATACAGAAATAGAAGGCTTGATCTCAATATCTAAATATTGTGCTCTTAGATTGGTTATGAAAAAGAGGATTATGGGGTTAATTTGTTTTGGAATGTTAAATATTGACCTAATAAATGTTAAGGAATTGTTAAATTTTGTTCGGTTAAATATAATATCAATTTTTCTTGTAATAATTAATGGAATGTGTGTCTTTGGATAGAATCTATTATATATATATATTATGATGATTTTTTGTAATCACCAACTAGATAACCCTTAAAATAAATAATATAAATTAAGTTTATACCCATTCTTAAAACTAATTTTTCCATTTAGAGGATGAAAAATCTATTCTAAATGAATATAATTGTCCTAGAATTCCAAAAAAGGAAATATTGGCTAATTCAAAACTGCAATCTTTCTCAACTAATTTTGACCAAGCTATGCTTGATCATATGGTCCAAACTTGATGAAATAAGTATGAATTCATTGGGGATGACCAAACCCTTTCTATATTAATTACTAATTTAATAAAATGAATTTATTATTTAATACTTATTTATGTATTAAGAAGTAATAATAAAATATTTGAATGGGACATTTATGATATTCTTTGATTATAATGCTCATTGGGACCCATATGATTGGTCATTAAAAAGGTTCTAAAACTTCTATAAAACCCAATTGTGAATCAATACCAATATAATAAATTATTTGAAAAGGTAAATTAATAGGTTATTTTAATCTTATATTGTATAAACCATTACTAATAGAGAGTTATTAAGTCTAATTCAAGTGGTTTGTAATATGGTTCGAATTTCTATGACAACCATTAATTATAGATAACTCATACCAACAAGGGTGTGTATTGGATGGCAAGTTTTTATAGATTATAAGAATAAAACATGTGTACTAAAAAATATTATCTTCATTTTCCCTTTATTAATCATGTATTTGTGTGAGTAGTGAAACCTGAGTTCAGCTACTTCATATATTAGTATTTAGAGCATAAAATAATCGTTTATTACCTAAATTACCAAGGTAAAACAATAATCACTTGTATATTTTGAATAATTACCTTCAAATATATTCACTTCCAGTTATGTAATTCCCTTTATACCTTTCATTAGGGCATGATTGTAACATTTAATAACATGGTGGATGAGTTTGAATAATTTTTTATAGATGAATTATCCATCTTTGGGGATATATTTGAGAGATTTTAATTAATTTTGAGTGGGTAAAATTAAGTTTTCACAATAAAGTTATTTTCCTCAATTAGAAAAAAAAACATTTATCCGCTAGGATTCATGTGGTTTTAACAACATATGTTTGACTCAATAAAATAAATTAAGAATCCAAAAATCAAGGTTTGCATGATTATATATATATATATATGAATAACATATTGATAAATAATAGTGGGTAAATAATTCTTACCTTTCAAGAAATATTTAGAGAAGATCTACATTACCTTAGAACAACATTGAATGGGTTTGATAAAGATTACTAGAGTGGCATTAAAATGATCTCCCATATCTGGAGTTATCCATAGGTTAGATAGAATTATTCAATACTCAAATGAGAGCCTTTATCTTCTATGAAATGTTAACAGCTCATGTCATAAAGGAGGAATAATAAAATATACCTTTAGGTGATTGGGAGTATCATTTAAGTATCGTTCATGCAAAAACCAGCACCACCATAGAATGCTAGTGGAGTTTATAAATCCCTAAGTATTATCATTACAAATTTATGCAATAAATCGAGAATAATAATACATGATTTAATTCATTTTCCAATTCATGAATTCAATGCATTAACAAATATCCTTCCATAAATTTTCATCTTATGAAAAATCAAATTATGCGATAACATTATGTGGAAGGAATCTAAACATAATTATATTAAATTTCATCTTATAATACGTTTCATAGCCTACATAATTGAATTATAGTATAAAATTAATGGAAATGGTAGTGTAAAATCTCATTAAAATTGAATGAAATAACATGTATTTCATGTCTTATGATATGGACATAGTCATACATTATAATTTTCTATAGGCAGTTTAATTTAATTATATTCCATATTTAATGATTTTCATTAATAATTAAAAGTTATTTTTTATTGTATCATATACCAATAAGAATTTTGTTCTTTTATATCTATAACACTTCAAATTACACTAAATCCTCAAATACGTATGTTCCATTTCATCATATATTTTATCATATATAGTAACTTTTGAAATACTATCCAAAAATGATTTTGATATATTTGAAATATATATAATGTTATCATAAACATCATCATGTGTCATATCATATATAATACCTTGGGAATACCAATCCAAAACACTTTTGGGTTAACTCTAAAACACTTTTTTGTAGATATCTATGTTAAAATCAATCTATATATAGTTAACCATAATGTGTGACCTCGGGGGACTTTGTAGAATTAATAAAAAAATAATCTTTGAATCTATATATGTAGGAAAAAAATTGTTTCTAGAGAAACATAAATACTACTAAAGATACAAAGAGATCGTGAATGATACATTTCAAACACAAGTATATCAATAACTATATCCATTATCTAAAACACAATATAGAATTAATTATTGTAAATTTCCTTTTTCCAATAAATTTAGTGACTATGGGAAATAAAATATATAACTTCCATATATATAACTCATGCATTCTTAATTATCTTATTATAGATTTTTTGGTTGATTAATATGTAATGTCTAATGTTTCACCTAAGAGAGACTCAATTAAATTTTAATTTTTGATTTCTTTAGTCTTTCCCAATGGTGAAATGGTCATTATACCATAGAATATTACCCCATAAAAATTGATGTTTCAATTTTTTCATGATTAATGAGACTTTTCATAGGGCTGAGCAAGAATGTAAATGTGAGAATTGTGTACCCTTGAAAGTTATAAAATAAAAATATTCTATTATTTTTATTACATGCATAATAATTTCTAATGATTTTATTTTATATTATGAATGTTTCCTAGGATGGGAAAAACAAGAAAAATATTTAGTATAAAATTATTATTTTATCCTATGTGCGACATTAGTCCAATTCATGTACAATTATATAGTTTTACACAACTTCTAATGATTGAAAATTGTTAAGTGAATTATATTAATTAATTAACTAATTTATTCTAATTTTGGATCAAGTGATATTTTATTAAATCCTCCTTATATAGCCTCACTAGGTTTGGCTACATTTTTCATTGAGAAATCATGCATATATAAGAGGAAGGATGAATGTGATGGTAGTGAAGACAAATCTATATGTGGAATGAGAACTGTAAAAATATTTACCGATTGAGTTCAATAGTTGTTAAGAATAGATCTATGATTTTGATAGAGTTTAAATTAATATACATATTACATATATGGTATAGATTTTGGTTTATAACTTTATTTATGGTTTTTGATATCTATTCGATAATAGATTAGTCCTAAACAACCAAATATAAAATCAATAATTTTAATATCATCCATTTACAATTTTCCTTGGAATTTTTTATATGATTATAATAATTAGTCTCTATCAATTAATGGTTTCCAAAAAATAGTGACCAATATTAAAAATCACTTTGAAGATTTTTTATTTTGACCTTCCATTCTATGTATTTATATCTTTGAAATTTTATTGGTCAGTGGTTAAAGAATTTCGGGGGAACCCATTTCATTGTGTGATTAGTCAAGGGTTACACAAAATATGGTTATGGGTTTATAATTATATATTAAGTCTTATTAAAAGATAAAAAAATGAAAATTATTAATATGAGGGATTGATGGTGACATTTTTTGAACCAGTTCGTGAAGGATAATGGAAAGTAGTGACATTTTTATTATCCAATGAATAATTTCAAAAACAAAACATTCATCTAGAAATTAATAATGATCAACCAGTTTTATGGAATTTAGGGGCATGATTCTTGGGGGAATCGATGAATGGTGTGGTGAATTTGAAGATGAAATGCATGTCTCATGTTTTTATAAAATTCATGATTTCATCACATGTAGTCACAAAGAACTCATTTTGATTGTCTCATTGATGTGGTGTTCTGGGTTTGTAGGGGAGATAAATACCACATGACAAAGTGAGTGATTCATATTCTATGTGACCCATACATAACCAGGTTAACAAGCAATGAGAGTACACTCTCAGGGACATTTGTTTCCAACCATGTTGTGTGTGATGGGAAACATCCCAATTACCCTCTTTGGGACCTAGCTCATACAGAAGATCAATATGCTGAGTTCCTCCATAGATTTGAAATACATTTTAGCCCTACTACACATCGTGTACATCCTTTATTTTTGTTTATCTTTTCCCTTAAAAAAGTTATTTTTCCAGCATTATTCATTAGTAGGGTTGGTATCTCACTCATTGGGACAAGCTTCCCCCAGGATAATGTTATCTATCCTGTGTAAGTATAGGGTTGGGATCCTTCACCAATATAATTAGACAGAGTTTGTTATTTCACCCACATTTATAGGTTTGGGATCCTATATCCATGGAGTAGTATTTTGCTTATTCATAGATCTCTTCTATATAGGTAACCACCACATGAGTATAACTTCGCCAATCCCAAGAGCTCGAATGTGACAGAGATCCTCCATTGGGGTTGTCATTCCTCCCATAGTCAAGGGAAATAAATCACCCAACATCATCTTGCAATGTTCGCTATCATTTCTAATTTATAGAATCTAATAAAAACCTAAAATAATGAATATAAATTTTTTAGTTTCAAATTTTATGTTCTATACGTTAAAATTTAACATCCTTCGATCTTTATAAAAACATTTTTAAAATAATGTAAAATGCTTATCATGGATTATAAATAATTAATATAAATTTAAAAATTCATTATCAAAATTTAGATATGTGTTATAAACATGAATCAAATTTAAATAAGAAACAACACATAAAATAGAGTATAATTTCTTACCATATTTTCATTTGATATGTAGGAAAATATACATAGTGGAATTTTATGTAGGAAATTTTCTCTACATAAGATAATAGACCATGTATGAAAATTGAGGTACGGGATTAACATAAGTGATCCATGTAGTTAAATTATTCACAGAAGAAATATTCTCATATATCCAAATTTATCACGTATCTGAAAGTCTAGAATCCATAAAAAGATTAACTTCTAAAATTTCAAAGCTAACATAGACCTTGATGGATGGAAAATTATATTTTTATACTTGTAAATATTGATTATAAAATTTAATTATATTTACAAATAATAAATAATCACTATAATAGAAAATTATATAACTCATGTTATCATAAAATAATAATATTTTAAAAGAAATGTAGAAAAGAGGGTGAAATTATATAGTGACTTATATCCTAATTTAAAACATAAAATATAATTTTTCCTAAGTTGGTTTATTATATAAAAATTTAAATAATATTTTTATATATCATAAAAAATCTCCCAAAATAGATTTTCAAATCTCTAGATATGGTCAAAACGTATTGGGTTATGGATTCTGGAAAATTAATTATGTGGTTCACAACTCATCTTTGGGGAAAAAATGGCTACATAGATATTCAATTGTCTTTATACTGAACAATGATTCTAATGTATGGAAATATTAAAGAGTATAATTAAATGATATTTTAAAATTTTAAATGATTTATTTTTCCTAGGAATATATCAAAACACATGGAGATCATATTTTATAAAATCAAAACTAGATGTCTAAAGTTAATTTAGTCAATGTAAAATCAGGAAATGATAACATTTAAACATACATTAGTTAATATACAATTAAAATTATTAATATATTTAAAGGAAATAATACTACGAAATATTTTAAATTGTTAAAACATAATGTTGTCAAAGGACCCATTAAAAATTATCCTAATTTTGGATAATTATAAAACAAAGTAAAACTTCAAAAAAAACTCTTCATTTATGAACTTTTCAAAAAGATATGGTTTCAAAATAAAAAAAAAGTGAATAATGTAATAATAATAAGACATCTATAAATTTAGTATATAATTTTTCTAATCATTGTATTTTTGAAACATTTATCATGGGGCCATTATAATGTTATTTATAGTTAAAACATAGAATTAAATGCAGTGAGTGGAATTTTGTAGGTAGTTTGATAAAATTATTGACATATCTTTTACAAAATAATATTCTATACAAAATGAATGATCAAATAGTAAGATAACATCATATATGATGTATTAATGGGTTTAAGAATGTTATATGTTAAATAAATATGTACAAAAGTTAAATATTATTAATCTAAAATATGGATTCATGATTTTATAGATTTCATGTGTGAATATTAACATTTCAGCATGTAAAAAACACAAACTCCACCTCACCGCATAAAAAACGATACTATAAATCACATTCTATAAATAATAATGAAATTGAAAATTTCCCCTTGAAAGGAATAGAAAATTATACACAATAATAATTTTACCTAAATTTATGATTTAATTCCAAAAAACTTCACCTATATAAAATGACTAAAGAAAAGGTTTAAAATAATCTATATATCTAAAATAATTGAAACTCCATTTTAAGAGTATATAACATTACATTAAATATTTAATCACATGTGGAATAGTCCTATAAATAAAAAACCAAAATACTTTTCAGTACCCTTGTTATTTTGGGTCTATTTGGGTTTATAATAAAAAAATTGATTCCAAAAATATTTAATAAAATGTATTGTAAGTTACATAAGAAAATAAATTCATAGAGATAGAAAATTTATTAATATCAATAAATTGAGGGATCATAAGTGAACATTCATAAACATAATGTCCTTACAGTAGACATTTTTAATAGGTATCTATTTAATCCTTCTATGTAGAACATTTAACAACTTAATCATTGTAAATATTATGAAATAAATTTTTATCCTTATTTGGTTTCATCATAACTACCATTTATAAAATTTGTATTTTCCCCGAATGAAGCTAAATATAATATCCTTAAAATGTGTAATATTATTTTTTAAATTAATATTTTCCATCTCAAAATAATAAATATCATCACATAATTTATTTTTTGTAAATGATGAATAATTTCTAAAAAACATTGATTTTTCTTTTAAATATTAGAATGAATATTTTTAACAATCATAATTTTCGATTTATAATTATCAAATTCAATAATTTAATTTTTCAACTTTTCATTTATGAAAATAATATAACTATTTCTTTTAGAAGCCTTCTTATGATTCATAGTCATATTTTCATACTTTTTATAATGGTTTTCTATTTTTACTTGAAACTCATCAAATAAATCCCTTAATTATTTCACATTATCATTTCTAAAATCATAACAAATTGTGTATTCAAAGTCAGAATCATAACTAGAATAATTACTAACTATATTTTCTTATTCTATTAAACAACCCATCAATAATTATCATACCACCAAAATGGCTTGTTTCCTTGGGATATTTTCCCATCAATGAAGGTTTACTAGTATCGTTGTCACTATCATAGTCTTCTCTGAATTCCAATTCTACCGTAAAACTCCACACATCATGATAAAAAGGTAACATTCCCTTTTTTACTTCTTTTCTTTTACCTTCTTGTTTCACATTTGGGCACTATATTTTATGTATGGAAAGGATTCTTGAAATAAAAAACAATATTGGATTTACCTTTATTAAATTTTCTTTTTTAATTCTTCTTATATCTATTTCATTTCCCTTAATCTATCTTGGTAATGTTATTTTTCATTATAAGTTCTCAAATTAATTTAGAAACACAAAACAGATTATCAACATTCTATGAGTAAGAATAATATAAGGAATCACTAAAAAAGTTATCTAAAACATAGTGTGATTTAAAATCTATTCACTTTTTTATAATAAGAATAAAGATCAATTCTCTTTTAATGAAGTTCATATTTTAATAGATATCCAATCATCTCCTCTACAATTTATTCTATAAAATATTTTATTTAATCAATGTATAATTTTGTTGAATGCCACCTATTTTTATGGTTTAATCAACCTTTCATTCATCAATTAATTAATCATGAATTCACAAAGTGTGACCATGTTTTTTATCACATTTTTGAATATATTGAACATCTCACTAACACTTTCACATACATACATTCTAAATCCTTGAAATTAATCATTGTGAATTCCTTTTTTAGTTCTCAACAATATAAATTCAATTTAATTTTTCAATTTCAACATTAGGTATTTAATATGTTTTATCCATTATATTCTAATATTCAATACATATATTTTTCAAATATACCTCCATTATATCTTTCCAATACTTATATCACATCATTTTAAATGAGATTGTCTCAAAATATTTTGAAATTCAATTAGGAAACATGTAATTATACTAAAATATATCATTTATTAGTCTTATTACATACTTGGATAAAATTTATATTAAATAAGTATTAACACAAATTATTAAAACAATCACTTTCAAAAACAAATGCACAGAACTAGATATTCCTAAATGGGTATTACATCACTCTATAGCATTTATCTGAGGTAAAGAGTGAAATGGTTCGATGGAGACTAGTTAGTATATCCTATTTATATTGTAAATTAGGTTTTTAGTCATGTTTCATATATCGGGTTACCATTTTGTTTTCTATGTAGATGTTTTTATGGCTAGAACGATTGATTGAAGGGTGTTGATTGGTGTGTAATCATTTATGTCAAGTAAAAAGTCCTTGGATTAGCTCCAATGGGGTTTTTTCATGGAGCTAGAAACTTACAATGGCTCTTATATCCATGATTCATGGTCCTACATTCCAAAGGTAAGTTCTAATTAGGTTACATGACCAATGAAACATAAAAACTCCCATTGGCTGAGAGTATTGGAAGTCAGTCTCATCACACCCTTTGGGGGAACTATTCTTATTCTCGAACTCTCTTATAGATTTATGTCATGTTTATATGTTCATGAATCCTCGGTTAATTCCCAATAATGTCTCCTTAGATTACCCCTTGGCCATGATTAATATTTAATACTCATTGGTTCAAAATACTTTTTATGTATTTGAGGTTCTCCATCAATATAAGGATATGTATGTATCCTAGTTTCTCTATAAATGTTTCTCTTTAGTGGAAAAATAATTTATTCTTTGGTTATTTGCTGGGATGACGCTAGTCTTAAGCTGTATGATGAGACACCCTATAGTTTACCATCATCCAGGGAGGAATTTTTTTTTTATGTGGGGATTGAACCCATGATTTAGGATTCCTATAAATTATCATGAGAGAAATTAGAAACCACATAGTTGAGTGACAAAGTAAATATCACTGCCCAGAAGGAAAATGATGGAAGGTTTGTGGGACCTGAGAGACCCTTTGAATGGTCATATTATAAACCCTTAATCTTTGAGTCTTAGTGATGAAATAATTATAGACAGATAGATATGGATATTCAAGGACTCATTTGAAATTGTGTGGGAGAGATACAGCAAATGAATCACATCTAACGCAAATCCATATCCTTACTCATGCAGGTGATTTCTCTCTACCTGCCCGAGGGGTATATTTTGTAAAAGCACTTAAGGGTTCAGAATATCAAAAAGCTTCCTCATAGACAAATCCTTTATTCAAAATGCTGAATTATGGAGGCTTTTTGGTCGATGTGGATCCCAAAGATCTTCAACAAATAGATCAAATGTCTATGTTCTCAGGGCTTGGTAAAATTTATTATTTAAAAACAGACAAATCATGGCCCATACCATACCTGAAACCTAGAATTGTACACTATTGGGAAACATCCAATTGGAAATTATTTCCAATTGAAAATTTATATTTTCATATAGATCTAAACTCTCAGGATGAATTAGTTCGCATAAGGAAATTAGGTAGTATGAATCTGAAACCTGATGTACACCGATGATGAGAATAAGATTTTTCTTTCAACTCATTTATCTATATAAATTTAATGGTACAAATATGGGTGAGACTTCATGGACATTTCAGGTATTTTTGGAACCTGAAAATCTTAAATGATATAACATGTTGCATTGGGGTCCCCTTAAAGATGATCAAAGAACATTGAATAGAGATTTTGGTTGATATTCAGGATTTATGGTATAAGAAAATTTGGAATTGTAACTTCCTCATTCCATCACATTTAATTCCAAAGATTATTGAACTGAGGTCAGGATAGAAAAAGATCATATTCCACCATTCTGTGAATATTGAAATCTTATTGGACAATGTATCATGAATTTTAGTGTGGTGAAAAATCTAGTAAATCATACCACTGATAAGGAATAGATTAAAATTAAGATGAAGAAGAAAAAAAGACATGTTTTGGATAAGACCGAGCCCTGCATAAAAAGAAATGAATTATGGGTAAAGATGGATGGGTTTCATCCACCTCAAATTATCCTATTAGACAACCATGGGATGCACTGGTTGAAGAGGGGGAGATTGAAATTGATGAATGTGGTATTACAGATGAAATTTCAATGATTTTCATGGATATTGTAAAGAAACCTCAATAAGAATAAAAAAATGACGATCACAAACCCTGAAATGAGGCTAAAGTTAATGACATGAATGTTGATCAATGAAGGTCTACAGGAAACAGTTCTAAATACATTGAGATTAAGGATAATGCACTGGTAACCGAGAATATGATATATCTACCTGCTGATTACATTGCAATACCAACCTATGAATACAACATATATAGTTAAAGTAACATTGTATTTAAACCAATCAAATACTCTACCATCAAAGTTGAAGATGAAGTCACTCTCATTAATTCTGGGGCTAACTAAAACCCATACATTAATAGAAATGTTGATGCTAATACATGAATTGTCAATGCTATTAATGTTGAGATCCAAGGGCCCTACATCAACATTTTTATTCCCTCGATAATCTAGAGTACTAAGGAGTCTTGTGAAGTCCCCATAACTAAAGGGGCTTAAAAATAGGGACAAGACTCAAATCAGGGATGCAATAAATCATCTCTAGGAATTTTATTTTCTCAAACTGGAATAGAATATATAGTGGAGATTCAGAGGCACAAAATCATACCCTCTATTCTTATGAAGACAGTTTCTGGGAAGAATTCACAGGGTCATGCTGAAGTGGTTGGATAATCTATTTAAAGAATAGATAAAAATGGCCCCATGGAGATAATAAAGGGAACACATTACCTAATCAGACTCGGGTTATTGTGGAACCCCCCCCCCCTAAAACTCAAAGGAGATACCTATAAGAAGCATGTTAGTGGTGATGAGATAAAAAACAGCAGAGATGAAAAGTAATATAAAAATGATAATATAACATATCCTAACATTACAATGATCAAATATTATAGTGAATCAAAAAAATCAAGGGCAAATCTATCAAAAATCCCATGAAATACACAAGGAAAAATATATTTTCAGTTAAGAAGAAAGGACGAATAACCCTAATCACAGGTCCAAATGAATATTCTCTATTGGAACTGCCAAGGTGTTTCTAAATCTGACACCACCACAACATTAAAAAGATTATTATTCATTCATAAACCGATACATTTTTTAATCCCTAAGAATAAAATTATCGTTTCTCCTAATTTTACTAGATTTTATAAATATAGTTACATTTTTATTGGTGATAATTTTAATAATAGTTCTTTGGAATCTCTTTGGAACTTTTCTCCCTCTTCTTTATTTAATGTGCATATATTTATTAGAGACACTGAATATTTCACTTGTGAACTAACTTTCCAATACATTCATATCTTTTTCACCTTTATTTATGAAAATAATAGTTATCAAGATATAATATCTTTAAGAAAAAAAATTTCGCTTTTAAAAATCAAGATCCAACCTCGTTGGATCATTTTTGGAGACTTCAATTTTGTTTATGGACCTAGTGAAAAAATGTGTCCTTTTCAATATAACATTTATTATAATGAATTTAAATAGTGTATTCTGGATAACAACCTATTAGAGATAAATCTCATAGAAGCTAAATATACTTATTATATAATACATAAAAGTGGGGTAATGGATAGTAAACTTGATAGATCATTCAAAAACATCCATGCCCTTGATAACTAGGACATTATTTCTCGTATCTCCATGCATCGTCTAAACTCAGATCATCACCTTATTTTAATCCAACTCTTTTCTAGAGTTTCCAACCCTATCCTTCCCTTTTGATTTAACCATTATTGGACATCTTTGATTGATTGTGATAATCTTGTTAAAGGAACCTAGAATTCGATGAATTATAAAAATGTTTCTTTTGACTATATTATGAAATTAAATCTTTTAGAGAAAATTTTATAGTTATGGTGCAGAGAAAGAGTCTACCAAACTGATAATGAAATTTATTTTACGGAAAAAATCTCAATAAAATCCAAATTCACTCTACGAAAAATGACTTTTCTAGTAATCGCAAGTAAGAAATTGATCATTGCACTAAAATAAACTCTCTTATCACTGTAAAAGATAATCTGAAAAAACAAACCTTTAAAATTAACTGGCTGAAAGATGGTGATAGGAACACTAAATGCTAAAATTCTCTATATAGAGCTATAAAATATTATTGACCCCTTACCTTCCACAATGATGGGGACAACATCGTTTACAATGAGGAAGGTTTTAAAAATAATATTGTCTCATACTTTTACAATTTTTTAATGGTCCAGAACATAATAAATACATAATTATGGATTTTATTTTTATTATAGTGGGTGACAATGAAAAAATTATTCTAACCTATGTTCCTATAAATCATGAGATTAAATATTCATTCTTTATCATAAATAAAGACAGTTCCCAGGTCATGATGGACTAACAAATGTATTTTTTCAACAATATTGGGATATTGTCCAATACATCATTGATAAACTGAATAAATCATTTTTTACCAAGGGATTAATTTCTTATGGGATTAGTTCTAAATTAATCTCCCTTATTCCCAATGTGAAGAATAGTTTAGAAATTAATCTATTCATGTCGATTTATCTCATTAACATAATATATAAAGTCATCTCTAAACTTTTAGCTAATAGGATTACTCATATTGCTAAAATAATTATCAATTGGAACCAGTTTGGATTCATTATAGTAAGAAATATCTAGTACTGGATCTTTCTTGCCCTTAAATGTACTAATTTACAATATATGTTTAATAGAGTATGTATCATTTCCATTAAAATTAAAATTATAAAACATTTTGACACCATGAACTAGAGTTTTATTTTCAAGGTCCATAACAAGGTTGGTTTTAGTGATAAATTTGTTAACATTCTTAAAAATCTTTTTCATTCTTCTCACATTTTGTTTTTGATTAATGGTGCTGCAAAGGGCTGATTTAATTTCACAAAAGGCATCAAACAGGGCGACTCTCTCTCTATCATCTTATCTATTATTGTAGAGGACTACCTCAGTATAATTATCACCAAGTTGGACAACCAATGTAAAATTAATACCATTATTTCCTCTAGAAACCTTATTTTTCTCACTCTTCTATTATATGTGTGTTATATTATTTTATTCCATAGAGGGGATAAATGGAACATCAAAAATATTATAGATTCCCTTTATCACTGCGAATAGGTACTGGAGTAATCAATAAACTCGAATAAATCCCCCATTTTATTTAGAAAAAGGTTTCCTATAACCTGAAAGGATAATATTATAAAAAACCTTGGATTAAAAGAATGATCCCACCCTTTCATGTACCATGGAGTTTGCATCATCTGGGGAAAATCCTAAAAGGGCATACTTCTCCAATATAGTCAACCAAATTAATAGTTAAATCTCTGAATGGAAAGGAAAATCCTAATCCATGGCAGGCCAGACATGTCTTGTCAAATATACCACTATTACAAAAATGGTTTACTCCATGATGGTTTATAAATGTACTATTCAATTAATTTCAAATATTATCAGTATAAGAAAAAACTTTTTCTGAAGAGGAACCACTCTTGAGATGAAACATTTCATTGTCCTTTTGAATATTTGTTGTAAACCCCTTTAAAATGGTGGTCTCGAAATTAAGAAACTTTTCCTCTTTAATGAATCCCTCCAAGCTAAGCACACATGGGACCTTAAAAATAATAAATCCTCAACATTGAATTTTATTAGAGGTAGATTTTATAAAAATATAAGAAAAGGTATGAACTTTCTCATGGACTCTTCTATCTAGCCTTACATTGAGCACCCTTTTTCTAAAATCATGTCTCACTCTAGATGGATTGTCAATGAAGAATATTGTTTGAAAATTTTGACTGGATAATTGGAATGGGTTCCCCATTTCTTATTTGATTTATTCCATGCCATTATCTTCTTATATTAATATCTCTATAAATCATTTCCTTCTCTATTTGGATATGTATTTACCGAATGAGGTGAATTCCATTATTACCAATTACCTTTTTATCAGCAGTTATGGTTTTTTGGTTTGGGAAGAAGCTCATATTGGTGTTCTAAACTCTAATCTCTTATAAAATAATAATTTTGGTAATTTTAACCAATATTTCAATTGAATAAAAAAGTATAACAAAAATGGGTTAGACCCTTTTGATTCACTTTTTCCTGGAGAATAGCTCAAAATAGAGTTCCCACTTATTCTAGTCCTTGGTTATTTGGCATTCAACTCTGTTCTAAATATTGTATGTGTAATCAACCTAGAGAGGATTCTGGCCACTTATTACTATCTTATACTACTTCTTCTGTGTTGTGGAGAAAAATATTTGAAATTTTTGATCCTATACGGATAGGTTTGGACTCCATTTGGACTCATCTTCAAAGATGCACAACAATGGATTCCTCTCCTTGAGTTGAACAACTTTTTGTTTTTACTGTTGTTGAATTGAAACAAGTCATATAGAGTGAGTGGAATTCTACCATTAAATATAAAAATACATTCAATCTTCATATTGATCAGGTGAAGATATTTATTGATATCAAGGAATATGGAATGATTAAAACATGTACCTACCACAACTCCGTTAAGGATCTTATTTTTCTTCGCTGGATCGGAATCAAAGGAAGATTCTGTCAAATTATGGGCATGTTGGAAGTCTTATGGAAACAACCTCCCCCAGGATGGATCAATATAAATGAGAATGCTTCCTCAAATGGAAACCCAAGCCCTGATAGATATTTATTAGTTTACAAGAACCACAATGGGAATATTTTGAGACGTGGCTATGGAACGGGTGGTTTATTCACCTCTTTAGAAGCTGAAATATACAACATCATTATCGTCATGATTCTCATCAATAAAAAATTATTGAATAAAATATGGATTGATTGTGATTCCACTACCAACGTTCAATCTCTTCGATATGTGGTGGTTCACATGGAACTTCCCCTCACAACAAGATGGATAGAGTGCTTCCGACATCTGACTGATCTCAATCATATTATCACCCATTCTTACCGAGAGGTTAACATGGTGGTAGAGGGTCTTGAAAAAATGAAGTCAACAATGATATTGTGTGGATGGGTGACCTCCCAATATATATCATAATACTCCATGAAAAATTATTTTAATAAATTTCCTTCTTTCATAATTTTATAATATTTTTTCCATCTTTATATATTTTCTTGATTTGATCTTTTGACTAAGGCATCATCATTTTAAAAAACACCAGTTAGTTGGGTTCCATTCAATTGGAAACTTCACCTTTTAAGGTCATGAAACACAGTCCCATCCATGAGGTTTAATGCCATATGGTGAGGATTCCCAGGTGAAATTTTCCTAGTCAAGAATGGTGTTGGAATTATGTTAAGGTGGCCCGAGGTGCCTAGAATAGATGTGTTCTTCTAGGTGGGAATAACCTTGTCAGAAATATTTTCTAGAGAATATTAGGGTTGATTTGGGTGTCTGGTTTAGACCTCACATAAGCTACCTAAATATCCTTGTTAGTTAATAATCAAAGTCCATGTAGTTTAGTTTATTGAGACTTACACTTTAGAGGAGTCCCATTAAGGGGGAATGATTGGGGATTACTCTTGGTAGCTACCCATTTAAGGGTATTTGATTGTGGATTTTTACCATATAGGAGTCCCATTGGGATTAAAGTTTTGTCTTAGATCTATGAAGATGTATCATTTGATTTTCGTCCTGATTTTTTAGATATCATACTCATTGCCAACCTCTAAGACCCTAGGTGTCATGTTCGGTGTGAGAAATAAAAGGAGGTAGTGGATCTGAAGATCACACATCTCACTCCATTTGATGATGGATGGTTCAAGATCCTATTGGGATAAAGGGAGAGAGTTTGTTGATTTTTCCCATTCCCTCCCTTGTTTTCAATTCAAGGATAGTCATATTTGACGATTTATCCATATACCTCCTAGGCTAAGGTGAAGAGAAGCGAGAGTCCTGCCTCTCGCAAGAAGGGTTGGTGTCATACCTTTGGATGGTCACCCATAAATTAGTTCATGGAGAGTAGGGAGTAATTGAAATTGGATTTCATTGAAGAGAAAGTCCAGTAGTTTCTTTCAGTCCCTATAACTGTGGTTTGATATCATCCCCCAGGGTTAGAACCCAATTTACAATGGGAATGTATACTTAGGAACATTCTAATGGTCCAATGTACTGTAGGGATTACCCAAATGGCTCTGTTTACCATGGGAATCTAAACTCCAAGGGAATGCTGATATTCTCGATGATCTTATAATAATTTTTTGGTGGCATTGTAATAGGTCTTGGCCTTAAGTCATCGGACTATTTTGAAGATAGGCCATTATGGGGTTCAAGGACATGATAGAGGAGGGTTAGAGCCAGAGAGCAGAACATACTACGATTCTCTAATCCACATAGTATTTAATTGTGTGATATGGGGTTCCCAAAAAATAGAATATCAATATGGATATTAATGGTCTGTCTACATAAAATTGTGGTATTCATACTTTTGTTTGGCCATTGTATCATGTTGCTTTATGGGACTAAGTACCACCTGTGTAGAATTTTTCTAATCAGGGAAAAATTCCACCCGCTCAGCATTTGGCTATGCAGGGTAGGTTTTTTCCCACATAAGATATTTCTATATGGGACGAAAATACACAAATGGATCATTTTTTATTCTATGAGGATTTATTATATATATGGTATTGAGTTCAGGGACCATCAAATTATTTATGGTTTCTCCTTAATGTTCTACAGTGAATATTAGCTGTGCGGAATAATTAAAGGGGATCAATTTTTTCGCAACTTCATTCATTTGAGTGTGTTTATCCTTTGTTACAATAATAATAATCTATTGTCTTATGTCCCTAAATCTCCTTCTTTCTTCCCCTTGGGGTTTATTTATACAGATGTGGAGGAACTTGATACCGATGTACGCAGTCGTTCATTTTTGGTCTGTGTGGCACTTTTTGCGAAATCCTATAGGGAATACCCAGACCATGAAAGGCCTAGTCAATAAGGGGATATATTGTTATTGGAATAATCTCTGGGATCCATAACAAAGTTTGATTCATATGTGAGAGACGACGAGACCACCCCTTCCCGCAAACAGTTCAGTTCAGGGGGTAATTTTTGTAGGATCAGAATTCACTGCCACAAACACAAATGTATATATGTCATACGCATGATGTAGTTGATTTATCCCATCCAAGAACCATTTTTTCTTTCAAAGCAATTTCATGGGGTAGGGGGCGGCCATTCTGAGTCACCCTCCATGGAGGGAATTGCCTCATGACATCTCATCATTCCTTTGTGAATTTCATTCAATTGAATATTTTTCCTTCAATTCTTCCTTCAATTTTTTTTATTTTTTTGCGAATTCGATAGAATTACCTTATTCTGGTATGAATAATTTTTAGGACCCAATGACCCCCATCAGAATAGGATCTAATTAGGATGAAGAAAAGGATATTTAGATATAAGAAGTTGTCATGTTTTGAACCAATTTGTGGTACGTGGGTGTACCCAAAAAAGGGGACCATGCCTAAATATATAGAGGCCGACTCATTTTTATTTTTACCATTTCTCTTAGAAACCATGACACTCCTACTAAACCCCGACCACATACAGCTTCTACAAACCAATCACCATTATAGACAGCCTCATTCATGAACTGGGTTCATACATTCATGAACTAAAAAATTAATATGAAAATAGTGATTTATGACTTTTGTGTAGTAGGTAATGGTTAAAATTTTGATCCTTCCATAAAATATTGATTCACTAGCCAACACATTGTGGGATACCCTCTTTGCATTCAACTATGAACATTTGGATCAAGGTTGGAAAATGTCCATGAGCTAATGATTTGAAGGCCTTTGAAATTTTTTGAATCAACTAACTCCATTTTATGTTCCATTTTAGGAACAATAATGGCTCTAATTATCATTTTAATGAATGAAACTAGATTAAGAGAGGCTATGGATATGAATTTTGGAGGTGACCTTATATTGTGAGTTATCCCTCAAGAAATTACTCTAAAATGTATCCATTTATCAGAAATCATGGCCTACATGTTGTCAATTTGCTTTTTTATAACTTCAAACCACGAGATGATAGTCCTCTACCACCAATTGATTGTAACATCCCTATTGTTCATCTTGAGATGTCTTGGGAGAATGACTAAGAAAATTTTTTTGGTATGGGGGAGATCATATCTGATTTGGGTCAAAAGGGATTGTTTTCCTCGACTACTACCATGAGGATGAAAATTAATCGACATATACATGATACATTCTTAAAATAAGTCTTCCAAAATTACCTATCTATTTTCAATCATTACATAGATAATACCAATAGAGGGTGGAGCTCCAAATAAGATATGTGTTTTGGAGAGTGCTTCTCTGATGAATAGTCTTCGACATTCTGGATGCACAAAAATAACATAGAATTCCCAAAACAATAGGAGGCTTTAAATTTGTACCCAGCAGTTTGGGTTTCTCAGTTGACAATTTATTCACTAGGCAACATGTTTTCTAAACTGATCAGTCACTGGTGTTTATGAACCAACACCTTCCACTTATCTTATTGTAAACTGGGAATTATTTTGGGGTATTTCTATTAGATTAGGGGACTTCTTATACAAGGAAATATATATAACTAGTTTTTTCCGGAATCTAATACTTTGGAGAACATTGAACTAGTATCCCCACATTATTGATATTGTTTTATCACAAAATTAAAATTTCATTGCCAACACCAAAATTATTTCTCCATCATTTCATTTGAATATTGGATAGATCTATTTTTTAAGGTAAAAGAACTTAGGATGAAATATTTGCATAGTTGGACTCATCCCACCCAACTATCATGGTGCATCCAAGATCACAATGTGCCACCATTAAGGTAGGTCATTACACCTCATGGAGTAATAAGATCCAGTTAGATGTATTGTCTGAGCTCATACTTATGGGTATCTTTGTCATGTTTCTAAGCAGATAGATTTTCCACTCCCACGATATCTATAATGTTGTTAGAGTTTGTATAGTGATGATGGTGACTACATTTCCAAAATGAAAGGCCCTGAATTTAGCCATCCCCAACCATGCCCATATTTATGAATAATTTGAGAAGATATAAAGAATGATGATATCTATATCATCTTATTGAGCCATTTTTGTTTTTTTATGGATAGATGTCAGATAATTTCCCCTCTTATGACTATCAGCATACTTCAAGGGCTCCCAATTATTATTTCCACCCATCCCTTATCAACATTGCTATTGTTCATCACATATATTTTAATGTCGATATAATGGATGAATTATTGAGTGACTAATCTCTATTTTCTTTAGGGACTCATCATGTGACACACATATAAGTCATATATGATGGAAGAAGTTATCTAGAATAAAATTTGTTTATTGTTGCACAATGAGACGGAATCCTAACCACTCATGTTGAAAGAATAACATTTTTTTAGAACATATACTCTTTATAGGTTTTATTTGAAATTCGAATGCATATAATAGGTTGAATTTCTCCCAGTTACCTTGGTTAAGAGGGAATCTCATTCAATAATCCTTCAGAAAAAATGTTTTATGGTGATGTATGAACACTCTAGTACGAGAGTCCATTTCCTCCACCATAGTGGTTTAAACAGACTTATCATGGGAGTGTGACTATGGGTTGGTGGATTTCTACCCTAATGAATTATTGTTAAGGATTGTTTGATGAGTACATAAACCATTGTCTACTTATACTCTTTTACCATTTGAGCCATCCCTTTCCATTCCATCTATAATAATATTTTATTTTTTCCATCACATGATTTTGTAGGGGAATTCATCCACATATACTATATTCAGGGCGACTGACTCATACCTCATATCTTTGACTAACATTGTCAGTGGTCCTACTAAAATCATACCAATTGGAACATCACTGATCATTCCTAGAATAGTATCCAGCCCTGTGCGCTTAGCCTAAAAAATTGAACCATTCACATAGATATAAGATTTCCCCACATGGATAAATCAATATAGGTAAAAAATATATAACATGATGAAACATCTAGATAATATGCCCATTATAGTGGAGGAACATAACCAAGTTTCTAATTTTTTAAGAGAACACCAAGTTGTGTGAAGACAGGCATGGAATAAAAATGAACTATTATCTCATAAACCACTTGATAGTTTTTGTTTATAAGAAGTAAACCCTTCAGGGATTGTTTGTTGATTTGAGATCAGTCAGTTTTAACTATAGGCACCTACACATTCTCATGTACCAAATTTTCGTATCTTGAGAAGACCTTGATATTGGGGAGGGTAAACACGATAGATTCGATGATGACCATCACTAAAAAAATACCTTGTAGGATAATAACACAACATTACACCACATCCATGCTAAAGAATTCAATTATTATGACCAATTAGTTGCTCAAACTACCAAGATGTGGGAGTGTGAGACTCATGTGGCCAGTCTGAAGGCACAGCTATCATCAACAAGTGCCAATTTTGAGGCCATCAAATAGAAAGTGAGATACCTCAAGTTAATTGTAAAAAAATGCAATTAGAAGAAAATGTTGATGCTAAATATAGTATGGATTTGGAACAAACCATTGATGTCTGACATCTGATGGTTAGGTACCTATTAACAATGTGATGTTTTTTTGTGTTGTAATCATCTAGGTTAACTAGTCCCCCCGCTTTATGATTGTTAATATTATGGAGAGGCTCTAAGTTATGATTGTTCATCCATTTACATTAAATGGCATGAAACTTTTTTTCTCTAATGATTGTCATTATATATTTTCATTCACTTGAATTTAATTATAGTTGATTTCATTTTAAATGAGAATCTCTACTATATATTTATTTTTTCCCCAATCTGAGAAATTCAAATTGATATGATCCTATAATGCTCTGATTTCTGCCTGAGTCGAGGGGCTCAGTAAGCATAGTTTTCACTATTTATAGGGTTACATGGAAAACCAGACAAACATTATGTATTCTCTATTATTACTATAATCTTTTCCTATGCACCCCTATGATGTGGGATTAGCAGGTATAACTTGACTTTTTCTTGGTCCTCCCTTTGTGGGGTTTTGACCTAATAGTATTTCTATCTCTTCAATTTTTTTTTATTTTTTAATATTTTTTATAAACCATGAAATTCATTGGACTAGTGAGATGAATATAAAATTTTACCCAGAGTTCCCTTTTTGGTTTTTAGTATGGCATGTTTTTTTCACTTTTTGTTGGTATTTTAATGTCTTGTAAACTATACTAACGTCTCTAATGTTTTAGGTCGAACATCTTGGAACACGGTTTACATGGTGAGGGTCCCAATATGATTTATTGGCCAAGAATGTCCTAATAGTATTTTAGACATGAATGTGGGATTTTTTATTACCCCTAATTTTATGATTTCTTGATGATATGGGGAAAGTAGATAATGAGAAACCATAACAATGGTTTACAAAACGATGTTTCTAGGAGCGTACGGAAGTAAGAAATTCCTCTCCTATGGATTAATTTTATCAGGTTCACTAGCCCTCTTTTTTTGTTATAAATGTATGCAGATCCACTAGGGTATATCGTTCAAATTCAAATAGTGTTGTCCCTAGGACACCAGCCCTCCATCTTTGATGGACATGTAATTTTAGAGCATTTTGAAATTTTTTAATACTATAAAAGATTGTTCGAGAGTGATGTACACAAACTATGATGGAATTAGTATCATAATTTAATGGGGGACCTCCCCCACATAGATTTTACTTGTGTAATTGAGGGTTGAAGAATAGAGTAGTTATCATCTTTTAATTAGTACATTGGTGGTTCAGTTTAATTTCTTTCTTCCATGAGCTTTGGGATTTATCTCTCTACTCTGATAAAAGGGGGAAATTGTTTGTTTTTTTTATGGAAATCAGACCAGGAATGTTCTTTCATATTCTAGCATGAATGGGAAGAAGGGGTGTAAACTATAATCGGGGGGTGGAAGCAAAGGGATGATATTGAACATAAACGTCATCGGTTATACAAAGGTAGGAAGAGCCTCTCTTGAGGAAGAATTTTCCACTAGTTGGTATGCCTTTTATGGGAAACATATGTCGAGCCACTATGGTGTATTGTGCATAGTCATGTAGAGGTATTCCCATGACACTAGGCTTTATTCTCCGATGGCTGAGGAAGATTATAGGGATTTATACATTTCTAGACATAGATTTTGGTTCGTCAATGGAAAGTGCCAAAACATTGAAGGGGGCCTGAAAGATAGAATTTCCTGTTAAAAGGATATAGATGTTCTCCCTTCATAGGTGTGAGGAGGTTCCTTGCATATGTCTGACCAATACATCAAAAAAGGGGAGGAGATTTTGTCTCATGGATGGACCCAAGATATGAGTTTCAGGAATCACTACATATACTATAATAATTGTAATTGATCTAAACATAGTTATATTTAAGGATCCCCCATATGTAGATCTAGTTCTCACATAGAAGCATGGATTTTTTGTCTTGTACACGAGATCACCATTGGTGAAAATTTATATCATTCATTCCTATGAAAATCTATTTCATGCTTAGGGAAATGGGGGGATTCTTTGTTTTGTATAGAGACATCACGTGCTGGTCTGAACCATACACTAGGAAAGGTAATTTGTAATATTTGCTAAAATTATATGTAAGGTTTAACATTGGGTATGAATTATCATGAAGTTTAATGTAATGAGATTAGGAAATTGTTTTGAAATCCATGATTAACTGGTGGATAACCAGGCTATGATGTTCTAGCATTACTCGTACCCAAGGAGGATGGGTGTGTAAACCATGATCCTAGAGTCTCAGATCATGAGGAATGATATGAGGCATGGATGTCATTATGATGTATGGAAGTTATAAAATCCTCTCCTGAGGATGAATTTTCCTCTAATTTATATGAATTTTCATTTGGAAACTTATGCAGAGCCACTAGGGAATATTTTTCATAGTCATGTAAAGGTGTTCTCAGAAAACTGACCTTCCATTTTCAATGGTTGAGGAGGTTTATTGAGATATAAAATTACTCAGGGAATGGAGATTAATAAATGTAAAGGATATTTCTATGCATATAAGAAACATTCAGACCGTGACTATCCAAGGAGTGGTAAAATTCCAACATAAATATGGCTCATACATATGGGAAATATATTTATCTTTGATGGGTCTCAAAATGAGGGTCCAGAATATAAAATCTCTTTTACAACTCTATACATAAGAGACGAAAACATTTTTATCTTCTTTGATCCATGGAAGAGAATTAGACACAAGACCTAGGTGTCACTCCATATCTTGAATGTGCAAGAATCGATCTACTCATAGTTCTAAATTAAGGGGATCCTTGTGGAGATATAGCACATATACCAAGAGGATATCATTTTTCAACATGATAGGGTGGATGAACGATGCAAGGGTGATGTCCTCTAAAGTGAGGGCATTGTTGGTGCAAGGTAGTTTATTGTCATATGTCTAGTACTTCTGTAACCTGATTTAATGCCTTGTTCCGAATATTGGGACGATGCCGCATATCCCATGTAGATGGGAATAAATCCAACCATAGTTCATAAGATGAAAACTTCATGTACATGTTTGGTTTGTATATAGGGAGAGGGATATTTTTTAATTGTTGGTGGCTGGGCTAGGATGTAGAAGCTTGGCATCACTACATATCATGTAATAATAGGAATCAATCCATATGTAGTCATGGAATACAGAATGGTTGATGATCAATGTTAGGGAGAATGTTATATCCTATGAGAAAACAAGGATGTTGTAAAATTTAACATCATGCGTCAAGGAAATCTACCATGAAGTTTAATGTCATGTGATTATGACAGTTTCCATACATTTTAGCATTATATGGAAAAAATGTTTATCATAAAAACCATGAATAGAATAGAGGCTAATCATGCCAACGTGTTCTGACATTACTGGGATGTGAAGGGGAAAGAATTTGTAAACCATGATCTTGGAGATTCTCGAATCAGGAGGAATGAAACGAGTCATACAATCCATTGGGGGCGTATAGAGGTAGTAAAATCCCTTATTGGGGAAGAAATTTCCACTACTTGATTGAAATATTTTGTGTGAATGTTATATAGATCCAACATGGCCATATTATGAATGGAAAAATAAATGTGTCATCAAGATGTTGACCTTCCATTTCTGATGGTTGGGGAGGTTTATAGGGATCCCAATGTACCCAGGGACAGTGTTTGATGAATAGAAGAACTTTTCATGGACACGTTAGAAACATCCATACCATGATTTGTAGTGATGTATGAATTCCCTAACAAAGTTATGATTCACACATAGGGAGGGTACATTGATCCATTGATAGATCTCTGATGTGGTATGTAGACTTGAAAAATTCTGCATATATCTATATTTACATATAGAATATGGAGAAAGTTTTCTATTTGCTTTCTATGTGGCTGGGACTAGGATTCGAGGCGTAGGAATAACTACATATCTTGTCGAAACAATAATCAAGTCACATGTAGTTATTATTGAACAAAACACCCCATGTAGGTTAGATTCATACAGAGGAGTCATTTTCATCATTGGTTACAGCTATACCAATGATTAGGAATTTGATCGTCACTACATATACTTTAAAGGTAAAAATAAATCAACATATTGTTATTTACAAAAAATTTTGCACGGATCTGGTTCCCACACAGGAATAGGGTGCCATGATTAAAATGGTCATATCGGTAAAATGAACTTGGGATTCCACTTCATCAATTTTTTTATGAAAGGGAGGTAACATGTTTCTATATTTCATTACTAGACCTATTCATAGGGTTCGGGTTTCACTACATTTCTAATTATGATAAAAATCAAGATAAATGTATTTTTTTGAAGTTCTCTGCACTCATCTGACCAAAATGCATGGAAAGGGATTTTTTTTATTTGTTAATGTAGGACTAGGACAAATAATCTAGGTGTCACTACATATCTCATCAAAATTAGAATCAATCCATCTATAGTTCTTTATGAAAACTCAATTCAAAGATATGATCCATGCATGGGAAGGGGAAATGTGACTTTTTCTTTGTGGTGTTCAGACCTAGATATATAATATGTGTGTCTCTACATATCATTTATAGACATAAATGAAGCCATACATAGTTCATAAGGATCCATTTAGTTTAACATCGTGTGGTAAGGTTGTGTTTCACATGACATAAAAGATTATAGATTTGTGTAGTTTTACATCTTGCGGTGAGGATGACTCGGTACTATTTAACATCACATAACCAAGACCACAAGTTCCAGCTATGGAATGTATGATGTCATAATCTAGTGAGAAACATAATCTTGACATGAAAAGTGACCCTAAGACCAAATGATAGAAAGCAAATTTTCCCCTGGATGAGGGAATAATTTTGGTTGGTCCCATCATGATATTTACGAGAAATATTGCATATCTCATATTGATGTGAATCAAGCCATATGTAGTTCTTACTAAAAAGTATTTTTTCCAGTTTTACACATATATATATTGAAATATCCATTTTTAACCATTATTTTGGGGTGGTTGGACCAATATATGAAATATGTGTGTCCCTACGTATCTTTCATTGATTGAAATCAAGTCATACATAGTTAAAAAAGAGTCTTCCTACATAGATCTGACTCTCATGTGGGAGCGGGCGAATATTATTCATCTCCCACATAGATCTAACTCATGTATGTGAAATTATTGATTCATGCAATGATCACTGTGTAATTTATCATCATGTAAATTTAATGATTTATCCTAAAATTTATCATCATGTGATTATGTTTCTTGTGACAAATTGTAATGTCATGTTTCTTGGAGGACATCCATGTAGTTTAACTTCATGTGGTTAGAAATTTATCCATGTAGTTTAACATCTTGAAATGAGGACATTGATAACATGACATAAAGAAAAGGGGAATATTGTATCCTATAGTTTAATATCATTAGATAATGAAAATTTCCATGTAGTTATATAAAATATTTCTTTAAGAACACTATGTTGGTGGGAGTCATAGTGAAATTCACATCCATTGAAATCAAGGAATAATCTCCATTGGATTATAACTTAGGTATATAATACAGACCCTCCCTTTTTGGAACCAACATTGGAGGTTTCCTTCCATGTATCATTCGTGTCTTGATAACTAACACCATTTCTCCTTCAAGGAAAGATTGTAGGTGAACATTTTTTTAATTGATCATGCAATTCATTTTTGATAATCCTCCAAATGATGCAAGGTATAAAATCTCCATTCATCAAGTTGCTCTATCTCATCCAACTATTTCTAGGATTTCTCATTCAGGGATAGTTTATCACAAATGGCGAAACATATTGATGGATGTTTAACTTTAATAGGAATGACCTCCTTCTTCATGTATACTAATGAGTATGTGATTGCCTACATGCTAGTGCAGTTCGTGGTTTCAAGGCCCATAATACTTAGAGAAGTTTTTTCAGCCATGATTTCATATCCTCATCTACCATTTTCTATAGTATATATGATAGGGTCTTATTGAAGGCGTCAATCGCTATGTTAGCAACTACATGATAGAAGGATGAATGGTTAGTCTTAATAACATACTCCTGTTATAATTTCTCCATCTCAGTATAATAAAAATTTGTGTTGTTTTCCATTACTATTGTATGAGGGACACTAAATCTTGTGATGATGTTGTCTTCCACAAAGCTGAAAATGATTCCGTCCTAGCCTCTTTAAGTGGTAATACTTCTAATGATTTAAAAAAGATATCAGTTACTATGATAATATACATGGTTTTGTGAAGTAGCTTCGGGGGTTAGTGGATGAAATTAGCATGTACTTGGTAGGAATGACACTTCTCTGTGATCTTAGTACAACCTTTTATTATAGTGGATCAATAGTATCCTAGATTTTTTATTTTATTTGAAATCATAGGTCCCAATTGGTGAGCTCCATAAGCTCTAACATGCACTACCTTCATGATGACAGAGGTCCATTATACATCAATGCATCTCAGAAGGACCTTATCCAGGCCTTGTTTATAGATTTCTTTCTTATGTCAATGAAATCATATAAAACAATGTTAATTGTGCATCTTCATATATGTCTTATCCTAGATTTTTCATTGGGATATCTCCATTTTGGAGGTATTCCAAAATTGGTATCATCCATCTAGTGGTAGGATAATATAGCATATGGTTGGGGTTGATCTCACTGATATCCACCAAGTTAGACTCAGTGAATGGTGAGACCATCTGATGATTCGCAATGCTAGTGATGGTTTCATTGTGGTTTGGATCTGCCAGAGTTGTGGAAGCATCATCCTACAGATCAGCCAAGGCATTTTTCGATCAGGGTACATGAGTCAATATTGGTTCTAAGGGGAATTCTAACATTAGTACTCAGCCATGGTATAGAATGGAGACATGTTTTTTCCTTTTTGATGGAATAATCATCGTTTACCTAACTTGATGACATGTCATGAATCACTATTTATCTTTAAGTGTATTAATTATACTTGAAGTGAAATATCTAGCCCTATAATGATATCTTTGTATTTGATTTCATTATTCATGAATCCCACCAACAATAGAAATGTGTAAGGAAGGACCACCTTTATTAGTGATATGATCATGAATCCCAACCCTACCTGGTTGAGCTTATGTTATTCCATCCTTTTTTCAGTCAGGATTCTATATGAACTGTCTAAATTCATCTCACTTATATGAGGGTATTCATTAATAGAGAAAACATTTTCATCGGTTAGTTCAGAATCCAATGAATTCATTTCTACTGAGGGGTGATATACTAAGAAATCTATTAATTCCTAGCCTCTAACAGCTTTCTAAAGCACAAACTGGATGTCAAACTACTATAGGATGACTTCCCATCATGGTATGAATCTATCCAAAATTAGGTGACTAATAATGTACATGAGGGTGTTTCTTTGAGAAACCAAGTGGACCTCATGATGTTGTAGGTAGTGCCTCAATTTTTAGACAGCCATGATTAATACCGGATATCTCTTTTCAATACTTAAGTCATTAGTCTCAGCTTCAATCATGGTTCAGATGAGATAATAATGGTTATTTTTATTGGTGGTGTCATTCTTTTGTGTGTGAAAGTCACCGCTGGATTACTCCAGGGTTTTCACATACAAAATGAATAGTCTTCCTTTGAAAAGTGGCATTATCACTGGAATACTTAGAATATATTTACTGAGATTTTCGAATGATTCATGAAAATCATCATTCCATTGATATTCAACTCCTTTTTTCATCAACATGGTAAAGGGAAATCATTTTCATGTAAGGTTAGATATATAGCATCAAATATAGGCCAAATGTATTTGATGTCCTCTCAACTCTGTGTGGTTTTGAGGAGGTGACATGCCATGGATAGCCTTTTTTATTTTTAGGGTTGAATTTAATTCCATGATGGCATACAATTTATTTGAGGAACTTCCGTGAGGTAACACAGAAATAACATTTCCAAGGGATCATTTTCAGACTATGTTGACTCATCTTGTCAAAAAACAATTTATGGTCTAACAGGTTGTCCAAGATTTTTTGCGATTTAATCACCAATTCATAAACATGAAATTTGAATAACGTTACCATGAGGTGCTTTAAGATTCAATGAATTTTATGTTGGTATGTGTTTAAGGAATTATTCAATCCAAAGGGAATTACCCAATAAAAAAATACACCTTATGGTCCATGAAGGGGATGGATTCTTCATCTTATTGTTCCATTCAGATTTGATTGTATCATGAATAGCCATCCATGAAGCAGAGAGCTTGGTATCTAATTGTTGCATTGATCAACAATTCTATTATCAGGACTAAAAAATCGCCTTTTAGACAATACTAAATGAGATCTCTAAAATTGATTCAGAATCTAATTTTTTCATTATTCTTTTTATGGGGACTATATTAAGCATCCATATGGGCTATTGGACCTCTTGAATGATGTTGGATCCGATGAACTTGTCATCCTCATCCTCAATTTTGGAATCATGCATGAGATGCGTCCATATGGCTAGTTGTTTTTACCCACTGTGATCTTCACCAGACCTAGGTGGTGAGTGGACATGTCGGGATTGAGACATGGAATTTCAATATAGTTAGAAGTGGATACATCTATATTTTTCCATATTAATGAGGTATATACCTCTTTCTCTTTATAATACATGGCTACACTAATAAGATTTGGTTTTGTATCTTCTTATGTACCCCATTTTATTTCCTTGAGTTTATCCATGGTGGTAGAGATTCCCTCCTCAAATGATGGAGGGGTGTCCTTAAGGTTCACCTCCTTCTCTTCTTCACCTACTTCATCTTATTCCTCCTCTTGTTATGGATAAACAATCATCTATATGACCTCTTCAAAATTGGGAGAAGACTTAAGATCTTGGTAGTGGAATATGAAGCGGGTTCTTCTGATCCAGATATGAGTGGGGGGGTTGGGAGGATGGATTGAGGAATAGAGGATTTTCTTATTCCTCATGTGCCTCAGTGAGTAATGCATGGGTTTCCTGGATCTCTAAATATGGATTGAGGGAATTTCCATTCAATCATTCTTCATTATCATGGGGTAAGTATATTTTTCAATGTTGTATGGCTTGGTTTCAATGGCTGAAATCATAAAAACTACTGAATAAATGTCTTAACTTAGGCTCACACACATAAACTAGTTGACATGTAGTAAAAAATCTTAGTTAAGCAATCTGAATGGGTCATCTAGGATCATCTCCAAACTATTTGGGGGAGATGAACCAATCAACCCCAACGACTGAGGGTTGCATCCCTTTCTAATCATAGAATCCTACATTGATATGGTTTGACTCACAGGATTCTAATGAGTCCTTATTGGTGAAAAACATTCCATTTCATCCATTATTTAAATAAATGATACACCGATGGTACTATGAGGGAATTGTTTTGTGTTGATTCAACCAAACCCTTCCTAGTAAAATGTTGAAGGTCCCGATTTTCCGGACCACAAGAAATTCTATGTTGGATACGAGTTCTCTAAACCGAGTGTTGATCTCGATTTGGCCCAATGGTTTCCTCTCACTATTTTAATATCCTGTTACATTTGTGTCTAAGTGTGTCGAGTTATCATCATTATAAACAAGCTGATGGAGTGTTCTTATTAGGATGAAAATTACTCCAAAGCCGTTGTTAATGAAGACTTGTGGAATAACGATACCATGGATCCTATCAAACACATTTAAAGGTTTGATGTTTCCCTACATAATGTATTATTCATCTTGATCTGGGAATGAGATAACCACATGGGATTTTTTAGGATTGGCATTTTTTCGATAGACATTAGCAGTGGACACTTTGGAATCAAAATCTTGGGTGCTTAGAAAATATTTTATGATTATGTACCTAAGATCTTTTAAAAAACTCAATTCATCTGTGATTGATATCCTAGATGGAAATAAGTCCAATTTCATCATAATTTCATAATTATGTTCTAATTTTTGGGGATTCCCAACATGTGGATACTCTTTCTCATGTAGATTTGGGACTTCAGATTTATATAATGATGAATCAACCATTGAGATAGGAGTTGGATATTCCTTTGTTCATTGTGGGTTTGGTTGGGTAGGATTCCCTACATGCCATGGGCGATTAGAAACTTATTCGTCTTATGATATATTAACGAATGATTGGTCAATTGTGGATTTTGGAAGGTTCTAGGGGTTTTCATGATCCTAATGGGTCCACTAAAAATCTCTTATCTGAGTATAGGAAACATTGAAGGCTGGAGTAGGGGTGTAGACATAATTATGATTTCTACCATGTCTATGTCTTCCCTAATATCCTTGGTTTCTATAGCCTCTTCCTCTGGTTCACCTATTGGGTGCACATAAATCAGGTTCATAGTAAAATTCATTGTCATAGAAGGGGTCCACTAAGTGAATGACATTAGGGAACCCAAAGATCAACTATTCTTTTGATGGTGTGGTTTGGTGGGGCCATTCCGGTTCTTTCAGATATGATGATATAAAATCTAAGAGGGTCAAGGCTGGTTTTTTCATTGACATGATATCATCTTTATTCACTTTCTCTCTTCCTTTCGGGTCGAATGGATTCTCTTGTGGTTGAATCATATAGGTTTTTTGGACTGAGGATGTTAGTTTCATTGATGCATGAGCTGTAGTGGGATTAGTTGGTTGCTTCAAATGTTCTTGGATTATGTTATGATATCATTTGACTATTTTCCAATTCATCCAACTGGCTAACTCTTTCTCCCTTATTCTAAAAACTTTTTTCCACTCATCTCCCTCATCAAGGACGGTTATAAAATCATATTCCACTTTTTATAGTGGTGGTTAAAGATTTACATCCCCTAAATATATCATTTTCTATAGTATATCTTTAAAGGAAAACATTCTATAATGTTTTTTCTTAATATATAATGAAATGGAAAATAATATCAACATTCTTCAAGATCAGTCTCTTTATATCATTTCAGATCTATGAGACAAAGAATATTTTTGTTCCTAGTGGTTATAAAATATCCATGGACTTTATTATATCGGAATGAGGAAACATTATTCCTTCGTTACTGGAATTGATTTCTCCTAGGTCCTCTTAATTCATCCTGTCGAGGTTGGGGCTACTGCTGGTGTTGAAGGGGAGTTTTATGATACAGTGCAAGCCTCATAGCTAGATAAGTGGTTGTCTTAAGTGTGACGAAAGTCACTCCAGATTTTCCTAGTCTTTATTTTAAAACTAAAATGACAACTTATTAATTCATATTAGTATATTTTTTGGAGTATTATATCCTTTATAAATGGTAGGTAAATCCATAAATACACTTTTATATTTCACTTAGATGAGTTATGTTCAGAGATCGTCATAGATTTTATTGATGAACGTAGTATGAAACACGTCTTGGGTGAGTGGTTGGTTCAAAGAGTAGCTCAAAACTTTTCACCTAGAAATATTGTCTGGGACTCTATCATTCTCCCACTATTTTCATTTTGAGAATTTATATTATATTTTATTTTGAGTCATTGAGATGAACTAGAAGAGGAACTTTTGATGGAGGTCATTCCATCTAGATATCGACTGCTGAGCCAACTGACTACTGTACCATATGAAGGATAACCCTTATAGGGTTCGAACAAAGCATCTGATTTTCAAGGTTTCTTGTTTCTCAAGGGTTTTCATAATGGGATCACAATAGGATCACTTGTGAATTATATTTTTCTTTAGGTCACCTAATCCATTGAATATTTGGAACACACAACACTTAAAATTTGGAGGAGGTTAAGTGTTTCTCACCCAATCAGGTTATGATTTCCATTCCAGCTGTACTAGTGCACACCACTCCTCCATGGATTCCAACTGAGCTATCAATGAATCTATGGTGTTATTACTCCATTGTTGTTTGAACTTTTTGACCTGATCTTGGATGGGTGCATTAGGGATCAAGCTTTGACATGTTATTTTTTCTAGTACATGAGGCGTGTGTTCGACCGGGTGCATCTTTAATGGATTTCCCCACAATCATGCCAGTTTTTTCTATAATGGGGGGAAATATTAATATCTATCTCTGATTGGGGTACAATTAGGTTGATGGCCCAAGTTCAATGTTGTGGGGATTTCATGGCCTTGTTTCATTTCCTTGGATAAACCCTTCTGGTTTAGATACACCCCGAAGTAATTTAGCATTGATTCGCCTAAAATATTTCATTTCTTCCTCCTAACATGTGAATCTTCCTTAGAGTATAGGGACATCGTACTCACTAGAATGAGGTGGTGGGTATTATGTGCCCTTTATTTTATTTCTCTCATTGTTATAATTTCATGGAGAAGGTGGTAGAGGTCTAATCAGGCGAATAACCAAATTTCGGACGACCCTCTTGTTCTGAGTAAGCACACCTTCATTCTCCGCATGGAATGAACTCTACGTGAAGAAATCAACTCCCTATTATTCCACATTCACATAATTTTATATGTGTTCCATATTATTTATATCCACAATTTTCACTAATTCATAACACATTTTGGGTGATATACTAATTGTTGAATGGTACAGTCATCTTTATCTTTTACTGGATCTTAATCTACCATTATGGGATACTACTTGAGATTCTTGGCGAAGGGTAAATCGAATTGAAAATTTTTATGACCTTCTTGTATGCATCTATTTTGGGCGGATAGACTTACAAGACAAGACAATATTAGATACATCCTTATGTTTTTTCATCCCTAAATGGGAAAATGATGATTTTCAGTAGGCTGGTGGTTGAGGTAAAAAATCACCAATCCCTACGGGATGGGGTTTCTCCTATTTTTTATTGTTATGACTTGGCCCAGATATTTTTTAACCTACAAGGGAATTTTTTGTTAAAAATTCACTTAGACATGTGGGTTGGGGATGATCCTATTCTATAGTGGTTGGTACTGCTACTGCCACTTTCTTGATCTTTTTCACTCCCATTCGAGTGTGAGCGGAATATGGTGTCATATCATCAAGTGAACTATTTGTTTATGGTCAAATAAAAAATGATTGTTAATTTGACTTTATTAAGTTGTAATATCATTGAATGTTTTCAATTTCCTTGTTCATGGTTTATTTGATGACTTGATCTCATCAGGCGTAATGATTTTAAGACTTACTCAAATCTTGTTCTTGTCGAGCATATCGACTTTCTTGAGTGGGGACATCATTTGGTCATCTTCATGGGATAATCGCATTACATGATATTATTTCCATAGGTTTTTTATGAATTTAATGTGGGGTTGACTGAAATCTCTATTATCTCTACCTCACCGGATATGAATTCCAGATTGGGCATCACCAATAAAATGACGTAACTTGTATAGTAAATGGAGGAAAGTTAGCTAATGATATTTCTTCCAATTCTTTATTTATAGTCATCATGTATATGAGATGGCTTACAAGTAGATATGATGAAAAATCTATCTCAATATTTTTACATGGTAAGCATACCAATTATAGGGTAATAAATTTTCTTTCAACTGGTAGAGAGTTTTCTAATGATTGAGAGGAATTTTATGTAAGAATTCTTATGAATATTCTCTTGGTATGTCAAATAGATGATTGGTTGTGGGCGAAAACATAAATTTTATTTCATCCCTGTATAATTATCTTCTTACAGGAAATATATCATTTTCTTCTTCTTCTAGGGACTCCTATACACGATATTTCCACCTTGAACACTTCTTAATGAATTTATCACAAGTAATGGTGAGAGTAGGGGTCTCGTTGATATTTGAATGGTCCAAATGGGGCTTTCAAATTTTGCATCGACTCAAGCCTTATCTAGGTAGATAAAGGATGTAACTTTTTAGTGATAGGATATGTGAAATACTTTACCCCATTTTTCCATGTGCCTTACAATATGATGGATTTCTTGCATTTTATTTAGCAAGGGTAGGACCTTCCTACGTATATTGAATTTTATTGTAGGGAGAACCTTCACAGCTGGTGTTAAAATGGGGAGGAATACCATCATCATTTTTTTTCCAACTATTTGGAGAATAATTGTAGAATATACCCTTTGGAAGAATATTAGGGTAGTCATCAGCAATGGAAATTCCATCTTACTAAATTGAGATTTCACTATAGGGAGGGCCTTCATAGTTGGCGCTTCAATGGTGAGGAATATCATTCGATCGTGATATACAATTGTGGAGAGAATATCTGAAGTGTGTACCCTAGGATGGACCGTCAAGGAAGAAGTCAGTAAGGGGAGGTCCTTGTTGAGTTGGGACGTTACTACGGGGAAGACCATCACAATTTTTTCTATAATGGTGAGAGATACCATAATATTTCTTTGTATGCATGTTGGGAGAATTCTTTAATCGTGTCCCCAAGGGAGGACCATTAGGGTATATGTCATTAAGGGGATGTCCTTATTTCTAAATTGAAACTTCACTATAGGTAGGACCTCGGTAGTTGGTGCTAAAATTCTGAGGGCTACCAACATAGCTTGATTTCTGAATTCATGGTGAATATCTGTAATGTATACCCTAGGGATGACCATATGGGTAGAAATCAGAAAGGGGGGTCATTGTTATTGTTTGATCTTGCTGTAATGAAGAGGGATACCATTACACTCATCAGGATATAGGCTTTAATGATCAATAATTTTTTCCGTTTAAAGTAAGCCTTCATGGTGGTTACTCTGAGGAGGACCTTCATAGCTTCTTGTAATGATATTGCGAGGAGGTACTTTGCAACTGATACTACCACTTCAATAATTTGGTAATTGATTAAAAGGAACCTGATCCACCAAATATAAGTGTTTTATGGAATTAAGAACTCCAGCTTCTAGTAGACTAGGTTATGTATTATTCTCTTCATTTTACAATATCCTTTTATGTGATTTATTTGTGGGTTCTCTTTTATAGGAAAATGGGGCCACTTATTGTGGGTGGTGTCATTTTTATATTGGAGCCTACTCTAGTGAGTCACACGTTCCTTCCGGGATACAATGAAAAATGTTCTGACTTTAGGCAGTGATATATGCCTGCCCTAGAGCGGACACCATGGGGAACTGGTGTCCCTCAGTTAGAATAGGTATTTGTGCCTGATCTGGTTGTCCATTTATCATAGAACATGGATGATTACCCTCCTGGATGGGGTTATGGATTCATGTATTCTTCAGAATGAATAACATATTGTGTGGATGATTCACCCCACAAAGGGAATCTGGATTATGTGCCTAAATCCTTGTATTTCAGTGGATGTGATTACATCATGAATTGACTACAGGATATGTTTATGAATTGGTGTCTAGTCACCCATCATTTCCATGATGTGTTAAGATACATATTCAGAAATAATGTGAATATTATCCAATTCATATTTCAAATCTTGAATATGCTCCTGCTTAAATCCTCCATTTTTTATCAGTGAGTACTGGCAGTTTTCTCGTGTGGGGGTTGAAGAATGAGTCTTCCCCTAGTTCATAGTTGGGATATGCCAAATATTTTAACTAGTTTCTATTATATTGGATTAGTGGGCTTTACATTCATGGGTATGTATTTGTGTCTCCTCATTTTTTGCTGTATTTTTATGATGGGCATGATATGAAATCATATGAATTTAACTCTACATGTATTTGAGTGCCATCCTATTTCACTAATGGGATCCAAATTCATGAGAAGGTATATAAAATTCTCATTTGACACCCTATTTGGATGACAAGATTGATGTGCATCTGTAGAAATTCGACTCTGTTTGTATTTTTATTTCATTGTATTTTAATTATGGCCTTCATTCTCATGAGAATATATTTGTTTCTACTCATTTTCCACACTATTTAGATAAAAGGTTTGATATTCATATGTAGAAATTTAAATTTTATTTTATTTGGGTTCCATTTTATTTGAATTAAGTATTTCAAATTAATGAGTAAGGATTTTATTCTAATCATTCTTTTCCCTATTTGGATGATTGGCTTCATATGTGGTAGTGAGAATTTGCACCTATCATTGCCAATTGTTGTCTTATTTTTTTTGATGGAATTAATTTTCATTGGTATTTGTTTTATTATGACTATAATTTTCCACCCTATTTTCATGGTACGTCTAGTAAGCATTAGCATTAATTTATACTTTCTCATTGTGCGTCACTATATTTACATGGTGGACTTTATAAGAAGGAGTGGGAATATATTTCTGGTTGTAATTTTCTACCATATTTTTATAGAGCACTTCTTCTTCATGAAAAAAGGTATTGAAATATTATTTGTTATTTGTTTTTCACTCTTGGTGGGAATACCAAGGGACCTATGTCTGTTTTCCTTTAACAGGGACCCTTAGAATGATATCCTCTTTAGAGTGGGGTTATTGGGCCACATGGCATTGGCGAGAACATCTTCTGGTAGGGTCCCTTGATTGGGACCCATGTGTAGAAGAGATGAAGTCATCAATGATGACTTCATGTACCTCCATAAGATATGGGAGGTACTCATTATCACATTCCAAGTATACAATCTAGAAATAATTAGAGGCAATTAGTGGAGCCATCTAGTTCTAGGCCATCTATCATTACTAGATTGATGGATGGTGGGATTTCATCAATTGGATATCTTGCCTTTCTGACTCCAGTGTTTGGAGAGTGATTTTCTATTTTTTCTCCTAGATAAATAAATTTTATAACCTTCATTGAGATTCTAGGTGGGTGATAGAGTCCTCTTCTATGTAGAGGACTTGGTCGATGTGTTTGTTGACATGCGTTCCTATGAAAACTTATCGAATTCCATTAGATTGGATGATTAACTATAGAATACCTACAATATATGTAAATAATACATTAAATGAACCCACACCATAGTATCATATCATAACCACATGTGAAATTGATGATCTTATTGGGCCCACATCCTTTTTTGGATTTAGAAGGGGACTAAAGCATGGTAACACCACCACCTTGACTAAGGATTCACTTCAGGTTCAGTATTGTTTTTATATCTGATAGTGTTGATCTATGGTCATGAGTGAAGTGGTATGATGAGGAATAGTTTATATATTTTTTTATATTATAAAGGAGGTATCTGATCCATGTTTATTAAATCGAGTTACCATATTTTTCTCTGAAGGATTTTTTATGGAAAGAGCGGCTGATTATAGGGGTTGATTTTTTTATAATCACTAGCATTAGATAAAAAATAAATTGACATTCTGAAACAGGTTTTTTAGCTATAAATGTCCATTATCTCTTATATACATGATTCATAGACTTACATTCAAAAGGAAGGATCTCATTTGGGTAACTTGACCAAAAATACATAAGAAATCATATTGGTCGAGAGGATAGGATGTCATCCTCATCACACCCTTTGGGGGGACAATTACCTATTTTTGGACACTCTAATTGATTTATGTCATTTTCATATTCTCACAAATCCTTGGTTCATTCCAATTCATGTGTCAAAATATTACCCCTACTTCACGATTGATCATGAATACACATGGGTTCTGAATCATCTATATATATCAAAGGTTCTCCACCGATAGAGGGATATGTATGTATCTGAGGTTCTCCATCAATGTTACCCATTAGTAGAGAATTCAAATATTCTTTGGTGTTTTTTGGGATGATTCTACTCTTAAGTTGTATGATGGATTTCTATGGAGTTTACCATCATCCAGGGGGAGGAGGTTGTTTTGAAGTTGGAATTGAACCCATGAAGTGGCATTCTTATGTATCATTGTGAGAGGAATCAGAACTCACATAGTTCGAGCCTCCTCAACTAGACATATCACATTTTAAATTCATGTGACAAGGGCCCATGCATGCAATTTAATATCATACTGTGATGTCGCTCAGGTGAAAGGTGTCTGGACAATGATGGTGTGGGAATTATTCCAAGGTATTCGGGGGTACTCGAAAGATATGCGGTCTTATTTGTGGATATAACCCTGCTAAAAATATATATCCAATAGAATTACAGTGGATTTGGGTGCAGGGTTTGGAACTCAAGGAGGATTCTTATGTATATCAGTTATTTTAGAATCAAATCTCGTGTAGTTCAGTTAATAGGGATACACACTTTTGAGGAGTCCAACAATGAAGGTATGATTGGGGATTACACATGGGAGATTCCCATTCGAGGGTACTTGATCAATGAATTTTACCTTATAGGTGGACCATTTGTATTGAATTTGGGGCACAAATATATGTATAAAGATCAATTGAGTTGCTTCATGATGATTCATATGTCATGATCACAGCCAACCTCTAAGGCCACATGAGTCATCCATGGTGTGAGAAACAAGAGAAGCCAATGGATTTGAAAATTTCACATCCCACTCTATCCACTAAAGGATGGTTCTAAATCCTAGAGTAAGAAGTAGAGGTAAGTCGTTGATTGTTCCCATTCCATATCTCTTTTTATATCATGGATAGTCATAATTTTTTGATCTATCTGAATATGTCCCTGGCCGAGGTGAAGAAGAGAGAGTGTGTCACCTCCTATAAGAAAGGCTAAGTGCTTACCTTAAGATGAGTTCCCATAAATTGGTTTTGGGAGAGGGAGTATTCGAAACATGACCTCATTGAATGGAAAGGCCAATAGTTCCTCTTAATCCCTGGGATGAGGGGGGGGGGGTCTATGTCATCCCTTAATATCGAAACCTGGGTTACCATGGGAATGAAAACATTGAAACAATCCAATGGTTCCACTAACTATGAAGATTACCAACATGAAACCATTTATAATGTCTCTGTAAACTCAAAAGGGATTATTTCTGAGCCCGATGATCTTATCATAAATTTATGGTGGTTTTGAAAGATATGTTGTCTTGATGCTGTTGGACTGGTTCATAGAGGGGCCATTATTAGGGCCAATGACACAATGGATGAGGGTCGGAGCTGGATAGGATAACGCACTATAATTCACTAATCCACATATTATTTCCTTATACTAGATGGGGTCTCCTTCATATTTCATATCACTATATAGATTGTAGGGTTGTCCATGTAACATTGTGGTATGCATACTTAGGTTTGGACCTCATAGTGTGATGCTTCACAGGGACAAGTCCCATCCCGAATAAATTTTTCTATGCAGATCCAAATTCCACCCATGAAACATTTGACTACATGGGGCTGGGTTTTGGAAACATTTTTTTTTCAATACTGTATTCCTATGCACAACAGGATCGATTTTTTTCATTCTGTGGGGATTACGTCTATGGATGGTTTTGAGTTAATGTACAACAAAATGATTTATACTTTATCCTAAATGTTCTATGAAATATTTTACCTATGGTGAATTGTCAAATGGCCTATAGTTTTTGAGGTACCTTCCATCAACCAAGTCTATCTCTCATTCCCTACTCCAAGAATCATCCATAGACTTATATCCCTTGATCCCATTATCAATTCCCCATGGGGTCCATTTATAGATAATTAGAGGAACTAGATGTCAGTGTAGCCGGTTTTCTATTGTTGTCTAGTGCGAAACTGTTCGAGTAAGACCACAGGAAATGACCAACTTGTGAAAGACATAGTCAAAAGGGGTATTTTTAGTCACTAAAATCCTCACATGTCTTAGCAAATAGCTTCTTTTCATTTTCAAGAGTTGAGGAGACCACCCCTTCTAGAAAACGGTATAGTTTTGGGCGAAATCATTTGCAGGTGAGGAATTCACTACGACTTTACAAAAATTTATTTATGTCATTAATGTATTCCACTAGTTCCATCCCATCTATTAACCATTTTCCATTCATGGGAATTTCAAGATATGGAAGACCACCATGCAGAGAAGTGGTCCACTGAGGTATTTTCTTTGTGGCATCGCATAATTCCATTTCAAATTTAGTTCAATTGAATATATTACACTAAATTCTTCTATATATTTGTTTTTATTCCTTCAAAAGTTCAATGGAATCACCGTATTCTTCTATAATGAATTTTTAGGACCCAAAAAGTACCCTTTAGATATTAGGTGGTGGTATCATGAAAAAATAGAGCAAAACTATCCTTATGAAATTTCACCAATGATACCAAGTCATCTGTAAAATATGATGACAAAATATGGAATATAGTTGGAGTATATATATATTAATTAAAATTATCAAAGTTATTAAATATTAATTTTTGAATTGTTTTATTTATAATTAATTTTTTTAAAATAATAAGAATAGTGGATGTCTAAGGAGTGTATGTAGAAAAATTAATGGGAACAATACGCAGAATATTATAGTGGATCATGTCTACTTGATATTAGTTTATTATTAACACCCTAATTGATGGAGTGCATTTATCACTATGAAAAAGATATATAATTTTATATGAGATCAATCTAGACATATATTTTTATAATGGGATAAATCCTAACCCATTAATTTTGGAGGAGTGTCCCCAAACATAACAACATAAAGGGTTTTTTGGGAGTTGGAATAAACAGATGATTTATCCAAGGGTAATCCCTAACCTATGTGTACTTACATTTAGTTAGGTATTAACAACTAGTTAATACCATTTAGAGTTATCATAACATGTGAGATAAATGATTACATACAAACCTCTAACTGAAAAGATATTTTCGAACAAAGAATAAAAATAGAAATAAGTATAAATAATTATTATTGATGAAATTGGTTATTTTGGCCCATAAAATGGATATGAATTATGTTGTATGGTCATTCTAGTAATGGTAAATTATATGTCTTCATGGTAAATTATTTTAACGATTCGGTTTTCCTCCCTTGAGAGATTATCACTATGTTATAAATAGTTGAGCATTAGATCACTTGATTGACGTAAGAGTATGAACATATGAGATTTCATGTTATAGATGGAAATTATCATTATTTGTTTTAGGTATTCTTGAGTCCATTAAATACATACCTATTTGGACTACACACTCGATAAGATTGTTAGAATAATAAATATGATAAAATTGGATTATCAAAAAGAGAGAAAAATTATCAATAGATAATAATCCCAAGAATTTAATAAATTATTCAAAATAATATAGAATATTTCAAATAAAATTTAAATAATTTATTAAATAATTAAAATTGTCTCTATAACAATTTTTCAATGAATGATCCGATGAAAAATGGAAAGCTTAAATCTAAAATATGAAATTCAAACAACATTTTGTATAATAAAAAATATAAACATCTATAGAATATTAAATAATTAATAGCACCGCACTAAAAATTAATATATGTTATAATTGGTTTTATATCAAGTAATGTTAATTTAGAAAAAAAATGAATTGAAAAAATAAACAAAAAAATTGATAAAAATTAATTTTTGTCTTTCAAGATGTATGTTTTATATATGAAAATATAACAAACATAGATATTTATAAAAACATTTATGATGGGTTATAAATAATCAATATGAATATATAAATTCATTATAAAATTTTAAATATGTCCAATAAACATGTAGAAAGTCGATATGAGGAACACAACATAAAATAGAGTATAATTTCATATAGGATATTCATTGAGCTACATAGGTGAATTCTTGTATGGGAATTTCACATAATAGAATTTATCTATATACTCAAATTGATAACTTAAGCTAATGTACTTATTCATTTAGATTATTCAAATAATCCAATTCATCATGTATGTGGTTTTCCGATGTGTCTGGATTTCCCATGATTTTGAAATTATGAAATATGTAAAGATATTTACATCTCAAATTATAGAGCTACAATATACCTTCATAAAGTTATAATAAAAATTTGTCAATTTTGAATAATATTTATGTAATATTATTGTATTTATAGAGAGTTTAGAATCACCTTAATTGGATTTATATGAATCAATTTATCATAAAAATAATTAGAAAATATATTATGAAAAACATCAAATAAAACTAAAAATAGTAAGTTAATTATATCCTAATTTCTATTTATCTTTTGAAAAAAAATGAATCAATAGATTTTTAGTTTTTAATCAAATAATTTGGTCAAAATATAGAGGATAACTAATTCTGGAAAATCACTTATGTGCTTTAAAAATTGGATACAGGAATCACAAATTAGCTATGAGGACGTTTAATTAGATATGTGTTGAACATCGATATTTTTGTATTATAATAGTACAAAAAACCACAATGATATTTTAACGTACCAAAAAACATATTATTCTTAGGAACACTTAAATACACTTTTATAACATGTTGTAAATAATTAAAACATAATATCTTAATATAATATATGAATTATTTTTTTCATATTAACAAAGATAATCATTCAATAAACATTCAATACAAATAATTAAGATATTTAATGAAAATAAAAAAATTAAATTTTTTTTTTATTGATTTATAATGTGGTTCACGAAGCCATTCAACACATATGAGGGAATGAAAATGTATAATTCATGATACTTTTTGAATAAGATTTGGCATGAAAGGGTTCATTTTTCTGGAAGAGTTTTTTGAGATCATAATCTTGTACTTGTATACCTTTTATGACCATTGGTGGGTTTATCCCTTAACCTCAACTACAATGTTCTACCTTGGAAAATGGAAATTATTCGAGGCTAAGAAGACTGCCCTTTACTAGATTCAAGAGGCGTAATAAATACTAGAAGTATGTTCAGTGATGACCTCCATGAGACTTGTGATTTAAAATCACCCAGGAGGTTTCCTTTGAGACATTATATTGTGACTGGATATTTAATTTAGGCTACATGGATTCATTAGCGCCCTGAGCATCACTAGGAACTAGCGTGTGGTGGATTTTGAATATTGGATCTATGATGACCAGGACATCCAAGCATCCTTGAGACCTTCAATGTTTTAGATTATACTTATTATTATTTTTAACTTACTTTTGGATACTCCATTGCATCAGAATCCAAGTGATAATGTTTCTAATGTATTCCCTTATTATTCTCCCCATAGAAACATCTAATAATATTTTCACATTTATTATTCCATCTTTCTCCTTTTATAGTTTTTAGGGAATATTCATGAGTATATTTATAACCACCCATATTTGGGTATTCACACCACATATGTTGTATAATTTTGGATGAAGTAATAGTTAGAGAACAATTTGTGATAAATTGTATGATATATATTTATTTAGTTGACACCTTGCCACTATGGGGTATGTGTTGTTCTCATAGGAATTGTTGTACCAGGAGATGACAGTAGTTGGAGTAGTTTGTATTAATATCCAGCTTATCATGGGTGAATCTTCTCTTCTGTTTGTTTTTAGTTTTCCTTTCTAACTCTTTCATGTGTATTTTTCACCAATCCATTCAATGTTATTTGTACAGTTTAACTTTCTAATCTTTGTAGATTTTACATGTATGTGTTAAATTTTTTATAGTATATTTTATTTATATATATCCTACTGATTTTGTTTCTTTCTTTTTTATAGAAGATTTGGTTGTGTTATAGATTTTTATAGGATAATCCCGCTAAAATATGTTTTATACCTACTTGGTGAAGTCTTCAGCCCCTTTCCTATTAGATAAAATATTAGGTTTTCACATCTGGAATGTCGGTGACCCGCGAGGGTCCCTGACATGTAATAATTGGACAAAGTATATTACATATAATTTACCTTAATAGATGATAATGTCACATTACCCTCTTAAAAATCAGTAAGAACTTTATATAGACAATCTAGTTGTGGATACACACTTCTCATCCGATAATAATTGAAATTCGGGATGTCATAATTTTTATATGAGAGGAAAAATCCCATCTTGTTCGAGCTCAAAATGGAAACATGATCAGTAATATATCCAACCACCATCTGATTAGATAAGACTCCTAGAAATGAAAAAATGGTATCAATGTTTAAAGTCTCTCATTATAGGTATCTTATCATGCTTAGGTAATGGGGATTCTTATATGATCTATGCAATAAAAGTATACAAAATTCATAGTGTATGAAAAAATATGTTGTATGATTAGTATTTCATCTAGAAAAAAAATTTATGTCTCATGAGAAAATTTTATATCTCATGCAAGAATCACACTCATTATAACCATAACATTTATAAACCAACTATAGTGCTCTAGGATAAACATCAGTTAGGGATGAAAGACACACATACTTTGATAGATCAATTGTCATTAAACATTATAAAATACACATCAATGTATATATGTACATATATATGCATCCTATTTATAATAATGATAAAGTGAATATTTATTTCTATGGAACATTTAATATCCTAAAAACGATTTTAATAATACCTAATATAACTCCACAAAATATTCTTTCCAAAAAAACAATATATGATAGAATTCAAGATTAGCCTTATGTTTTCTGCACTTTCTGGGATTTTTTAACTCATAAAATCTACATTTAATACCTATAATTTCAATATAATACCATATAATTAAACATTTCCAATAAACTCATTAGGGAGCATCACATATGAAGAAACAAAGTTTCAATAATTCTGATATTTTTTAATCATATTCGTAATCCTTAACTCGTTGAACATATTCAAACCCTTTAACTCTACAAAAACAAATTCTATGAGGAAAAAAAAATTTCTTACTCATAAAATTAAATATTTTAACATCATAATACATGGAATATGTTCAACAAAACTACTTCCATAAAATCCTTTTATAAATAATGTTTCTATATACATCATTACATATAATAAATTCTTGAAATTATTTAGGATAAAAAAAATTCACTTAATTATTTTATTATCTTAATATTTTTTAAAATATTTTTTTGGTATATTCTCACTGTAACTAAATAAAACATTTACATTTATCAATACTAAAATATATCCTAAATTCATTAAAATTATATGTAATGATCACATTGGAGTCTGTTTTTTTACATTTTATATCTTAAGTGAAAAAAATCACCCATTATCCTCTAAAAAACATTTTAATCATTATAACATTCAAATATATGTAAAATTATTTTTTTATGAAATAAATAATATTTACTATTGGTATGAATATGTTAGGTCTACTAGGATGAATACCCTAGAGGGGGTTAATCAGGGTTTGATAGATTAAAACTTTCTCCCATTCGGAACTTGTTTCGTTGTTTTAAAAAACTAAATTGTATCTTCCTCCCATAGAAATATATGAACAAATATGAAATCATGCACAAGACACAAAGCTTTTTACTCAGTTCAGCCTCACTGTGCTACATCCAAGGATCATACAACGGAAATGTGTCGATGTACCAAATTCAATAAGTCTCAGTGACAATAATGAGTACAATGTTTAGCCTAGATCATCTATGCCTAGGATCACTACCATTACATGGATTCAGTTTTTCTCACTTCATTCCCATGGGCCGATCCCTATGACTCTTTCTTTGGCTCACTGCCGGTCGAAAGGGTCATCGTCTTCCTCTTCTTTCACTCACTGCAATTTGAAATGAATCCACTCACATTATAAAGACTTGTAGGTCAAAAAAATTATGGACAAGTAGCTCCCTTAATTTTCCTGAATTCATGCATCATCTACTATAGGTGAATGCGTGGTTGACGTTCCTTTTTCACTCACAGATGAATTCTACCTTCCCGCGTACGATTTGGTATCGAAAAATACTTTCATCAACTGATTTGAATCTTCTGCAAGCTTCCTTTTCCAAAAAGCGAACCACCTTCCACTCCTGCATAATAAATACTAGGATTGGTACCTAGAAAACCTTCTCCATATACTACTGCTAGTACTGTGAACAACCCTTCATTTGCAGACTGCCTCTACCTTCTCCATCGCATACCTCTTCCATGTACCGATTCTGCGAACCTCCTATGAAAAATCCCCCTTGTCCTGGAACTATTCTCTATTTGTGGACTATATTCTCTTCTGCATACCATATCAATCCCTCCGTGCACCACTTGCGAAATTCTTCCTCTTACGTTGAATATATTCTTCCTCCATGTGCCGACTATTAAGCGAACACATGTATCCGCTTAAACCCTTCAATGGAATTTCTTCTGCACGAACCACATTATCCGTCGTGGGTTTATCCATTGCAAACATCCTTCGAACTTCACCAACTTCCCAAATAAAAAACATGTTCTCTAATGATATTCAGTCTCCATAGGTATATGCCGGATTATAAAATATTATATAGGCAAATATATAAGCTTAATCTACTTAATTGAGATTTACCAAAACTTTAATCCAGCCTCCACTGCTTCCCAATTCATTTTATCTTGCGAACCGAAAGCCACCCATTAACCATTTTTCCATGATACCACATACTGCCTTTGTTCCTACATGGTCTATTTCATCCTCTAATGAAAATCCATCCACGTACCACACTGACCCTCCACCGCGAACAATTTTTTTTCGCGAACCTCACCTGTGTACTATTACTTCCGCTTCACATATCATTCCCATATAATGGTATGCATACCATGAATTATGATACAAAATTCTCAAACTTTTCTTATTTTCTTCAAATCTCTTTATACCATTCAATAATATGAACAAATCCTTCCTTTTTCAACACAAATCTCCCGATTATGAGGCCCCAAAATTTTGCAAACACTGGTAAACTGCACCACCTTAAAACCCATTCTTCAGCAAACACCAAGGATACTCATTTGTAGTCTTCTAAATTTGTCAAAAAACATAATCACACCCAAAATATTCTTAAATAACACCTAGAGGGATTTTTTACAGCATAATATATAACAAATAAACTATAATATATATATCATGTATAAAAATCTATCTGTTCTGTGTGTTTTCCCCAAAAATTATGACATTATTATTTAATATGTTCAATTCATGGGTAGTGATGACTACATTCATGAAATTTTAAAAAAATCTAAATAAAAAACCTTTAATTGATAATTTTTTTATCATTTTATCATTTTAAAAACATTTTATAGATCCCAGTGAATCAAAAACCGTGTGAAATTAATTAATCGCCTCACTAGGTTCACAATAACTGTCTGTCAATAAATAAATTCTCTTTTTTTTATATGAAAAATGAGTTGTATATAAATTTTTTTCCTTAGTATCATTTAATACTGATAAATTAATTTAGTTTAAAATCTTTGAAGAATAAACTCTTTGCATTATCACATGAATGCAAATTATATGCTCTATAAATTCATCAAATGATTTTTAACATTGGAAAATTTTAAAAACATGTATAGTGTAAATTTGGAATCCAATACCATTAAAATTCGAACAATTACATTTTATGAATATAATACTTGACATTATAAATCCATGGTCTCTCCAAAACACCTTCGGGTATCTTTAAAATTTTCATCCAAGGGAATCATTACTCATCCTTCTTAATAAAACAATTTAGGTGTCAATAACCTTAACATGATAATATGAGAATAATTTTTTGATTCTTCAACTAAATTTTCTTCATCTAGATTAAAATTTTACCCTCTTGTACTATCGAGGTAACACTAAAACCTAGATATAATATTCCAAGTTCATATATTATCAACACTTTAGAATTTTAGGTAAACGTTTCTTGAACTCATTTACTTTTTTTGAGCTTTTCCAATTTTGATAACTGAATAAATTATATAAAAAATCCTTATATAAACCTATAGTCTCACTATGTCATTTTCATTTCTAATCATATTGAATATAAGTGAAAATTAAAAAATACTAATGAAATTTTTTATAAAATTACATTTAAACCCCATGTAATTCATTATATTTTACACAATCATCTAGATTTAACTATTGAACAAATTAAACACTTGGTTACTAAACTTTATAAAATAAATATGATTTTTTCTTAAGTGACAGACTTTATCATGTTACTAGTCCATGTAGTTGTTTAAATAAATCTTATACCTCCTATATAACTAATTTAAAAGATATTTTTCATGAAAGTTATGATATTATCTACAATATAAGATGTTATAAAATGAGTATGATGTATTCATAACATTTAATATGTACTTTTATTAATCGGGATCCCAATAAAATGATAACTCATTTTAAACTCATTATAACCATTAGTAGGAAAAGATCTATATTTCAATGAAAATGAGTCTACTATAGAATTCTTCCCACAAAATAGATATTTATATAGGGAATCGTCCCATTCATATCATATGTTATTCATGGATAGTTTAATATAAAACTCTTTATCTTGTCAAACATATAGAGGAAAGAAACTATATTACTTAGGTATCCTTTAAAACGACATGATATGTTAATATATGTTTTCCTCTAATTAACATAAATATTTTTGATACATTTCTTGGCAAATGAAACCAAAATTTAAACGAACTGTGACATATTTAGAGAAAATATATAAATTAATTTATAACCATTTCAATTTATTTGATGAATTAGAGGTAATGAATAGGGTTAACTATTTGATAAAATATTAATATAATGAGAATAAGTACAACTTTCATTATATATGAAATTTAATTAGTATAGATAAATAATTTTTAACAATCAAATATAAATTATAGTATAACATTTATAAAATTTTACTTTCTTATAAATCTATCTATATTATGGGTAAAATATATATTTAATATATATTATCTCCAATTTTATTAATATTTGATAAGAACTATTAATAATAATAATTAATATTTTAAAACGTTATTTTTATATGAAAATAATTTTTTTTATATAAATGTTTTTATTTAAAATATACATTTAAATATAAAAGAATATTTATTATAAAAAATTGAATTATTTATTTTATATAGATTAAAATTATTATCTTAAGGGAAATTTTTCATATTTTTTTGAAGTAATTTTTATTGGTGGATAATGAAAAATATAGTTTTTGTGAAAAGAATGACTTCTATTAGTATATATACAAATATAGAAAGATTTAGAAATATATTAGTTTATAAAATATATATATTATGTGTTTAATTAGGAAATATAAAATAATAATTTGAACATATAAATTCTATTTTTAATATTTTGGGACTTAAAAACATTTTATAAGAATATAAAAATTGTTTCTGTTTGTTTCTTTTAATTAAACATTTTAGAGGTGAGATAAAGTTAATGATTTACTTGGATGTACCTCAATATTAACTCTAGTTTTAATAAATATATATATTTCATTAAATCAGAAATAATAATAATTTTATCATATATATAAATTTAATGTCCAAAAATATCATTTTTCAAATATTGTTTTTACAAGATTAGGTGTGTTTATTTTAAATTTAAATTTTGTGACATTTAAAAATTTGATATGATAAATTGATATTAAATTTTATATTATTTATTTATATATTAGTTAATGTTGAAAATTTTAATTTATTTAAAATAATGAATTACCAATATTAGAAAAAAAATTTACCTCGGTAAAAAAGATAAAACGGTAAAAAGAGTTTTACTGAGGGGAGATAGGCAAAAATAATTTAAAAAAATGTTTCCAAACAACTGTTTGAGAATAGTTTAAAATATTATCTGATCCATCACTCCACAATCATTCAATTTATATCTATTTATTACTAAATACTTTCATATAATTATTGAAAAATGTTGAGTGTTTCAAAAAGTGTCAATTTCTTCTATTATCAAAGGTTACCACTTCCGCCCTTTCAATATTACACATAAACTAAGAGTTTCTCCATAAAACTATTAAATTTTATTATAAGAATAGTTCTTTATGAATTCCATAATCCCCTATTCAATCATATTTATCCAAAGCCATTGAATTTCAAGGTTACATTCAAGGAAATAACAATTCTTTGACATAATAATTTTATCATTCTTATGTTTTGCATATTAAGATTACAATTAAAAATAAATTATCACTCTAAATTTATAATGACTTCAGTATCATTATTATAATGATATATTTTAATATTAATACTAAAAATATTATTTATTATTTTCCATCCATTTATACAAATATTGGAATGTCAATCATGCATTTGCACAGACTATCACCTCCATGAAATATAATTTTTTTCATTTTTCTTCTTGTATTTAATTATTTTCCCATGAAATATCAAATATGGTTCACCGTAAAAAAATAAACATTTAAATATAAATAATATTACATTATAATGATATTTTTTTCAAAATATAAACCTCTTCATCCACAATCACAATCGAGTTAATGCATGTTCATGTTTCGGCCAGTGTAACCACCTTTGTGAACAATGCTTAAAAATTCACTAATGGGTGACTATAAGAACATGAAAAAAATATTATATTGAGAAATTATTACTATTATATGTTAATGGAGATATTATATTACTTATTAAATGTATTATTAATGTATCATTTTCATTGTCTATGATTATCAAAATAAGAGGATACCAATTTAGCTTTCACACAACATATCCAAAACCATACCAAAATAATAATAACATTTTAAAAAATTTAATTTTATATATTAAAAAACATTCAATTATTTATCAATGATTAAATTAGAATCAAATTTGGGGTAATGATATCAAAATTATTTAACATTCTCAAAATAATTAAATCTATTGACACCTGGTGGTCACAATATGCTATAAAAAATTAATTCACTCACAATAAAGAATTATAAAATGTATTATAAAAGTGTAATATTTTTTAGTAAGGTTATATAATTTTTTATTATGTTATTTGTTTTTTATAAGTATCTTACTATTTCATCAACTAATAAAGTAAACAATGTAATGGTTTTTACTCTCAATTTCTCTTCATTGAGACATGTTTTATTGTTAAACAAAAATTTCTTATTTCAATAGTGTCTATGCTTTTGAAGAACATATTTTGGAATAATGAATGGATTAATTATTTGTATTTAAATATCTATATTATTTTCAACCTTCTAAGAATTTTATTTCATAAATTACATATGTTGTATGTTTTTCTTCTCTCAAATTTGAATCCCTTGATACATGTTTAAGATATATTCAATATTTCCTATTCAATGGTTTAAATAATTCCATTTTCGAATTTTTTGTAATTATCCACTTAAATATTAGGGTATTTAGTTTTCAATTCAATGGTATACCTCTCATGGGGTTTGATTAAAAAGATACAATGGTTGTAATGGGTTTTCATGACAAAAATATTTTCAGCATTTCATAATCTCTCTTCATTAAAAATAATCTTTCAAGATTGATTTATTTATCCTCAGATGATTTTGTTTTTTATTTCCAAATTAATTTCATTGTAATGTCATGATTAACATATACCTTCTCTAGATTATTCTATTACTTTATTAAATTCAATTTTTGTTAAGAATAATACCCATTTATTTTAATGTATTTACATTTATATCTAGGATTTTACTTTCTTCCAATTTTTTTCATTCTCAAATGGAAACTCAATTTCTTTTTATCTCTAATTATCCTTATACTCAACTTCATATATTTTATAGATTTATTTTTTATTTTTCATAATGTGTGTTTTCAAAAGAAAGGAATTTTATAAATGTTCTTAATGTTTTTATGTATTTTCAATACAAATAGGTTTTATCATCCACAAAATATTCCATTTTCTTAATTAATATTCCTTTTTCATGATTCACATAGTAATTAATATTTTTAATAGTAAATATTCTCAATATATTTCATCCTCTCCTTCTATGAAAAATTATTAATTTTTCATGTTCCCGTTAATCAAAATTCCTTTTAAAATTAAATATTTTCACATTATTTTCACTTCTAGGTTTAGGAATTTTTATGAATTTTACATGTCTCTATCTTAATGTATTCTTTTTAAATGTAAACAATTTTAATGTATTTACAATTTTTCTTTTAATTTATTGGGAAAATGTTATTGATCAAAATGGATATTCATGATAGGTTCACTTTTATTTTTCTAAAAAAATAATTATTGAAAAGATTCATGTAATTATGATTTTCAATACGTTTAATAAAAAATGTTTTAAAAATAACTGTTTATAACTAGCTTATTATTGTGATCTATCTCCAATGGAGTTATGTTTCGTGATTCACAATATATTATTTTTTTATTATGTGTTTTTTTGAGTGATATTTGTTTATTATCAAATGATTTAGTTCATGTTTTTATTTCATAAATATTATATGTTTTATAAATCATTTTCTATTTCTTTAGGATACTTAAAAAAATTTAACGGTTTCCATTTTGTTTTTTATGAAATCCATTTTATATCCACGGGTTCTTTTTTATGTAAAAAAATAAATCGTTTTTATTTTGAATGAAAATTTACATATAATGTGACCTGTGTGACCTATATATCACTCTAATACTTCACATAAAAATTTATATCTCATTTTGGCATCCCACCTTTTTATTATATAACTTTTCATTACATTTTACAAAGAGAGGACCTTTAAAACCTAGTGTCCTAGAAATCATGAACAAAAAAACATGAAAAAATAAAACACACTTTTAAATCCCCTTGAAAAGCTTCTTGAAAAGTTCATCCTATATAAAATTTATATATCTCATAACTTGGAGACATACATCGAAGGAAAGTGTGAGTAGAAAGCCTGGTAAGGAAAGAAAGGGAAGCAGTTTACTTGTGATATCAGTAAGAACATAATGAAAAATATTAAGACACGAGAAAAGGAAGTAGAGAGGATTCATAATGAAAATAACCTGAACCATAACATTAAAATGTGGTTACAACATTTAATTAATTCATTTATGAACATATCACCATATTTCATCTCCAAGGTGTTATAAAAATACCAAGGTTATTCACCAAGGTATCGTGGAACATGTCATCTCTAGAGATTAAATTATTTACCCAATGCATTGGAGTTCTATGAGAGTGATACCTTAATATATTTTTTTTTATGTGATCCATATAGATCATAATGAAACATTTCATAAATAACCCACAGATAGTTAATGTAGTGGGTTTCACTTGTAGTTCAGGTTTGGCTTATTAGTAAGCACCCCATAATCCTACCTGAAAATGGGGGGTTCAAAACCAATTGGCCATATGTGTTGTAGAAATACTATAGAATAATCTAGTAGTAGTGTCATTGTAGCAAATACGGGCTCTTTAGAGGTGGAAAGTCACTGTAGTGGCAGAAGGGTATTGTGTGGTACTATTGCAGGCAGGTATTGTAGTAGTACTATTCACAGAATGGGCGTTGGGCCAAACATTTGGGACTACGAGCCATGTAATGGGATAAAGTCCCACTCAGCCTTCGATCTGTGTAATGGGTCTTCCTCTACCTAGTTAAAAGAGTTATTTTCTTTGATTTAGTAATAAATGAGGTTTTTCCCCCAACCTTTAATGGGTTTCACTTCAAAATCATGGCGGTTTAAAAGTTTTTAAAAATAAGATCGTTATGTCGTTTATATATACCAAGGAATGGGAGTGAGGGCTATATTTATGTAAATTATAGAATGAAATTTATCACTTTTTGTATTTATTAACACCTGTAGAATCTATATATGTCTGGGTATTCAAATAAACAAAACAACTGAATTTCTTGAGAGAAATAGAGAGAAATTTTGAGATGAAATTTCTGCAGCATAGCAGCTACAAAACATGGTTTTAGAAATCAAAAAAAGAGGGGGGGAAATGGTATCCCATCAATAAATGAATTATTTTACCTCAGAGGTATACAATAAAAATAAATAAGATCCTGGTGAGGAATAATATACCACATTAAAAGGAAAGCTGAAAGAAAATATTAAATGCGGTTTCTTTTACAAAAATTCAGCAGCCTAACGGCGTCGCATAAAAATTAAGATAATAAATTGATGAGAGAAGAAAGGCTATGTCATAATTTGGACATGAAATAGATATTTATAATAATATATAATAACATACCCCACATAAGATGATAGAAACTAGAATACATTACTTATGAATATCATGACTAAAAGTGGAAGGTGGAAGGTTCCCTTACATGGAAGAGTTACTTCGAATGCTCGATGGTTGGGACCTTTAGGGGGATTGAGGGAACCTTTGGAGTAATAATTTAGAGGAAAAATACTAGATATTTTTTAGGAGGTTTTGGAATGAAATTAATGAGGGAATGTCTTGGTATTTATAGGAAAAGTGGGGGAATATTTAATTAATTTTCAAGGGACACCTCATCATTTGTATTTGAAAAACCATGGGCTTTACAATAGTATCTGAACATCGTATTGGAAACGTGGGATACCTAATAACATATATTACTTTTCAAAAGTCTCCCAGACTTATTACATAATGATTACATCATTAATGGTTTCATTAAACACCCGAAACTCAAAACTGTATTTTTTACTATTCATTGAAAATTCATCAAGTTTAGAAACATCCCATAAATTTACTATAACCTAACATTGATTCATTGAATTAAAAAATGAACTCCATTTTAGGAAAATAATATTCTAAATATTTTTAATTTAATATTTAAATTAAATCATTATTTATTCCAAAACAAACAACTTTAAATCTATAACTCATTTTGTAACACCTTGAAAAGGTAATCAAGGTCCCATAAAATTATTGAATAACCATAAGAAAATAAAGTATAAATTTATGATTACATTTTATAAAAATACATTTCCATTTTAAATTATTAAATTAATTATAAAATATTAAATATTTTATTTATGACATAAAATAATTTATGCCATGATCGTTTTTTCACTTTTAAGATGTCTAAATTGTATTTATACATTCATGGGTGTAATTTCTACTTTTTTGGCTGATTTACTATTCATTACTATTCATAAGGGTATGTTACTCTTCATACTTTAATATTACCTAAAACACAATTTGATCTTATTAGACTATGAATTTATTACTGATTATAACTGTAGTAGACATTTTTTTAAAATTCATTCGCATTATAAATTATTTAAAGTATACAAAAATATTTTAACATACCATTTTTTCCATAATTCATCAATAATATGGAACTTCAATAAATTTATCCAATATTTATCTAGACATTTTAAATTCCAAAATTTTACCATAAGAAGAATGAACAATTTTATATATACCAAGGGATTTCAAAAGGTATCTAAGGCTTCATTACATAGCCCCTTATAACACAAGTATAAGACCTAAGTGGAAGGTGTGCTATGGTGATAGAATCTTGGGACGGCTCAGAAAACATTTCCTGAGTGGTGATTTCTATCAGCTTGACCTTCTTCCTTAGGTGATTTTGTTCAAGCATCACATGTTGAATCTCAACTTGGGCATGGTCCAAAGCAAAGACCAGAGAAGCTAACTCATTCCCATTCTCTAACAGATGGGCTTTATACGCCTCGAGTCTACTGGATGAGGCCATTGACTCTTCTTTCTTTATTAATTTACCATGATCGCTCGTATTTATAAACAATAATTGTAACATTAAGAGTTTACTTTCCAACGGTCATATTGAAAAATGGTCATATAATAGTGGAAACCCAATAGTATCATTTAATTATACTCAATTCAATAATTAAAAGATATAGTTTTTTTTACTATAAATTAACACACAAATTTAGGAAATAATTATTATTAAAAAGTTCAAATCATTACATTCTTCACCCCATTAGAAAATTCCATCCCTGAAATTGTTACATATACCTAATAAGGGAAAAGGATTGGGTAATTCTACCCCATAGACTACTTTGGTTCCCCCGTGCCTTCTTCGCATCTGTGGTTCCTCCACAACATCTTAACAAGGAGAGTTGTTTTGTTGTGTAAATTCTTGTCTTTGTGATCCAAGATCTCTATCGGTTATTCCTCATAAGAGAGGTCATCTTCTCGTAATACCACCTCTGGATTTAGTAAATGTGGATAGTCAAGTATGTACATCCTTAAGAGGGATATGTGGAAGACATCATGAACTTGTGCAAGATTTAGAGGAAGTGCAAGCCGATAGGCCACTGGTCCTATGCGATCATGGATTTAATATGGGCCAATGTACCTAGGGATGAGCTTCTCATTCATCCCAAACCTCATGACACCCTTCCAAGGTGAAATGCGAAGAAAGACTTTGTCACCCACATCAAACACTAATTCCCTTCGACAGTTTTTAGCATAGATCTTTTCCCGACTATGTGTAGCCTTAGTGTGTTGTTGGATAGCATGGAATTTTTATATCATCTATTTTATAAGATCAGTCCCAATAAGCTTTATTTTACCAGCTTCATGCCAACATGTAGGAGTTCTACATTGCTTACAATATAGAGCTTCATAGGGTTCCATTTGAATGTTTGAGGGGAAGATGATGTTGTAAGAAAACTCAACTAAAGAAAGATATTGAACCCATCAACCATTAAATTATATTGATCATGTTCTCACCATGTCCTCGAGTGTTTGAATAGTTCATTCCGATTAGCCATCTGTTTGGGGGTGATAGGCCATACAAAAATTTAATTCGGTACTTAGAGCATGTTGAAGACTTCTCCTAAATTTCGATGTGAACCTTGGATCACAATCATATATGATAGAAAGTGGAACTCATTGCATCCTTACTACTTCCTTCACATAAATCATGGAATTTTGATCATGAGAAAATATTCCTGAATGAAGATAAAATGGTCAGTCATGGTGAGACGGTCCAAAATAACCAATATCGCATTGTTCCCTTTGAAACTTATCAGGAGACTAGTGACGAAGTCTATAGTGATATTGTCCCACTTCCATGTTGGTATGGGTAGTAGTTAAAATAACCCTTTAGAATGTTGTTTCTCTACCTTCACATGCTGACATAACAGACACCATAAAGTGTAGTCAACAATCTCCCTTTTTCATATTATTCAACCAATAATGATCATGAAGGTCCCTATACATTTTTGTGCTACGTGGATGTATAGAGAATGTAGAGCTATGAGTTTCATCCATCAGCTCCTTATTTATTTCTAAAATAGATGGATCACATAGTCTTGTATGAAATTTTAGTACACCTTCTTCATCAATATTTAACTCAAGAAACTTCCCATCCTTTACAACCTAAAACATCTTTTATAACAAAGGATCTTCTTTCTGAGATTTGTTGATCTTATCTAGTAATGATGATTGATAAATAATTTGGGTTCGGGTTGATGAAGTCCATACCATTATAATTCCCTTGTCTAGTTTTACTAGGTCATTGATCAAAGGATCTCTTTGATTCGTCAGGATGGAAAGAAAAGATGGTTCTTTCCTTCCTAATGCATCATTGACATTTTTTGCTCTTACAAGATGATAATGCATTGAACAATCATAGTCTTTGAGATGTTCCAACCATATCCTCTGTCTCATGTTCAATTTCTTTTCTGTGAAAATATACTTTAGACTTTGATGGTCTGTGTATATATCACAATTCTCCCCATAATGATAGTGCATCCATATCTTCAGAGAAAAAATTACCACATCCAGCTCCAAATCATTCATAGGATAGTTCTTCTCATGATTCTTCGTCTATAGAGATGCATAAGAAATTGTTTTGTCATTTTGTATGAGTACATAACCATGCCCATTCGTATATGCATCACTAAAAATAACAAATCCTTCTCCACATGAGGATAGAGTTAACATCGGTGTAGTAACCAATATCATCTTTAGCTCTTGAAAACTTTCCTCACACTCATTTTTCTAGATGAACTTGACCCATTTTCGAGTTAACATGGTTAATGGATTAGAAAGTCATGAAAATTTCTCCACAAACCTCCTATAATATCACGCTAATCCAAGGAAACTACGAATATTACTTATTTTTGTAGGCTGAGACCAATCCTCTACAACCGTTTTCTTTATAGGGTCAACTGGGATTCCTTCATTGGTAACAATGTTCCCTGAGAAAGCAACTCATTGTAACCAGAATTCACATTTTCCGAACTTTTCAAAAATCCTCTCTTTTCATAGACATTGAAAAATAACCATTATATGATATTTATGCTCCTCTAGAATTCTGGAATATATCAAGATATCATCAATAAAAACTACCACAATGTTATCAAGGTAGTCCTTAAAGACTCTATTTATCAAATGAATAAAAATAGCAGGTGCATTAGTCTGTCTGAAGGGAATAAAATCAAACTCATAATGCCTATATCTTCATCGGAAGGCAGTTTTTGGAATATCTCATGTCATTACCCTCAATTGATGATTACCAGATTGAAGATCAATCCTAGAGATAAATTGAGTCCCATGAAGTTGGTCAAATAAGTCATCAATTCTTGTAAGAGGTTATTTGTTCTTTACTTTGATCCTGTTTAGTTCTATATAATCAATGCATATCCACATAAATCCATCCTTCTTCTTTATCAAGAGAACTATTTCTACCCAAGGAGACACAATTGGTTAGATAAACCCCTTCTTTCAAAGATCTTGGAGTTGTATCTTTAATTCCCCTTGCTCCACATTTTCCATCCTATAGGGGATCTTTGATATCGGTTGAGATCCAGATATGAGTTCAATAGAGAACTCAACCTATCTTTATAGGGGATGTCCTGGTAACTTCTTTGGAAATAAGCCAATTTATTTTTGGACAATGGGGACATTTTCTATCCTTATACTCTAATTTCCTTCTTCTTCTTCACTGATCATCTCCATAAAGAAAGATATAGGAGGTTCTTCTAGACAATGACCAGGTTGAGATATATCTCCTTGAAAGATAACTGTATGTTTCCTATTCAAGACTTTTGAGATTTCTTTGCTTCTGCATTTGAACATATCATTATACATTGAGAGCCAGTCCATCCCAAGTATAATTTCTACTTCCAACATGGGAAGGAAAACTGGATTTGTGATAATATTCTTCTCACTAATGTAAATACTAGAGTTTCTAAACACTGACAATGCTTGGATAATCCTACTAGATGTCTTGATCGATAACTCTACTTTTAGAAAATCGGGGTGGATTCTAAATTTTTGGAAAAACGGAGTAGTTAAAGGAATGTGTAGAATCATACTCAAGCAATTTACTTCTATCATTGAGAGAAAAAAGAGTACCCGCCACCACATTATTTAGAACTTCATCTTTAGCCATAGTGATTAAAAATGTATGACCTTGTTCCCTTGGCCGATGCTGAGGTTGATGGTGATTCCCCTCCACTACCCACAGATTTGGACAGTGATTGGAAAAGTTACCAAGTTGTCCACACTTATATCATTGGACATCAGGTATGTCTTTCACAATATTTCCCTTGTCGTTAGTGTCGAGATGTTATGGTATCACCTCACTAAGACAATTCCACACGATATGGCCATCTCTTCCACAATTGTATCACTTCATGATCTCGAGAAAGAAGTGACCCAAATGCTTCTTCCCACATTTATTAAACATGGGACATTGTAATGTATATCCTCCTCTTCCCTTATTGAAGATCCTCTCTAATCTTGGCTTCATCAATCTTTTCTTTTCATTGGATAAATGAGACCAATATGTCTCACCAAACTCTAGCTCAACTTTCAACGCACTCTGCATGATCTCCTCATAGTTTTCATATTCTCGGTTGGCTAAATTCTTCCACAAATGAGGTCTTAGTCCACTAAATAATCTATCAGCCTTCCCACTAGGATCCATGAAAAAGATTGAGGTATAATGGTAAAGTCTAGTGAAGTTCATCACATAGATTCCTAGAGATTCATTCTCCTTCTGCATCAGCTTGAGAAACTCCTTCTCCATTCTTGTTATCATGGAAGAAGGGAAATACTAACTAGAGAATATTTCTATGAACTCTTCCCACTCCATGGATTCAACCTCCACTCTTGGCCTCATGTTTTTAATCAGTTCCCACCACTTATTAGCTTCTCCCTCTAAGTGATAGATTGTCAGGGTGACCTTCTCTTGTTCCGAACAGCAGAGCACAAAAAAGATCTTTTCCATAGTGATGATCCACTATTCCGAAATCAATGGGTCGGTAGATCCACTGATGGTTGGAGGTCATTAAACCATAAAGGACTCAAAAGAATTTTGTTCCCTTCATAGTGATATTGTTCTCTCAGCTTTATTCAAGTTATTTTCCATAACATCATTCAGTTGGATCATCATTTACATGGAATTTTCCATTACGGATTCTATCAAAGGGCTGTCAGCGCATGGTCCATTGGGGTCACCATTTGAAAGGTTCCCCATATTTACTGATATTTTCTAAAACAACAAAACCTTAGTGATAAAATTACTTTATTTATGAATCTTTTAACTATAAAGGATTTTATGTCTTAAAACTTCATGCATTAAACAATTACATTTCTCAATAAATCCTTCATAATGATTCATAAAAATCATTTGATTAACCCAACATGTCTCCAAGAGTGTCATAACCAAGAGTGCGTAAAGGCATGTTTTCATGTACTAAGATACCCCGGGTCAAGCCTAAAACTCCTTCTTGGAGTTTTCACTATTATATACAATTGTGCCAGAGCCACCTCTACCTTCTCGTATCTAGACAAGGATGTATTTTCTTGATAAACTACTTACTCAATACACACCAAAATACCGTGAAGTATACATATATTTAAACATTTCTATAAGGTTATTCATAATGTTTTCATAGCCTAATTTCCATAAATAACTAAACTACCCTTTGATACCATCTATCGCATCCCACCTTTTTATTACGTAGCATTTCATTACATTTTACAAATATATGACCTTTAAAGTCTAGTGTCTTGGAAATCAGGAAAAAAATACATGAAAACATAAAACACACTTTTTAATCCCCTTGAAAAGCTTATTGAAAAGTTCATCCTATGTACAATTACTGCATCTCATACCCTGGAGATATACATTAAAGGAAAGTGTGAGCAGAGTGCCTAGTATGTATAGTAAGGGAATTAGATTACTTTTGATATCAATAAGAACATGATGAAAAAAAATAAATACATGAGCAGTGGATGTAGAGGGATTTCAAAATGAAAATAACTTGAACCATAACATGAATATGTGGATACAACATTTAATTTAGGCATTCATGAAAATATAACCAAGTTTCATCCCCAAGGTGTTATAAATATTACCATGGTTATTCACCAAGACATCGTGAAACTTATCACCTCTATAGATTAAATTCTTTACACGATGAATTGTATCAATCTCAGGTAACACCCTTAATATGTATTTTTTTTCATGTGATCCATATATATCATAATCAAACATTTCGCAAACAACCAATAGAGAGTAAAGGTAATCGGTTTCACTTCAAAATCATGACGTTTTAAAAGTGCTTAAATATAAGATCATTATGTAATTTATAACAAACGGAAAGGGAGTGAAGGTTATATATTTGTCAATTCCAGAATCAAATATACCCTTTTGTTATTTCTGAACACCCATAGAAATGAAATAGGTCTGGGTATTCACATAAACAAAACAACAATATTTCTTGAGAGAAAGAGAGAGAAATTTTGAGACAAAATTTCTGCAGCATAACGGTTATATAACATGGTTTTTTAAAAAAAATTATAAGGGAGGGGAAAAAGGGTATCCCATAAATAAATGAAACATTATACAGTAGAGCTATATAATAAATAGAAATAAGATCATGGTTTGGAATGACATACCACATGAAAAAGAAACTTGAAAGTAAAGGGAAATGAGATTTATTTTACGAAAATTTGGCAGCCTAACAACATCACTTAAAAATGTAGAAAATAATTTTATAGGAGAAGAAAGGGCCTCTCATAATTTTTACATGAAATGGAATGTATTAATAATATATAAGAACAAACCCCTACCTAAAAAGATGGATATAAGAAGACATAACTTAATGAAAATAATGACTAAAAGAAGAGGGTGGAAGGTTCCCTTACTTTGAAGAGTGACTTCGAAATCTAGAATGATGGGACCTTGGGGGACTTGAGAGCACCTTGGGAGGAATCCTTGGCAGGTAAAAATACCATATCTTCATTGAGGTCAATTTTGGAATGAAATGAATGAGGGAATGTATTGGTATTTATTGGAAAAGTGAGGGAATATTTAATTAATTTCCAAGGGACACCTCACTAGTGGTATTTGCATAACCATGGGCTTTCCCATGGTGTTTTTCTATGGTATTGGCCACATGGGACATCTCATAACATATAATACTATTCAAAATTCAACCAGATATATTAAATCCTGATTACATCACCAAGGATTTCATTAAACACCCGAAACTCATAACTGTATTTTTACTATTCACCGAAAATTCAATTGTTTCCGAAAAATCTTAAAACATTACCCTAACCTAATATCTATTATCTAAATTCAAAAATGAAATTCATTTTATGAAAATAATTTCTTAAATTTTTTTAATTTATTTTTATATAAAATCTTTATTTAATCCAAATAAACTATAATAAATCTATAACTCATTTTGTAACACCTTGAAAAAGTAATCTAGGTCCCGTTAAATTATTGTACAACCATAAGACAATAAATTAACAATTTATGAATACATTTTATTAAAATTAATTTCTATTTAAAATTATTAAATTAATTAAAAAATTTAAATAAAGTATTTATGGCATACAAATATACAAAAACTTATACTATGATCGTTTTTTCACTTTTAAGATGTCTAAATTTTATTTATACATTCATGGGTGAAGCTTCTATTTGTTTTTCTGATCTAAAATGCATTTCGATTAATTACTATTCATAAGGGTATGTTACTATTCATACATTACTATTTACTAAAAAACAAGTTGATCTAATTAGACACTAAATTTCTTACTGATGACAACTGTAGAAGACCTTTTATTAAAAATAATTTCACATTATTAATTAATTAAAGTATACAAAAATATTTTAAATTATTCTTTTTCCCAAAATTAATCAATAATATAGAACTTCTATAAATTAGTCCTATACTTATTCAGATAGTTGAGATTCACATATTTCACCATAAAAATAAAAATAAATTTTATTTATACTAAGGGATTACAAAAAGTATCGAAGGCCTCATAACATAGCCCCTTCTAACACCTGCATAGGACCTAAGAGTAAGGTTTTCTATGGTGATTAAATCATGGGGTGGGTCAGACAAAATTTCCAAAGTGGTGATTTCTATGAGCTTTAACTTCTTCCTATGGTGATTCTATTCAAGCTTTACATGTGGAAGCTCAGCTTGGGATTAGTATAGAGAAAATCCCAGAGATGCTACCTCCATCCCAAGCTCTGATAAATGGGCTTCATACGTCTAGAGTCTACTAGATGAGGCAATCAAATCTTCTTTCTATATTAATTAACCAAGATCACTTGTATTTATAAACAATAATTGTAACATTAAGAGTTTAGTTTCCAACGGTCATATTGACCAACCGTCATATAATATTTCAAACCCAACGGTATCATTTAATTATACTCACATGATTAATAAAATTATATAGTTTTGATCAGTATAAAATAACACACAAATTTAGGAAATAAATATTATTATAATGTTCGGGTCGTTACACTCATGAGATTGAAATTTTATGAGAAAATGTTAGAAAGTAGATAAATTCACAATTGGAGAGTGTGATGGAGATTATATCTACTCACAATTTGAAATGTGATTAGGTTTGTGGGAAGATAGTTTCAAAAATCCTGTTTGTGATAGAATTTAGATTTACTATCAATATTAATTTTGTATATTTTAGTGAGTAGTAATGTTCACAACAGGTGAGTGCAGTGGTTTTTATCTCTAAAAAAGATTTATTTGTGAATAAGTTAGAAATTATCATGGTTCATAAAGTGTGAGTTTATATGTATTTAGAAATACTCAAAATTATAGGGGTGAATGGGTTGGATAGTAGACAGGTCCACAATGATAATAAATCATTTGTTTATGATTATGCTAATTTCTTTCCTAATATTCCATGTCACATGTAATTTTCTTCGACTATTATTTTCTCATTATAAAGTAAAATGTTTTTTAAATTTAGTGTTTATGATTATTCTTAAAACAATATTTGGATATCTTATTTTTAATTATATATTTTTTTCCTATTCATGATTTTACATATCATTATGATCTAAACATTACGGTCTCCGGTATGATATCCTTTCTGGATCATTTAAGATCACCCCTCTATAATGTATCCAATAAATGTGTTGTTAAGATGATTTTATCATGTGTCATTCTAATAAATTGTATATAGGGACTTGATTATGGAGATATTTTTGAAATCATTGTATTATAAGATTCTTATATAGATAATTTCCAAGACACTAACACATATCATATTTGGATTGTGATAGTTTTGGGATATTTATTTTTTAAATCATGTGGTTAGAATATTATTTAATTAATGATAATCATGGGTTACCATAGTTAGTTTCAGAATAGATATTTGTAATTTTTGGTGATTATTTTAGTTACATTTGGTATTAGTATTAGATAACCTTAGTGATACCCCATGAGATGAGCCTATGTATAGTATATTATCCTAAAATATTAGTAATGTAATCAGTATGTGTTTTCAAGAGAAATACATCGATGTCAAGATACTAAATGTTGAAGTAGGGTTTATAATATATATAAATATGGGTAAAATCTTCAAAATGGTGTAATGTATAATAAGTGTATAATCACATGGTGGATAAAAAATAGGCCTGACTACACACATGGTTTGAAACTCTCAGGTAATATCCAATGGTTGATCATATTCACTTTATGAACAATAATAAAGGATTTAATTCTTAGTATCATTGATCATTTATGTTAATATTTATGATAAAACACAAACTAAAGTTTAAAAAAGGGTGATATTAGTTGAATTTAAATTATTCTATAATTAAATTTGGGTATTATAGACATTCATAAGATGGGATATTTTAAATTTATATATTTTTCTACTATTATCCTCTTTTGAACTATTGAACATCCATGATTAACTATTTTTAGGTGGTAATAAGGTTGTTTACCGTATTAATTTTTTCATTTCAATATATTGAATATAATTATCAAGATTCAGTGGAGTAAATTTAATGTGACTCTTTTATCCCAACTGAATGATTTAATTTCCATTATTATAGAAAAATCTCATTTGGGTGATCCTCCCACATTTTCTAGAATTAATCTCAGTTACAAGTAACATAAAAATATATCCAACTGTCCTTATATTATTCAATATTATGATGGTACATGAAGGTATTCTTTATATATTTTAAATTCTAAAATATCTTTTATTATTGGGTTTTGGAATTATGAAAAGGGACCTTATTGATATTTCACAATGTCACAAACAAAAATAGTTCCTACAAACCATTATAAATATATTGTGGAGGGTGATATCAGGGAGAAATATATCGACCATATTTTTCAAATTATTGGATGTTTAACATATTTCAAAAACCAACCATATTTTCAACCATTCCACAATGATCATGTATGATGATTTTATAAAAAGCAAGTAAAAAATGACTTTTCATTACTATAAGATCTAAATCCACAAAAAATATACTTTTATATTTCTCTCACACATTTATATAAGGATTTAACATTTTTTATTGGAGATGAGAATTTTGAGAATTAAAAACATTATTATTTACTAAGTCAACTCAAAAACCCAACTTGGTATGCCTCTAAGACTCTAAAAGGGGCAATGAAATTAGGGTACTTAGGAATCCTCATTATAAAATGTATTAATTTAGAAACTAATTTGACTCATAAACCAATAATAAATCATATTTTAAAAAATGGTTGAAAATATTAATATATTACTAAAAAATGGGGAAATTTTTTTCTCGTAGTTTTTCCTATGATATCAACGTATAAATATAATTGGAAATTATATCTTCAGTCATGATTATATTTATATTCCCTTAAGAATTTTTATTATTAAGTGATAATTAATATGAAAGGATACCATTTTTTAATGTGGGAGAATTTAAGAACTTGATATTTTAATATATGTTTTCCCTTAATCATGTTAAATATGTTTTATAGCTTCATTTACATGAAACACCAAACATAAAAAAATCATGATATGTTAACATAAAATATAAATATTTATGTATAATCATTAGAACATTAAAATTATTTATCAGTAATGAATACGTATAACCATTTTTGAAATATTTATAAACAATAAACTAAATATATTATTTAATATGGATGAAATTTATTTAGTGTAGCTAAATTATTTCAAATAACTAGATTATGTATTAAAATATAACATTTTAATAGTTATAATTTCAGGTGAATATAATATATAATTAATAAATTATATTTTTAATAAATATTTCCTCCAATTTTACAAAATGTTAATTGGAAATCATTATAGAAAGGGATGATAGTTTAAAATATTATTTTCCTATGAAATTGGTTTTTATTATATTTCTGTTTTTATTTAAAAGTTATGTTATGAAAAATTTTAATTTTAATTTGAAAAAATTGTATTAAGTTTTTCATTTATAATAATTATACTATATTACGATGAATTTTTTAGGTTTTCTAAAATAATTTATTTTTTGGTGAATGTTGAAATATATAGTTTTTTCAAAAATGATGAATTTTATCAATATATGTACAAAGCCTAAATGTTCCGATAATATTTTAATTGGTAAAATATATATTGTAAGGGTTTAATTATTAAATATAAAATATTTATTTGGGCATTAAATTTATTATTCTTATAGTTTCATACTTATGAAACAATTTCTTAAAATTAAAAATTATTTCTATTTTTTAATTTTAGTTAAACATTTTCATGGTGATATTCAATTTTTTCAGGCCATGGAGGAATCATACCATTCAGTATATTTTTAATAAATATATTTATGTCATTAAAATAATTATTAATGAAAATGTTAAATTATATATAAATTTAATGCTGAAAATATCATTTTTTCAAATTGTTTGGTAATATCCTGATTCTGGAAGCCACCGAGAGGTGCCCTGTACCTGGTTTGTCAGATGGCCTCAAGCACATTTCCCCAAACACCAGAGGTTGCCGACTAGTAGTGAGGGCCTTGGGTGTGATATTGGGGAAACTATGCCCTCATTGGAATTATAACATGACATAAGTAAATCAATTCCAATATCAAAAGCATCAATTATACCATAACAAAGGTAAAAAGTGGAAGACTAAAAGTAATAACAATTATAGCTCATATATATAATGATGCATGATACATATTTCTAGTAAAACAGGAAATCAAGTCCCAATGCTGAATATAGTACTAATCCTAAGTACAAAAGAAAAACAAGTAAATAACTCCTTAGCATCGCAATCCATAGCTTTGTCCCATGCTCTCCAGCTCCAAAGCAGTCATGTAACTGAAGTAGAACGGTGCTTTAAATTATCTATACCTACAAAAATATAATCTACTTGGGCCCAAAATCATGGCCCAAATAGGGTGGGAGAAGAAATCCTAGTAGGAAACCACCATATGATCTGTGCTTAACAGTCAGTGAATATATGGAAGGTAATAAGTAAATAAAGCAGTAAACAAGGAAGTACTCATCAGTAAACAATCCACAGTTTCAATGCTTTCAGTTTCATATATCAAGAAATAGATAATCATAGCAGGTAACCCATTAGGTAGTATTCATAGACTAACCCCTTTGGTTCAACCAAACAAGAACAAGCAAGAAGCTAAACACAAATAGTAACCCTCTGGGAAGTAGTCATAGCATAACCCCTCGGGTTCAGCCAAACAAGACAAGCATGGAGCTAAACAGAAATGGTAACCCTCTGGGAAGTACTCACATCCTGACCCCTCTGGTTTAACCAAACAATAAAAGAAACCCTCTGGGTAGTACACATAATCTAACCGCTCTGGTTCAGTTTAAGCATAGACTCTCCGAGGAAGCACTCGTTGTCAATTCCTCATATTGTCTCATATCGGTAACTAAAGGTTCTCCGGGGAGGAACTTAAATCACATTCCCCATGTGTCCCACTTCATGGAACTATTGAAAATTTGAGGAAGAACTTATGTCAATTCCTCCTATGGTCTCGCCTCGTAAGAGTGAACATACACTCTGAAGAATCCCTTACGTTTATTCTCCCTATGGTCTACTACACCGGGTTCTCATGACTATGTGTTAGTCAAGAAAGCATAGAAACACGTATCTGCTAGTGTAAACATCATTAACTAATTTTCTAGCAGTCTACAACATATCTACTTTTCATATAAACAAATCACTCCATCCTACAACACTAGGCATGGGAAAAACAACAAGGCATCCTAACAGGTGAAGCTGGACCAAATGTTCAAAATAAGGCATGCATGGGAAAACACTTCCAAAGCATAGCAATTAACCTTATCCACATTCAATTAACCTCTACTCAAGCATAAAATCATATCATTCAATTAACATGGCTAAAATAGTAAACACGCAATACCCTATTCAATTGTATTGGTCAAATTGCACATATAACTAAAACACATTCAATGGAAAGGCACAAACCACCTACCTCACTATTGTAGGATCTCTATATGTTATCCTCAAGACTTGAATCACCCAATAACACCATAGATCTACAAAAATTCTCAAAAAGATCAATGGAGGATACTTTGGAAAGAGGAAGAATCAAGAAATGAAGCTCTAGAAGATGGAAGGGCTTACTAAGGCAATCCCAATGCAATCAACAAGGATCAAATCGGAGATCAGATGGTCGATCAGGGGCTTGGGGAAATATCCTGGTCTTACAGTTTCTCTCAGATGAACTAAACCTATAAATAGATAGTATTGTCAATAAGATGTGACCCCGGTGAATTTAATGAAAAAAAAGAAAGTACACGACATGTACATACCTTTATCGGCCCCCACATTAAGTGGTCTCCAGGTCACCACACATGACCATGTGTATGGATGTTACACGGAAAGCAAACGACTACCCACGACGATTGAGTACACGGAATGTACTAAGAAAGTACATGTCATGTACTTCAAAATTTTCTAGAAAGTGTTGTTTTTTCTCAAAACAACAGAAAAGGGAAAACATACAAGAAAAAAAAGATCTGGGTTCTTACATATTTTTACGTGATTATGTGTGTTTATTTTAGAATTAACATTTTAAGAATTGATATATTTGATATGATAAATATATTTTAAAATTTTAAATAATAATTTTAAAATTAATTAGTAATTTTAATTTCAAATTTATTTATAAAAATAAATTACTAAGGATGAAAAAATTAGATTCCCCAATAATAAAGTAAAAATGAAAAAATGAGTTTTACTAAAGATAAATGGCTAAAAAAAGTTTCAGAAAAAATTATAAACTAATTTTTTGAGAATAATTTGTACTTTATCTTATCCTACACTCCAATTTTTCCCAATCTTGATCCATTCACCCATGAATAGTTTCGTTGTATTTCTGACAAGTGATGAGTGTTTCAAAAAGTTCCCTTTTATTTTGATATTATATGATACAACTTATAACCTATCAAAGTTACACATAATATAATATGTACTACATAAAAATATTTAATTTTATAAACCCAATAACACTCTCTAATTTTTTTTAATTATTTATCCCCTCCTAATTATCATATGACCTTCAAATTCAGGGGGACTTCTAAAAAAATTTCAAGTCACAAACACATATTTTTTATCCCTATTAAATTTATCATCTTAATATTATTATTCAAAATATATCATCACTGAAATAGTATCATAACTTCTATTTAATTATGTATATTTATAATTTTTTATATTAATTCTACAACCCGTAATTATTCATTCTTATCCACTTAAAAAATCAATGGAATATGAATCGTGATTTTTCAAAGGCTACCTACTCTAGGAAGAATCATTTTTCATTTTAATTCTAGTTTTTATTTATTTATGAAAAACTTAAAATACATTTAATAGTCATAATAAAATTACATTAATATCATTATGTTTATATTATAATGATATTATTCCAAAAATAAATACCTCTTTAGTAGTACTATCCATTAGAGTCAAAGTGTGTTCAAGTTTGGGTTGATTTAGTAACTTATGTGATTGATGCATTAAATTCAAGGGCTGATAACTATAAGGACATAAAAAATAAAAATATTACTATATATTAAGAAAATAATTATTTTTATATGGTTTTTAAAATATTATATTGAGTATTTTACTTATTATTGAAGTAATATTTTCATTCTCTAAAATTGTTGAAATAAGTCGTTATCAATTTGGGTTTCACATAACGTTACCAAAACACATATGGGACAAAAAATAAGATTTTAAATAATTATTTTATTTATATTATAGAACATTAAATTGTATATCAATAATGAACTTGGTATAATATTATGAATAATGATATCAAAATTATTAAACATATGTGTAACAGTTAAAGTTATTAATAAATAGTGGTCATACTACGCTATAACTAATTAATGTACTCATAGTAAAAAATAATAAAAATTATTTCAAAAGGGTAATGTTTACTATTAATTTTATTAAATAGGATATAAGATTTTTTATTTTTGTTATAAATGATCTTAGAGTTTCATCAACTAAGAAACATAACAAAGTAAGGATTGTTTGTCTCAACTTCTCCTCATTGAGATATGTTTTGATGTTATAAACCAGTTTGTTTTGCATATGGTGTATATAATAACTATGAATATACTTTTAAATAATACATTATTTAATGTTATATATATATATATATATCAATTTCAATATTACAATGACATCTATTTAAGAAATTACTTATGCCTTAAGTATTTTTTTTCTCTCAAATTTAAATCCCTTGAGACATGATTAAGCTATAAACCATGTTTCCTTTTAGATTTTAAAAATATTTCCATAATTTAATTTTGAAGCAGAGTCCTATTAATTTTTATAATGATCTATTTTTTATTCAATTTATATATTTGTCATGGTGTTTTATTCAAAATATACAAACACATTAAGGGGTTTCCTGACTCAAATATTTTCATCTGGTTGTAATCACTCTTCATTAATTATTATATTTATTGATTTATTTATTAATCCTATTATGAATATATACTATATTTAAACTTTATTTTTTAGTAAAAATAATGTTTCAAAACAAATTATTCTTCTTTTATTAATATATTTTTCTTTGAAATACATTTTTGTTATGAATAATTATCAGTTTTTAGTGTATTTTTATTACATATTCATGTTTTTGAATTCCACTAAAGATACCCATTCCATAATAGAACTCATTTTTTTGTCTCTAATTATCCTTTTAATACCCTTAATTCATTTTAAATTAATTTTTCCATTATAATTTTAATTTTGTGGTTTTGAAAAAAAATACTATTTCAAAAGTTTCAAAACGTTATTTATCCTTTCAAAATAAATATGTTTTATTATCAACACCTTGTTTTATTTTTATAGCATTTAAGTATTATAAAAAGTTTACATTATTAAAGGATCTTTGTTAAAAAAAATTTAAAATGTATTTTCACACCCCTTTTTTAAAAATCTTTTTTCTTCTTCAACCTTCAATAATTAAATATTATTTCTAAAATTAAATTTTTTCAAAAATATTTTCACTTCCAGTTTTTTAAATAATTAAGTATATTTCATGTTTCTATTATTAAATATTGATTTTCATTTTAAAAAATCTTAAAGTATTTACAATTCCTCATTTTTTTGTAAATATATTTTTGAACTAAATAACTTCTCAGGAAAGGATTTCTTTAATTTTTTATATAAAAAAAGAGTCTTCTTGAAAAGATACATGTAATTATGTCTTTTAAAACATTCAATAGAATTTTTTGAAAATTATATTTTCATGAATTGGTTTTTATCATAATCTATATGAAATTTATTTATGTTTCATGTTTCACCCTATATTATTCTATTATTGTGTGTCCATTTTGGTTGATGATGTTTTCAATGAAAAATGATTCGGTTCATGTATTGTTTTTTGTTTTGGATTATTTATAAAACACATTTTATATCTTGGGTTTCCTATGAAAATTGAATGATTTTTAATATTTTTGTTCTAGGAAACGCATTTTATTTCAATGGATTTCTTTTTATGGTAAAAGTGACTAATTTAAATGTGCCATACATATTTATGGATTATAAGATTTGTAAGACATATATGTCCCTCTAATGCATGGGTTAAAGTATTATATCTCATGAGATATTAATGATATGTGAATAATTTAGTGAATATCTAGGTTTACAAATGGTGATTGTGATTTAGTTTATCTCAATGCATAATTTTAAATGTGAAAAAGTTAGTGAGTATCTAGGTTTTCCAAGGGTGAGTGTAATGACATTTAGCACTACATATAATTTTACATTTTAATAAATTAGTGTGTATAAAGTTTCATAAACGGTGAGTAAGATGGATTTTATTTATACTCTCTATTTACATGTGAATATGTCAGAAAGTAGAGTGGTTCATAAAGGGTTAGTACGATTGAATTTAGTTATACTCACAGTTTTTGAGTGAACATATTGGAGATTATCTTTTATCATAACGATATGAACTCATATATTTAGGATTGTTACACATTGTTTCCTATATTACATGAATCATGTAATATGCTTCATGTTTTATTTTATAATTATATGGTAAAAGTGGTATCATTTGAGATGTTATGATTATGGTAAACACATACTTATTTAATTTATTTTAAATGAGTTAGTTTTCATTATTCATTATTTTTAATATCATTGTGATCATACTAGTGTGGCCTTTTTTATGTTATCCCATATTGAGAATTTGATATTAACCCTTTCTTTTGTTTCCAGTACCGACGTTTTTAATATTTTTGTATAGTGTGAGATTTACAGAAAGGGATTAGAGGACCATGATTGTAGAGAAAGTTTCACAATTTTAGTAAAATAATACATTCATATAGATAATTTCCAAGCAACTAAACTATTCATCATTTAGGTTGTATGAATTTTTTTGAGGCATTTTATTTAACTCATATGGTTAGTGTACTATCAAATTCATCCTAATCCTTGGATTTGTCATCTTAATTCTAAAGTTTTCCTAGCTAAGCGTAACCTCGAAAAAATTGAAAATTTTGGTTACCAAACTTTTCGTGTTAGTCATTTCTACCATTTCTTGCACAATATAACAAAAGGCACCTTGTAGTTGAATAACTGACCCAATTTAATTCTCAACATCTAAAAATATGCAAATTCAGATGGTATTTAATGCTTACTATTTTAAAGTAAATTTAATCCAACCATTGAATATCATATTATTCCTTTTATAGATGCACACTTATAAAGATATAGTTTTTGAATATTATTCTATCTATCAATTTAATATATTTATACTATATTAATGTGTAACTCCTAAAATAACCCAAAACATGTATTACTTACCCAAAAATATAATCATTTAATATTTATAATTTTCTTAATTTATCTCACGAATAAGGTATAAGAACTATTAGTGTATTGTTTTATAATTATATTCAATTGATAATCTCTAAATGTGTAATCTTGGAGCCACATATGGAAAACACCCACCAATCCATGAAATGGAAAAACCATCTAGTATAGGGGGATGTCCAACCCAAAATCCCTCAACATGGGGATACCATACTCATTAGTGAAACCAATTGAGGATATCTCCAACACCTAAAATGTATGTATTATATTCAAAAAATAAATTCAAACTAATAACATTATTTATAAAATGTAGTAACTGTATATGAAAAATAAATATTATGTAGTTATACATAAAATGTAATGTAAAGAGTGATATTTTTATATGAATATGTTTATTTTGTTAAAAAAAATTATTAACAATGTATAAGAAATTTAAATCTGTAAATAAAAACAAGGTAATAAAATTTAAATAAATTTACAGTTCACACATATTTAAACAGGTGATAATCAATTATTAATAATTCATAAATAAAAGTTAATAATAGACCTTTTATTATCATTAGTTAATCATTACATAAATATTTTATTTCTGGATATAAAAACAGTAAATTCATTTCATAACATAAAATTTTCTTTCAATCCATTAAATAGAATTTTAATATAAATATACAATATTTTTGGAATTATATAAATTTTATTATGAAATCACTATTATATAAACTATTTACATAATATTTATATCTTATACATAACATTTTTTAAACCATGAAAAAATCAATCCCCAAAACACATCTTATGTATTATAAACAAAATACCAAATATATACCCTTAATTTGAACTATTTAAATAATATATCATGAAAAATTCATAATTTTTAAATATCAACCTTTTATATTTTGGCCATAATTTTGGAATTACAAGCACCATTTAAATTATTCCAATGATTACTAAAAATTTACTAATTTATTATTTCATTCAATATAATTTTATGAAAGGTATTTTAAAAATTATAATTAAATATATGAGGAATAATTAATAATAAATATTTATTACATATTTATTAATTAATTAAGAATTATTAGTAATTAAATAATTTATAAACTTTTTATGAACATATAAATATCTCCAAAATAGATGATTATCATTATTTATAAACAAATTATAAAAAATAAGTTAAATTAAAATTTTAACATTAAAATAATACTTTATCGCATTCAAATAAATTCTATGATATAAAAAGAAACATAAGATGTGAGTGGAACTTTTTTAATGACTCAGAAGAATTAACTAGCTATGATTGATAAAAATACCACCATTATCTGTTTTATTTTATGAATAAAATTCTAGTGACCCTATAAAATATCTCATATTATTGTTTATAATATAAAATTTTATCATATTTTCAATATGATAACCAATTTTTCATAAAAATATATAGAAACTGAATTTTATAAGTAGGAGAATTCATATTCAACGTCTGCTGAAAAAATCATAGATTTATACCATGTTCTGTTTTTTGATATCTTATATCATATATAATGATATAAAATCCACAGAATAAACTAACCTATAATATTCATTTATTTTAATGCTATATTAAAAGTGATAGAATTCTATAACTTCTTTCATGGTTTCAGGAATCAAATTGTATGGTTGGATTTGATACCATAGTCATGATATATGAGGATATAACAATACTATTCAAAATAATTGAAAAAAATAAGAATACCAAACCAAATATCACCATGATTAGATTTGTGAAATATGTGTAAAATGGAAACAAATAACAATAAAAAACCCTTTAAAATATTAAACTGAATAACAATAAAAGATATCCACTTCCCTTGAACACTATCAAATAGTTTTGATTAAGATCATGGAAGTGGAAGTTCAAGGGTTTCCCGACTCCTTAGGTATCCATTAGTTAAAAAGAATCATTCAACACCCGAATGAGATACTTGGTCCTCCACAGCATGATGTAACATCATGTTGTGAAGGAGGAATATGATAATATAGATTTATGTGATGGGGAGTCTTGGATAAGAATCATAAAATCACACACCTCCACCTCAATCGCATTACAATGATCCTTATAAAGACACTACTGGAAAAAGGGCCTATACCCACAGTTTTGCGAACTGTGGGCTGGAACGGCGTCGGTATAGGGGTCTTGACCTATTCCCTCCACATCGCGTATTCAAAAAATGCAGCCTCCGTGATTCGAACCCGCGCCTCCAGGAACACGTCCAACAAGCACCCCACATCGGACCAAACAAGCCGTTAATTTTATCTGTTATTTATTCATATATCAGCCTATATATATTATTATAAAATTTAATTAATTTCAAAAACCGCTACTATGGAGACTAGAACCGACGTCCTTGAATTGGACTCAACACCGCATTTCAGTAAAGCATCAACCAAGCTGAAATTTTTACTTATTATATAAACATTCATCTGCTTATATATATTAATATGATCCATGAATAAATGTCCCCCCGGCAATCTTTTTTCGTGTCCAGCCTAATGTTTTTTTCCTACAATAAAGTGGAAAAGCTAAATGCACGGTTCTAGAGAACTGTGGGTATAGGTCTTCAAAAAAAAACGGAAATACCTACAGTTTTGAAGAACAGTCGGTATAAGTCTTTAGAAAATACCATATACCCACGGTTTTCTCCAACACCGTGGGTATAGGTCTTAAAATAATACAATACCCACGGTTTTTGGCATAACCATAGGTATAGGTTCACATACTATCCCTATGCCCACGGTTTTCTAAAACCGTGGGCTTAGGGGTACTCTATACCCAAGGTTTTTTGCAAAACCATGGGTATAGACCTATTTTCCAGTAGTGAGAATCAAATAAAATCCTTCAAATTTATAATTACATAGCCCCTATTCCATCAATAATTTAATTTTTAAACAAAAACTCATTTTCATATATTCTATAATAAATTTTAATGTTTTGGGTTTTAGATAATTACTTCATTATTCTAAAATAAATAAACCATATATGTAACGTTCGACACATTTTCTTAGAATCCATTTTCCTATAATAGAATAATTTTAAAATAAAACATATTTTCTTTTCTTAAAAAATCATTATGGATTTCAACATGATTTTTATTTATAACTAATCATCCATAAGACATTTGAAATGTTTTTGGAAGTGTGGGGTGACTAGAATAACTTATCAAGGCACATAAAAAATAATAAATAAACCTCTAAGACCATTTTAAAATTATATTATCATAAAATATAATTTTCCTTTAACATTATAATATTTGGACTCAAATATTCATTTACTTGCACATGACTTCATATTTACTGAAAATGGTTTTTTAAAATAAGTTTTATAAAAACAATAAATGAAAAATCATAATCATTAATGTTTTTTAGAAAACATGGTAACTAATGATTAAAATTTCATAAAAAGATACATTTTTTCATAAAGTGTAATAATCCCCCATTAAAACATAATAGTTTTATAATACCTCTTAAATCAAATGATTTCTATGAAGAATAAATTTAAATTATAAAAAATTCATGTATGTTTATAATGTATTCACCTTCATAGATCCTTTATAATAACCCTTATAATAACCCTTACAATTTGAAAACCCATTATGGTCAACTTCCAACATAATTATATAGAAAACACAATCATTATCCAATGAGTCAGAGAGCTATGTCGAGATCACCCACAATCATTAGTTATATAAGAATAACAGTTCCTTACAAAAAATACCATAGAATATAAAATTCATTGAAATTAAAAAATCTTGAATTTATATCATCATACTCATAAAAATATACTTTTACACCCATACTAAAAACATTTTTGGATATTGATATATCCCTTTCCTTTAAAACTGACTTATCAAAATCGAAATTCCTATAAAAAACTGAATGAAGGTTTTTCTATGATAAAACATTTCATATTATAAATTAATCACAACATAAAATAATTTTTGGGCTGGTAGAAAAATCTGTTGACATTGAATATGTTAAAATAGAACATCGCTTTTTTCCTTCTGTAAAAATGTCCCAATGTTCCATATAAAACATGTAAAAAGATTATTTTTAGAAATAATTTTAAATATTGTAAAAAAAGACAAATAAAATTTAATTTTTAATTAATTTATTCCCACATATATTTTTAGTAATATGAACATGGAAGTTTAGATTTCTAAAAGTTATCTTTAAAATATTTAAAACAAGGTTTTTTATGTAAAGTGTCCCTTAACTAAATTCTCACTGATTATATATGTAATTTATCATCATCAATATTAAAATTATGTAAATTATTTACTTTCTTAAGGATACTTTTTAATTTTATTAATTCATTTATTTTATTTACTACTATCTTATATTAAATTACATACTCAATTTTTTTTACATTTCATTCTTTGATGATATTCACCTCAAATGTCTAAAATGACTATGGCGTTAGTTTATGTTCAAATATATCATTATTAAATCATTTATAAAATAATATTAATGGTATATTTATTAATTTTTTACATTAATTATAAATTTAAAACAAACCATTCATGATAGATATGAAAAATAAATTACATTTCAATTATAGAGACAATAAGTTATACGAACACAAGAGAAAATTTACCATTTTTCAACGAACAAGATTGAAAGAAGTGAAGACTTATTTAATATTGAAATAATTATTATTATATAATAAATATTATTTTATATATCAAAATACACATATATGTTGTATACATGTGATATGTTAATGAAAAATGAATCACATCTCTTCGTAAAGGTGGTAATTCAGACGTACACATGAATGACACTATCATTTCACAATAGTTGTAATGGTAAGAAATTTGATTATAAATTTCCTCAATATAAATTTAAATTTTTATTTAATTTAATATATATACATTAAATCCATCATTATAGACAATTTTTAGAGGTGTTGATAAAATATGAATTACATTTGTTCATCAGGCCAGTCCAATGGATACACAAGTAATGGTTTCATTTCCCATTTAATGGAAGAGGAGATGGATATAGGTTATTCTATTTACATTTTAAAATATCATTGTATGTAATATAAATATTTTATAATTTCATCATGGTTTTATATTATTTGACTGACATTGAAGAAGAAATTCAATGAAAATGCATCATCAAGACTTATACCTCTTAATCAAAAAATCACTTTTGGATTAAAAATAAATCCATACTAGTGTGAATTTTTTATCATAAAATGGCATATAGGGCACAGGGAGGGATGTAAATAATGTATTTTTAGATTTGTTAACTTATATATAGTGCTCAAAATGTGTTAGTGGGAGATGGTATTATCTTTACATTAATAATAGAGAGGAGGGTCACTCTTGAAATTACTATAAATATTAAATTAATGTATATTACTTTTCCCAGAAATGTGGAACCAAAGAAACCAAAAATTGAATATATGGTTTTTAGGGTAATAATAAACTCATAAAATAACATTTATATAGTTTTATGAAACATTTTAATCCTTAACTTCTAGTTAAACTACTTCAATATCATTGTAACCATAATTGAGATAACAAATTTTTTTACCATGATATATTAATTGAATGCTCAAAAATAAAAGATAAATTGTAATCTAAACTGATCATGGTGATTAATAATTTTGAATCCATTTTATCAAGTTCAAATTATATAGTTATAAGAAATTTCTTTTAATATAATAACACAAAATGTATGAATTTGTTTTAGGAAATAAATGATTTATGTGTAAAAATACTTTTACACTAAAATAAAATAATAAACATGATTTAATGAATTTTTATGGTTAAATAATAAAAATTTAGGGATTTTATAATTTTTTAACAATAGAAAATATAATTTAATATTCCAATAATTCCATTAAATGAAACACTGAAAAATAGTATTTAATTTGAAAAAAATATAACTTATCTCCTCAAAAGACAATATTGTGTTCCCAAATTCAAAATAATGATTTAAAACACATAATTCAACTCATAAAATCGTTTTTAACAAAATAAATAATATAACATGAAAAAGAAAAAAGTTTAGGTAATTTAAATTCTTTTCTCTTTAGTTTATCCCCAATAAACGTTTTTAACGTTCACTACGGTAATAGATTTTTACTATTTTTACTATCCATTATGGCCAAAAAATAAGTTATCCATATTAAATCAATCTAATTTTTAGGATTATAAATATTTAATCCAATTTATTAAACTCAATTAAAATAATTATTAGGATTTTATAATAAATTGTTAAAGAAAAACGCGACGAAAATTATTTTTCATATAAATTCCTTTTTAAGTATAAAAAATATTTTTATACCAAATTAAAGTATAATGTTGATTAAAATAAACATGGTTGAATTATTTTTTATCAAAATGTAAAAATTAAATTATAAACCTAAAACAAAATATATTTATACATTAAAAATACCTAAAACCTAATAATAATTTTATTAAAAAAATTATTATTTTTCACAATTCACTTAAAAATAAAATTTCGCATAAAATTATAAAAAATTCGATATAAGAAATTTTTCATATGATTAGTTAAAAATTTAATTTCAATTTTTAAAATTAAGTCTCCAATTTTGGAAATAAATCTATTTAATAAAACCAAATAATTGATGAAAACCCAATTTGGTTAGAAATAAAATATATCCCTTTTGACAAAAAAAATTATCTAATATTATTAAAATGAATATAAATATATAAAATATAATTAATTAATGTTAATAATACATGAAAATAGTTTATCTTAACGTTTCATGGGTTATTACATTATTATCCCTTTTAGAAATTTTATATATTTAATTTAATTTACTATTTCAATTATTGGGGAAAAATTTCCCTAATATAATTTTTTAGTCCCATGTTTATTCTTATATCATATAGTTTTTCAAATACATATTTGCCTAGTGAATCATCATATTAAATTACACCTAATATATATGCTAGTTAATATTAATAGGATGTTCCTCATGTGAAATATTATCTTCTAACTAAAATACTTTATGGATCAAAATATGAGATACATCTAGAACATATTTTCATAAAAATGAAACATGAAAGAAGTCATGTTTGTGAGATAAACTCCAAGTAAATGAAACATGGTAGGAAATTGATCTAACAATCTCTTCAATTTCATATGTTCTAACAAACCAATAATTTATCTTCAACTTTTTTCTACAATTCATAACACTTTTTCAAAGAGATACTGTAAGAAAAATATCATCACCTACATTGAATGAACGATATTTCCATCAGTTATCATAATTAATTTTCTATCCATATTTATCCATCCTAGAATGTTTTTGAATCATATTTACATTCTAAAGAAATTATTCTACGAATTATAGTCCCAAAAAAATTCTCTCACCTAGTTCAGCCAAAAATTGTATGTATAATAATAATTTCCATATAAATTCTCAAAAGGATCAATATGTATAAGAGAATGAAAACTATTATTATTATAAAGTTAAACTAATCACAAATATTTATCTAAAATACCCTGGTAATGCCTTGAATATGCTCAAAGTCTATATTAAAATATATAAATCATTTTCTTGGACTATCCATTAGATTTAGGATGAAAATTTCTAATGATATTTAACACAATACCCAATGAATTATTAATGATTGTCTCAAGAGTATAAGTAAATATGGAATCACTTTCATATAAATTTGAGAGTGAAACACAATATAAATTATCTCTATCCTTGAGGTATAGTTGAGAAAGTTGATGTAAAGTCACATTATCTCAAATAGGAATGAAATGTGTAGATTTATTTTTTTGTAAAAAATTACCCAAATCGAATTATTAGATCATGATTTCATTGGAAATACAATAATGAAATCCATGGATATATTCCCCCATTTCCACTATGTCAATATAAATTGTTGAAGCATCCTCTTAATAAATTTTCATTCCACTTTAACTTGTTGAAAATTAAAAAAAATCACGGTAAAATAAATGACAACTCTTTTAATTTCGTCCCACAAACAATACTCTTTAAGGAATATATATATATCTTAATTATTTTAGGATGAATGGAAAATAGAGATTTATGAGATTCACTGAATATTTCACTCTTCGACTAGGAATCCCAAGGAATACATATAATTTTTCCAAACTAATAACACCTTATTCAACAATAGTATAATGTTGCAACAAATACTACTTAATCTATTTTACCTTTTCCAATAAAACATATTTATCCATTTGAGATTAGATAATTCTCCCTGATTGATATGATTATACTAACACCTGAAACAAAACCTGAGAAGTTCCTGAATGTACAACATTGAGGAAAAAAATCATTAAATATTTATTAGAAAGGTTATATTCCAATTGTATCAGGGGTAATGTAGTATTATCTCTCAATATCAATGAACCATCAATATTTTTTTCAAAATGGTAATGAATTGGGAAGCTACATCCATAATTTTTTCTTTCCATCTTATTAACATCATGTTTAACTATTTATTAGTGAATACATACTTCAAGATTTTATGATAAATATATATTTCAAACACTATCCATTTAAAATATGCCTATAAATTTTTATAAAAAAACCACAACAACTAGTTAAAGATCATCTATAAGATAATTAAGATCATTAGTTTTTAGTTAATGTGAAGCATAATAAATTACTTGATCATTATACATTATAATGAATTCAATCCCCTTTAATGATGAATTATTATGGATTAAAAATTCAATATTTCTAGAAGGAAGGTTCGAAATAGGATCATTCACCAATAATGTTTTTAATTTTTCATAAATAATCATAAAAATCATTTTATCATATGGATTTAACTCCTTTTTCGAGTTAACATGGTATGTGGGAAAGATAACTGAGCAATCTATCAAAAAAAGAACAATTAGTAACCAACTAATAAAAAAATATGTATCTAGATAACATTTATTGGTCATTCCATTATTCAAAAACTTTAGTTTTACAATGTTTATAAATTACTCTATCTTTAGGATCAATATACCCAGAGAAAAAAATATGTTACCAGAAAAATTAAACCTTAATAAATTTTTGATATAACTTCTTTTCATTAAATGGTTTAAAAAACCCCTCAAAAGTTTCTCAAGAACATCCTATAATTTAAAATATATCAGGATTTCAGATAGAGAAATAGGAAAAAAAATATTCAAGAACTCAGGGATAATTCTATGCGTAAGGCCCTTAAATATAGTTGGAACATTAGACAACCCATTGTTTATAACTAAAAAAATCATAATGTATGTATCTAGAACCAAAATATTTACTTATAATATCTACCTCCTCCAAATTCCACTAATGGTTTCCTTATATATGATACATCATTGAAAAAAACTTTTCTCCTTGGAGATGATCAACCAAATCATCAATATGAAAAAATGATACTTATTCATAATAATGAAATTATTCAAGGATTTATAATCAATGAAAATAATCATTTATTCATATTTATTTTTAATAAATAATATAGGATCACTCCATATTGAAGGGATATGATTAATTAAACCTTTATCTTGAAACTCCAACAATAACATTTTCAATTCTAAATGTTCTAATTGAGTCATTCAGTTGTGAGGATTTGAAATTGTTATAGCATCAAGAAATATGACAACAGAGAATTAAAAATCTAGATCAGGTATAATACAAGGAAACTTATCAGTAAATATATAAAAATATTACATCACTTCCATAACATCACAGATATGAACATTCTCCCTCTTATCAATAATATGTGAAAGATAACTTTCATTTCAACATTTTGTTAGTTTCTTATATTCTTGATATGTTATCAAATATATGAATTAATTATTTTATAAAAATATAAAGTAATTACAAAAAACTAATTTATATTATAAATATTTCTTAGAATGAAAAAAACCATTGCATACCTAGAATAACATTAAACTATAAAAATGAAAATATTGTAACATTTGATAGTAAATCCTTTCTACAGACAACAATGAGACCATTATTATACTTTATAGTTTCCTTATAAAATTTTCCACATGTTTTACCAAAATAAATTTCTTAATTTCTTATGGTGAAATTTCAAATTTATTAGAAAATTTCTAGGATATGAACAACTTTGTAGACCCTCAATCAAACAAGACATCAACCTAATCCAAATAAATAAGTGACATACCTAATACCAAATCATTGGATTCTCCAAAGTCTACTGATGTAGTCATAATGGATTTAACCAGACATTTATATTTGGGATATTGGTTATTTAGATCTATCATCCCTATTGATTATAATTACTTCCATGATATCATATCTCATTATAATTTATTAATAGTACAACTATATATTCATTATTTTTCTCAAAATATTCTTTATAGCATGTGACAGATGTCCAAAAATTCCACATAAAAAATGTTACCTATACCAGAAAGACTCAGCCAGAGACAAAGTCAACGACCATTTATTAAAATAAAAGAAAAGTACACAAAAAGAGAAACACAAACCATAAAAAACAACTACATATCATAGAAATACTACCCATCTCCATAACCAATATCCATTGCTTCATCTGCAGTAGCCAACTCCCACTCTGAGTTATCATATTGTGCTAGAACCTTGGCATACTTCCTTCTGAGATTTAATTTTTCCAAATATAATAGCTCATCAGAGGACTGCATACCTTTTCCTATACTAGCAGAGGACCTAGTAGTCATCGGTTTCGGCATAGAGGAGTGATACTTCCATTGCTTCATCCTTGGTAGAGCAGTTCCAGCTTTCTCATTCCCCGACACATTCCTCTTCTCTCCCAGGACAATCTCACTATAAGAGAGTTGGGTCCTACTACTATTGTTCTCATTTTCACTATCTTAGAGATCTTCCCACTTTCCAGTGGCTTTTACTTCTTGGAAACCATTATTTTCTCCTCGCTCTGTCTCAAAATGACTATTAGTATCAATCACTGCAAGACATTTCATGTTTTCCTCACGATGAGAAAAACTATGATCATCAGAAGGCTCCCTCTCCACTTCCGCTTCTAGTTCTCCTCCTGTATTAGTGGCAGCATCCTGCAAGACGCCATTTTCGGTCATCTTTTGAGCCTCCAGCATCAGCGGCAGATCCTCAGAGTCCATAATCTCAAACAAGTTACAGGTCACATGGACTCCCATATTCTTAGGATCCATAGCCGAATTGGCCAAATACTCTTAAGCAATAGGATCCACCTGTATATGGCATGCCCCATATATTGCAGTTCGAGACTCAACACCAAGGTCACCTCTCAACCGATCCAAAACCTGCAGCATGGTTGGGTTCAAGGACACCTCCACTGCCTTCATACCACAACCAAGCCTCGGCACAGCAGCAACAAGATCATTCCTCATATCCCTCTCCAAATTCCCAATAGAATTATCCTGAACAAATGCCAACTCAGTGCAGGGAGCCTCCAAACAAGCGCCCTTCCCAGAAGAAGCTCCAGCATCGGAGCACAGCACAGGTTCCATAGTAACGTCCAGATCCCCATTCACACACACAGACCCAGCCAGAACCGCCCCAGATCTATCCGTCACATTCGCCTGAAGCAGCCTCGCATCAGCGCCAAGGTCACAACCACCACTATACTATGTCTCCGCCACCTGAGAGGAAACACCCACCTTGGCATTGCGGCAAAAGGCCTCTAGTTTTTTTATGGGATAAATGATCATTGGTAAACTCCACTACTATATTCTAATCACATCAAATAAGTTTCTCATAACTTATTAATTCATTTGAAGTTAAATCCATTAAGTATCATGGATTCAATATTCATTATAAAAAATTAATTTTATGATAAATATCGCATGAATACCTTCGAATTTGGTGTATTATTATTTATACATGGCCAATTAATCTTCTTCATTATGCCTCAATTCTGAGAATTTGTTTACCATACTAAGTTTAACACCCATTGGAAAATATTTCTCCAGGGTATTATAATTAAAATTTTCTCATTACTTTGATTCAATATATTCTTCTTTAATATTATTCTAAACTATTGGTAGCCATTGATGTTTTTAACCCTGGAAATTGAAATTATAAATAATTACCTTTTTTATCAGAATAGCTTATGACTTTGAATATATTATACCAGGATTTAACCCATCAATCCATTATCATAGTGGCATATGATCCATTTAATATTGTAGGGTGTTCTTTCATTAAATTATTGACTATAGACATATTTCTCTATGTTGAACATGGTTTCATTCTTGCATGGATACTAAAACCATTTATAGAATGTGTCAAATGATTTATCACTACAAAAAATATACCCTTTTCCAATTTCAACCACTGTAGTTTCCTGATATGGAAGGACTTCATCCTCTTTGTGTATTCCTAATTTAGTTTCCCTAGTTCCTCTATAGGAAAACATTCATAACTGACATAGTTTATATAAGAGACATATTAATATTTGAATTATATTTCACAACAAACAAAAAATTTAATATCCTATGGGTAGTTACTTTTATTATGATAAGTACTAAAATTATCCAAATCCTTTCTTCAATTCCATCTATAAGGACCAAACCCTTTTTTGATCCCTAATTTCATTTTTTTAAATGATTTATTTTATTTCATTAACAAAGAGCTTATTAGGATTTGAGTTTTTCAAAATTAGGTCACAAATATTACATGACAAAAACTTACATTAAAAGTTGGACAATTCCTCTCAGTATTAATTTTTCCCATAGTATAATACTATTAAAATAGAATATTTTCTTGAGGAAAAATAATTAAATTTTTCAAAATTACTTTTTCTTTTTTCATACATATCCTTAAAACCAGTGAAATGAAAAGATGAAAATAGAGACAGATCATAAAAATATTAGTAAGGTACATAAAAAATAGGAACATGTAACTCTATTTAAAAACATTAGATCAAAGAAGATAGGATGACTTTAACATTATAAACTATGAGGTTAAATAATCTCTTAGTTATAGATGAAATCATATTTACAACCCAATGATTTCAATAAAAACATTTTTTATGAAAAAATTCATGGTAATGGTGGTTTATTATAAAACATGAAAACTCATTATTAATATTTTCTAAATAACAGAACTTTTTTACAATGAAAGGTTATATTTTTTCATATAAAATTAAATATTATTTAGGTATCTATTGAAAGAACATTATTTCCATAAAACCTAATTATCAATCATAGAAAATCCATGTAGTTTTCTTTGGATATAAACATAATCGAACCCTTATAAAAACCGTTATATTCGGAATAACCATTATAGTTGAATTCCAAAATAATTATATGCAAAACATAATAATTTCTCAATGAATTGTAGAGCTACATATTTCTCACACATCATTATGAAGTATATCGAGCTCATCCATTTTCATAAAAAATGTTTGAGGAAAATAAAATGTATTAAATTCATAAAATATTTTATTTATATTATCAATGGAATAAAAATATACTTTAAATCCATAAAAAACATTTTTGGATATTGATATATCTCTTTCCCATAGAAATTAATTTTCATTAAAAATATTCCCATAATGAAGGGAAAGGGGATTTTATCATTAAAAACATATGTAATTATAAAGTAATACAAAATTAGTATAATGGTTGGGGTAGTGGGAAAATATATTGATTGCTAACATGATAAAAATAACAATCCTCTCTCCTTCTTTAAAAAATGTCAAAATATTCCGTATAAAATGTATAAAAAGATTAATTTTGAAGAATTTTTTAATGAATGTAAACAAGAAATATATAATATACTATATAATTCATTAGTATATGTATGTTCTTATGAAAAATATTTTATAGAATATGGACTAAGAAAAAAATGATGTTGAAAATAAATCATTAATACATTTTAAATGACTATTTAATGAAAAGTGTCTCTTACCTTGAGTATGACTCATCATATAAATTTTTTATCTTCCCTATTAATAATAATATATTAATTATTTATTTGATTAATTCACTTTTTTATTATTGTTTTTATTTTTTCTATTAACCGGTTATATTTAATTATCTATTCAATTAAGTTCATGTTGGATGTTTCGATGACATTCAGTTCATATGTCCAAAATGACATTCATAGTTTGACTGTGGTCAAAGAGGCCACTATTACATAATCTCCGGAATAATGATCATAAAATAAATTTCATTTTTACAAAGTAATTATATTTTTAAAACCAGTCATAGATGATGGTTATTATGAAATTTAATTATTTTACAATCTCTGAGATGGTAGGCTGTGAATACACATGAGTAACGCTTCCATTTTCCAACAAACAAGATAAAAATAAGGTATGTGCTGATATAATTATAAATAATTATTATTAAATCATTAATATCATATTCTATATTTAAATAAATTTATATATAAAATTCATGTGATATGGTCATGAAAAATGAATCACATCTCTTCGTGGAGGTGCTAATTAACAAATACACACGAATGATGTCACCATTTTTCAATGGATTGAAAGGAATTAGATAATATATTTTATTTAAAGAATAAAATATAAATATTAAGTATCATATATAAAAATTATATCTATAATGATAAATAGTCTTGACAGGTTGTCATGGATAATTATTTTTTCTTAAGGTGGTAGTCCACCATACACATAAATGATGGTTTCATTTACCGTTTGATAGAAGAGGTCATGGATATAGGCTATTATATTAACAATATAAAAAATATTTGGAATATAATGATCTAATTATGTCATCACGATATAATAATATTTTAACAAGGTAGAAGAATAAGTAAAAAAATGATGACAAAAACAATACCTCTTCTCTAAACAACTTCTTTATGTTTATATGTAAAGACTTACTATGGTGGTTTTTTTGATAAAAAATGCATCAATAATGTAGGTAAGGATTTGAAGAAGGGATTTGGGTAGGGATTTTCTGATCTATAGTTTTCTTAATGTGTGGGTAATATTTTAGATTTGGTTTCTTTCTTTAAGTGAGGGTAGATGCACTCTTGGAAGTAATTTAAGTATGATACTATTATAAATTAATTTTAATAGGAATATTAAAAATGCTACCTAAAATTAGAATTTAAGGTTTGATAGGATCAAAATAAACTCAAGCAATCACATTAAAATACATTTTTATATAATTTTAAGACTTATCTATTATCTAAACCTCTTTCAACTCACTATAAAACATTTTTTAATTTTTTAGATAAATCAATTTATGGATAAGTGAGAATGATACAGGCAGTCAGGAAGAAACCATAATCAAAAATAGGGAAAAAGAGAGCCAACTCATATCTTATTTCAAGACCAGACCCGCCCTAAAAGAAATTGAGGGATCGAATCGGGCCCTGAACACCCATCCCATCATCTCACTACACACACCCTTGTCCCCCATCCAATTGCCACTCAGACAGCAGAGCATATGTCCAATGCCAATTCCATGACAAAATCCATGACCAGTGCACCGAAGATGATCACCATAACCCCAAATTTCACCAGAGCACACACCATTGAATCAACCAATGCATCAAAAGAAACACCAATATGCCATGTGAATCATTGTGGGACTAATCAACACATCGAGAGAGTAACCACCATAATCTATTCCACCAACAATTTCCCTATTCTCCCAATAAACATTTGAACCAGAAAAGAGTTGGGTTGTGCAATGAGGGGTGAGGAAAAAATAGTAGAGGTGGATAATTGATAGGAGTAACAAAACATGGGAATGAAAAATATAATCTCAAAGGTATAGACAATGCTGATGTAGGGGCGTGAGAAAACCGGAAAGAAGAAACACACCAAGCTGAACCATTAACGGATGTGAATGATGGAAGCGGATTCATAAATAGGGATCTGAACGTGGAACATGGGGGGAAAACAGATAATCTGTTCTGTGATTACACAAGCCTCTGAACCTAAATAAGTCTATTAATATCACTACATTAAAAACATGAGTAGAAACCAAAAAACAAATGGGAAAGGGGGCACCAATAAAATAAAAAGGTGATATGTCTACCATCTACATTCATGTAATGGACTTAGTTGATGAGTACTACCCTTCCATGTTTTGACACCAACGAACCCCAACAACCAAGGACTAGACCACCAAGCTCGAATGGGACCTCATCCGCATAGTACTAAAGCATGAGTATGTTTTCGCTTCATGGAAACTAGAGGGTGGAGCATTGGATGTAATAGGAATTCAAGTTGAGGAGAGGGGCCATCTCTACAAAGTAAGAGGAGCAGAGAAAACCTTATAAGGGGTAGTAGAGAGTGACACCCCTTATAGGCCCATTAAGAAATATTATATCACTTTAAACTCATTTAAAACATAATAATGAAAATTTATATTTTTACCGGGATATATTAATTATATGACCCAAAATAAAATTGAATTTATAACCGAAATTTAAAATTATGATTCCATGTTTTGAATCTATTTTACCGGTTTCAAATTTTAGGTGTATAAGAAATTAATTTTATTAAATAATAAAAACCTTATGAAAAATATTTTTTAGGAAAATAAATTATATTTTCATATAAAATAATTTACCATGAAATCAACTAATAAATATGTTTCCACATATTTTTGTGTTAAATAATAAAAAAATGGATTTTTTTATAATTTTGTATCAATCCAAAACAAAATTCCATCTTCAAACCAGGATATTAAAGGAACAGATCCAAAAATAGTTTTAAATTTGAATAAAATGTAACTTATCTTATAAAAAGTGTTTTTTTTGTTACCGAATACAAAATAATTATTTAATATGAATTATTTAATTCATGAAATATATATTTATTCACAAAACCTAAAATTGGGTAATGGAATTTGTTTAGGAAATTCTAACCTCTGTCTCTTTAGTTTAACCCCCTCGTAAACTAGTTTTAACCTTAATTGTTGTGATGAAAAAATTTCTCTTTTTAATAATGATTATGAAAAACATTATGTTAAACCTACTGATTTATATTAATTATGGTGGATAAAAATATTTCATCAATTTATTAATATAAATTAACATAAGTGGAAGAATTAAAATTAAAATTAAATCCACAGAACGAGATGAATAACGGTTTATATTAAAATACCATTTATGTATAAAAAATATTTTAAACAAAATTCGAGAATAATGTGGATTATAATAGAATTTATTTTATTTTTTAAATCAAAATGATGTAATGATTTTTTTTAAAATAATCCAAAATATAATTTAACCTTATATAAACTATAAAGGAAAGGAATGCTTTTAACAAAAATCAGTATATTATAATATTCATTGAAAAATAAACCATCACAGAAATTTTTTAAAAAATATACATAAGATAATTTAGATATAATGAATTCAAAAATGAATTTAATTTTTTCAAAAAAAATATATATAATTTTGAAATAAAGAATTTAAATAAAAATATATAATCCATGAAAAACCAAATTTTTCATAAATAAATCCTTTTCCCTTTTGAATGAAAAAATAGCTAATATTATTATAATGAATATAACTGTATAAAATATAATTTTATAAATATAAATACAACTTTAAAAATATTTATCATAACATTACTGTAGCTTTTAAAATAATTCATTCCTTAAATCATGTGTTATAACACATTATTTAATGAGAATTCTAGTTCATAAATCCAATGCACGAATACACCTCTCCATATGCATTAACATATTATGAAATGGAATATTAAATGATATATTTAGTAAGAAGATACACAAACATTATTTGGTTAATCTTTTTTATAAATTAGTATTTTAGCCCTCCCAAATGAATCATAGTAAACAATTCATATAAATGGTTGTCGTGATATCTGTACAAATCGATAAAAATATCATGCATTACATAACATATGATATGACCCCAATCAGAAATCATTATTATAAATAAGAAGTAACATGTAAGAATATTACATGATTTATGGTTTTTATTTATCTTTAAATATGATTTTCCTTTTCTATCATATACAAATTAAATTTAAAGTGTATTATATCCTTCAATATCATGGAAAATGGAGGACTGGTCCTCAATCATCACGAAGCCTATATAAAATTCTAGGTTGATGAAGATAAGGAATATATCATTAGTTTCCTTTCATATTCAAAAAATATATATATGTAAGGACAAATCCTTATATATAACTTATTCTAGTATTTTTTGAACTAAAATTCACATCCTTGGATCTTTTTAGTTAATAGTTTTATAGAATTAGAACAAACTCTTAAAAAGTATAATTTTACATTACATGTGGGAACTTGTACTCAATATACATTTTTTATTCCAAAGGAAACCCTTTTATAATAAAAAATGGTTTCTTTTCTTTCCACATATTTAATAAATTCATCATGAAATCTTCTTTATCCCTACAAATCCTAAGTCCAATGAAAAAAAATTTAGAAAAAATAGGATGGTCACAACATTTAATAAAGGGAAATAAGGAAATAAATTGTTACTTTAGTGAAATCATGAAAACTCATTGAAAAATTTCCATAAAAACGTACCTTTTTACCATGAAAGAGAGATCATAATTTCTAAAAGATCATTATCTTCATTCTGAAACTCAAATATTTTCATGTAAACTCATAAAAAACATTTATTATGTAAGTAGGTAACATTGGACATAATTATACTAAAATAAAATAACCATACCTTAAACTTTTATTTTTGTCACTCTTAAAAATTGAATAGCCATAGGCCAACTTCCACAAAAGTAACTCTAATAAATGTAATATCTATATGACCGAATTCTATACCCAATGCATTGGAGGTTATAACGTAACCATGTTACGACCCATTATTTTATCAATATAAATTATCTTCTTATAATTATTTCATATAATCACATGAGATAACAAATCAATGATCTAATAAGTACTATGTGACCTTTAACCATAATATTGTCACTTCAGTGATTTAAATTTTGAAAATATGACTTAAATGGTTGTGATCAATAAAATGTTTAGAGTCCAATTAGACAAACATAATTTTTGATGAATTATAACTGACCCATATAAATAGTATTGTTATGCTTGTGAATATTAATATGACCCTTATAAATAGTAAATCCTCCAAAAAATAATATCATCACACATAAATGTATAAATAAAATTTACGCATCTTATAAGTGATAATATAACCATAGTAAAAGTATTTGTATTTTAATAAGGCATAAATAATTCATTACAATAAATTAATTAATTTAAATGAAAATGTATTTTCTTAAAAGGTGTTCATAAATTAACTATTTTATGTCTTCTGGTTTTAAGATAATTTTCTAAGACCTTATATATTTTATGAAAGCATTATAAAATAAGTCATTGTTTTAAAATATGTATCTTTTAAGTAAATTATGATTTTAATTAAAAATTAAATTTATCATAATTATAAAATTATTTTTGTAAAATAGATATAATTTTTTGATTTTACACATCTAAAAATCGTTTGGGATAATTTTTGGGCTTTTTTTGAAATACTTGATTTTTTATGAATATTGAAATACGATAATTTACCATATATATACTTTATAAGAGAAATGGAATATTCCTATCATCATGGATGATGTAAGAAATAATAGTTATAATAAACATGCTCTTATTACTATTTTCTATCTTTGAATCATAACTATTTCCTATCTTTTAGAAAAATAATAAACTAATGATTAAAATATTAAGAAAACCCTCACACCCTCCACTATAAAACCCACCCACACTCCCCTCTTTTATTCACTCCTCTCAAGCCATGTTACAGTTCTAAATTCTAACGAAATTGGTCCCCAAGACCCTCCCCCATGTCCATCATCCATTGGTCTCTTAAAAAGACCAAATCCTCTCCCCTTAAGAGGCTCTCAAGGAAGATTAAATCAAGAGGTAAATTCTAGTTTTCTTTTCATGTTCATTTGTTATCTTTTCATTCCTAACATCCCCTCATCCAAATGGTATGAGAAATCTAGTACCATTAATTTACTGGAATGTTGTTATTCTAATGGGATAATTCATTATCATACCTCTTTTACCCTTCTTTTATATGAAAAAAATGAAAACATCATCTGAGATATGTTAATTTATCACATTCAAGGATGACGAGTTATCAATTTTGATTACCATCTTTAGTTCTATTCATGAAATAATTTTTAAGGGTGAAACAAATAATTAAACATTTATTTTATCTTATTTATTTTTTGGAATCCTTTTACACATATGATGTAGAATAATAATACAAAATAAATTAATTGTGAGAAAAATCGTCATATTAATCCAAGAGATTATCATTAACGTTTAATATACTGATTTACCTTCATTAAAAATAACCAAATAAATTTTATAACCATTTAATCATTTTTATTTTCACTAATTTCATATAACCTCAATTTGGGAAAACAATTTTCATCCTACAAGTTTATCTGAATATGAATATAAGTGAACTGGTCATTAAAACCAAGGAAGAAAACGCTCCCAAAAAATGAAATTGAACCCCTTAACTTATAAAAAACGATATTAATGAACTTAATAAAATGATAATAAATCAATAAAGTGTAGTGGAGGTTCATGAATTTTTAATTAATGAACCCTATTTTATTTTTCTGGCCATTAAGATCAAGAAAAGAACATCATCGGGCTTAAGTTAAGGGATATTATCTTTCTCACATTTATTCAAGAATCTCCCCTATGTTATTCCCTTTTATGTATAATTCCAAATGGGGGTGTATGATTTCACACCATCCACATACATTCCTTATGATGTATAAAATATTATAAACCTCTTTCTCTCTCACTAATCCCTCCTATGTACACCTGGAACCATGCCTATATTTCCTAAGGGATTCTACTCAAACCTCCTTTATTCCTTCTAGTTTCTCTATCTTTCTTTCTACCCAAATGAAGTTATCTATTCAGTTTATTTACACCTTATAAATGTTTTGTACATTCTCCACACACACTAATCATGATTCATTCATCAATCTCTTTTGCGGATAAACATGTTTTGAAATGATTCCCTCTTCAATACTTCCTAATAAGAAAGCCCATTTTAAGGGATCTTCTTGATTTCTTATCCATCTTCAAGTGAAAAATATCATCTATATTAAGCCATTTTTTTAATCAGTAATTTTATTATGAAAACCCTTTTTGTTCAATTATGGTTTTATATACATGATTATTCCCTTTTCTATTTTAAATACTCTTTAATATTTTCCTCCAAACCGAACTAATATGTTTTAATGCTAAAATTTATTAAATACTCTTATTATATATTATGACTTATATTTTATATTACATACCATGATATATTCTAATTTTATCTTATGAATTTCCATTTATTTTTTAATTACTTTCCTTCATGGAAACTTGTATGATATGCCCATTCATTATGCTTTATGACATTATTATGATACCCATTTATTTAAAAGGGTATCCTTATGTTTACGTATGACTGATTATGTTTGATTCGTAATGTGGAAAAAATATTCGTGAACATGTTATGGTGGGTGCTCCCAGATAGCCCTCCAATTCATTGGGTAAATTTATGTCTTGTGATATGCTATGTGCAATGGTATTGGCAGTTAGCCTTGGCTTCTGCTACCATGTGCAATGGTCTTGGTGATAAACCTTGACTTATGCTCCTCTATGTGTAATGAGCCTTCACTCGTGCTAATGTCATTATTTATGTTGATTTTAGATTTATATGATTCAATTTCTATATGATCCCATGTTTATATGCTTTGATTTTATATGCCATTTTATATCATTATGTCATGATCTCTAACCCATGTGATAAATCCTTATTCTTATGTTTATTCCTTTACAATGCTTTTATCTCATCGCTTCATCCATGTGATCTCCAGAATAACCTATGAAGTTTGTAAGGGCTCAAAGTATGATTGGTGATGTTTATGAAGATTAAATAAAGAAGTGTTTTTTAGTCCTGTGTTTTCAATTTTATGTACCTAGTCTTCGAAGATAGTAGACTTCACGATCCTTATCCTGTTTTTTGATATATAGTTTTTCTTAAAATCATGTAATGTTATGTGTAAAAGTCCATCGTAACTATAGTTAGTATCAGAGGATGTTATAGTTATTTTTTGGATATTATTAATAGTTAACTTTAGTATAAACCTTAAAGGTGAGAGTAAGTATAAGAAAACACCCCTATATTTTGGTAAATATAGTGTCAGTGGTTTTTCAAGAAGATACATCCCTATCCAGATACAAATAGGTATAGGTGGCTCTAGTACACATGTACCTAGGGGAAAACCAGAAAACACTACTTTGAGCTAAACTCAAGCAAGAACTAGCACACGAAAACGGGCCTTGGTGCACTCTTGGGTTGACACTCCTAGGGGAAATGCTTTGGTAAATTCATGAGTTTGGTACAAACCATTATTAATGGAATGAAAAAAATCCCCTAATAATATAAGTTAAGAAATAGATTGAGGATAACCTAGATTGAAACTAAAAGAATCATAAGTTTAGATACACATATCCATTATAATTTTATCCTCTTATGTTCAAATTTTCATTTTTATTCACAATATCTCTGTATCTAAGCCCTCTAATTAACCATTCTTTTCGTAGATAATGGAGAAAATATAATAAAACGAGAAAAACAGTTAATGTGATAGGGAATGTAAATATTTTACTAATGATATTCTTTATTTGATGGGAATGGGTTCTCAAACCATTATTAAAGTACATGCTCAGTTGTCTTAAGTTATAAATAAAAACATGAATCAAGTGGCACAACCTCCTCCTCCAAAAAATGAGCATGTTTTTGTGGAATCCTTCATGCGGAAAAGGCCTCCCATGTTTATTGGATCTTCTGATCCCCTCCTCATAGAATAGTGGATTAGCTCCATTAAAAAAATATTCTCTATCCTCCACTTCTTATAAGAAGAGAAATTTGCGTTGAAAATATATCATTTTGATGGGGAAACTAATCAGTGGTTGACACTAATCAAGAATACAATGCCCTGGGAGATAATTGATTCCATTGATTAAGATAAATTAAATAGAATGTTTTCAATAAATATTTCCCCCGAACCCTTTATCTAAAGATGGAAATATAGTTCCATGGACTCAAACAGAAGGAAGATGATTCCATTTGGGTGTATGATGAAGACATTGTATTGATTTCAAGGTACACCTCTGGCTTTGTCATTAACACCAAGATCAAGGTGGATCACTTTTTAGCTGACTGAAGCTATTTATGTGAAAGTCGTTGGAGATTCTAGAATTCAACAACTATGACAATATTTTTTTTGTTCCCATAAAGATGAAATAAAGATCAATGGCTTTCAATGGTATTGTGGGTCCAATGAAAAATGGAAAATGGGATATAATTTGGGCTGTTCCATAAATAAATTCCATGAATAAAGAAGCTTTGTCATCCCACGTATAAAAATTGTCGGAAGAAGCATCCTGAGAACATTCCAAAGGGAACTGGGAGTTGCTTCAAATGTAGAATTTTGGGAAATATGGCTAACAACTACCAAATAGATATGAAAAATCCTAGTAATGTGGAATAATAAAAGAAGTTTCAGATCATCACTCAGCCTATAGTATAGTGTTACAACTGCAAAGAGCATGGAAATTATGAGAACAATTTCCCTAAGATGATGGTTGTTGGAGGAAATCAGCAACAACCCCCATGGAAACAAGGCAGGATTTATACTATCACTACTACTGATGTGGAGTAGGACACCGATGTGGTGATAGTTATGCTAATTATTCATTAAAGAATATCAAACATACTATTTGATTTTGGTTTTACACATTCTTTATTATCTTGAATGATTAGTAGAACTATTCAAACACCACCTCAAAATTTGGAGGATAAGTTATCTGTGAGAATATTGAATGGGGAAATTATTGCATCCATGGTTTATAACTCCTCCCCTATTAACATTTGTGGACTGGACCTTCCATAAAATCTTTTCATACTTCCTTTAGTGGAGTTAGACACAATCATCGGCATGGATTCACTAACATTATACAAGGTAATCATCATCTATACGGAAAGGGAGATCCCTCTTCATATCCCAAAGCATCCTCTAATTATTTACATGTGTATGGAGGAAGATGAATCTCTTTTAGAATCACTGTATCATGTGTGGATATTATGTTCTTATGAGAAAACATGTCTAGATTAAATGATTGAGACAATGGATATAATAATGCTTGAAGATATACCCATCATGAAGGTTTACACAGATGTATTCCCAAATGAGTTGTTTGTTCTTCCTCCCGATCGAGAGTTTGAGTTCTCAATTGAAATTTTCCCTGGATCTCTTCTTATATCAAAGACAACTTATATAATGTCCACTGTAGTGATAGAGGTGCAGAAGAATAAGTTATAGAAAAATCTAAAGAAGTTTATACACGTGAGTGCTTCACCATGGGGTGTGCCTGTCCACTTTGTCAAGAAGAATGATAGATCAATGAACCTCTACATTAATTATCATGAGTTCAATAAAGTCATTATAAAGAATAAGTATCCCCTGGAACATATATATGACTTGTTCGATCAGCTACATGGGGCCAGTTATTTCTCTTAGGTGGACCATCAGTCGGGATATCACCAATTAATGGTAAGGAAGGAAGATATTCTCAAGACCGCATTTTGAATGACATATAGACACTATGAGTTCATAGTGATGAAATTTAGACTCACTAATACTTTAGAAAATTTCAATAATTTAAGTAATATAGTCTCTGGAGATAACCTCGACAAATTTTTGGTAGTCTTTATCGATAATTTTTTTATATACTCCATGAGCAAGGAGAAACATGGGAAGGATTTGAATACTATGTTAACGACTTTCCTAAGGGATATGATGTATGCTAATTATTGTAAATGTGAGTTCTGGATGGAGGTAGTATCATTATTGAGGCTTTTTATCACCATCAAAGGGATATTTTTTGACCCTTCCAAGAAAAATAAGATTGAAGAGTGGCTCAAGCCAACATCTGTAACAGAGATCTATAGCTTTCTTGGTATAGCCATGTATTATCGAGAATTTGTGAAGAAATTTTCATGATTTTCAATATCAATAACCAATTTCACATGGAAGTGAGTAATGTTTTTCTAGAATCAAGAATGTGAATATTTTTTTATAGAGTTGAAAGAATATGGTAATCCCTACACCAGTACTCACACTCCCAACAAATGGATAATTGTTTGTGGTGTATAATGATGATTCACAAGAAGGATTAGACTATGTTCTAATGCCAAATAATAAAGTGATGACCTATTCAATAAGAAATATAAATGTACTTGATCAAAATTATCCTACACATGATCTGGAGTTGGTGGCTATTCCCTTTACGTTAAAAATATGACAACATTATCTCTATGGGGATAAGTGTGATATATATACTGATCACAAGAGTCTCAAATATATATTCACATAAAAAGAGATTATTATGCACCAAATATGATGGATAGAACTCATCAAGGACTATGACTACTCAATCCACTACCATCCTGGTATGGAAAATAAGATGGTGGATGCTCTGTGTATAAATGATCGTGAATCATTATTAATGATAAGAATTGAAAAGGATACGATATTCTTATATTTTCAAAGGATGGATATTGAAATCATTTAGTTAGGAACATCTTAAATCCTTTATCAAATTATTTCTCAACCATCCCTCATATATAAAATGAAATATGGTAAAAAAAATTTATTAAATGAATGAAATATAAATCATATAGGTTGATGATAACATCATGAAACTTTCCTGATGAGATATTTTCACAAAGGAAAAATATTACACATTGAGCATCCGTGTGTGGTTGGAATCTTTTTACCATTAAGTTATTTCTCTTGGGAAACTTCATCCATTCCTATATGGTAATCTTGGACATTACACAATCCCAAATATTACCAACAGAATTGAATCCTAGAGGGTCTAACACTATGTTTTTTTTTTCTGATCTCAATTAACATTTAATAAATGTAATTAGTGTAAAAAAATATTATTCTCAAGAATGAGGAATAATTTTTTTCAAGTTATATTGATCACATAAATTAAATTAATATTTATTTTTTAGTATGTAAATAAACAAAAAATTGTTTATTTTTCGAATTTTTAATAAATATTTATTCATCAATATGAAAATGAAATATATAATTATAAGTAAAATATTTATTTGGGTGTTCAAAAAATACAGAGGAGTTCGAATGGACCAAGACTGAACAAGGTGATAAAATAGTTATTTACAAGTAGGTAAATATTATTTTTCAATTTTCAAAAGTCAATGAACTAGAAGATAATAAAATTATGATTATGTTACACGGGGTTTATTAAAGGTTTTAATTTTTATTTAATGGATGACATGAAATTAAATAATATTTTAACATAATCCCAAACTCTATAAATTGACGGTTGTTTCTATTGTATATATCATCCAAAATTTTAGAATATTGAATTTTTGGGCATAAAGAATTATCTATAAACTTCTCTTTATCTCTCCCCCTCATAAAAAATATGCACAAGTAATATTTCATCAAGATAGAAGAATGATTTATCAAGAATAAATAATGAAAGACATTTGATTCACCATGCTAGCACTCAGAGATTGGGTGGTGTTGGTTGGAGATTATTGGAGCCTGTGTGGATCACTACTAAATCGATTATATACAGGGATCCTTATAGCCTAATAAAAGAAAGATAAAATGGTCCTTTCGTATGATAAACATTTATTAATTAATAATTTCTTATTCATAGTTATTTCCTTTTTATTTTTCCCTATAAGTTAATTCTTAGGTGTGGCGTTTTTAAACACCGCATGCCTGAAAACCCCTATCCTCATGATGGGAACACTCTAGAGAGTCCCCAAATAAGATTAAGCTTATACCATCCCAGTTGACATTGCGTCCTTGAGGTTTACAGCCCGATCATCAATGGTTCAACACATCAATCCATCAGCACAGGTGGACCACAGCTCAGACCCACCGTGTCAGGGACCAAGTGACCCGGAAAGACAAGTGCATCCCATGGGGGAGGCTCACCCCAAAAGCAAAATCCTATGATTTGAACCCTTAACCTCCCAAATAATGATTGATACTAGGCCACACAGCTTCACCACCACACCACCACTGAAGCAGCATCTATTCCTAGGTATTTATTTCTTCAGATGTGAAATAAATTAATTATAAATTTGACATCTGAGTTCCTACCTCAGAGTTTTGGGAAATTATTTTAAGAAAAACATTAATATGACTCCCACCATTGCATGATATAACTATTCTTATAAAAAACAATGTTTATTATAGTGGTTACATTTAAATTTATAATTATTTTTTTTATTTCTTTTCTATGTGCATGTGTGTCTAGAATTTCATTTCATATTATTAATTATTTAATCAGATTGGAATTAACATTATTCAATATAGGAATCTTATTTAATCAACTATTCCCATTTTTAAAAGGATGAAGAAAGGATAAATAATTACCATATATTCCATCGAGAAACATCCAATTTTTGGTTTTTAAGATAGGGTTACATTGCATATACCCGAAAGTACACATCAGGTACCCTAGTGAATGATATCTAGATACACCGACGGATACATAGCACACCCCATAGTAATTACAAGTGATGAATTCTGTATGTTGACCAGCCAACCAATTACATGGTTGTCAGATTACAGGGTGTGTATTGGTATACAATCTGGGTAGTCTACATGGGTTAGATGCATAAATCATTTAATATGTGTAGTCCGTATACATTTTCAAAACTATGTTAGACATAAGAAATAATGAATTTACGATATATATGGTGTGTATGAAATCTACAGGGCATGTAGTTTATTAATTCCCACGTCTGAAGAACATGTCATGTGACTCAGTGAGAAAATGTACACATAGATCAAAGAGAAACATAGAGTGTAGTTGGCTTGTAAACATAATTTAGTCCCCAATGATTCATGATGAAGACCCAAGAGTTCATTCTGGACACACAACAATCATAACACATAGTGTGTAGCTAGTATGTACATTTCATGTAGCTGAGATAGGGTATATGATACAAACCCAGATGTAGATGTTGGATACACTGCAAATGAGATACATTGAATGTAGTTGGATGTATATGCCATGTGATCTTCAATTAATGGAAAGAATTAAAAATTACATTAAATTGGAAAGTTGTAGTTGTAAAAACTTAGTTTCTTGATTTCCACACAATTGTGTCTTTGAAAATTTAATAATGGTTTTAAATAAATTAAATTCTTAATTAATTATTTGTAATAAATATGACATTATTGGTTCTGGTGTTTATTTTCCATATATTCCATAAATTATGGATATCTTTAATTTATTTGGATGGTTATTAATATGAAATAGAATTTATTAATTAATTATTAAAGGTGTGTTCATCTTACATAATAAAAAAATAAATAAATAAATGTATTCTATCTAGTTACGGTTTACGTATTCATTACATGTCTAACCATTCATGAACTTGACCAAGACCAACATATGTGTTGTATATTTTAATTTATTTTATTTTATGGTTTTTCAATTATTTAATATCATAATTAATTAATGGACTAGGAGTCACACCTCCCTCAATTTCTATGTAGGACATATGTGTCCATGGATATTTCTTTTAACAACTTTTAATCATCCCTTTGGTTGCAATCGCCTATGTGTGAGTAATAATTACATGTAATTATTAGAGTATCTCAATGAGCATGGAGGAAGTTCAAGAAAAACCCATTATGTTTCCAATTCAGGTTAATATATTATGGATTGGTGGAATACTATAACTCATTCCAAAACTAATAATAGGAGTTATTTGCACTAGGAAAAGAATGATTTAATGTCCAATCATAAAATAAACTATTATATAAATCTCATAAAAGTTTTATTTAATTAATTATTTATTCATCTTTATGAAATTATTTATTTTATATAAGTAAGTTTTTGGTCAATAAATAAATAAATTAATGTTCAATAACAAATATTAAATAAAGGTATTGTTCTTAAAGGTTTTTTCCAACATGGTTAATTTATTAATAAACAACCACTTAATATTAACTAAACTTGTAAATGAAAAAAAAAGATAAAATTTTGGTATAATGAAATAAAAATCACTCAATTAAATTTTAAATCATACTTTCCCACCAATTACTTGGTTTGTAATTAAACTCAATAGAAATAAGTGTTTCACCACCCATTTTTGGGACACATAATTTTATACGGGGAATTCTTATGATGAATTTGGGTTGAATTAACTATTTTACATCAAGATGATTATCTGTTTCTAGGCTTGGTGTAATTTTGAGGTATGTTTTGAGGAAATCTAACTTAGGATTTTAGGATATGGGAGTCCATTCAATAGATCATGGAGCTGGAATCTCATAATTTTCAAAAATATACCTAACTAAATTCCTTCAATTAACATGACCAACCCTTTTGGGGTTATTCCAAGTGTAATATAGATCCTTTTTTATATAATTCAAGAGAATATAGATATTCCAAGTCAAATGGTGATGGATTTTGGGACATGATAAAATAATTTGAGATTTAATAAAGTAAATTAATTTATTTTATCTCTCCTAGTTTGTAATCTTGTAAATTACTAGTAATATTATCTATTAATTATAGAAAAAAATGTAAATCTCGTCATCCACAATATCCCTATGATCCAAATTGGATAAATACATCATCCTAACTAGCACTAACTTTCAGGAATGTTATATATGCCTTTAGGTTGTGCTATATCATGAACTAAAATGTTAGTGGTAGAATCCTCATTTCCTCGTCTTCTTTATAAAGAGGTAAGTGATGAAGTGTTACTAGTATATGATAAACATATGAAATATTTTTTCAATGTTCAATTTTTGATTCTTTTATCTATGTATTGTGGACTCCTGATGTCTCACAGGAACATGGATGCATATATCCTGCTTGAGAACCTCCATGGTCTTTACTAAGATAGATCTCGATAGGAATGGTTTGAGATTTCAAGGGCCCTCTTGAAGATAAATCTAAGAAATGAGACCCCAACTATACCTCAGATAGTTATTTTCATTGGTTACATTGAGCACTATGATGTTCTAAGATTTAAACTACCTAATAAACTAGAAATTGATCTCATTCTAAAATAACTCCCATAATAAACTTCTAGAGTTTTGGTTAATTTTAATATGAACAACATTGAGAAGTATCTGGAAGAACTTGTTATTCTTATTCTCCAAGTAGATAGGGATATGAAGCGTGAAAATCCTTATATCCTTATGTTGAAAAAATGGAAATGAAAAACCAATATATTTAATCAAATTTATTCTTCACACCTTTCAAAGAAGAATAAGATCGAATGGAAAGAAAGGGAATAGGCTGATGTCTATTTTTTATTTGGCAAGAAGGACCATTGGAATAAAAAATTCACCCTGCTAAAGAAGCATAGGGAAACTTCATGTGCCTTTTTTATCGAGTTTAATTTTTCTATTTCTAAAATTTGGGTATTAGATAAAAATTGTTGTGATCATATCTCTATTAGTATATAGGAACTTTGTAGATTCATAAATATTGACCTAGGGGAGTTTTATCTCTAAGTAACCAACAAAGTTAAACTTCTTGTTCAAGATATCAGGAACTACCTCCTCATATTGTTGGCTAGAATGATATTTTTTTTGAAGGGTTTTTATTATGTTACTTCTATTACCATAACAATTTTTATATTTTCATATATGATATTGATGTATTTAATTTCAACTATGGGAATAAATGTTTCTTCTTTTATAAATATAGTATTATTCATTGTAAGGTTCATTTTAATATTGGTATTTATGTGTTGGATTTCAAAAACAAGGTAATAAAATTGATAAACAAGCTACTTCACAAGATTTATACAACCCCAAACTTTTCCATCACCAGCTAAGTTATGAAACTGAAAAGGGGACGACTAAATTACATCAAGTTGGATATTTATATTCTTTTAAACTAAATCCACCATGTGTATTTCATTCATATATATAAGGAAAAATTATCAAATCCCCATTTAGTGGGAATGATTATAGGGATAAATATCTCCTAGAATTAGTTTATATAAGTGTGTTGACCATTTTTTATGATTCAAGGGGAGGAAACCCATATTCTATTACTTTCATTGATGATTTTTAGTAGATATGGATATTTATACCTAATGAGGTATAAGTCAAATTCTATTGATAAACTCATAGAATTAAAGAATGTTATTAAGAGCCAAATTAGTAAGATGGTTACGAAATATTACTCAGATCATGGTGGAGAATATATTAATCAATATTTCATTGATTACTTATGAGAGTTCACGGTTCAATCCCAAGACACTCCTCCTAACACACCATAATGTAATAGTGAATGAAAAAGAAGGAAATACACCTTTCTGGACATGGTGAGATCAATTATGATTCATTTGGGTCATTCATTATCCTTTTAGGGATATATGTTGCAAATAGCATAACATCTACTAAACCTTGTGAAAAATAAATCGATTAATGGCACTCCATATAAATTTTAGAGTGGAAAGAAAGCAATATTATCAAATGTACATGTGTGGGTAATAAGTTAATTTTAAGGTATCTTCAGGTAACCAACATGAACCATGAGGTGCAAGGATTACCTTTATAGTATACCCCAAGAAAATGAGTGGATATTACCTATACCAACACTCAAAAAAAATATTATAGTGGTAAGACATTCCATATTCCATGATATTAGAAAAATATTTAAATGATATAGTGGGTGAAAGATGGAAATCTATGTAGTTGAGGCTTGAGGCACACAATAGTTGGTATAAGAGTATATCTTACAAAGACACTTAAAATATGAAACTGTTCTAGAGATACAAGTACATTGTGGGAGTACAAGAGAGATTAGTGATCCAGAATGTTGTGGTTTTCTACTATCCACTGATGGTGACTCATTATTATTCAATAATAATGTTCCACTGACATACATGGAACATTATATGTTATAGATATTTCCAAGTGGAAAGAAGCTGTGAATTCAGAAATGTAATACATGTACAAAACCTATTATTTATTATTGTAGAACCTCCATTAAAAGTAAATACCTTTGGTTGTAAATTTGTATTCAGGAAGAAAATGGAGATTTAAGGACTAGTAAATACCTATATGGTGTAAATAGTTTCAAAAAGGATTAAAGAGTGTCAATGTAATGACTATGATGAAACATTTTCAATAATTTCAATGCTAAAATCATTCAGAATTATACACCCCATTATGGCCTTCCATGGTTATGAGATTTTTAAAACGGATTTCAAAACAACTTTCATTAGCGGGAACCTTAGAGAATATGTCTATATGACACAAATCAATTGATTTCTAACTCCAAAAGATGTTGATGAGTTATGCAAGTTGAAAATATCCATTTATTTATTAAAGCATGCATATAGGTTAAACAAGATTCATTTTGATGTGGCGATAATGGAATTTGGTTTAATAAATAAATAATGTGAGTCTTGTGTCTATAAACAGTTTACATGGAGTGTTTTAATTTTCTTGATTGTATATGTTAATGAAATATTAGTTATTGTAAATGAAATACCAGTATTATAGTCAATTAAAGTGTGGTTTAATAGATGATTCTCAGTGAAGGACATGGGTGAGGTAGTATATATTCTTGTGATCAATTTTCACCATGATATATCTAAGAGGAATTTTCGTCTAAGTCAAAGTATATAGATTATCATGATACTGAAGAGATTTAGTATAGGAAAATCTAATAGGGGAATGTTACCATAGTCCCATGGAATTCATATTTCAATAAAAATGATTCTGAAGACAAATGAGGAATGAAAAATAATGGATATATTTCAAATGCTCCATCTATTGGCTTAGTCATTTATGTTATGTTATGTACTAGGATAGATATTTCATATGAATTGATGGTGGTAGAGATATATCAATATGATCCCAGTGACCTCCATTGGATGGAAGTCTCGACTATCCTTAAGTATCTTAGGCATACTAAGGATATGTTCTTGATCTATGGAGGAGATGAGGAACTAGTCATCCAAGGATATAAAAATACTTGTTTCCAAAATAATCAAGATGACATAAATTCACAAACATGATACATATTCACTTTGAATAAAGGTGTTGTGAGATGGAAAATCTCAAAGTCTAATGTTGTCATAGATTCTACAATAGAGTCTGATTATAATATAGCTTTTGATGATGATAAGGATTCAGTATAGATGCATAATATTTTCCAATATCCTGACGTGATACCTAACATTTAGGAACATATCACACTACATTTTGATAATAATACAATGGGGGCTCCCATAAAAGATCCAAGGTTACATCAGTAGATGAATCACATACATTAGAAGTATCAACTATTGAGGAATTTTTATCAAAGAGGTGAGTATTTAGTGAGTAGTATTTCCACAGTAGAAAACATGGAGAATTCCTTGACTAAATCCTTAACTCGGTAGAAATATTATTATCATGTGAGGTCTAGCATACTCAATGTAATAGGCAGTTGGATTTAGTCTGAGTGGGCATTTTTTATAGCAGGTGAACTAGTACCAAATGATTTTACATTCATTACATGTATATTCAATTTTTTTAATATTAATTAAATGTTATATAATATATTTTTCATTGTTCTACATGGATTTAATTTAACATTGTCCTTTAGAATTTTTCACATTGATAAGGTCATATATGTTCCCTGCTATGATGATAACATTAAAATTACATGAAAATATTCTTAATATAGGTATGCATTTGGAGAATATAAATTTGTGGGACAGATATTATTTAGACCTTCAAGTGTGAATACTCATAAGAGAAGAAGGATTTTATTTAGGAATTTTTCACCATGTAATCTATAAATAAGAGATTATAAGGACAGACCAGCCAGTAGGAATTCCGTATATTTTGGTGTCATTATTTATTCCAATCTTCATGTGTGTGTATTGTTCTATATATTATAAGATTATCATTAATACATGTCATGACTCACGCACATAGATTTACTGCCAGAAACTCTCATGACATATGTTGGTGGAAGTAGGGTACATTGATTAAGTCATGATTGAAATTTCATTATGTCAAGGATGGATTTTTTTACTTTCAAATTTATAGGATTTAATTGCTCGATAATTTTATTGGAATATAATTTCTCCTAAATTCCATGTCTATGGAGTTATGATGTTTTATTTTAGATATTAAAATAAATCCATATTAAGAATATAGGTTGATTACACCATAATGAAACCTACTTGGTGTTATATTTTGATATAGGGGTTATATTACAGAATGAGAATTCGTAAGTTTTTACTATAGTTGTGACATTACATTCATTTTATTTGGTTCCTTGACCCATTTTTAGATAGTAATCTATGAAAATAGGTAATCCCATCTAATATTAATGCGAATAACCCTCTGGTGTATCATAATAAGGGTTTTTTGATCTTGAATAAATTATATATTAATTTAACTAATGGTATAAATATTATTCTTCATACTAGGGAATAATAATAATCAAGTTACATAATTCTCACAAATTTAATAAGTATTTATTTATGTACATAGGAATAATAATATATTTTTAAATTTAATTGAATTTTTAATAAATATTTATTTTATAGAATGTGAATAAAATATTTATTTATGAATAAAATATTTATTTAGTAATTCAATAGATACTAAAGAGATCGAATATAACAAGACTACGTCCAGTGATAAAATAATTACTCGTATTCCAATAAATATTTTTTTTATCAATTTTCACAAGTTGGAAAACCTCGTAATAATAATATTATTATTATGAAACATGGGGTTTATTAAAGGTTTTGAATGTTATTTTGGGTCTAACATACAATTAAAAAATATTTTAACCTAAAACATAACTATATAAATGAGAAGTTATATCTATCGTGTATATCATCCAAAAATATAGAAAATATAATATTTGTTCATGATGAATTCCCTCTCAAATCCACCATATATCTCCCTATCAAGAATGATAAACATAAGAGATATTTTTTTAATATCTAAGAATGATACATAAATAATGAGCAATACAACACATTTGTTCACTGCACTAGAACCCAAAGAATGAGTGGTGTTTCTCATAGATCATCGAAGAATGTGTGGATCATTGCTAGAGGGATTCTATCCTTGGATCCTCATAACACAATGAAGGTAAAATGAAAGCGTCATTTCGGATGATCAAATTCATCAATAAATAATGTTCTTTATTCAATGTATTTATTTCTGTAGATATTAAATAAATTTATTCTATCTTTGACATATAGGATCCTCGGTCATGGTTTCAGATTATGATTATTAAAATAAACATTAATATAATCCCCAACATCACAAGCTTCTGCATTGATCACAAACAACATATTCTACCCATGTCCATGTACCTAGTTGTGTCTGTGTCTTTGTACTCCCACTTTACACATTGGGCCACCAGCATCAGATCAAATGGCGTGTGACATGTGTCACATGGAGTGTGTATTAAACTAATATCAAAACCCAAGAATTTTAGCTAGGTGTCCCATGTAGTATGTATATCTATATTACAAAACTTACACCATAGGATTTGTAGAAACCAATGGCTTGCTTGGTGCATCGTCGGGATATTCTGTCACTACCATCAATATCACCAAGAAACACAGATTCGGAGTTATCCAAACCTTATAATTGTTGTTTTCCTCTAACTGAGCCTCATTATACATAGAAATTGATCTATAGAATTAAATATTCTCCACACTAAACCACATTCATATATCCACTAGGAAAACTGAATTCATTAGTCTAATCCCACTTCCCCTGTGTTCGTCCTTCATTGATGCACCTTGATTGCACCCTCAATTGTGAACCATGTACATGGTATTGATTTTTTGTTCCAAATAATGGTTGTGTATAATAATTTATCTGGTATTCATCAAACCATGTGCCAAATTAATTATCCCTGATTAATTTACAAAGAAACAAGGGAGAAAAAAATAAACACTAATCCTAGAAACAAAGCTCAACCTTTTTCATTTCGTCCTCAATTCATTATTATATTGTAGTCAATAAAATATGAATACTTGAAAAATAACAATAAAATAAACTATAATATAAATCAATTATCAATGCGTGAATGAATTCTTATTTGTTGGAATTGATACATGTTTGACATGGGATAAATTAATGGGATGATACCCCATAAATAAAATAACCTGCCAAGAGTTTTGATCGCTCACGAGAAAAGTAAAATTCTTTGTTTTCTTCATTGGTGAGATCTCCAAATTACTTTTCCATATATTATCAACATTGTAATAGTCTAATCCTTTAATCTAGTTTCATCCATGAACATCTCTCCAATGAATCTCTTATTGGTCTCCCGGATTCTACAGCTAACGCTAAGATTTACCCAAAAAAATTATCTAATATAAGAGTGACCTATGTAACTATCTCAACATAATAATATAAATTAAAAATTTTTTTATTTACCATTATCACCATAATAATGTTTTCCCAGTTACCTGATGTTGACAAAGTTTATATCACACCTAGAGTAAAACCCACATTCTTAACTCAATAGTGGGATCATATTTCTAATATGAGACTAAATTCAAGAGTTTTTAAAAATATTCATGAAATGTTTAGGCCCTTGAAATTAATATATTTAATATTTTTCAAATAACAATTCCAAACCTACTGAGCTTCTAAATATCACGTCTTCTCAATTCCTTTCTCAAAAATATTCCTATATATGTTTAAATTATTTACATAAAAAATATATTAAATTAAATTCAAATTTTATTTTAAAAAATTTGTAGTCATGACTTCAAAAAAATACTTACCTTTGAAAAAGAATCATTAATAAATGACTCCATGAAAAATAATAAGGATAATCAAATGAAATAAGGGGTGATAATTTTGAGAAAAAAAATTGTTTAAAAACACACATTGTAAAAAGAGTATAATATTTTCATTTGTTGTATGGGTTAATATAATTATAGGAATCACACAAAAAATTCCATATTATATTTCTCAAAAAGATGAAATCATTTTCAAAAATTAAAATTTGGGCTTCATGAAAATATATAATATAGAGATTGAGGTTTTGTTTATAATGAAATAATTTCATGTAAGGGAAAATCAGGTATTAATATTTCAATGAAAAGATAAATTTTACCCAAAAAGATAAAATATAACACATTATAAAATGGGGAATCTATTAATAAATAGAATATTGAAGGTTGAAGTTCCAAATAATCCCCAAAACACAATGAAGGGGATTTGACTTACTAATGTCCCTTAAAGACAATATTATTTATGATGTAATAAATATTTTAGAAGCAATTTTATGTGGTAAAAATAAAAATAAAAATAATTTAATAGAAAATAAAACATAATAAAATCATTGGGATTTATTTTCCCACTTGTATGAAATATGATCCATAAGAACAATTATAACTCAATTAATGTGAATTGAGATAAAACCCTTGTATCTTGAGGAACATCTAGATAAAAACTTTTGAAAGAGATAGATTTAAATTTAAAATTTACAAAAATGTATTTCATGATATAATAATTCAATATGGTATCATATACAACACATAAATAAATTTCATTCATTATACAAAACAAGTCTCTAAGAGAGGATTTTAAGATTAAAACCCTTAAAACTTTTCTAATCATTGTTTAAAGTCCCCCAATATAATTATCATAGAATAAAACATTGAGCATAATGAAATAAATTTGTATAATGAATAAAATGATAATAGGGTTGTATTTTCACCAAGAAAAATAAAACATGTTTAATAATATAATCATGTCTCAAGGAATTCATATTTGAGATAAAGAATCTCATACCTTGTTCTATATTCATTTTGTACATGCGTTTAAATTCATGAATAAAAAAATAATGTTTATTATATACCTTATTAGTTACGTTATTCATATATATTTACTTTTTATATAAACCATTTATTGTTATATTATATTTATTTATTATATTGTAATTAAATATGCTTTCATTATATTTTATTTGGTGTAGTCTTATTTCGATGATTTTAGCGATCAAAAATGATAATTTATTTTTAAGTTGAATACTTAATTTTAAAATTTGTAGAAAAAACAATAATTACTATCTTATTAATATATGTAATATCATTATTATTTAAGTTATCATAGTCATCCATGATATAAATTTATATTACTATTTAAGTAGGTGGTTAAACAAACCCCAAACACGAACATGTCATATCCTGATGGGTGAGTATGGTTAAGAAAGTGTATAGTATCATTATAATTGAAAAATTGTATTATTTATATTTTTTTAATTAGGTTAACCATAATATATGTGGTTTGTAAAAATAAATAAAATCAATTATAAAAACTAAGAATGTTTCATTTTGGATATTGTAGTCCACACAACACACAGTTAACGTTCCATTGTTTTTATAACTAAATGAAAAAAATTAAAGGTTGTTACATTGATATAATAAGAATAAAGTATACTAAAGATACAAATTTCATTATATAACTTTGATTAGTATGGTTTTGGAGAATAAATAATTATAATAAATTGTTAGGATTAAGTAATACTCATATTAATACCTTCAAATTTTTCTTGGAAGTCTCCTTGGAAAAGAAGTCATTCAGATAACTTATTCTAACAAGGGGATTTTTAACCTAAAATAAGATCCTAATATTATAAGAATTTTTTTTCATGCTAAAATTTCAAGGAGCATTTCTTATATTAAGTTGAGTAATTATCCATGTTTCTAGGTTAAGAAAACAACACTTTTCATAATGCCATTTACTTATCAATGATATCTGTACTCTATTTAAGGATCAAATAATTTAAAAATTCAAAAATATGGATTTTTGTGTTTCCTTGGGTCAATAAATCATCAACCAGGTTTTTTTAAAGTCGTTTTAAGAATTTGGTATGTCATTTATTCTTATATTTTTACATTTATATTATTTTTTTTATTCGGGTGACAAGTATATTCCCAAGTGACATTCGTTTTATTAAACATATAAAATATCTCCTCTAAATAATTTTTTACAGGATAAACCTAAATTTAATATCAAATTAATATAATTAAATTTATTAATAAGATAAAATTTTATTCTAAAAAAATTATATATAGAAAAAATGTTTTTAAGAAAAAAAGGTTTTCAAATATTATGTGTTTTAAATCATATTTAGCATTGAGTTCCAATTAAATTTATCATAATTCAATTATATATATTATTTATAATTATATTATAGTATTTATTTAAAATAGATTAATTTTATTAATTAGATAAAAAATTAGAAAATATTAATACATAAATTATTTAAAAATCACTTGTTTACCATTATCGTAGTCATTAAATTCAATCATAGTAATATTTATTTTATTCCAAAATATGAAATCTAAATTATTAAATAATATGATAATATCGATCCCGTATATTAAATCCATTTTTTGGATTTAATTTATATAAGTGTCGAGATTTTTTTTTTAATATATGTTAATAAATCATTTTTAGAGTAAAATTTTACTTGTGTTCCCAAGATGATAAAAATGGGTCTTATAAATGAAAAATGGTAATTTTAAATGACTTATTTTACATATAAATGTATATGTATTATATTTAATTGTTTGAAAAATATTTAATTCATTCTTGGAATATTATAAAGTCATAAATGATGAGGTTTTAACAATATTGATAATTTTCACAATTCTCCTAAAAATAAATCATTCCAAAAATATCCAAATGAGTCATCTTAAAATAACATTGAAATTACGAATCTAGAAAAGGAAACATATTTTGAAAATTTAAAATTTAAAATTTCTATAATTAAACATTTCAATAAAATCCTTAAAATATTATAAAACAATGTTTTGAAAAAGAAAATAGATTTTTAGAATATTAAATATTCACATTAATATTTCATAGTATTTACTAATACAATTAGTATCAACCAATTAAACAAATAAAATATTTTTTTATCATAAATAACCCCAATTTTCAACAAATATAAATTTATATCACCAAAAAAGAGATTATTTATAAAAATACATTTATAATATTAAAATGATATTATTAGTCATTTCATTAAAACCAATTGAATTGTTTTATATAAAAACTATATTTTATATTTATTCCATATATATTTTATAATGTGGTTATGCATATTTGACGCTTGCCTGTCGTAGGGCGTGGAAAAACAATTATTTCCTAAATTAAAATGTAGTTAAGTTGGTGACCTAGGATGTCTCGTGAAGAAGAGTGCACACAAAACGAGTTTTCACTTTAAAAGGAGGGTAAAAAAATGTTTTGTTTTTGAAATGAAATTTGAAATTAAAATGATTGAAAAAATATGATATTAAAAACAGTAATTAGGTTGGGGTCGATTTCCTAATTGTAATACTATCCTTGTTCAATTTAATTCAAACCTCTTCTTCTTTTTCGATTAATGTGAGTTTCCACAATCGTTTCCTCTCACTTCCTTGGTGAAATTATTATTGTGAGAGAAAACCTTACCAAGATATCGGTTTGGTCAACTCTACTTCCATGTGTAAAATATTTGTATTGAATATCCTTAATTGAAATGGGCAATACCCGATTGGGTTTTGTTTATCCTAAACAATCATGAACATTCACTACACCTTTTACATGTACTGATGATCGTCGAGTACTTCACCACTAATTCCTGGTTTATTCCATCGTATATAAACTAGAAATTAGTGGAGGGAGATATTGATTATTTTACCAAGGCAAAAATAAATAACGGAATTAATATTCAAGAACGATCGCAGTTGATTATAAAATCCAATATAATAAATTGAAAACAACTTTGAATAAGAAAGAAATTTATTCAATTGCGTTCAAGAACTCAAGCATTACAATGTAGAAAACCAACCCTTCCCCAATCACTCCAAATTTTTACCCCACCATGGTAAGGGTAATCGTGTGGAATGGGGAAGAAGAATGCATTAAAAAACTATGAAAAAGAAAAGAAATAAAACATAAAGCATAAAATTTCTCCTTCTTGGTGTCCCGAAAGGAATGGGGTGGAGAATGGGATGCTTTGAGAGGGTGGAGCTCTCCTCCATTTATATCCAGAATTTGTCTCCCGGATGTTGATGCATTGTATCCCCATTAAATGAAATCTTCAGGTGTTGAGCCCTTCTTTAATGTTGTTCATAATTCCCTTATTCATGTCCCCTCAAAATATCAGCGGATTTGGACATGTATTCCAAGAGTTATGGCCGTTTTACTCTGAGCATTTATTCTGTCCAGTCAGACTCTCCAAAACGAAATCCTCGAATTAGGGTGATTTAATGACCCCATAAACTGCCAATTAACTCAGTTATTCCTTAATAAAAGATTCTCCAAAACCCTTTTCTCGTCCACCCACCAAATTTCACAAGCTTTGGGCCCACCATGGATGATTTATGGATCCCACACTAAAACTAGGCAGAACTGAAAATAGTTTTCTTTCTCCCACTTGTGAGCTTCCTTTGAGCATCCATATGGAAGATTATGCTTTTAGTCCAAAAATAGTAAATGCAGCCCTCGATGTTTAGAATCTGTAAAAGAAAGAATTTTTCAATTTGGAGCGGTGTAGTTAATGTTATAGGCAAACTACAGAAATAATTTAAAACTGTTAAAAATCCAAAATGGCCAATTTTTACAATTCAGCTCAAAATAACACCATTATCATAAAAATGAAAATATTCATCTTAGAGGAACACTTTTGTGGGTTTAAAAAAATGATACTCAATATAAATTAATTGAAAATATTTTCTCTATCAATTCCCCCATACTTATCACTTGGACTCTGGGACAAGTAAAAAGAAAATCAAATCAAATCCAAAACACTTATCAATGAAATCTATCAAATCAATTCCAAGAAACAAAAAGATATCATGCCTCATCAAAAACAATTATTTCAAGTTCTCCATTTTAGATTTTAATATATTTCCACTTTCTTTCTTATCTCATGCACACAAAACAACTACCTCACATGAATTTTCTCTCATCTCACAAATGTAAATGTTGAATAAGGCTTTTCTCATCCAAACTCACACAGAAGACACCATAGACTTGATAAATTTCTACTTCTCCACCCGATGTGAGTCAAGGACATGTGTTTCTCATGAGAAATTTTCATGGTTGTTCTGTGGCTTCCGATTGGTAGGATTTAGATGTTAAACATTCTGAAGACAAAAAAGGAGGGCTTGGATCTTTTTGAAACAAAATTGCAAGATTCTAATTTTTACTCAAGTATGGTCTTCTTCATATCCCCTTTGTAGAAAATAGGCCCCATCATCATTAAATCAGCTCAGCAGCAAAAATTTCAATCCTTTCAAATATTATTTTTCTTGAAAGCTCCAGATAGGCACAACTTTATTTTTTTACATTGGAAGCTCCAAAAAGGCACAACTTCTCTTATCATAAAAGCTTCAGAAAAGGCACAGCTTTTAACAGAATAATTTTTCAGCATCATAGACATCTCTTACACAATTTAGTTTCCACCTAATGTATCACCAAATGAGGTAGTACACCACAAGACATCTTCCCTGACACTTAACTTCAACTAGATCATGCAATTTCACTTCAAGAGCAGGTAGGATAAGGAAAATTGGCTTGTAATGTGGCTAACCTAACAGGCAATTCATGGCTACTAGGGGCTACAATGAAGGATAAATATAAAGGTGGGCCATAATGAAAAAGATTATTTTCAAAAGGGTGCTTCAAACCAAATAAATGCCTCAATAATTTAAAACACACGTACCCCAACCCTCATGTTTTGAAAGGAATAAATCAAATTATGGTTAAAGAAATAATGGTTTGGTTATCTCAAGAAATGAGGTGAATGAAATGAATATGACAAAAATGGTTCAGAAGCCTCACAAGAATGTGATTTCAATGATATAGACAGTGAAATATGGCATGAGATTCAAAAATCTGTGTACTTTTCATGAAATTCCAAAATATTTGAACTCGAAAAAAAGTCATTTCAGTATTCATTTATGCTCAGTTTCATGAAATAGATTGGTTCACTCAATGAAATGGGTTTCAAAAATGGTAATGATAATCATTTCAGCCCAAAATTTTTAGAAACACACCAAAAACTAAAATAATAAACACACAAAAATATGAAAACACACAATTTTTTTTGTTTTCTGAAAAAAAAAACACAAAATGAAAATACTAAACTACAAAGGATCCCTCCCCCACACTTTAATGAAGCAGTTTACTCATTGAATTAAAGTTTATTTAAAATGTAAGCCAAATTTAAAATGAATCACAACCTCAAGAAAGTGTGAAGGAGATGTACGACCTGATTTATTCGCAGTGCAACATTGAGTTAACCTCTTAAGTGTTGCACTCTGAAAACCTCCAATAAAAGAAAAATAGAAAACATCAGATATTTATTGAAAGAAATGAAAATAGAAATAGGATGATAATAGAAGGATAAAACTTGGTTTAATTCCCCAAGTGGGCCCTGGGTTTTGACTGCCTCCAGAGGGGCAGTTCTAATATGTTATCCCCAATCTGATGGTGGGTGAGGTTTCTTGCTCATGAACCAACAAGAACATTTCTTTCCAGGATGAACTTCTTCCTTTTTCTTGAGGACTCCATCGATAAAATTCACCATGTCCACCCTATTTGAAATGAGATACAACATTCATGGTGGGGTTAGGACAATGAATGCGTCCTCCTCTTTCTTGGGTTCTGCATGAACAACATCTTCTTTATTCTCAAGTGGTTGCTAAAGGTATGATACATCTAGGGAAAAATCAAATTGAATGTCAGATTTTAATTCTATTTGAAAAAAATTAAAGCATGAAGAATCAATATCAAATTCTTCCCTTTCAAAGCAAGTATATTGTGTCTCATTTTCCTCCAGAAACACCACTTTGATCTTCTCATGTAATCTGTCACGACCCGACCCTACCTGGGCTCGAGCCGTAACTACCCCAAGCCTGCCTCCATAGGCCAGGGGCTGGTGACCAGCACCGAAGGCACAATAACTTGGGGAGGCCTTTGCCTAAGCACCTGTACACACACACACAGCAAACTCAATGCAAAAGTGCAGAGTAAAAAAGAAAAGTAAAAGGGAAAGTGCTATAAATAAACCAGAAGAGTGCATCGAACTCTAAATAGTACAAAGTACAAGCTGAAAAGAAAAGGGAAAAAACATGCACCCAACCAAAAGTGCCACAACCCGGCAACATGTAAACAAAAGAAACAGCTGACAGGTCTCCCACCTAGAACCCGGCCACGACCACCGCATGCGGTCCAAGCTCCCAAGCTCCTATGTTCCACTAAAGTCACGACCAACCTGTCCATCGGCTGCAAGGGCACACCAAGTGCGGGCAAAGCCCAAGTAGGGGTGAGTATAAAAATACTCAGTAGGATACCCCGAAGGCTCGAGGGAGAAACAAAGGAGGTACCGAAGGGTGAGCAGTAGAGCGAATAGAAAAGTAAAGGAGTACAACATAGAGTGCAGTAAAGAGTCCAGCTCAACCCAACAAGAGAAAAGAGATAGACTCATCCAGACACAAGGAGCTGGAAACGGTGAGAAGATGAACTTCCCGTCGAGTCTTCGCTACCTATAGTAGGATAGTAGACTCATACAACCACGAGAAGCTAGACACAGAAAGCACGTGGCATACCCTGCGCGTCTTTGCCCCCTCTGGAAGGAGAGTAGCCAAAACCCAAGGAGTGGGTATCGGAACAAGGTATATACATATATATGCTCTTCCAAGAAGCCCGAACAAGCTCGTAAGGGGATCTCCGTCCTCTAGCTCAGCCCAAGAAAAAGTAGCCAACAGTCCTAGAGTTAACTCCATCGATGCCCATCATCCCGCACGTCTACCCCGAACCCCAATCCAAGGGGCTCAATCACCGCACCTCGACACTATCCGCTTTGGGTGGCACTGACTCACCCGCACAGTTTTAGATCGCATCACAAGAACGCATCTTGGTGGGGAAAGTGCCCCTCATAATTGAGAGTCCTAGGGAAATTCAAACCACACCTCGTCACTGCCCTGCAGTCGAGAGGTCTTCTCAAAGCTAAAGTCGTTCCATCACCGACCCATACAACCAAGTGTCCCGCTCCGGTAAACAAGGAGGAAAAGCCACAGACTAGCCTAGTAGAAAGGACTGAGTCTGGAATGCCAGCAAAACACCCACTGCCCAGCCTTGCTGGAGGGTAATTCATAACCAGATATCAGGTGACCCACTGCCCAGCCCTGCTGGAGGATAAACCCTAATACATCATCAGGCGACCCACTACCCAGCCCCGCTGGAGGGTAAACCAAAATAAGATACTGGGTGACCCACTGCCCAGCCCTGCGGGAGGGTAAACCATAATACGTCATCAGGAGACCCACTGCCCAGCCCCGCTGGAGGGTAAACCAAATTACATCATCAGGCGACCCACTGCCAAGCCCCGCTAGAGGGTAGACCTGTAATAAGTCGACAGGCGACCCACTACCTAGCCTCGCTGGAGGGTATACCTAGAACTAGACGACGGGCGACCCACTGCCCAGCACCGCTGGAGGGTAGACCCTAAGAGGTCGTCAGGTGACCCACTACCCAGTCTCTACTGGAGGGTAGACCCTAAAAGCGTCGATGAGTATCCCACTGCCCAGCCCCGCTGGAGGGTAGAACTCAGAACTGCTCTAGACATCTCCACTAGAGGGCACAACACTGGCCAACTGAACACAGAGTGGGTATCGCGCAACTTCACAACTCCAGAACAACTCACCCAAAAGAGGTGCAGCATCTGCTCCAGCACTGGGTGTCACTAGCACCGCTACCGACCAATCCATTGAGAGCGAAACCAGGGGGAGACCACTCAACCCTGCTGGTCAACAAACGAGCATCGATCCAGGGGAAAACTTCACCCTACTGGTCAAACAACGAGCACAGAGGGACACTCTATGTCACGAGAGGTCAAAGTACGCAAGCAGAACCCGGCATGCACATGGGGCCCACACAACGTGTGGCCCCATCCCAACCCCAACTGAACGCACCAACGTTCTCAGGTACGAACAACCACAAGTACCTCCAAGCATTTCCGTATACTCCCAGAGTATACCACAGTCTCAGCCAAGGGCCATCGTGCACACAACACCCAACGTCAACGCAAAGGCGTGACATAACAACTCCACTGCAAAGGCCCAGACTCGGCCAACCACATCTCGTGAACCATTTACATCACTCTCCTAAGAGTGTGCGATCACACGCCAAGGGTCCGCCATAAACAAGGTAGGGAGAACCACCAATGGAGCCCCTCTCATGCTTCCACATTCAACAAGATCGCGCAAGAGGCTCCATACAGCCAAACGGATCACACCGTTGCAATCCTTGCGCAAAAACACGGGAGATAGACTACTTACTCGCCTGAAACGGTCAATCGGTGAAAAAGGTACTATTCACCAAAACCAAATCCGTGTGGAGCCCACCTCAAGATCCCGAAACTGAACCAACAGATCACGCCACTATGATCCCCTCAGAAAAAACACACGGGATTGAGTACTCAATCGCCCAAAACAGACACCCGGTGAAAAGGGCACTATTCATCGTAGCCGGGTCAGGTGGGACCCATACCACGTCCCTGAAAAAGGTCGGGCGGACTCTGCCATCGCAAAACTCTCGGAAAAGCATGTCAAATTGACTGCTTACTTGCGTGGAATGGGTACCCGGAGAAAAAGATGCGTTCGAGCACACTGCACACGAGTGGCGCCACGTGGGACCCACATCCCGGTTCCGAAACTCAACAAACAGATCGCGTCGTTGCGATCCTCTCGAAAAAGTACACAAGATGGACTATTCACTTGTCCAAAATGGTCGCCCGGTGATTAAGATAGAAAAATCACCGTCGACGCTGAAATGGCCCTCGTGGGCCCCGCACCATCGTGCCGAATTTGAGCGGGCAGATTGCACCATTACAATCCCCTCGGAAAACACCCAGAAACGACTGCTCGCACGCCCCGAACGGACATCCGGTGAAAAAGCCACTAAAAGCTGCACACAGCTCAAAAGACGGGCCGTGGGGGCCACGCCTCAACTCCAGCTTCAACGCCCGGAACCGCCCTGGAAACCTCCGCCTCAGTTCCAGGGTCACACGCCGCTGACGGCGCTCAAAACGGACATCGGACGCATCCGCGCCGTCCAAAACAAGAATCTTGGGAGAAACGCTCGTCCACTTAAGGACACGTCGCGCCTCCGCGACCCCTCGTTTCGGGAATTAACATTTCCCAATACCATCTCAAAACACTCCCCTCAACGCAAGCTCCGCGTTGCCGCAAACGGTGCACAAAATGGACGCCTGTAGCCCGAAATACGGGCGTCCGAAGACTGAGGGGCAAAGCCCCTTGGGCCGGACCGGCCCGGACCGGCCGGTCCGCCCTGCTTGGGCCGCCCCGCGCCGGCCGGCCCGGTCCGCACAGCAGGCCCGCAGGTCAGCCGCGGGTCCGGTTCACCTTGCCGCGGCCAGCTGGCCGTGGCTCGCTTCAGCCGACCGGCAGCCTCGCGGCCGGTTGATTCCCCACAGCGACCCGCGATTCGCAGGCCGCGATCGTGCACAGGGGTCGCGCGCTTCGCGGCCCCCCTCTCCTCCGCCTGCCGGCGCCCGCGGCCGGCGCCGCGGCCGGCTTCCGACAGTCGCCGCCGAAGGCCGCCGCTGCCTCCCGGAAGCACCGCCGCCGCCTTCAAATCCCCGGCCGACCGCCCTGCTGCGTTGCGCTCTGCCCCGCGCTGCCGCCGTTTGCCGCCTTCGGCCCTCGCCGGAAACCGGCCGTGGCCGGAAAAATTCCAAGGACCACCGGGTACGATCCGGTGGTCGAAAATTTGATCAGGATAGCTTTCCGGAAAGCTCAGGATGGGATCTACGCAACCACGGGATTTGTTCGGGGATCCAATGGGGCGATTGGGGATAAATGAGGATTAAAATGGGGAAGGGGAGGAAAACTCAAATCTGCCAACCTCGTCGGGCTTCGCCCGGCGCTTCCCGCGCGATCCGCCATGCGCCATCGTCACGCCGGAGCCACCTCGCCGGAGTCGTGTCGCCGGAGCTCGCCTCGCCGGAGGATAAGGAGGGGAAGGAGGGTTTGAGGAGGAAGAAGAAGAAGAAGAAAAGGGGGGTGTTTAAGTACAAATCACTTAAACGCCCGCCCGACAGCCCCGAACCCGAACTCCCGACGGGGTCGGGATTTAGCCTCCCCTATGCTAAGAACCACTCTCTGAGCGTAACGGCGGTTTCGGAATTTTATTTTGAGACCACGTTCAAAAGTTATTAAACATAGCGCCTGAGGCCGCCAAATTACGAAAACGCCCCTGGGGCCATTTTTCACAGACGGCCCGCGCCCGCGAAACTTATACCCCTCCTAGGGTAAACGGCACGCTCCGAACTCAACGGTGCCCTCGGTTTTCCAATCTGAGCCACCGTTTAAGAGATACTAGGGTTTCTCCAATAAACGAATTAATTAATTAATGAATTTATCCGTTTAGCGTTCCGGGAGGGGACGAGGGGTCCAAACATCCCGTGCCGACAAGTTTTATATCGTTCCTAGGGTAAAAACCTCATTCCGGACCCATCCAAAAACTCGAATCCCTGATCCGGAACTCCATTTAGGAGTTATCTCATTTATTTAGCATTTCTAGTGTGAACGCACCGAAAATTTAATTCCGGCCACTCCGGGGCCCGGAATCGAACGCCGTCTGAAGGTGCTGCTCTGGAATATCATCAAGAATATTCGAAAGTCTTTTACAGCAAAAAAACTAGGTTTTTTACATCATTCCATACTTCAAGCTTTTTGTCCTCGAAAAGAAAAACTAGGGAGCAACACATGGTACGAAGCCCACACCTGGCTTCACATACCCAGAAGAACCCACGCACAGCTATGCGTCACCGCACACGGACCAAAGGATTGATCCATTCACGCTAGGTCAGCCCTTGCTGACGTCGTGGACCCAGTCCAGACTTCGGGGTTAGGCCAAGGCGGTAGAGAACCTCGCCATCCCTCTGCACGATCTCAAATGGCCCGAAGGCTCTCGGGGGTAGCTCACCTCCCCGGTCAAGCCTCTACATCGCACGCCGCGACTGGAATCACCGACCGCACCTGAAACAAGGCCCGGTGATTCCCTCCTTCAGAATATCCATATGGTGAAACACCCAAGGACATCTGGTCACGCAAGATTCCACAGTTGATGCTCTCTTACACACTCAACAGGCGATGGAGCCAACACCATCGACTAAAGGAAAAAGGTATCACACCTTTTACCTTACCAACACAGGGATACACCTGACGCCCTGCGTCACCCTGGTAACACCTCAAACAAGGAGCAGGGAGAAAATCCTTTCACACGCAGAGACTAAAAATTCTACTACAAAAAGTAGAAGAGTCGCAAGGGGTACCTCTCACCATCCCATGCTCTGCAGGATCGTAGACATCCGAAGCTCGCGGCTACCCGTGGTCCCAACCATCAGCTCCCAGAGCCTGACGTGGACCGCTTAGTTGTGATGGGGAGATCTTGTAACATCATCCCCCACCTCCAGCTCCTCCCGCTTCTCTACCAGCACCACCTCTCTGGGTACTACTCCGATCACGGCGCTGCCTCTGCCGTGGTGGTGCGCCTGCTGCCTGCCCGAAGCTCTCAGCAACTCGGGTCGGGCAGTCTCGTGCCAAGTGACCTCGCCCATCACAAGCATAGCACTGGCGCTCTCTAGGCTGCCATGGTGCCCTCCGACACCACTGTGGTGTACGAACGTGGCCCGAGATCCACTCACGGAAGGGAATCCTCGGCTGAGGCCCTGTGCCTTTTCACCACAGTGGTATACGACCACGTCTCCGAAACCAGCAGTGGGAAGGCCACCTGCATTGAGGTCCTGTCCTCTAGAGCCTGCTAGCTACGGTAGACGTACCGGCTCCATCACGCTCACTGCCACTACCAACCGCAAAACATGACAGGAAGCCCACTGTCACCAACGTTTGCCCTAGCACCCCGACATATGTGGAAATGCTCAAGGGTACTCTGACAGCACGAATCTCTCGGTGGAGACCCTACTCAAACTTTTGCGCTCGGAAGTTGTCTTCATGAACAAAGTCCGGGTAAAAGCGTGAACAGTCTGCAAAACTAGCCACGTACTCGGCCACCGTCATCCCTCCCTGCTGAAACTGCAGGAGCTCCTGAATCCGAAGGGAGCGCAAGAAGAAGGAGCAAGACTCCTCACGGAGAAACAACTGAAAGTCGCCCCATGAAAGCGACGACTCGTTAAGAAACTGAGTCACCAGACTCCACCAACGCCGAGATGATCCACAGAAAAGGCTGGCTGCCAAAGCCACTCTCTGATCTTTCGGCGTCTGCACAAGCCTGAAGAGACTAACCACTGCCTCGAGCCAAACCTCTGCTGCTTGATGGTCTGGCTCACCACTGAACCTCAGCGGTCGCTACCGCTGGAACTCACGGAGCGCGCTCAAGCACATCCTGCTCTGCTGAAACTGCATGTTGCTCAACAGGTGGGGGTGCTGTTACCGGACAACCCAGAGAAAGGGGCTCGCATGATGAGTCATGGACTGTGGCCACGTAGCTCATAGGGTCGTCATCACGAACCAAAGCTGGTATCCTGGCTGGCTGTCCTCGCGGAGACATCTTGAATATTATCAAGGAGTGCCGCGGTCAAATGAGCATATATGTATATACCGATAACAACAACGATGGGGAGCTGACTCAAGAAGGACAGTCAAGACTCAGTCCTATGTGATGCACAAACAAATTTCCCTGCAATAAGTGTCTCAGCATGCCGAGTTGACAAGCGGGTTATCAAGGTCCTGGTGAATGGATACGTCAGCCGCCACACCATCACTGGACTCCCTGGCCTGAGAGCCACTCTCGAGACACGTTAACACTGTTTCCCTATATCCCAACCAATTCTTCTTTTAGGGACGTCCGCACAACATCCCAAGGAACGAACCAGCTCTAATACCACTTTGTCACGACCCGACCCTACCCGGGCTCGAGCCGTAAATACCCCAAACCCGCCTCTATAGGCCAGGGGATGGCGACCAGCGCCGAAGGCACAATAACTTGGGGAGGCCTTTGCCTAAGCACCTGTACACACACACGTAACAAACTCAATGCAAAAGTGCAGAGTAAAAAAGAAAAGTAAAAGGGCAACTGCTATAAATAAACCAGAAGAGTGCATCGACCTCTAAACAGTACAAAGTACAAGCTGAAAAGAAAAGGGGCAAAACACGCGCCCAACCAAAAGTGCCACAACCCGGCAACAGGTAAACAAAAGACACAGCTGACGGGTCTCCCACATGGAACCTGACCACGACCACCGCACGTGTTCCAAGCTCCCAAACTCCTACGCTCCACTGAAGTTACGACCAACCTGTCCGTCGTCTGCAAGGGCACACCAAGTGCGGGCAAAGCCCAAGCAGGGGTGAGTATAAAAATACTCAGTAGGATACCCCGAAGGATCGAGGGAGCAACAAAGGAGGTAACGAAGGGTGAGCAGTAGAGAGAACAGAAAAGTAAATGAGTACAATAGAGAGTGCAGTAAAGAGTCCAGCTCAACCCAACAAGAGAAAAGAGATAGACTCATCCAGACACAAGGAGCTGGAAACGGTGAGAAGATGAACTTCCCGTCGAGTCTTCGCTACCTATAACAGGAGAGTAGACTCATCCAACCACAAGAAGCTATACATGGAAAGCACGTGGCATACCCCGCGCGTCTTCGCCCCCTCTGGAAGGAGAGTAGCCAAAACCCAAGGAGTGGGTACCGGAACAAGGTATATACATATATATGCTCTGCCAAGAAGCCTGAACAAGCTCGTAAGGGGATCTCCGTCCCGTAGCTCAGCCCAAGAAAAAGTAGCCAACAGTCCCAGAGGTAAACTCCATTGATGCCCAGCATCCCGCACGTCTACCTCGAACCGCAAGCGAAGGGGCTCAATCACCGCACCTCGACACTATCCGCTTTGGGCGGCACTGACTCGCCCGCACGGTTTTAGATCGCTTCACAAGAACGCGTCTCTGTGGGGAAAGTGCCCCTCGTACTTGAGAGTCCTAAGGAAAGTCAAACCACACCTCGTCACTGCCCTGCAGTCGAGAGGTCTCCTCAAAGCTAAAGCAATTCCATCACCGACCCATATAACCAAGGGTCCCACTCTGGTAAACATGGAGGAAAAGCCACAGACTAGCCTAGTAGAAAGGACTGAGTCTGGAATGCCAGCAAAAGACCCACTACCCAGCCCCGCTGGAGGGTAATTCATAACCAGATATTAGGTGACCCACTACCCAGCCCTGCTGGAGGGTAAACCCTAATACATCATCAGGCGACCCACTGCCCAGCCCCGCTGGAGGGTAACCCAAAATAAGATACTTGGTGACCCACTGCCTAGCCCTACTGGAGGGTAAAACATAATACGTCATCAGGCGACCCACTGCCTAGCCCCGCTGAAGGGTAAACCAAATTACATCATCAGGCGACCCACTGCCCAGCCCCGCTGGAGGGTAGACCTGGAATAAGTCGACAGGTGACCCACTGCCTAGCCTCGCTGGAGGGTAGACCTGGAACTAGACGACGGGCGACCCACTGCCCAACCCCGCTGGAGGGTAGACCCTAAGAGGTCGTCGGGTGACCCACTACCCAGTCTCTACTGGAGGGTAGACCCTAAAAGTGTCGATGAGTAACCCACTTCCCAGCCCCGCTGGAGGGTAGAACTCAGAACTGCTCTAGACATCTCCACTAGAGGGCACAACACTGGACAACTGAACACAGAGTGGGTATCGCGCAACTTCCCAAGTCCAGAACAACTCACCCAAAAGAGGTGCAGCATCTGCTCCAGCACTGGGTGTCACTAGCACCGCTACCGGCCAATCCATTCGAGAGCGAAACCAGGGGGAGACCACTCAACCCTGCTGGTAATCAAATGAGCACCGAGCCAGGGGAAAACTCCACCCTGCTGGTCAAACAACAAGCATAGAGGGACCCTCTACGTCGCGAGAGGTCAAAGTACGCAAGTAGAACCCGGCACGCATGTGGGGCCCACCCAACATGTGGCCCCATCTCAACCCCAACCGAATGCACCAACGTTCTCAGGTACGAACAACCACATGTACCTCTAAGAATTTCCGTATACTCCCAGAGTATACCACAGTCTCAGCCCAATGGCCATCGTGCACACAGCACCCAACGTCAACATGAAGGCGTGACATAACAACTCCACCGCAAAGGCCCAGACACGACCAAGCACATCTTGTGAACCATTTACATCACTCTCCCAAGAGTGCGCGATCACACGCCAAGGGTCCGCCATAAACAAGGTAGGGAGAACCACCACTAGAGCACCTCCCGTGATTCCACATTCAACAAGATCGTGCAAGAGGCTCCGTACAGCCAAACAGATCACATCGTTGCAATCCTTGCGTAAAAACACGAGAGATAGACTACTTACTCTCCTGAAACGATCAATCGGTGAAAAAAGTACTATTCACCGAAACCAAACCCGTGTGGAGCCCACCTCAAGATCCCAAAACTAAACCAACGGATCACTCCACTGCGATCCCCTTAGAAAAAACACACGGGATTGAGTACTCAATCGCCCAAAACGGACACCCGGTGAAAAGGGCACTATTCACCGTAACCGGGTCGGGTGGGACCCACACCACGTCCTCGAAAAAGGTCGGGCGGACTGCGCCATCACAAAGCTCCCAGAAAAGCACGTCAAATTGACTACTTACTTGCGTGGAACGGGTACCCGGAGAAAAAGATGCGTTCCGGCACACCGCACACGAGCGGCGCCACGTGGGACCCACATCCCAGTCCCGAAACGCAACGAACAGATTGCGTCGTTGCGATCCTCTCGAAAAAGTACACAAGATGGACTATTCACTTGTCCAAAACGGTCGCCCGGTGATTAAGATAGAAAAATCACCGTCGACACCAAAACGGCCCTCATGGGCCCCGCACCATCGTGCCGAATTTGAGTGGGCGGATTGCACTATTGCAATCCCCTCGGAAAAACACCCAGAAACGACTGCTCGCACGCCCCGAACGATCGTCCGGTGAAAAAGCCGCTAAAAGCTGCACGCAGCTCAAAAGACGGGTCGTGGGGCCCATGCCTCAACTCCGGCTTCAACGCTCGGAACTGCCCTGGAAACCTCCGCCTCAGTGCTAGGGTCACAACGCCGCTGACGGCGCTCAAAACGGACATCGGACGCGTCCACGCCATCCAAAACAAGAATCTCGGGAGAAACGCTCGTCCACTTAAGGACACGTCGCGCCTCCGCGACCCCTCGTTTCGGGAATTAACATTTCCCGAAACCATCTCAAAACACTCCCATCGACGCAAGCTCTGCGCTGCCGCAAACGGTGTGCAAAACGGACACCCGTAGCCCAAAATACGGGCGTCTGAAGATTGAGGGGCAAAGCCCCTTGGGCCGGACCGGCCCGGACCGGCCGGTCCGCCCTGCTTGGGTCGGCCCGCGCCGGCCGGCCCGGTCCGCACAGCCGCCCGCGGCTTAGCCGCGGGTCCGGTTCACCCCGCCGCGGCCAGCTGGCCGCGGCTCGCTTCAGCCGACCGTCCGCCTCGCGCCCGGTTGATTCCCCACAGCGACCCGCGATTCACGGGTCGCCGTCGTGCATGGGGGTCGCGGGCTTCGCGGCCCCCCTCTCCTCCGCCTGCCGGCGCCCGCGGCCGGCTCCGTGGCCGGCTTCCGACAGCCGCCACTGAAGGCCGCCGCCGCCTCCCGGAAGCGCCGCCGCCGCCTTTGAAGCCCCGGCCGACCGCCCTGCTGCGCCGCGCTCCGCCCCGCGCCGCCGCCGTCTGCCGCCTTCACCCTCGCCGGAAACCGGCCCGGCCGGAAAAATTCCAAGGACCACCGGGTACGATCCGGTGGTCGAAAATTTGATCCGGATTGCTTTCCGGAAAGCTCGGGACGAGATCTACGCAACCACGGGATTTGTTCGAGGATCCAATGGTGCGATTGAGCATAAATGAGGATTAAAACGGGGAAGGGGAGGAAAACTCAAATCCGCCTACCTCGTCGGTCTTCGCCCGGCGCTTCCCACGCGATCCGCCGCGCGCCATCGTCGCGTCGGAGCCACCTCGCCGGAGTCGCCTCGCCGGAGCTCGCCTCGCCGGAGGAGAAGGAGGGGAAGGAGGGTTTGAGGAGGAAGAAGAAGAAGAAGAAAAGGGGGGTGTTTAAGTACAAATCACTTAAACGCCCGCCCGACAGCCCCGAACCCGAACTCCCGACGGGGTCGGGATTTAGCCTCCCCTAGGCTAAGAACCACGCTATGAGTGCAACGGCGATCTCAGAATTTTATTCCGAGACCCCGTTCAAATGTTATTAAACTTAGCGCGCGAGGCCGCCAAATTACGAAAACGCCCATGGGCCATTTTTCACAGACGGCCCGCGCCCGCGAAACTTATACCCCTCCTAGGGTAAACGGCACGCTCCGAACTCAATGGTACTCTCAGTTTTCTGATCCGAGCCACAGTTTAAGAGATACTATCATTTCTCCAATAAGCGAATTAATTAATTAATTAATTTATCCATTTAGCGTTCCGGGAGCGGGCGAGGTGTCCAAACATCCCGCGCCAACAAGTTTTATGTCGTTCCTAGGGTAAAAACCCCATTCCGGACCCATTCGTACACTCGGATCCCTGATCCGGAACTCCGTTTAGGTGTTATCTCATTTATTTAGCATTTCTAGTGTGAACGCACCGAAAATTTAATTCCGACCACTCCGGGGCTCGGAATCGAACGCCGTCTGAAGGTGCTGCTCTGGAATATCATCAAGAATATTCCAAAGTCTTTTATAGCAAAAAACTGGGTTCTTACATACTCCCTCCATTAAATGTTCAACAGGTTTGGGGAGCTCCAGATGTTCCTCTTCAGATGCATATTCTCCCTCCAAGGAAGTACAAGTGTTGGATGAATTTGAAAAATTAAAACAAGGGGAGGTAATACTCAATTCTGTTTCAACAAAATCAAAAGATAATGAGTTTATGAAAATATTAACTCCCTGAGGTTTTTTGGATTTAATTGCTTCTTCAATGGGACGTGGCTCTTGGAGTTGAATTTCCCTAGATAGAGGTAGGTAGTCAGACTCCTCTATATTCTCTTCAAATTCCACTACTTGGTTGGTTTCTTCCTTCAATGTTTCCGAATCATCGACATTACGAGGAATAGTTGGATCAAGAAGTTACTCACACTCATTCCAGAAGTTGTCCAGATCTTTTTGATCTCTCATATGCATTTCAATATCTAAATCTTCTTCATAAATCTCTTCCAAAATTGATTGAGTTGGGATCAATGGATCTTCTTTTAATTTCATCAAGGCTTCCATGGTTTCTTCAACATGAAAGATTTGTGGGACTGCTTCTTCCATCAATTTTTCTGGTTCTGCTTCATTTTTGGGCTCCATTTGTTGATCCTGGGATGCATGTACTTGTTCCACAAACCACTATATTGAGGTCTCTAGGTTTTTAACTGTTTGACTAATTCTTTAAAATTGGGATTCAATATCCTTGTGAACTTATTCTTCTTGGTGTTCTACTTTGATTATGTATTGATAAAATTCTTGAAAATACTCCTGAAGTTCAATTAATTCTCTGGCCAATCCCTCCAACACTGGGTATTAGAGGTTCACTTTAAGGTTTTCAATGAGATCCTTGAATTCATCCTCTGTGATGATTTGAATTCGAGCTCCCCGAATTTTTTAAGCCAAGAAAGAAACTTTATAATATATAGACCAAGGTGATTCAATAATTGGTTCTCTCACTGGTGTGTAATTGTTCCATGGATTAAATAAATAATCATTTGAAAACAACATGGCAAAAGATTTTTTTTTAAATTGAAAAGGTCAAATATTTACAATTAGTTTGTCGCACTACCTCCCCAGTAATGGCGCCAAGTTTGACGCATGCCTGTCGTAGAGCATGGCAAAACAATTATTTCCTACGTTAAAATGTAGTTAAGTTGTTGACCTAGGATGTCTCCTAAAGAGGAGTGCACACAAAACGATTTGTCACTCTAAAATGAGGGTAAAAAAATTGTTTTGTTTTTGAAATGAAATTTGAAATTAAAATGATTGAAAAACTATGATATTAAAAATGGTGATTAGGTCGGGGTTGGTTTCCTAATTGTAATACTATCCTTGTTCAATTTAATTCAAACCTCTTCTTCTTTGTTGATTAATGTGAGTTTCTACAATCGTTTCCTCTCACTTCCTTGGTGAAATTATTATTGTGAGAGAAAACCATACCAAGATATCAGTTTGGATAACTCTCCTTCCATGTGTAAAATAGTTGTATTGAATTTCTTTAATTGAAATGGTCAATACCCGATCGGGTTTTGTTTATCCCAAACAATCATGAACATTAACTACACCTTTTACATGTACTGACGATCATCGAGTACTTCACCACTAATTCCTGGTTTATTCCATCGTATATAAACTAGAAATTAGTGGTGGGAGATATTGATTATTTTACCAAGGCAAAAATAAATAACGGAATTAATATTCAAGAATGATCGCAGTTGATTATAAAATCCGCTATAAAAATTGAAAACAACTTTGAAGAAGAAAGAAATTTATTCAATTGTGTTCAAGAACTCAAGCATTACAATGTAGAAAACCAACCCTTCCCCAATCACTCCAAATGTTTACCCCACCATGGTAAGGGTAATCGAGTTGAATGGGGAAGAATAAGGCATTATAAAACTATGAAAAAGAAAAGAAATAAAAGAGAAAGATGAAAAGTTTTCCTTCTTGGTGCCCTGAAAGGAATGGGGTCGAGAATGGGATGTTTTGATAGGGTGGAGCTCTCCTCCTTTTATAGCCAAAATTTGTCCCCCAGATGTTGACGCGTTGTAGCCCCATTAAATGACATCTTCACGCATTAAGCCCTTCTTCAAATGTTGTTCATACATCCCTTGGTCGTGTCCCCTCAAAATATCAGCAGATTTGGACATGTCTTCCAAGAGTTATGACCGTTTTACTATGAGCATTTATTCTGTCCAGTCAGACTCTCCAAAACGAAATCCTCCGGATTAGGGTGATTTAATGACCCCATAAACAGCCACATCACTCGGTGAATCCTTAATAAAAGATTCTCAAAATCTCCTTGCGCGTCCACCCACCGAACTTCACAAGCTTTGGGCTCACCATGGATGAGTTATGGATCCCACACCAAAACTAGGTAGAACTGAAAACAGTTTTCTTTCTCCCATTAGTGAGCTTCTTTTGAGCTTCCATATGGCCGATTCAGCTATTAGTCCAAAAATAGTAAATGAAGCCCTGGATGTGTATCATTTGGAAAAGAAATCATTTTGCAATTTATATCCATTTAGATAATTTTATGGAGAAACTACCGAAATAATTTAAAACTGTTAAAAATCCAAAATGGCCAATTTTTACTATTCAGCTCAAAATAACACCATTATCATAAAAATGAAAAAATTCATCTTAGAGGAACACTTTTGGGGGTTTAAAACAATGATATTCAATATAAATTAATTGAAAATATTTTCTCTATCAATATTAATTCCTACTAATTCAAAATATATTTTTATATTGGTCATTAATATATTTTTAAATTTGATATAAATATATCATGGGTATGTTTTAGTTCGGTGTTGTGTGTGTAGTATGAAATAAAAAATCTTTATTTGTGTAAAATATATTGTCAAAAACTTATCCATTTCATTCTTTCCCCTTAAATATATTTCATCCTCAAAATTTCTATAATTAATCATTGTGTAAATTAGGGTAGGGTCTTTTTATCATATTCATCATTCAGGGTGTTACATCTAATATGATATATACCTTACTATATTCGGTTATATGAAGTTAATTATCTTTCATCAAAAAATATTGTCTATTCATATAAACTTATACTTAATTATATATATACCCAACACATATATTATACATACCATACATTTTCTCAAACCATCTGAATCTTAGAAACATTAAACCAAAGTGAAATCATTTATCCTTCCAAAAATAAACCCCATATTTAACCCAAAATGGTATAAAATCACACACTAACCAATATATACCGCAATCCAATAAATATTATGAACTTCAAAAAAATATCATGAATCAATTATCAATCTCTACATTTCTAATATTTTTTAACATACTTTTTTTAAAATCAATTGACCATTTTTTATCTCAACATCAAGTTTATATTTACAGAAAGAGATATTCATTCATCAATAATGTGTTATAATTTATTTATCTCCAAAAATACAACCATGTCATAGAATATGTTTTCAGGTTTATTGATACCATTTTATAAACATTTCCAAATAATTAAAATAAAACTACTTAATAAATATACTTATATGATTCACATAATCCTTACAACTTTTATAATTTATCATATTATCATCACTCGAAAATGATAATATCTATGAGTGTTAATAATAAATAACTATTAATATATCATAAATACAACCTTATTTTGGACTAGTAACCTAAAATTTACCATCATAATAGGCTTACATAAGGATTATCCACAATTTATGTATGACCCCTAATTAAGTTATATGGCATACTGGTTTCCTTGAATCATACAATTATTATCTTAATTTCCTATATAATATTTAACCAAATAATAAATATAAAATGGTTATGATAATATCAAAAATATGAATATAAAAATATCAATTTTGTGATTTATTCCCCCATAAAACATTTTTATTTAACATATCATACATTTTGTTCAACCTAAGTATCTTTTGTTCAATACCTAGTCATCCATAGTCATTTTATATGAGATTAAATATACTAATTATCTTCCATCATACTCAAATACTTAATAATGATTCACTAATAAAAATTTAAATTAACCATAACATACCCCCCCTGAGTATTATACTTGGTGTGTAGTTTGGTCTCTTTTTTAGGCACCAGGTTGATGATTGATTAAATCCCCAAAACACCCTTTTTAGAGTTATTAACCCTAGTTACATGTATAATTGATCCATTATCAAATAATAGTATCTATACATGGATGAAATTTCAAAGAAATTCCCACAATATCCACTTTACTAATACTTCAGTATGTTATCTCACCCATAGACTTATCCTGTGGACTTTTCCCTTTGGATTTCACAAAAGGTATCTTATCCTAATCTCAAAAATATTAAATATTGATAAAAATAATCTAGAGGGTTTTCTATGACTTAATATTAGGATATAAATTATCTTATGAAACTTTCCTTGTATATCTTACTCCTAAAACATCATAAACTGATAACATACTAATCTCCACCATTATCTAAACCCTAATTTTAAACCAACTATTGAATCCTTTATAAGTGAGTCTCTCAATTACATGTATTGAAGAAAATTATTTCTTTATTAAACATTCTCATGATCTTTCAATTGTATAGGTTTAGAGAATTAGGATAAAACATTAACTAATAAAACCCAAGCTATTTGGTTTCAATAGGACACAATTTCCATTACATAAAAAATTACATTATACATAGTTATTTTTCAACATACTTAATATATTATAAAATTCATAAACTCTAAAGTATATTTCTTATAATTCATATCATAAAAAAATAGGGAAATTGAAATATAAGAGAGGGGTGAGCTCAACTAATCAATTTGAGTAAACAGAATCAATAATAATAAAAAATAATGAGTGAGAATAATTTAAGCATATGGGTATAATCAAGGTACCATAGAAAATCATACCCAGTAAATATTAGATAAACAATATTTATAATGGTTTATGTAATGGAATAATATTATAAATTAATCACAATAGTATGTGATATTTAGTCAATAATCATGATCCATGAAAAAATAATATTTTCATAAGAATAAGTATACAAAATTTTAACAAAACATTATTAAAAAAATACATCATGAAAAAATCCTGGTTTGTACACCCTTTAATGTTGTGAAAAAATCAAAGTATGTCCACCCTTTAATGTTGTGAACAAATCCATGTGTATTTGTGAATCAATATCTCATGAGATATAAAACCATATCTATTTCATGGGAGGGTGACATAGAACCCCACCAATCATCATCCATACATATGAGTTCCGTAAGAAACTAAATCATTAATCATATCATAAAGATCCCATGAAATGAAAATGGGTTTCATTCAACACCTCATAGACAATAAATCAAAATAAAATGTGTTTTATAGCAATTTAATGTGGATTATTAAAAGGAAATCATTTATAATTCCATCAATTGTCATAAAAAAATATAATCATGGAAAATAATTGGTTATCCATTGAAATGGAGTGAAATTATAAGTAAATTATATTAAATGTAGATAATAAAACCTATGGTATTTACACTGTATAAATAAATGTAATGTGGTTAATACAATAATTTTCCCCAATCAATCGATGTACGAAATCTATGTGACCACCCTCTAATAAAAGTAATCTATAATATATATTCCTATAGGAAAGGCATTTTGTAACACCCTATAATGATACAGGGTTATATGGCTAAATAATATGACTCATGTGAACAAGGTGCACCTTTTTTTTAGGAGCCTAATTGATTAGAACACAATAGTTAAACTTTCTTGGCCTAGAGTAGTGATAAAGATGGGTGACCTTCTATGAAGATTCCCAGGGTGTGTGTGAGTGAGGACAAAGCACATTTGAAATGACATGTGTTGGCCTTTGAGAAAAATCATTAGTCAGATGACCTCTGCAGACATGTGGGTGGGCCCTCGGGGTGTGGACCACGTGTCTGCGAGGCAGCTAGGGTACCTGGCAGGCCGAGACCCGATGACCTTGTTATAGTGGGGTGTCTGTGCTGTCACCAGGGCCTAGTTATTACATTTGGTATCAAGGGATAGTTTAGTTATTTATATAAATTAGGCTATGAAAACATTAGGAATAATCCTATAGAAAAGTTTTTATATACGAAAACTACCTGGTATTTTGGTGAGTATCTGTGTATGCTTCTTGAAAATTGATCATTCCTCTTTGAACCACTAGATATTTGTTATAATTTTATTTTCATATATTATGTTCATGATTTATAGGGTTTAAATGGCTAAATTATATGACTCATGTAGACAAGGTGCACCTTCCTTTTTTAGAGCCTACCTGATTATAACTCCATAGTTAAGTGTGCTTGGCCTGGGGTAGTGATCAAGATGGGTGACCTTATAGGAAGATTTCCAGGGTCTGTGTGAGTGAGGAAAAAGCACACTAGAAATGATATGTGTTGGGTTGTGGGGAAAATCATTAGTGAGATGAATCGTACAGACATGTGTGTGGGCCCCACAGGGTGGGGACCACATGTCTGCAGGGAAACTGGGGTACCTCATAGGCCTAGACCCGATGACCATGTTAAGGAAGGGTGTTTGTGCTATCACCAGGACCTAGTTGTTACACACTAGATGAAAAATTATTATTATACAACAAAAATTAGTACGAAATAAAAAGAAAATGATGGATAGTTTTTCTAAAAGATTATTACCTTAAATATTCCGTAAAATAAAAGAATGTGGATGGTTTTATATGAAAACAACCTCAATAAATCATAATAAATTTAAATGTAAATTGAATTATATGAAAAAAATAATCTAAAAGGGTTTTAAAAAAATAACTCTAAAAATAATACTATCCCCGAACTTTTGAAATCATTTTGGACATAATATTTTTAAAAAATAGGATGAAAAAATTATTTTAGATACAATTAAAATATATATAGAAGGTTTCAAATAAGATGAGAAAGAAATTTAAATATTTTATCACATGTAAAATTTTTAAATAGTTCAATTTCAATATATTCATAAAATGAAATAATTAAGGGTAACTTTAAAAATTTATTTACAAAAAGATGAAGTAAAAACATTAAAAAATAACATTTGAAAAATAATATTTAGTTAATGATTTCTTAAAAATCATAAATATTTTCAAAAGAAATTTGGGGTAATTAAATATCTAAGTACCTTTGTTTGAAAACCCTTATCATAAAAAGAGTCTTCGATTTATCTTCTGAAAATGGATAAATGGAATTATTATAATTATAGAATATAAAATATATTATTTTTCCCAAAAATAGAAGAGGAAATTGGAAGGAAGGAAAATATGGGATTCATAAAAAAGAGACAATTAAGATATATATGATGATTTTTTATAACATTTTATTTTTTCGTGAGAGAACAATAAAGTTGGAAGATTGAATCATAAGAGACATTCTCTTAAGAAATATATAAGAGAAAAGAATATAAAATTTAAATCAATTAAGAAATATAGTATTGAATGGCTAAGTTCAAAATAAACCATATAACTTAAGGAAATAGAATTGATTTACCAAAGTCCCATACTAACAACAATGTTTACGGAGAAAGAAATTGGTTTATACGATGAAAATGAAAAATCTTGAAAATTCAATAGGATGTAAAAAATAATAAAATCCTAGGGTAGTATTTAACCACTTATATGAAATATGTTTAATATGAACAATTATAAATCAGAAAATATTAATGGAATAATAGTACAGAAAAATAGGATTTTATATTAGGTTTTTTATGTTTTTAATATCTTTTTTAAAGGTGATGTTATTGGCGGTGATGTAAGAAACATGTTTTTTAGCATTGGTTATTATATCCATTGGAAATATTATTATTTACAATATTTTTTATTCCATTTTTTCAATAACCAACATAAAATATTTCATTCAATGTCTATTATTATAAAAACTCTTTAAAATATGGAATTCAACAACATTTATAAAAAAAATTGACATTGAATATGGATTTTTTGCATTGGATTTATAATAACTGACATTAAAAGGTTTAACATAATGTTTCCTTGATCAGGTAAGTTGTTCTCATTCTCTAATCTCCCTTTTGGTTCAAATCATTTAGTGGTGGTTTAATGGATTTTCTATTGGATGCAGTGAAGGTACACATCGTGTACCTGAGGTGCATATCATGTACTAGTTTCTATGTACAATTCGTGATAGAGGAGATCACAGTGTGAACCATTACATGTCGTGACTGGTGGGTACACACCATGTAAGGTTTAAATGATAGATTTTTAATCTGAAGTGATGGGTTTTTTGGCGTACTTATCCAGTGTGGCCTTCATGACATGACCAGGGGCTACACATCATGACCTGGCCTATGCCCGGTTTTAAAATGCAAGATTGGATTTTTTTGGTTCGTTCCTCCCATTAGATCTTCATTGTTCTCAACCCAATGCTATTCCAAAGTGATATTTAGAGTTGTATTACATTTCAGATCAATCTAATCGTCTTTGGATCATTATTATGACTATAGTGCATCTCTCTAGGTAAGTGTTCATTTTTGGTTCATCATTTCAATTGATCATGATAGCACCCTAGTTCTACAGTACTAGATCTATTGATCTCAGTCGGATGTTTCTTCTTGGTTTCTTCTATACCCATTGTGATATCTTTTTCTTGAGGCCTTTTACTTCATTGGTCGTGGTGTCGCAAGAATTCATCCTCAACATAGCCGGGTTTCCTCTATTTCTCTGACCAATTTTGTTTAGATTTGGATAAATATTATGGTGTAAGGATTTTATTCTACGTATTTTATTCATGATTTTGGGTTTAGTGGGTTTTGGATTTCATTATGAGGCATGTGTAACCCATGTTTTGAGGTAGGAGGTTCCATCTCTAGCCAATGATAATAAACCTACTTATTTTTCTTTATAAACTGATTTATTAAATTATCATGATTGTTTGTGTCAGTGAAAAGTGGGTTTGAAAGATAATTGAGTTCTCCCTAGATTTTGATAAATGGATTGTGAAATGGTTCTCAATGGTTTTCTATGAAATGAAATTGGTTTATAAAATTGAGCATGTTGGTTGTCAAGGGTAATTAGGTGGAATGTTTAGTTTGAGTCCATTATCCATTTTCTTATTATCAAGGAGGTTTATCTAGGGTCATTCCTCTATTTCCTATGCATGTTTCTCTAGGGGACTATTATTGAAATTTTAGGGGGGATTTACCTATGAGGTATTCCTCTGCTTCCTAGGACAATGTTTTAGGATCAGTTTTTAAGCACTTGATTATTGTGGTACAAGTAGCATGTGGCCAAGACCTATAGTATTCCTTGGTTTTGTGATACATGTTCTTCTATTTTCTACTACTTGGATTTTTGAGTTAGCATTTATAAGCATGTTTATGCCTGTGAAAAATGATATAGAAAATATTCATTGAAACTGATATACCTACATTTTTTTAGAATTGCGGAAAATGGGAAATGCTCATGATTTATTCTATAAAACTACTTTACTACTTATCATGCCATGTTTTATTTTAATATGAGCATATAAGATTTTTTATATATAGACTTATTATAGAACAACTATGTGGGATCCTACTAATCTTGTTAGCTCACACCTTTTTCACCATTTTGGTGGCGATTAGACCATTATTTTTCTTCTGGTGGAAGGAAGGGAAAGGTGTCATAGTGATGCAGTGAGGTTCTTGTCAGCAGGTTGGGTAGCTGGTGGTGAGATAGTGGGAGTTCATCTATTCCATTGTTTGGAGAATTTGAAATTTTTTTGTCCTTTTTTGTTGAAAATTTTGTAGAATTTTAGCTAATTTTTCATTTATCTATTTCTGGTGATTTTGTTATATTTCTATCAATTATATATTCTTCATCTTCAACTATTCATTTTTAGTACATATATATCATGTGTTTGATCTTGTTGGGAGAAATAGTTCCTTTTTTTGTCTTATTTGATGCCAGGGTGCTTGTCTTCATCCTATGAGGATCAGGAATGCTCTTTGGGTATTTGAAGGATAGGGTCAAGTGCCATGTTTGAGGGAAACATAGGTCAGTTCATTACAGTTTGGTATTATAGGTAGTTCTTTCCTCAGGAATCTTTTTCTTGGGTTTTTTTAGATTGAAGATAGGATTATCATAACATGAGATGTGTGTTGCGATATGTGCATGTGCAATTCATTCCATAATGAGACTCAAGTTTCCATGGGATGTTGGGATGTGTGTCTCTAGTATTAGTTCGTTGTTTTAAAATTCCAAGTTTTTGGTTATTTGTTTCTAGTTTGGATTGAAATTCATCCAATTGTATGATCATTCTTATGTTTTAGTGTGCAGTAGTATGCCTCTGAGATGTCTTCCATAAGTTCCTCAGGAGGGTGTAGCTAATGCTTCATTGGGTAACCCACCTATAGATCAGAACCACAATGAGATGATCATATGGGTTATCTGTGTCATTGATCAGGATTTACCATTGGTTGATAACGTTGTTGTTGAGGTACAACCAGGAGCTGGAGCACAGAGAGATCAACCATGTGAGTTCTTGCATGAAAAACCATAATTATTTAAAGGAATGGATGAATCTCAAGAGGTGGATGATTGGATGGACATGATTGGTCAAATATTCTAATTCCTAGAGACACATGAGAATATCAGGGTGAAGTGTGCAACATTCATACTCGAGGGTTCTGTAAAGCGTTAGTGGGATTCTGTAGTCCATGAAAACATACATGTGGGAATATATTTGACTATATTATAAACCCTTTACTTTTAGTAGTTGCTTCCAGATTCACTGATGATGGAGAAGTATATAGAGTTCCAATAATTATAGTAGGAAGATTGTTCGATGTCAGAATACACCAATCAATTTGAAGAGATTGTACGTTTCTTCCTAGATGTTGTAAAGAATGACCAGCTAAAACCTCAAAAATACCTACAGGGTTTTGGACCATATATCAGATCACAGGGGTCAATGCTGAATCATTCTACCTATGTGAAAATTTTGACTGATATATTATGGATGAAATAAATATTGAAGGAAAGTTTTTATTTTCCTTCTCCTCTCTTCTATCGAGTGGTGGTTTTAGTGGCGTGCATGGGGAGAAGAATAAGTGGAAAGATCATTGCAGAGGTGGTAGAGGTGGGTCTCAGCAACGAGCCTCCTCTGCACCATCTTTTATAGCTAACAATGTGCCTCTACATGATATCAGTGTTTCAAGGGGGGACACACCAGATGTTTTTGTCCTATTCCTAAAAATACATTCAATAGTTGTGGACACATTGGTCACATACTATGATTCTATAAAGCTATGACTACACATCATTATGGTTAGGGTTTGTTTCTTCCAAAGGCTACTACGGTGCAGTCAAAATATTCGAATACTATAGTGATTCAGCCACATGCCATAGCAGTGAACCATTTCCCGGTAGTAGATATGTGTCCCATGGACGATGATGTAGGTCCACTAATCGTGAGAGGTACACTTCTTATTTCATATTTAGTGGCAATTTCTTTATTTGTTACTAGTTCCTACCACTTGTTTATATCAAGACATTTTTTATGTTCATAAACATGCAACGTAACTTATTTCTTTTAAATTTGATTTAGAAATACCTCTTGGTATGAAGAAGGAGCATGGGTTCATGGATCCTTCTTGTTCATTAACAATAGCTTATAAAGAGATGGTCTGGAATTTTAACATTCTTGATTTGGATTCATTTGACGTCATCATTGGTATTGATTAGATTTTCACCCATTGAGATGAGGTTGATTGGTATCATTAGTGTGTTATATTTCTTATTGCCGATGGGAGATCTTGTGTTTTTTAAGGGGAGTTGGATCTGAGATCAGGTTGTGCATGGACTTACTACGTAGAGCTCAGGAGTTTATTGGTTGTTGTTATGTTTAATCCTAATTATGTTTCCCTTATTGGTCATCTACTTATCATAGTACGATACATTCCTTTTTTTTCCTATAATACTTATCTATTATTACTCCTTATAAAGAGGTAGATTTTATGATTGACTTCATTTTGGTAATAAAATTGATATCAAGGCCTTCTTACAGCGTGGCAATAGCCAAGCTGAAGGTGCTCAAAATTCAGTTGGATGACTTGTTGGAAAAGAGGTTTGTTCTCCCTAGTGTTTCACCTTGGGAATCCTCTATGCTCTTTTCCAAGAAAGTTGATGGTTTACTTTAGGTTTTTTTGGACTACTGGAAGATTAATTAGGTTGCAGTTAAGAGAAAATATACTTTGCCTCATAGGGATGATCTATTCGATCAGTTAAAGGGCGAAAAGTGGGTTTTCAAGATTGATCTTTGGTCGGGTTATCATCATCTCTAAGTTTGTAAGTCGGATATACCAAAGATGACATTCAAGAGAAGGTATAGAAATTTTGAATATCTCCTGATGTCGTTTAGTCTAACTAAAACTCCTTTAGTATTAATGGATTTTATGAATTAGTTATTCCATCAATATATTGACACTTTTTTGGTAGTTTTCATGGATGATATTTTTGTTTATTTGAAATATGAGTTTGAGAACAAGCAACACCAGAGTTTGGTTTTGGGAATTTTGAGGAATCACTAGGTGTATTTTAATCATTCAAAATGTAGTTTCTTGATTTGATATGTGAATTTCATAGGGCACATAATTTTTTAGCATTTCTTATCAGTTGATCCAAAGTAGGTAAGGGCTATTATTTCTTGTAAGGGACCCTGGAACATATTTTAAATTTGATGCTTCCTTGGTCTTGATGGTCACTAACACTGGTTAGTTAAGGATTTATCTATTCTTCCATAACCTTTGACTACTCTTACTATAAATGTGGTGAAATTATCATGGGTTGTGATGTTTTAGTCTTCCTTCGATGAAATAAAATGAATTATGCAATCAGATCATATTCTGATCTTACCTAAGCCCGCTATGTGGTACGTGGTGATTTGTGATTCATCTGGTGCAAGTTTGGGATTTGTAAATATGTATCATGACCATTCCATAGGTTACGGTTCTCTTCATCACTGATCGCGTGAGATGAAATACCCCACTTATTATTTAGAGCTTGTAGCGATAATGCATAAGCTTAAATGTTTGTGGCACTATCTCTTTGGGGAGATTTTCACGATCTTCCATGATCATAAGAGACTGAGAAACATATTTTCTCAATAATACTTGAATATAGTTTAGAGATGATGGATATAAAACCTTAAAACATTTAAAATCATCATTTCCTACAACCGGGGTGATGGAAAGTTTTTGTAGATGCTCTTAGTAGGAAGGTACCATCACATGATGTTTTGGAATCAAAGGATAAGTGTAATCATATAGGTATTTTCACTCAGTTGCATTTAGATGCTAAAGAGGATGTTTTAGGTATGGTGTTTATCTATTCTTAGTTATCATCATCTCTCTTGAAGTCTATTTTTCAAAGTTAGTAACAGGATGGTGAGATTCCAAAGACTCTAAAATGATTTATGTCGGGGAGATCATTATTGGTTGTTATGATTCATCAGTTGGCATACTTCACATCACAAAGTGAGTTTCCAAACCAACACATGTGAAAATATAATTAGTTTCATACTATCATATCTCTTCATGGTCCGTTCTTCTAGGCACTATGAAGATGTATAATGACATTATAAGAAGATTCTGGAAGCCTGGTATGGAACATGAAATTTCATATTATGTGTCCCATTGCTACACCTTCCAATAAAAAAAGGCAAAGCACATAAAACATTATGGTATGATTCAGCCTTGATCGGTGCATGTTTTGAAATGGGATAAGGTATCCATGTATTTTTTTGTTGGATTTCCATAGACACCCTGAGGGAAAATTGATATCTGGGTGGTTTTCCTTCGGTTGATGAAGTCTTCTCATTTTATTCCAATCAAATAAACTACTATGGTGGAAGATATGGGTAAGATATAAGTGCATAATATCATGAGGTTATGTGGGTGTCCTTCTTCCATTGTTTCATAAAGGGATCCTAGTTTTTGCTCAATGTTCTGTAAAAAGTCTTCAAGTGGAAATGGGATCTCAGATCAAGTTGAGCATAGCTTACTATCCATAGAGAGATGGCTAGATGAATCATGTAATTCAGATCCTCGAGGATATGCTTTGAACCTACGTCTTGGATTTCGGTGGATCATGGGATATCCATCTAGGACTGGTTGAGTTTTTTTTTTGAAAAACATTAATCAGTTTACAATAAGAGTGGATAACTTTGAGGCATTGTATGGTTTCCCATGCACATCATCCCTTTTTTGGGAAGAGGTGGGAGAAGTATCTTTAGTTGGATCAAATTTGGTTCAGGTGACATCTGTGATGATTCAGAATGTGAAATAATGTTAGGTTACATCCTAGAGTCAACAGAGATTATATGAAGATCGATGGTGTCATCCATTGGAGTTTTTTATATGTTACTGGGATTTCTGGTAAGGTTCTCCTTGTTTGAGTCACTGTTGGATTGGAAAATAAGGGAAGTTGTCTCTGAGATATGTTGGACTGTTTGAGATCTCTGAATAGCATGGATAAGTTTCTTATTAGTTATATTTGTAGATTATGTTGATGGGATTCAATTATGTTTTCCACATATCTCATCTTAGGAATTATCACCCTAATCCTTCTCATGTTCTGAGTTGGGAAGAAATCGAGTTAGAGAAAGATGCTTTTGTTTCAAAGAAACCAGTTGAGATCATTGAATGTTAAATGAAATTTTTCAATGGGAAATTGATTCTATTGGTCAGATATATATGGAAATAGTTTTAGGATTTTAATGATACTTGGGAACTCTGGTCATTGATGAGGGAGTAGTAGCCTCATCTTTTTCTAGGTGTTACATCTTCCATGTGACTTCCCAGGGACAAAAATTCATTATGGTAGAGAGTTTGTAAAATATTTTTACCTTGAGCAGGTATGTTTTTTCCTTTATCTAATTTTCCTTCTAGTACAATGCCGTTTGAGGTAGTTTTCGAGATTTTCTATAAGATGCAGAGAAGGTACACATCAGGTACCTATGGTACAGGTCATGTAATAGTTGTTGTGTATAATTCATGAAAGAGGAGGTCCCACTGTTAACCGGTACATGTCATAAATGGTGGGTACACATCATGTAGGGTTTAAATGATGGATTTTTAATTCACATTGATGGGTTTTTTGTCTTACTAATCAAGCATGGCCTTCACAATGTGACTTTGGGAAACACCACATGAACTGGGCATGTGTCCAGTATTAAAATTCATGATCAGATTTTTGATTCAGTCCTCCCACAAAATCTTTGCTGATTTTGACCCAATGCCATTCCAATTCGATTTTCAAATGCACCTTCCCTTATAGATCGATGTGATCAGTTTTGGATCTTCATTTCAATTGTGGTGCATCTCTCTATGTAATTGTTCTTTCTGGTTCTTCATTTTGTTTGATTGTGATAGTGCCCTAAGTTTGTGGTACTAGATCTATTGATCTATGTTGGATGATTCTTCTTGGATTCTTCTAGACCCATTGTGATATCTCATTCTATAGTCTTTTTCCTTCATTTTTCATGGTGTGGTAGGCATTCTTCTTTGAGGTATTTGGGTTTCATTTATTCCATCAACCTCTTGTGTTTAGATTTGGATCAATCCTATGGTGCCGGGATTTGATTCTAGGGACTTCATTGAAGGTGTTGGGTTTTGTTGCTTTTGGATTCCATTACGGGTGTGTGAGACCTGAGTTCTTAGGTTGGGGGTTCTGTATCTATCCTATGATTTTAATCCTACTTGTTTTTCTTTTTGAACTAATATATTAAATCGGCATGTTTGTTTATTTTTGTAAAAAACGTTTTGAAATATAAATGGTTATCCCTAGCTTTTGATAAATGGATTATGAAATTGTTTTGAATATTTTTCAAAAAATTGAAATTTGTTTGTGAAACTGATCAGATGGGTTACCTTGGGTGCTTAGGTGGATGGTAAAACTTGAGGCCATCGTCCATTTTTTATTATCAAGGAAGTTTTTCTTTGAGTGTTCCCTTGTTTCTTAATCCTATTGTTCTAGGGAACTGGTATTGAAATTTTGGGGGCGTTTAATCATGGGTTATTCCTATTATTCCTAGGAATGTGTTATTGGATCTGTTTTTGTGCACTTGATTATTATGGTACAAGTAGCCTGCGGCCTAGACATGTAGTATTCTTAGGTGTTTTGATACTTGTGCTTCTTTTTTGTACTGCTTGGATTTTTGAGTTAGCCTTGATATGCAAGTTTATTATCATGAAAAATGATATGGAAAATATTATTTGAAACTAATATACATTCTTTTGTGTATAACAATGGAAAAGGGAAATTTTTACCATTTTTTCTATAAAAATGCTTCACTTCTTATAATGACATATTTTACTTTAAAATGAGCATACATGATTTTTTATACAAAGACTTATTATGGATGACCTAGGTGGGATCCTAATGAGCCTATTAGATAACACCATGTCTACCTCTTCGGTGGTGCATTAGCCTTTTTTTGTCATCCATTGTAGGGAAAGGTAGGGCATCATAGTGAGGCAGCAGGGTTTTTATTAGCTAGTTGGGTAGCTGGTGGTGAGATGGTGGGAGTTCATCCATTCCATCATTTGGAGTAGTTGTTTGGTTTGTAGTCCTTTTCTCTTAGAAGTGTATTGGGTTTTTAGCTACCTTTTTAGTTGCCTATTTTTTCTATTGTTCTTACAGTTTTGGCATATATATCTTCATTCTCTTCCACTATTCATTTTTTAGTACATTTATTTCATGTGGTTGATCTTGTTGGGAGAAATTGTTCCCTCATTTGTCTTATTTTATCACAAAAAAATAATTATCAATTTTCCAATAGGGGTATATCAGTGGGAAAAAGTGTATTTTCTATTGGTAAAACATTTTACCAAAAAAAATTGTCCTTTCACCCAACTTTCGGTAAAAACACAGTTGCTAAATGTTATTGAAATTGACAAAATAGGTTTGTTACTATTATAATAATACCAGTAGATAATATATATATCGGTAAAACCATTTAGAAATAGATTAATATGATAAATATATCTATTAGTATAAATATTACCAGCATAAATTTTCTGTTTATAAATTAAATTTAAATAAAAAATATAATTTTTTATTAATATTAAAATTTTGTGTTATTTTAAAAACAATTATATATAATACAATTATTTTAATTATAAACTTGAAGATGATTTTTACACATGTTCAGACTTATAAAAAGACTAATTATATTAATAATGGACGTTAATACAATATTAATCAATACATAGTTAAAGTAGATTGATAAGATCATAAAAACATAAAAACCAAAAATATATCTATGTAGTATTAGCCGATGCACCCCCACCACCCACATCCTCTCTTGACTATAACCCTCTAGTACTATCATCTTTTTACTACCATCCTTTAGTACTGATCTTTGGAGAAGAGTAGTTACTTTTGCTAAATATCATTCATCACCCCCTAAGTAGTCCACTATAAGAAACAAACCAAGTCAACTCAAGTATCATTGAGGAACCACAATTCAATGTTTTAACACACCATTCAACTCCAAGATCTACACCACATTCCATCAAAAATAATATCCACAAATTAGTTAAAAATATATAGATGAATTAAAACCAAAAAAATAATAAAGCATAAATAATTCAATCCATAGATTCGAGAAATTAATCTGGAAAAAATGGTATATAAAAAAAATAACTTCCCTAAAAAGTGTATCTTTGTCATCTTGGCTGAGTAAACAAAAACATTCACCTTTATTGTTAAATAGAAAACCTGTTTTCTTACTTCAAATCACATATACAATAGCTTATTGAAATAAAATTTAATAAATAGTGTTCTAATAAAGGAATGCAACCATATAAGAAATTAAATGGGAAATAAAATCCAAAATAATCATAGTAGTAGCCAAAGATTGATCACATTAGTTTTCTATATTGAGAAGGAAAGATTCTAACATAAATGGGTTTCATTATATGAACTATAATTTTAAAAAGAAGAACTTTTCATCAAGTATTTCAATCTCATCTATAGAGCTCAAAATAGTGCTTACCCTCAAAAAGTCTAGCATGATCTATAACATTCCCATCAGAGAGGAGGCTTGAATACAAGATAAGGTCTAGAATCTATTGCAAGATATGAATATGCACTAACATAAATTATATTTGAAGTTGTGCCACCAAGTTAACCTACCCACAATTCTAAAGGTTGAAATAAAATTATGAAGATATGTATTACCAAAAAAGAAAAAGACATCATTTTATAATTATTTGTATGTAGAAATCATATAATAATTCATCCTATATATGGTAAAAAATAACAAAATGATACCATCTGAATCCACTACAAACTCATAAGCTGACTCAATTAACCATCCCATTCACTAACACAACATATAAACATGTAAGGCCTTGTTATAGGTCAAATATGAGTGATATGAAAACAATTCATCTTCCCTCGTAGAGATAAAAAAAGTCTACATTGATCCTTTAACATTTAAGATAATAATAACATATTAATAATAATGAAACAAATAAAGGATGATGACTGTTTAGGATTTCAAGGAAATAAAAATTATAATATATCAACAACTCAATATCATACATTCCAAAAATGAGTACATTTTCATTATTTGAATGAAATTATTCATAAATAGTCATACCATGCATAGAGGAAGAAAAGATATGTGAAAAGATTTAAGTATTCCAAACCATATGTACAATGCAAAATTAGTCTTACCATGCATGTAGGGAGAGAATATATGTGAAAAGATTTAATTATTTTGTACCATACCTGCACCCCCTAGTTCATCACAACATTAAAGTCGACAAATTACTGAGAAACATCAAAAAACCATATTTGTGTGTGTAATAATGAGATATAAAACTTCACTTGTATGATTCTGAAATAAGCATAGAACTTAACTAAGTAATTTGATTCCTTTTTTCACTAATAGAGCCAGTGAAAATATATATTTTAGGTAAAAAATAAATAAATGATGTTTACTTTTTGCCAAAGACCACAAAAATTTTAGCAACCACATTTCTAAAGGTTGATGGTTAAAAAAATTAATATAATGACAAAGGTTGAACATTAAGAACTTGTAAATATATATTCAGAATGATCACCATCTTGATTTAGATTAATCTCAAAATATCTTTAAAATGAAATAAAAAGAATGTGAATTATACCTTAACAAAGAATACAACCATTCTTCCATCATCTTAGATAAAGGTTTCTCCAAGAAGATTTTTGAAAAACCATCAACAAAACATGACCATAAATCAATGCATGAAAACTACTTTCTCAACACACATAGAGAGAAAACCATTAAGCAAATCATACTAACAAACCATCATCAATATCAAGACTGAACCAACTAGATAATCTGTAAATTTTTAGAAAATTCTTCACTAAGTTAACCAACATGAAAAAATAGTGATAAACACACCTTGTATTTTAACCGTATAAGCTATAAAAATTGTATGAAATCAATAGGAATATACTACTCTATTAAAAAGTTTTACTTTCATCAAAGAACTGGGGTGTTTCTATTGAATTAAATCCAAGAGTTTCATCCTCATTTCCATTTTCTATTGTTAAAACTGGTTGGTCCATTCAACACCTTAAAATTAAAAGATGATTAAAAGAATTAATTTCATCTCAAGATTACTAAAACCATGTTTATGAAGCTCAGGGATATGAAATATTTATCTTTTAAGCTTACTCGGATTCAAAAAACCATAATAATAATTCTTGAAACAAATTTTAATATCTTTTTCAATTAGTTCATCATCGAATTTAGCATTAATAAATCTATATATTTTAAACCGATCATTAGTTGTTGAAAGAAACTATGGACAATATTTCATATTATAATTACATCTCTTGATTATATAAAATAAGAATGGGTTCATCATGCACAAAATTATCTTTACCAAATAGATTCCATTAAATTATCTTCTAAGAGTGATCGAAAACTATGTAGGTAGGTATTTCAGCATTCTTGATTTTAACCAATGAATATCCAATATGTCCTTCAATAAACAGCCCCTGAAAAATATATGTAAAAACAACACCATCATGCCTTTAGACTCAACACCCATCATGTTTTATAGGAAACCAAGTAGTTTTTAAAAACCAAGTTGTACAAACTTAATGAAGAGATTATTTGAATAAAAATATCATTCACTAACACACAACCATCATAACAAAGGGGGTTCTAATAGGTAAAAAATGAAGGAGAATTTTGATTCAAATTAAAATCAAATGATGAAAGTACTTCCCTACAATGATATGGATTCATCCTCTGGAAAATGATCATCTATCCATCCTTCACTTTTTAAATTGCACTCATCTTTATTGTTCTCATTTCAGTACCTACAAAAGAAACAAAATTGACATAGTATTTAATAATTTTAGTTCAAGAAGTATAAAAACATGTAAAAAGTGATAATGTGAATTCTCTATCCTTGTTGACATCACAAAAAATAACATCATCTCTAGTACTATTGAGGATTCTCAATTCTCTTCTACGCCACACCATTAAACTCCAAGAACTACACCACACACCCAAAGAGAATTCCCACAAATTAATGATAATGTAAAAACTATTTGAAACCAAAATAGAATTAAATTAAAATATAAAAAAAATATTTTCATAGAATTGAAATTTTTCATATCTCATCAAATCAATTTAGCTTCACTAAGAGAGATGAACCGCGAGTCGTTGTTATTCCATACTCGTTACCTCTAATATCTGCACCACACACAACCAACGAACACACCCAAAAATCCATGAAAAATATATTCATAAAGTGAAACCAAAATATAAATAAATGAAATTATAAAAAGAGTAAAGATTAATGATATAATGAGCATGAAAAAATTATAGATTGATTTGAGTTTTCTAATTGAATGTGTTTTTCTAGCTAGTGGATATACAGTATGGGAATGAAAATGTAATTTATAAATAAATCTAGTCAAACTTCACTTTATTCATGTTTCAATATATAATAAGTTGATTTAGACTTATGTTGCATCTCATGGTTCTAGATTTGAAATTTATGACAACAATATCATTTTCTAGAAATATTTCATTTATGAATTGTAGTAAATTTCACTGTAATATATTTTTAGATAATAAAGGTAGGAAATAATAATGGTTTTAATATAAGAATACAATAAACATTTGAATATGAATAATTGGATTTCAATAAAATCATTAATTCATATAATATATGATAGGTTATGAAGAAAATACTTAATTATGGGAAACCAAAATTCCCTTTGGAAACCATTTCCTATTGTAAAAAATGAATCATTAAAAGATACCAACTTTATTTTATAATCTATATATAACCCAAATAGAAATAAAATAATATCATGACACTCACGGGGTGTGATATTTGATCACACCATGCAACATAGGATGTTTTTCACATCCTTTAAGATATTATTATAGAGTTTTGTATCATCATATAAATAATAATCATTAGATGTTTATTCAAAAATTTGACTCGTACTATGTGCAACTATAAATCCCAAAAATGAATAAATTCTTACGCAGTGTAACCTTCCAAATTTGTTATGCACACATTATAACAACAACAAAAAAACATTCAATTGGATAGGAACCATGAGCACGTGTCCTATAATTAAGGACTCAAATAAAATGAAAAACATGAAATATGTAGCATAAAAGTAGCACTAGAGGTAGGAGAATAGTCAACATTCCTTCAAATAATCAATTTTCAAGTAATGATAATGTTTGATGTTCAAAAAATCTAAAAGACTCTCCATAACAATAAAAATAAAAATAAAAATAATAGAAGAGATGAATATCCGAAATCATATAATCTAGAAAAGAATGAAAATCTCAATTAAAGATGATGATAATAATTTTCATATTTTGAATAAAATTATTCAATTAGGAATATGAATTTATAACCTATTGGAAATTGTATAAAATTATTCAAAATATAATTAATCAACATTGAAGGTATGACCACATCAATGGTTGATGACAGATCTCTCCGAACGTGGACCCCTACTCAATGGTTGGGGTTGGCAATAATGACGGTCATCCACTTTGGTAGATGGTGTTAGAAGAAGAGGACCCCAACACAACAGTAGAGTGTGGACTGTACTTGTGTATCCAGAGACAAAAGATGAAGACCCATTTTGTCGGATGGGGCTAGTGCTTCACTGTGGAATGGTGGTGGTTCACCGTAACGGGGTCTTCCTGGGAGGATTGGGCCTCATTGATGGTGGTGGCATGGTTCTGTTTTGTGATAATGATTCAACCGAATAGATCAGGTTTTTTATTTTAGGATTTAATGTTTCGTATGTTAGGTCACTTTATGACATTTGGCCATTGGGTAAATATTGGGTTTATGAGTTTTCTATTCAATATTCGTGATTTTAAATTTTCCAAAAAATGAATGATATAGTACTGAATCATATTTCTACATACCCTAAAGTGAGAAGATCAAATCCAAAGGGTCGATTATAAATTATTGGGAAGAAACCCTTAATATAAAAGATTAAAAGAAACTAAAACAATACCAATGTTACTATATGAGCCTGACCTACACATCGTCGCAAGAAGAAGAACTCCACTAAAATAGGTGAAGATAGAACCAAGGGGGTAGTGGGGTGGAAGCAGAGATATGGGTGATGAGATGTGAGGTGGGATGATGGGAGGTGAGGTTGGAGCAAGGTAGGGTGGGATATGAAGTGAGGCGGCGAGAGGTGCGACCGAACAAAGGAAAGGCCCATTAGGGTTGTGTTTTTTTATATAAATTATTTAAATTTTTACTAAATAAAAAATATTGAAAAATATTAAAAACGTTAATATTTTGAGAAAATTAAATAAAAACAATTTTAAAATATAGAAACATATACTATTTAGAGAATGTTGAAAATTAAATTCAATTGTCATAAGTTTTTAATAAAATATCAGGATATAAAAATTTATTGTTTTCATGAAAATAATATATATATATATATGTATATATTATGTTTCTCTTAGTTGATAATTGATAAAATCTTTTTTGGTTTTTATTTGGTTTATTCTATCATTTTTTACTAACAAAAAAAGATTTTTCGATAATAGTGTTCATTAATAATAGATTCACGTGTTAGAAAAAAATTTCTTTTAGTATGATAAATCAATATATTAAAATATTGGTAAATGATATGTTGGTGTTAAACAATCAACTGAGAAAGCTAATAAGAAACAAATTCATTCATGTAAAAATAATTATAAACATTGTAATGAAGTCGCTGAAAGAAGAATCAATTGAGTGATTATATAGATTTAAATATTTGAATTGTTGAAAAAAAGATTGACATATAAATATTTGATTATGAAATGAATATGTTTGGAGTGAGAAAATGTATAAATGAAAATTGAAAACTTTACCATGAAATAATATATATTAGGTGGAAATTGAAAATTCGAGAGGAATGTATTTAAAAATTAGAACTCCTCGTTGTCATGATCCAAAATTTTAACTTTCAAGTTGGTTATATTTTAACCAAAGAAAAAATTTAGTTTTTAATATCAAATTTTAACTAACTACCATTAGAATATTATTTTTTCACATTCGTTTTGAAATAACCAAAGTGAAAAATGGGATGTTAATGTTGGTTTTAAAATAACCGACATGGAAAAGGAATTTTTCATGTCTTTTATTTTAAAAACAATGTTAAAAAACTATTTTTTCATGTTTTTAACATATATTGTATAAATAAATGTCGTAAAAAACATTTTAAAGAATATTATTTGAATACTAATGTTAAACATCTAATGTAAATTCAATTTTTGTATATTGTTAATGAAAACCATTAAAACATGTGGAGAATTTAATAGAAAATAATTGGAAAAAGAGGGTTTCAAATTAAGAATTAATTAACATTAATAATGGTATTTAATGATATAATAAATTTTTTAGTGATCATGTACACCACATAATGAAATTATGTGTAAAATACGAAACATGTCTCAAAGATATGATTTTGAGATTAAAACCCCTTCATACTTTTTTAATGTTTGAGTCCAACCCATATGAGACAATTAATTTTTAATAAAATATTAAATGTCATTAAATAGAAGGGAATCATGATACCAAATGATAATGGGGTTATATTTTCACTGTGAAATATAAAACACAGTTGATAACATAAACATGTCCTAATAAATTCAAATTTGAGACAAAGAACCCCTTAGAGTATTCTATATTTGTTCTATGAATTTAATTAATATGGAAAATAAACAAGTTATGATTATTATATACATTCATAGAAACCTTATTAATCAATATTTAATTTATTATTGACCATCTATTCTCATATTTTATTTATTTATTATACAGTTTTTTCTTATTTTTGAGTAAATATTGAATCAGAAGCGTTTTATTTGAATGATTTTAGCGATCAAATATTATAGTTTATGATTATGTAAAATAATTTATGTGAACATTATAGAAAAATAATATATTTATTTTCTTAATAACTTATAATAACATTAGTATTTATTTTCCCAAATTCATCCATGATAGAGTTTTATAGCATTATTCATGTAGGTGGTTAGACTTACCTGAAACATGAACACACTATACCCTGATGGGTGAGTACTGTTAAAGAAGTGTATAATAAATTTATAAAAGATGTAAAATGGTATTATTAAGATTTTTTTATTTTTTTGAATCATATTTTATGTTATTTGGATAATTAAATAAAATCAATATGAAAAATGAAAAACAATACTTCATAGAGGTGGTAGTCTGCAAAATGCACAGTGAACATTATTTTGTTTCTCTAAGTAGATGTAAATGAATAAATAAATGTTTACAAATAAATATAACAACATTATGTATAATGATGATACTATGTTTATTATAAAACTATGTATATGATAGGTTAAGAAAATAAAAGTTAATAAGTAATGGTAAAGTGTAAGTAATACTCAGTTTAGTCCCTTGAACATTGTCTGGGATGTATCCTTGTAAATGAAGGGTTTAAGACAACTTATGGAAACTAGGGTCTTATTAACACAATATAATATTATATTAAGATAAAAAAATTATAGTTTTAAAAGTAAATTCAATGTAATTTGAGTCATATGAAGTAGGTGAAGTGTCCCATTTTATATGTGAGGAAAAGGGATCTTTTAATAATACTATATACTTTTCTATGATATAACTACACTTTCCATGGGTAAAAAACCTTGAATGATATAAATAATGGAGTTTTAGGTTTTATTGGGTTTTTTAAATACAAAAATATGGGTTTTCCACCCACGTTTTAAATGTGTTAGAAGTAATTTATCCTTATATGTTTTACTTTTACATTATATTTTGTTTTTGCTGGGTTAAATTGTTTTTACCCATGTTACATATGTTTTAATAAAAATATAAGACATAAAATATTTAGAAATTTAGATTTGAAGAAAATATATTTAATCTTAATTTATTATTATTAAATTAATAAAAATGTTAAAATTTACTTTTCGACTAAAACATTTTATATATTAAAAAATTGTTTTTTGAATTAAAATGGAGTATTAAATATTATGTGTGCATAATGTTATTTAGAATTGGATTAAAATTATATGTATATTAATATAATTTTATATGTATTTAAATAGTAAATTTTAGTATTCATTTAAAATATATTAATTTCATGGATTGGATAAAAATTACATGATATTAAAAAAATATTTTCTACAAATAATATTGCTACCATTATCCTGGTTAATAACTTTAATCAAATTAATCTCTATTTTATAAAAACTAGAACTCATTATATAATATGAACATGTTGATATGAAATATTAAATCAATTTTGTTTTATTGAATTTTTATAAGTGATAAAAACTAAAATTTTTTAATATATTCGAATATATCAGTTTTTAGAGTCATATATTACATATATTCCAAATATGATATAATTGGGTTTTATTAATAAATAAATGCAATTTTAAATCATTATTTTCACATATAAATATATTTAAATTTTATATAAAAAAGTTTCAGAAACATTTAATTCATTATTGTATTTTATAATTTTCAAAAAAAATTATATTTTTAGCAATATTAGTATTTTTTTAACTATTCTCCTAAAAACAACTATTTTAAAGAATAAAATCCAATAATTAGTCTTAATGAAATTTTCAAATGTCGAATCAAAAAATAAATGTTATTTTTAAAAATTAAAATTTTAAAAATATGGAATTTAAATTTTAAATAAATGCATAAATATATTTTCAAAAACTATTTTTATTGGAAAATGTTTTTTCTGAATATTAATTATTGGCATTCAATTTCCTATCACTTACTAATTAAAATATTATTGACCAATAATTTATATAATATATATTATATCATCATTAACCGTGGTTTCTATCTTATATAAATGTATATCACAATAAAAGGAAAATTTTAGAAAAAATAAATTTATTTCCATAAAATGATCATATTAGTTATTTTAGCAATAAAAATTGAATTTCATTCATATTAAATATATAATATATTTTAAATTCATAAATTCATCATAGAGATGATACTCTTTTTCATTACTACTAATTAAAAATCTATGTTTTAAGTGTAACACATAAATATTTATATTTTTTCTAAATATATCAATTTTTAGATTTAGTTTGGGGATGTGTGTAGACCATGCTATTGAAAACATTATTTATTTATGGAAAATTTAAAGTGAAATATCAAGTCATTACATTGCTATTGGGGATTTATAAAATAATTGGATACCTTTTATGATAAATTGACTCAAATCAACTTGACCCATCACCCAGTCCATCTCAATACATGGCTTGAAGTGCATACTCGATTTCCATGGGATGAAAACAATCTCAAGTGTATCAAATATAGATTTTTGGGAATGGTTTCACCCTCATAATCACATAATTGACAACAATGACCCCACTTGGAAATCTAGATTGATTTATCCATAAGTTTGATATATCTGCACATAAATAAGCATACATAATAAAAAACATTTGAATAGAATTTATTGCAGTAGAATGACTAAATAACCAATAATCACATTAAAAATAAAATATAAGTGATAAACAAACATCATATAAATACATAAATCATGAATAATGTTCTGGTTAGAAATCCCAATACATAAATAACCCAAAATAAACCAACAAAAAGGGATCCCTAATCAGATACACACAAACCATGTACATGTGGAAAGTGGCCCTCACCAATATCATACTGAGATAGATGGTGAGAAAATAAAATTCTATAACCATTAGACATAAATCATTTACCTTTTGGTAATTTAAAAACTATTGTTCATATACTCCCATATTTAGGCTCTATACGTATCAGAAGAGCTGGATCATGATATCCGAACTCAACTTTTTTTCATAATCAACGATTAATTCAATATTTTCACGATGATAAATTTCATGATCAAGGAAATTAAATAAGATAACATTGATGAGGGAAAACACTCTAAATAAAATATAGGGGCATCGCATATTATTTATAAGTAATTTTAACAAATACAGAATTTCCTTATGATGAATTATTTATCCTTTAGTGGATCTAAAAATGTTTACATGTCGTACTGTCATTGTATTATTGGAATCAAGAGTAGAATCACTCCAACAGTGATCCAAACATACTCCATGAGCCTCTAAATTTCACCTTAGGCATCCTCATGTGCAATATCAGAAGATCCTTATACTTGTGTCATTATCCTTTGATCACCCAAGGAATCTCTTCTATGAAGGATTCCCTTTAATCTCTATAAAATTGAGAGTGGTGGAGGTGGATAATCTCCCTTAATTTTTGAGAGATCTTTTGGAGAGATCTCTCTCAAGGTATTCAAAATGATTCTCTCCTAAAGTTATTGTGCATAAATAAATTAATTAACTTTGATAAAGAAATGATATAATTTGGATTATATATCGCTAGGGTTAGAAAATAATTGCTTCATATGTTCCCTTATTATTTTTCATAGTCCTTGTAAAACCCCATGTATATAATAATAATAATATTATTATTATTATTTGACATGTTCTAAACACATGAATTAAATTAAATATTATTTATTCAAATAATATTAAATATATATTATTTCTCACCATACCTTTAAAATCAGTCCTTTATTCCTCCACAATATTTATCAGACATTTAATAATGACTATTCAATTAATAAATAAATATCACTTCATTATCGACCAATAAATAAATAAATAATATATTAAAGAAATTTAAACTATATATTTATTTAATATTATCCCCGTGTAATATTCCCTCAAGTAATAGATGATTGAATATATGTAATGAAGAAAACATGCATAATTATTAAACCATGTGAGGGGTAAACATTTATTTAACTTTTAAAATAATATATACTATTTTTATTTACTGAGGATCCAGTTACACTTTGTGCAGGCCCCTATCGGCCTCATTCTCAGTGACTTTAGTAAAATAAACCCAAAGTCCAAGGTCAGTGTCTGGTAACATTTCAAGGAACCCATAGATAACTAGGTATATTCTTGAATGACATAAAAACAAATACAGATGCTTACTATGTAATATTATAATTTTATCATTAAATCTATAATCAAGATGGGTGCATAATGGTACCATCAACCTTTGTTCGTGTTGTCTCTTTCTCTTACATTTTGGAAATCAAACATTCCTATAGAACAACATGGACATTTATTTATTTAGGCTATATAATTTCTTTCATAATACATGATATATCAAATTATATTTAATATAATAAGGTAAAAATACTTTCACACATTATTGGTTACTGAAATATAACTCATGATGCACTCAACATATCCTAACCCATCATGATTATATTTCATTACAATTTTTTTCCAAAAATAAATGTTTAAAAATTGTAATACTCATTAATAATAATATCTATGTCTAAGGATCAATATAAATTTTCAAAGATATAATCCTCCAATGGCACATATAAATGTTGGTTTCTTAATAGGGAATCTTATTTTCATAATATCCTACACTAGATTTTACCAGGGATGTACACCATAAAAAGTCCCTTAAAGTCTTATGAGTCTCCACTTGTGATATATTGTATCATTTTTTCCCTAAAATGATTTCATTCGTCTATAAAATATATATTTAGGAATAATAATGTTACACTTATGGGTTCTCATCAGTGTTGGGAACGTCTCTGAACTTTCAATGAAACTTTTACTCTTAGGACATTATCACATGCTATGTTATATAAAAGAACTAATATGATGTAATAAGGAGTGTATTTATAACCCAAACAAGAATATAGGTTATCATAAATTACAGAGAAGTTGGTTCATCGGCACCAACTCCAACTAAGTCCCACATTCAATAGATAAAACTTTTAACAACCTTACGCCCACTAGAACTCACATAACACTTATGATTTTTTTGATATAAGTATTTAGACATGGGTACCCAATGTTTTCTTCTCTAGATACTCTTTTAATAATAACTTCACCCCTCGAAGAAAAATCCTTCTAAAGGTGATTCTTTTAGAGAATGTATTTTTTTTGTGACCATAGATCTTTTTCAAGAGCCACCCCTACATTATTATCATAATAAAATGGGATATAGTATTCATTTCTAGTAACCACATAAATATTTTGGAAAAATTTCCATATCCAATGAAATTTTTGTGTCTACATAATAATCTTCTATATACTCAGACTCTACTATAGAAACAGAGAAAAATGGATTCTTTAAAAACTTCCAACTCAAATACCATATGTTGGGATAGAAAACATATCCTAACTAGGATATTAGACCATTTTTATATTTATAAAAACTTTCAACAGTACATCCCTTAATGACCATCTCCTTACCCCCTTCATACACCAACAATATTTCCTTTTTTATTATTAGATACTAAAGGATATCCTTAAGACCATACCAATACTGTTCTCCAACATCAACTTGATATCTTCCTACCATGTTCAATGTGTAGGAAACATACAATCTTGTTTATTACATGGAATACATGTTTGACCCCATCATTGAAGCACAAGGTATCTTTCTCATTTTCTCTTTCTCCTGTTCGGTCCAAGGATTTATTTTCATAGAAATATGTTTATGATTTCAAACTAAAACCAATCAAATATTTGATTATTCTATAATAAATTTATTTTTTATTTGGAAAATTTATATACCTTCACTTAGTCCAATAATCCCCCTTGATTTATCATGAAATATCTTAATCCCTAGAATTTAGGCTACTTCAACTAATCCTTTCATCAGAAAAAATTGTTTAACCAGTTCTTAATAAACTATAATATTGGTATGTTATTTCAAAAAAACAATATGTTATCAAAATATATGAAAAGTAAAACAATCACATTTTCACTATACCACATATGAACACATATCTCAAACTCATTCTTAATGATACCAAAATGTTTTCTTGCTTCATCAAGTCAAATGTACAAGGACCTAGATACTAGATTCAAACTATAAATAGACATTTTTAAAAATCATATCTTTTTGTAATCACATATACTCACAAAACCTTATAGTAGTTTCATATCTAAAGGTACCCATTAATGAAATATTTTTTGAAATCCATCTACAAAAATTCGTAGCCATGATATGATACAATAGTCAGTAGATTTAAAATTTATTTAATCAGGAAAATTGGTGAAAATGTTTCATTATAGTAAATTCCTTAATTCTTTTAAAACTGTTTTTCCTCTATCCTTGGTTTATTGGTATTTAATTTACCATCCATTTCCATATTTATCTTGAATTACCATTTTTATCTAATAGGATTTACATCGATTGCAGATCAAACAGAACCCAAACATGGTTATGATACATGGAATCCATTTCAGAATTCATGGATTATTTCCACCTGACATCTTTTGAGTTCTCTTCTTCCTGTTTTTAGGAGATAAGTTCATCATTCCCAACCAATAATGAGTCACCATTTTTTGTGACTAGAAAAACATATCACTTTTTTTCTCTTACCTCTCATGTGATCCAACGCAGTACTTTTGATTTAGGAACTACTTCTTCCATGGGGACCAATGAAATATTTTATTAAACGAACTGTTGTGTATTTTGATTATAAATATCATGAAATTAAATATTTCCCCCATTATAATTATTATGTATGTGATCCCTCTCATCAAATATATATTTTTTAGTGAAAATCACATTCTTGCCTGAGGGTTTGTTTTGTTAGTATCCCTTTATTTACATAGTATACCATGTAAAGATACACTAGTACCCTGGGGTTTTAGTTTTTTGTCTAAGAAGTACTTAAAAACACCATACAAACCCAGAAATGTGTATGTGATAAAAAGGATTGCATTCCACTATATAATTAAAATGAAATCCATTTTCCACTATTTTTGGTACTCAATTAAATTTATATGCTATAGTTTATAATGCATTTCAACAAAAAGATAATGGAATGTCAGCATGACTCATCATCAACCATCCCATTTCTAACAATGTATGATTTTTTATTTCACTAACACCATTATAACATGGTATTTATGGTGGAGAGAGTTAAGAAATAAATCTAGACTCACATTAAATGTCAATAAACTATTCAATAAGATATTCAATAACTCAATTTGTTCAAAGAATTGTTATATGGTTTCCATATAGATGCTTTACTTCTTTCCTGAATTATTTGAATTTCATAAGGGAAATATACTTAAACCTCATCATTTAGAAATATCCATATCTACTCAATTCATATATAATATTTTTGAAATAAGAGTAACCAACTCTATATTCTACTAGAAATAGCCCACACACATCAGTGGGTACCTATCCTAGAAGATGTTTGGCCCTTTTAACATGTCTAATGAGTGGTGGTTTGGTCATTTTTCATTTTAATCAAATAGGATATCTGTGAAGCCATTTAATCTCAAAATAGTAAAAATATCCATCTAGGTATAGATTTTTTAAACACATCTTATTTACATGACAAAGATGGTGATGTCATAGGGGGGTGTTTCATTAGTTATGTAAATAGTATACATTCACAATTACAAATATGCGATTTTTATAATTTAATACATAAATAACGTTATTTAAATGTACCAAACCATAAAAGTTTCTTTATTTATAAATGAAACAACTTCTAATTTAAAATTTTAAAATAAAACTATTTTATCTAGGAAGGATACAAGATATATACTCTTGGTTATATTTGATACATAATAAAAACCCAATAAAACCAATATCTTCCAATTGGAAATAAATATGTTATTCTTTAATGGATAGATTATGTCATGAACCGTCCCAGTGGGGCCCGCGCCATGACTCCCCAAGCCCGCCTCCAATAGGCCAGGTGCTGGTGACTAGCACCGAGTAGGGATATCACTAACATGGGAGGCATTGCCTAAGTACCTGAACACACGAACATATCTCCAAGCCCAAAAAACTAAAATGTAAGACACTAAGAAAAAAAATGCATGCATAAAACTAAATCCAACCAACTGAGTACGATAAAAGGTAGAGTACTAAAAATAAACTGGGCCAGGTACAAGCCCACCAAAACCAAAGTTTGAAAAGTGAAAAGTCCAACCAGTAAGTACAAAAGGTACTGGGGCTGCTGCTCATAGCCATAAGAACACCTCAGCCTGTACGGAACTCAGAAAGCTTGGTCTTATCCTGGTCCGCCCGAGACTCTGTCAAAAGGTTGCTCGTCTGCACAAGACACCAGGCATGCGGGAAAAGCCCATGCAGGGGTGACTATAACAATACTTAGTAGAGGACCCCAAAAACCACAAAGCAGTACACAAAGTAAAGGTACGGTTAGATATGCATAGTATATGTCTACAGAACATATAGAACAAACCAGATATACTCAAAACCCAGACCGTAGTCTACAGAAAAGTCACACGACCGCATACCCCCGTTAGGGATTCTATTCGAATATTCCAGGATGCACTCATTCCGAGAGAACACACTCCACGAGTCTTATAGCTCTGATGACGTTCGTCCGAGAAGTGTTGTTCATTGGTAACCGTCATGAGAGGTAGTTGCACTCATTACGGTAGACATACTCGTGAGTGGTAAGGTTACGATAGATAGAAGCCCTCATTATGAGAGACACACTCCTGAGTGGGAAAGATCATGATACACAGATGAGGATCACTACCAGGGCCAAGGTGGATACCGCAACTCATCCGGATTCACCAGTTAGGAGATACACCAGCTAGGTAGAAGATCAACACCTGGTAGAGTTTTTCACGTCAATTCTTGACTCTACCTAGTGTCAGTAATGGATAGAGGATCTCAGACCGGGCCTCTCGGAGGGATGCCGACTCTATCACAGAAAGTCCGGCTGAAGGGATCCTACTCCTATAGAAGGAAACGATTCCTAATATTCAGGGAAACGAGAAGAAGGGTCACTAACCCAAACTAAATATGTCTAGGATGTGGTGAACAAGAGGACCATGCTATTTTCCAAAAAGTACATGACATGTAGAAAAGTACACGCCGTGTTGTCTGACCCTGGGTACTTCTCGTGTACAACGGCCAGTGTCTGAGGCTAGTCATGTAGGAAAACTTAGTACACAACGTGAAGAAAATATACATGTCGTGTATGAGTTACTGGGGTTGGCCCCGTGTCACTGGACATGTGGTCGTACATGGCTATCAACCCGTTTACTTTATCCCGTGTCCGTGTATCCCCTGGATACACGTCGAGCTTCACGTTGCCGCCTATGCCAAGCTGTACACGCCGTGTCATCTGAAGCCATGTAGATCATCCTATGTTCGTGTACTACCCAAAGTACAAGCGGAGCTTTGGGGAAATTCCAACAAGCCGTGTGGCCGGGGTCACATGACGTGTTATTCCTCTCTGACCCCAAAACCCAAGCCGCTGCCGCCAGTACTACACGACATGTTCTTCAGAAGTGCATGCCGTGTATTCTGTAAATTTCAAGAAATGCGGACTTCCACCATCACGCCTCCGGGGATGATCCATTAGTTGATCCGGCCACCCTATCACCACGAAAAATTTAGGTTTTGGTCACCCCGTCACCACTAAGCCGCTTCCGGTGTTTTCGGACCTCCGATCAGCTTGGAAAACATGCCTTGATCTTCCCACATGAGGAACGCTCGAAGAACACCCTTTCCCGGTCTGGTCTGATTCATCGTCCACCATCGTCACCGCACCTCCAAAAGGTCATTGCGGTGTCGAACCTTAGATTTGGGATCGTTGCATCACAAAACGGTTGCGCAACGATCCATTGTTCGTCGCCCCGCGAAGAACGCGCGAGAAAAGAAAAGGGGGAGGAAATCCAATAAACAAAATTTAGGAACGAACCTCCACCGTCATTCGTCACAGCGTTGATCCACTCACGTTAATTGGTTTAAACGGAGAAAAGATCAAAATAAATAAAATAATGGATTATTTCCCCAAAATCATCCCAAATAAAACCCTCCCGCAAGAATGTACGAATCCACAGATCAACTTGTTCATGGTTGATTCACGTTCATCGTTTAAACTCAAAAATGGGGAAAATAAATTGAAATAACAAACTCATACCTTTAGAAAGTACCGATCGTTGATGAAGGAGTCTCACTGCCATCGTCGTTGAGATCCTTCAATGTCATTGGTGCAGCGATTCACAGCCTCGATCCATCGTCGTTTGTCACCGATTAATTTCTCCAACGCCCCGCGGATTCTACAGAGGTTCCTCTCAAAATTCGCCAATGATCAACAATTTCATAACCCATTAAAAATGGAAACATGTTGTCATTTAATTACACGGCAGTATTAATGAAGCCAACATTCCATTATTTTGAGTCATTATGACATGTCATTAATTTAGGAAATAGACGTCCCGTCGTTGTGCTGCAGTGGGCGTTTCTATAAAATAAAATAAACATTTAGAAATTTATTTTATTTTTTTACTTTACTAAGAACATCCAAAAATTTAATTTTTCTCTCAACCAACTCCGGTCGAGGTTAGGCCTGTTTCTAGGTAATGTAGTCGTCCTACACACATCGATGCACTCAGATTTTTAATCTGGGCATCCATTTGGAAACTGCCACAACCACGCACAAGCACTGACTCACTAAACTTAAAAAAATTTCAAACCTCCATTCTGGGCTCATTGGATCCCAGAATGATGTGCCGCCTTCGCTCCCAGTCTCGAAATAATTCCATATAATATTTAAAATAATAAATGGAAAATCTGAGATGTTACATTCTCCCCACCATAGGGCTTTGCGTCCCCGAAAATCTAAAACAAGGGCTACTCAAAAAGATATGGGTACTGGGCATGAATCTAGGCCTTCTGCTCCCATGTATTCTCCTGATGATTCCCATGCTACCACCAGACACACACCAAAGGAATCGATCTCCCATGAAGGATCCTCCCCTACCGATCCTCGATATCCATTGGGTACTCAGCAAAGGTCACTCCATCCTTGATTTCCAGCTCACCCCAGTCAATGACGTGCGACGAATCGTGCACTTACCTCCTCAGTTGCGACACGTGGAAGACATCATGTACCCGATGCAACTTTGGAGGTAGAGCTAGGCGGTACACCACCTTTCCTACTCTGCACAGTATCTGGAAGGGTCTGATGAACCTCGGAGATAGCTTGTCGCCTCGGCCAAATCTCTATATCCCTCGTCGCGGTGAGACCCGAAGAAAGACGTGGTCTCCCTCTTCGAACTCTAGAGGCCTCCTTCATAGGTCATCATAGCACTTCTACCGGCTCTGTGTAGTCTTCATCCACTATCAGATGATCTTCACCTTCTCTGTGGTAGCTCGCTCTTACTCTGGACCCATGAGTGATGACTCTCTGCGGTCGGTCCAGAAAAGCGGTAACCGACAGGGTCTCCCGTACAAGGCCTCGAACGATGCCATACCAATGGTGGAGTGTTTGCTGTTGTTGTATGAAAACTCCACCAGTGGTAGGTGGTCATCCCATCTATGACCAAATTCCAAGATACAAGCTCGCAATATATCCTCCAAGTCATAAATGGTCCTTTCCGTCTGACCATCAATCTGGGGATGAAACGTTGTGATCAAGCGTAGCTGAGTCCCAAAAGCCTCCTGAAATCCCTTCCACAACCAGGATGTGAAGCGGGCATCTCGATCTGAGACTATAATCGAGGAGATTCCATGAAGCCGAACTATCACCTACACGTAGATGCGTCCCAAGCTCTCTACGGAACTCTTCTCTTTGATAGCTAAAAAGTGGGCTGACTTGGTGAGTCGGTCAACGATCACCCAGATGGAGTCATGCCCCTTAGACGTCCGTGGTAAGCCTGTCACAAAGTCCATCGATATTCCATCCCACTTCCACTCTGGAACTTCCAGGGGTGATCTAGCCCTGTTGGAACCTAGTGCTCAGCCTTCACCTGCTGGCATGTGAGGCATGGAGAAACAAACTCTGCTACTGCCTTTTTCATGCCTGACCACCATAATAGTCGTCAGATATCCTGGTACATCTTTTCTACTCTAGGATGTACTGCCAAAGGGGATCTATGAAACACCCTCAGAACCTCCTCTTGGAAAACCACTGGTACTACAGTACATCCTCTAAAAAGAAGTGTGTACTCCCCACCTTGTGAAAATCCATCAGGAGCATGTCCTGTGGATAAATGAGCACGTAAAGCCACACAGTCGACATCCCCATGTTGTGCCTTCCTAACTCGCTGTAAGAGTGGAGGGGTGGTAACCATCGACTGTAGATAATCTGTATCCTCTCCATCCATGAAGGATAACTGTAACGCGGATAACTGCCGTGCCGCCTCACTCAACAGTTGTGAGCTAGAATTTCTGCTAAGGGCATCTTCCACCTTGTTCCCCTTTCCAGAAGTATAGATGATCTCGAAATCATAGTCTTGAAGGAACTCTAGCCAAAACCTCTATCTCAGATTCAGATCCTTCTATGAGAAGATGTACATGAGGCTCTTGTGGTCAGAGTAGACAATAAACCGCTCGCCCGTAAGGTAGTGTCGCCACATCTTTAAGGAAAAGACTACCGCTGCTAACTCAGGGTCATGGGTTGCATAATTCTGCTCATGTGGCATAAGCTGGCGTGAACCATAAGCAATAAATTCATGCCGCTGCATCAGGACAAAACCGAGCTCGATCCCTAATGCGTCGTAGAAAACTATGTATTTGACACCCTCCTCCGACAATCTCAAGACTGGGGCGCTCGTCAAACTCGGCCTCAACCACTCGAAAGCCTATGGGCACTTCTCTGTCCACACGAAGGGATACCCCTTCCTGGTCAAGGCCACCATCGGTGCTGATACCTAGGAGAAATCAGGAATGGATCTCTGGTAATATCATGCCAACCCAAGGAAGCTCTGCACCTCTGTCACGCTCCGAGGTGGCTCCCATGCTAACACAACCTCCACCTTGGCAGGGTCCACATCTACTCCATCTTCTGAGATGACATGTCCTAGAAAGTGGACCTCCGGAATCTAGAACTGACACTTTGAGAGCTTCCCATAAATCTGGTGTTCCCGAAGTATGTCTAGAACCATCCATACGTGTCTCACATGCTCCTCTTCTGATGTGGAGTACACGAGGATGTCGTCGATGAAGACCACCACGAACCGGTCCGTGTACGACAGGAATATCCGGTTCATTAGTCCCATGAACACTGTGTGGGGGCATTCGTCACGCCAAAAGGCATCATAAAGTACTCATAGTGACCATAGCGGCATCTGAAAGTCGTCTTCTGTATATCACCATCCCGCACTCATAGCTGGTTATAGCCTGATCGAAGATAAACCTTTGAGAACCATTGGGGACCTCTTCTGATCGAAGAGGTCATCGATTCTCATAGTTGGAAACTTGTTCTTTACTGTCACTTGGTTTAGGCTCCGATAATCCATGCACAACCTCAGACTTCCATCTACCTTCTTGGAAAACAAGACTGGGGATGCCCAGGGTGAGACACTGGGTCTTACGAAACCCTTACTCTGAAAATCCTCCAACTGCACCCTCTGCTCGCGAAGCTCTGCGAGAGCCATCCGATAATCCAATGAGGAAATCAGTGTCGTCCCGGGGTGTAAGTCGATGCAGAAGTCAATTTCTCGGCGGGGAGGTAATCCTGGAACATCTTCAGGAAAGACTTCTTCATACTCCGCCACCACCGCTGGGAACTAAGATCTCACAACATCTACTGCTCCGAGGGTATGGCTAGCCAAATCATGAGTGATCGGCTGTACCCTCCTATCCATGAGCCCATTTTGTGCTTCCTTGGTTTCCTTTTCTCCGACAAAGGAAAACCTCGTTCCATCATGGCGGACACACCACACTCTTTGCCTAAAACAGTCAATTTGGGCATTGACCGAAGATAACCAATCCATACCGATAATGACGCCGTAAGGCCTCGACGCTACCACCAAGAGGTTCCAACCGAAACTCTCACATCAAAGGGTAAGATCACACAGTCTGAAAGGGTGTTTGATTGTCGAGTCTCCTCCTGTAGTTGTCTCTAAGCGTAAGGATAGAGTCAAAAGTTCTACTGGAATCTTGAGGTTTTGTACAAGACATGTGGATATCATGGAATGACTAGAACTTGTGTCTATGAGTACGGCAGCTAAGGTAGAAAAGACACAGATCGTACCTCAAATCATCCCAGGAGCCCCTAGGTCATATGCCTCGACCGCAGGAAGTTGCCCCCACCCCTATCCCCCAGCTCCCTGAGCCTGGTGCGGACCTCCTGGGGTGGTGGTGGAAGTAAGTCGAAGAGTCTTCTACCACCCGCAGCTCTCCCTTCTCCACTACCACGTATGCTGCATGGCGATTCTGCCTTGTCCGTTCTCTGCCTCTTCCTTGGTGGTCCATCCACCGCTTCCCTATCAACAGCTCGACGGGTCAGGCGATCCCTAGAGAGATGTTCCCTATCGTCGCATGTGTAGCATCGCTTCTCCTTAGGCTTACTGGATCCATACTGAGAGCCTTGGACTCTCGATCCCCTGTCATGGGTCCTCCTCTGACATCACTCATGTCCTGATCCCTGCGTCTGACGTTGGCTCCCTGCCACCGAGGTCTTCCCACCTGTCTGCCTGTTGCTGACTGCCAACGGCTGTCTCTGCTCCACCAAGAAGCTTTCGACCACCAAAGCTTGCTTGAGCACTCCAGCATAAGTCGATATGCATAGATGCACGACACGAGCTCGGATGTCTCATCGTAGACCTCACTCAAAGGTCCAAGCTCTGAAGTACTTATCCCTGACCATATCCATCGTGTACCTGGAGAGGTTGATGAACCACGATGAATAGTCAGCTACTGTCATACTGCCCTGTTAGAGCTGAAGAAGCTCCTGGATGTGCACAAATCTCAACGTAACTGCAGAGAACTCCTCCCTGAAGATTCGCTCAAACTCCGTCCATGAAAGAGTCTCCTCTTCGTGAGTCTACTTGGTCAGACTCCAGCATTGTCCAGCCGAACCTTAAAGAAGGCTTGTTCCTAGGATCACCATCTAGTCTGCTGGTATCCTCACTAGATGGAAAACTCTGGTCACCGCCTCAAGCCAGTCCTCAGCTACCTGAGGGTCGAAATCGCCTTGGATCTTGAGGGGTCTCTGTCTCTAGAACTCAGGGTGCGTACTAAGCCTACACTCCTCGCCGGTCGGTACTGCAGGTACCACATCCTTCTCCACTGGTGGTGGCATAGCAGGTGGACCACCTGGTGGAAACACCTTGGGAACTGGTCCCTGTATTGAAGCCTCGTCACTAAGGGGGTCATCCTCGTGATTGTGTTGCTGAATCCTAGCGGTTATGCATCACAGAGGAATCCTGTAAGGAAACAAAATGTACCATGGTCAAAGAGTATATCTGGATAGCTGACACAAAGGAAATGGAAACCACAAACCATTCCTATATGATGCATGTACATTTTTATTTCCCCGCAACCAATGTTTTTGTGTACCGAGTCGGAAAGCAGGTTATCAGAGCCCTGGTGTATGGATACGTCGGTTGCCGCACCAACACTAGAGTCTCTGGCCTGAAATCCAAACTCAAAACACTTAACATTGTTGCCCCAAACCAAACTCACAGACTCTTGGTTATATGGTTGAACTGACCACCTATAATACCACTCTGTCATGACCCATCCCAGTGGGGCCCACGCCGTGACTCCCCAAGCCCGCCTCTAATAGGCCAGGGGCTGGTGACTAGCACCATGTAGGCATATCACTAACATGGGAGGCATTTTCTAGGTACCTGTACACACACACACATCTCCAAGCCCAAAAAAGCTGAAATGAAAGACCCTAAGAAACAAAATGCTTGCATACAACTAAACCCAACCAATAGAGTATGACAAAAGGTAGTGTACTAAAAAGTAAACTGGGCCAGAATACAAGCCCACCAAAACAAAAGCCTGAAAATTGAAAAGTCCAACCTGTAAGCACAAAAGGTACTGGGACTGCTGCTCGTAGCCGTAGGAACACCTCGACCTGTTGCGAACTCAGAAAGCTCGGTCTTTTCCTGGTCCGCCCTAGACTCTGTCAAAAGGCTACTCATCTGCACAAGACACCAGGCATGTGGAAAAAGCCCGTGTAGGGGTGAGTATAACAATACTCAGTAGAGGATTCCAAAAACCACAAAGCATCACACAAAGTAAAGGTACTGTCAGCGATGCACAATATATGTCTACAGAACATATAGAACAAACCAAATATACTCAAAATCCAGACCATAGTCTAGAGACATGTCACACGAATGCATACCCCCATTAGGGATACTGTTCAAAGATTCTGTGATCCACTCATTCCGGGAGAACACACTCCAAGAGTCTTATAGCTCTGATGATGTCCGTACGAGAAGTGTTGTTCGTCAGGAACCATCAGGAGAGGTAGTTTCACTCATTATGGGAGACACAATCATGAGTGTGAAGGTTACGATAGATATAAGCACTCATTATGGGAGACACACTCTTGAGTGGGAAATATCACGATACACAGATTTGGAACACTGCCAGGGCCATGGCGGATACCACGACTCATCCGGATTCACCAGTTAGGTGATACACCAGCTAGGTAGAGGATCAACGCCTATTACAGTTGGTCACGTCGATTCCTGACTCTACCTAGGGTCAGCAATGGATAGAGGATCTAACTCCAGGCCTCTCGGAGGGATGAAGAATCTATCACAGAAAGTCCGGCTGAAGGGATCATACTCCCGTAGAAGGAAACGATGTCTGGCCTTTAGGGAAATGAGAAGAAGGGACCCTAACCCAAACTAAAGAAGTCCAGGATGCGGTGAACAAGATGACCATGCTATTTTCCAAAAATTACATGGCATGTAGAAAAAATACACGTCGTGTTGTCTAACCCCAGTTACTGCCCGTGTATAACGGCCCGTGTATGAGGCTGGTCATCTAGGAAAGGTTTGTACACGGCGTGTAGAAAATATACACGCCATGTCTGAGTGACTAGGGTTGGCCCCATGTCACTGGACATGTGGTTGTACATGGCTATAAACCCGCGTACATTATCACGTGTTCGTGTATCCCCTGGATACACACTGAGCTTCACGTTGCCGCCTCTGCCAAGCTATACACACCTTGTCATCTGAAGCCGTGTAGATCATCTCATGTCCGTGTACAACCCAAAGTACACACCAAGTTTCTGGGAATTTCCAACACGTTGTGTGGCCAAGGTCACACACTGTGTTATTCCTCTCTGACCCCGAAACCCTAGTCACTTCTGCCAGTACTACACGACGAGTTCTTCGGAAGTGCACGCTGTGTATTCTGTAAATTTCCAGAAACACGGACCTCTGTCATCGCGCCTATGATGATGATCCGTTCGGCGATTCTGCCACCCGATCGCCACAAAAACTTCAGGTTTTGGTCGCCCCGTCACCACGAAGCTGCTTTCGGTGTTTTCAGACCTCCGATCAGCTCTGAAAACGTGCTTTGATCTTCCCGCATGAATAACGCTCAAAGAACACCCCTTCCTAATCCGGTCTGATTCATCGTCCGCCAATTTCACTGCACCTCCACAAGGTCGTTGCGGTGTGGAACCTTAGATTTGGGATTTTTGCGTCGCAGAACGGTTGTGCAATGATCCGTTGTTCGTCACTCTGCGAAGAACACACGAGAAAAGAAAAGGGGGAGGAAATCCAATAAACAAAATTGAGGAACGAACCTCCGTCGTCGTTCGTCACAGTGTTGATTTGCTCCCATTAATTGGTTTAAACGAAGAAAATATTAACATATATAAAACAATGTATTATTTCCCTAAAATCATCCCAAAGAAATACCTCCCGCATGAACTTACGAATCCACGGATCAACTTGTTTGTGGTTGATCCGCGTTCGTCGTTTAAACTCAAAAATGGGGAAAATAAATTGAAATAAAAAACCCCTACCTTTCGAAAGTATCTATTGTTTACGAAGCTGTCGCAATTCCATCGTCGTAGAGATCCTTCAACATTGTTGGTGCAGTGATTCGCAGCCTCGATCTGTCGTCGTTTGTCACCGAGAAATTTCTCGAACACCCTGCGGATTCTACAGAGGTTCCTCTCAAAAGTCGACAACGATCAACAATTGCTTAAAAAGGGAAACATGTTGGTATTTAATTACGTGGAAGTATTAATGACGACAACATGACATTATTTTGAGTCATTATGACACGTCATTAATTTAGAAAACAGAGGTCTTGTCGCTGTGCTCCAGCGGGCGTTTCCATAAAATAAAATAAACATTTAGCAATTTATTTTATTTTTTTACTTTACTGAAAGCGTCCAAAAATTTACTTTCTCCCTCAACCCACGTCGGTCGAGGTTAGGCCTATTTTTAGGTAAATTCATCGTCTCGGATGCAACGGTGTGCTCAGATTTTTAATCTAGGCATCCGTTTGGAAACTGTCACAACTGCGTACAAGCACCGACTCACTAAATTTAAAAAAAGTTCAAACCACCATTCCCAGCTCACTGGACCCCAGAATGTTGTGCCACCTTCACTCCCGATCTCGAAATAATTCCATATAAAATTTAAAATAATAAATCGAAAATCCAAGACGTTACAGATTAGCTAGCCTCGTACTATTGGATGCTCATAAATCCACCTCTCCTCTAGAAATCATTTAGTATCTATATGGCTCCTACACTTGGATAAACATTTATGAACCATAAGCTATATATATTACCCAATTCATATATATTTAAAGTTTACACTCGATAAAACAATAACTTTTTTATCCTCCCCTTTCTTCTAGGTGAAGTTCATCTTCCAATGGCCTTTATTAACACATAAAAAACATACTTTTTACTTTTACTCTCCCAATATTTGGATATTTGTTTTCTAGGAATGACGTTTCTCAAGAGATTTATAATTTTTATAATCCTTCTAACCTTTTTCCATTTTCTTTATTTTCTTATTCACCAAAAGGACTATGGGTTTTTTAAGCCCCGTGTCAATTTCCTCTTGAAAAATCAATGTAATAAGATCTTAAATTCTCTTATAATTATTAACCATGTTATAATTAATAATAAAACTATATAAGGACATAGGTTGTGAGAGAATTATGAGATATGTGCACACCCCATCTATGAATTTAATCCCTATGTTTGTTTAAACACTCATTGTAGTGAATAATATTGACTACATGATTCCTAACTAAAACTAAGTCTCCTAGAAAGGTTATAAATAAATAACTAGAGACCTCATATCTCTCTTATCTCTCCATCTCTTGATAGATACCCCAAATGAGATACATCATGTTATACACATCCATGTCATCAGGTTTCTTCATTACATCATTGGTAATATATGATAACACGAAACACAATACATTTATATCATCATTCTAGTGTTTCTAATAGAGAGAAAAATATATCTCATAGGCATCATTACCATGTGCTTCAAGAATATGTTCCTCCAATACATACAATTACCATTCATGCTGTAAGATAACAGGTGGTTCCATTTTCCACTCTTGGAATTTTTGTCCAACGAGAAGGTAATCCTTACCATGTATTGATCACAATGATATGTTTTAAGTCATTCTTATTTAATTTTCCTCAAAATAAGAGTAGTAGAGTTTTATTAATTTATCTGATAAAATATGGAAAAATAAACAAATTTTATATTTATTAACCTCCTATTATTTTATCAAACTGAAATATCCATTTCAATTAGCATCTAAATATCTTTCTTATTTGACATTCTAGATGTAAGGTTCTATATTCACATTCATATCATATAACTTTTGTCGGGCAATAAAATTGAATTTTTTATGTAGTAATTTTAAATGAAAATTACATTAACTCATACTTCCTTGATCTTGGGAGTTGAATCCCCAATCCTAAAATCCTTAAATTGGATTTCCTCAATAGTTTCCTCTTTATTACACTAGGTCCTTCTTTGGAAGTCAATCCTTGATGTGAGATAAGTTTTGTAAACCCAAATACTTATGTTAGAATTCCCTACTAATTGAAACAACCTCACATTTTGCTATTCAAGAACATTAATATATGATTTGATTTTAACTTAAATAGTGAAATTATATACTGAATTAATATATATATATATATAATCTCCGTCCATTATCATTATGTGAAAATTTCAAATTATTATCATTGTTACGTGCTATTTAATAATAATTGGACTGAGTTTATTTATTAACAATGTCTTATATAATGTTTATGCATCATCCAGTTTATTTTATTTCTATCATAGATAATTGTTAATTAATTAATTCATATGATCATGAAAAAACATCCATAATGAAATAACCATGAAATGTGATTGAAATAAAATAATTAAGTGGTATGATCAATAACTTTTTCAAATTTTTATTTTATCTAGTAGATGATAAAATAACTGTCGATCGAAGGAAAAACACCTTAAACCATTTAAAGCTTGTGTTGAAGCTTTCCACCTATCCACCTATATATCTCTCTTGGATTGGCTTCGCCTCAGCTCTAAAAACAAACTTCCTTTACGAACTTGGTATCTCAATCCATTAAATAATATTTTAGTCACACATAGGTGAGTGGAACCAAAGGATTTGTTAAGTGTTTTTCATAAAAGATAACATGGAAATTATTTCACTTTCATAATGATAGAATGGAAGGTGTATATACCAAATATTTAATCTAATAATAAACTAAAAGAAACCAATCACATGGAAAATTCAGGTATATGATCCTGATCATCCAAATACGTGCAATGAATTATGAATTTAATATAATAGAATGCAATTATAACATATCTAATTTAAGATAAATCATGCTTTAATAAATTAATTATCTTATTTAATTAGTCAGTTAATTTATATTAATTTTCACAAAAATTTCTTTGAGATTCCCATCAATAATTTTTTTATAAAAATCTACTTAAAATTAACTATGGATAAATATATGAAATGGAGGAAACGTTAACAGTAACCATCTGAACTACACAATGTATATTATAACCATATATTGTTTACTCACATGAAATCTAATATACATGACATACTACTTAATTACATTGCATTTTCTATCAACTTAATGACCACATTGAACACATCGTATTTATATACCCTGTGATATTTTGTTGTGTATAGAGTAAAGATTGTATCACAACTTTTACAAAATATTCAGTCTTTATCATTTTGCAAAACATAAATTATAAATTTAATATATATATATATATATAACCCATCACATGGAGTGTATTATAAAATTCATGACAACAAAAACCACGTGTTGAAATGTGTTAAGTAGTATAGTAAATAAATTTTTATTTTTTTTGTAATTTTGTAAAAATATAGAGCACGTACATTCCAATTGTATGTCATTTCTTATTCTCATCATTTTTTTATGTCACACTCCTAAAGACTCAATGTGTTACCATTCCTTGGGAAATGTTAGAGTATACATTATGTACATTGGATATATGATATGCGGTCTCTACGTTACATGGTTAATAGTCATGTAGGTCATGTAAAATAATACGCATACAGTCTATGACTAATAGACTGTATGTCTTGTAATGAAGTTACATGGTGTGTACTCAGGAATACTGTGCACTAGGATGGCCTACTCAACACATGGGATGTAATTAAATACATCATATGTAATAAAGATACATGGTTTGAATTAATTCTTAGTAGATTTAGCACAAGTTCATGGTGTGTACTAATAGGCTACATGGCGTGTACTCTAGTGTTATCAGTCCAGATCCCTCATCACAATCAAATGGGTTATTTCTATGTATTTTTTATCAAAAAAATTAACTGATTGTCTTATATTTTCAATAAAGGAAGAGGAAAAAAGAAGATCTTGAAATTTAGATTAATGAATGATTAAATTGTAATTGAAAACTAATAAAAAATTCATAAATAAATCAATGGTATTTAAATAATTAAAAATAATTATTCAACCACTCTAATACAACATGTTGGTTTGGGGTGTAGCGGAATCACTAGATCAGGCATGCCCACATTGGATTTTTGTTGAAATGGATGATTAATATGAGGTTTACATGAGGATAAACTATGTGATCAACATAATTAAATCAATGAATATTGATGAGATAAAATACTAGATCTAAAGCGTATAGTCATCACATATTATTTATAAATATTGTAATCAATTAATGAGGTACCTTATGAAGAATTATTTCTTAATTAATGGATCTTACAACATCTCTTTGTCTTACCTTTATTTCATTATAGTAATCAAGAGTTTTTTCCCACCAATGGTGATCCACATATGTTCATTTAACCATATAAATGCACCTTAGGAATATTTGTGTGTTGGAGTGAAAAATCCTCACTTAAATTGTTTGTCATTGATCACATCATGAATCTCTTCACGGAAGGTTTCTCTTCACACTATCTAAACTTGAGAGTTATGGTGGAGGAGGACTATCTACATTTTTATATCATTATTGGAGAATGATCTCTCTAAGACTTAAAAAGGTTTCTCTTTGTATATAATTGTATACAACAAAATGAAATGGAACTTCTAGATAAATAATATAATTGGGTTTATATATCACTAGGGATAGAAAATAATAATTACATATGCACCCATATTTTTCCCTAATCCTAGAAAAACCCCATTTCTATAACAATAATAATTTTTTTTCTTCACATGATTAAACATTCAAATTAAATTAAACTTTTTTTATTCAAATAATATTCAATATATATTATTTCTTACAAATACTTTAAACATGTTCCTCATTCCTCCAAAATATCTATGTGACCTTGAATAATGACTATTTATTTAATAAATAAATATCACTTCATTATTCACTAATAAATAAATAAATATTATAATCACTAAATAAAAGATAAATATTAATTAAATATTATAATCCGCAAAAAATATCTATAGTAAACAGTGATTCAATATATGTGATTAATCAAACATGAATATTTTTTAAACCATGTGTTGGAGTAATATTTTTTCAACTTGTTAAATAATAAATAAAATTATTATCTAACTATGGTTCTGGATAAAAATAGTGTGTAACCCACTAGGCCACTTTCTCAATGGCATTAGATGAAGTATCCAAAATTCCAATGTTAGCATCTACAAACTTTATAAGGGACCATTAAAGAATGAATTTAATATCAAAATGACATAAAACCGCAGAAAGATGCTTACTGTTTAATATAATATCTTAATATTGATATCTTTATTCAAGTTGGTCACATACCAATTCCCTCAACATATGTGCTCGATGTCTCTTTCATTGAATTTCTGGAAATTTAAATTGCCTATGGAATACCATGGACACGTATTTACTTAGGTTATTTCACCTCCATCAAAGGGCCCGAGAATTAATTTTTTGTTAAATAATATAAGGGAAAACCCATTATCACAATATTAATTAATGAAATATTACTCATGATGCACCCAACATATCATACCTCTCCGTGAGCATATTTCATCACTATTTTTTTCAATATATAAAATAATGTGACTTATTATATTAATTAATAATAATATTAAAGTTTAAGTATTAATACACATGTATGAAAATATGAAAATCCAATGACACCTATAAATATTGATTTCATATTGGCGGGTCTTGTTCTCATAATATCGAACATTGGATATTACTAAGAGCATACAACATGAGGAAGTGCATCAACTTCCTATACATCTCGACATGTAATAGAATATATCATTTTTGTCCGAAGAATGATATTATCAAGCTATGTAACATGTAGTTAATAATACTATCATGTGCCTTCTAGGTTCCCTTTATAGCGGTGTAATTCTATGACCTTTTAGTGTTACATAAACTCTTAGTAAATTACCACATGCTATGTTACACAGAAGAACAACCATAATGTGATAATGAGTTTATTAATATTCACAACAATGAATATATTTTTTCATAAAGTACAGAGAAGATGGTTCTAGGGAACCAACTCCAACACCAATGGCATAAATAGGGTTTAAGGAAAATCCCACTAGGAACCCACCACGAATTTATAAGCATCATTCACAATATAAACAAATAGTATTAGTTCAGAAACAAAATATTTAAGATACTATTTTTATTTTGAAATAAAGTGTTGAAACCCATTTCAAAAAAAACTTTATTTTATAAAGATAATATATGTTCTAAAGAAAACATTAATAATTAAAATTAAAGATATAAATAAGAGAAACATGGAATAAATATCATCACAATATCCCAATAAAAAAATAAATAAAAATTTATATCATATCACACTAAGGTGTTGCATATTCAAATTATCTATAAACTACATGTCCCAATATAAATAGGACTACCGCATGAAACACTATCCATCCTATGTGATTCGGACAAACAACCAAATTCAAGTCAGTCTCTCAGTCTAAACAAAAATTAAACTCACATATTACAAAACTAAACTAGATCTGTACCCATCCAGTTTTCCAAACACCTACCCAAGGATTCCCATATGCAACCTAATAAATTATTACCCCATTTCTAAGGCCATCATCAACATAATCATAACATATTTACATGAAACAAAGGTTTACAAATCAAGAATACATTATTCATAATCAAGACTCTTGGAAAACCAATTTTGAAATCCAATTTAGAATAAACATACTCTTTATAAAAATTTATCAAACACCTCATGTAAAATTAAACTTTTTTAAAAGGAAACATCCCTTGAAAACCAAATAAACCCTCACTTTATCGACCCATTGTCCAAAATAGTGAAAGGGTGAATATAAATCGATCATCAATAATAAATTTTAAATTTAATGTAATAATTAAAAATATTAAATACAAACATTATGGGTAATCTAAAATAATGATCCATTTTTTAGATACATCTACCTCAAATATGATTGAAACTTATCAACTTCACAAAACAAAACTAGAATATGAAGATAGGGTTACTAAAAATATTAGATTACAAGAGATTCAATAGTTATAACTAATTTTAGCCATGGATTTGACCACCAAAGCCAACTAAAAAACCAATATGAGAATAGAATTGATGAAACTAATAATATACTTATATGTAGAAATACATAATAAAATGAGGTTTAATAATATGGTTCTCATCAAAATATAAGAATAATTTCAAACGGGTAAATGGGAAGTAAGAATACATCGATTAAATGATATATGTAAAATAAATGGGGAAAAGGGGAGAAAGTGGTTAAAATATCATAATTTAAAAAAGTTCAAATTTTTAATTTTTTATCTTGGGTTGACCATGTCATATGAAGGACTTAGTCATTGAAAAAATATTCACCTCCCTCAAAAATATATGACACCTCTTAGGTCTAGTCATAGCATGAATCACATCCTGAAAAATGGCTCACTTTTCTATGTCTCATCAGGGTTTGGCCTCTCTTCGTAATTATGGAATGACCCTTGGGGTAGGTCCCTCCTGTATTCCACTACACCATGGGACCTCTTAGTTGTGTTGAATCATAGATACATCAAACTCTAAAGGTAATGATCAATGATTTTCTATGGAATATATAAGTTGTGATGAAATCTACTGTAGTGCAGAACTATAACTTACTCAGAATCAAAAAATTATGCAACAAATAAACATGGAAATAAAAAAATATAAATTGTAAAATGTTTACCTAGAACTGACACCATTGGTGTAAAATTTTCTCCATAATGTTACTTTATGATCCCAAAAAATTTTAAATGTTACTTATCAAAAAAATAGGTGAAGTCATTTCTCTCACTCTAAGGAATCATGATCCCACATCTCATGGAAATTTCCATTATAACTCCAAATCACACTGAACAACATAATATATTTTCCCCATAGAACTATGTCCTGACATTCCATGATACAAACTGGTTTCTCAGAGAAGGCGATTTCATGTTAAAAATCCAAATCCTTCCACTGAACCAAGTGATATAGGTCTATAGGATACTTCTTAAACCCTGATACATGGAAGAAATCATGAATATATGTCATTTGGGATGGTAATTATAGTTTTTATTCACCTTTCACAAGATTATCCACACTCTAAAATTGATTGATATTACACAACATCCACTTACCTTAATTTAGTAGTTGATAATTTTCCATCTTAGCATACCTTCTATGTTACATCTAATAACCAAATGAAAACTCCCAAATATGAGAGTGATATTTGGTATATTATTTTTAGAGATTATGAGATATCACAAATCTCTTATGAATCAAATGAATCATAATTAATTTTTTCTAAGAAATTTTAGGTTCCAACAAGGATTGTTTATGTAACTTTAATAAGAATATTGGGGGATGAAATTTTCATCTATAAAAAACATCAAAAGATTCCATCATTATCATGGATCGGTTACTATTATTATATAAAACCCATCCAATGATAAATGCTCTTCCAAAGAGATACCAAAATAAAAAATACAAGCCCAAAAATGTAATAAAGAATTAGAATAGCTAGATCTTTCTAGCCTTTCACATGTATATGACATGTTATTATTAATTTTATATGATAATCCATCACGTCAGGGATACCCTTCCATAAATGAGAATTAAACATGGGGCCTTGACCATAAACAATTGCTGAATTCATTCAATAAATCTTCATAATATCATAGATATATAGGTGTCTATATCTTTCACCTTAATCAACTATTTAATTTTATGATTTCGGGTGGATTTAGTTTATCATCCTATAACAACCCATGTCATATTATCCCCAGTATTATATAGAGGAAGTTAAAAACAATTTTTATATATGTATAATCATACTTCCATACTAGAATGGAAAGTGGCTATAATAAAATTACTATCATATGATTCTATTCCTTAATTCTATTATAGGTAATGCACCGATATTGATTGAGAATTTTTTTTTATAATTTTAAATTGAATTTAATTATTTTAAATCCCAAGAAAGTGTTATTTTAAGTGAAATTTTTACATTTTATGGTTTTCATGCTATTTTGTGATTAATCGTCAAAATGGAATATTTTTGATTTGTAACTCTTTTAAATTATTTCTATATATTGTCCATAACATTTTCTACAATGATCCAAATTGTGAAATTATTTATTTTTAGATTTCTAAAAATCATGGGCTGGTCAAAAGCTAAATCAACCATATAAAATCTCAGAACAAGCTCACAAGTTGTCCCTTCAAAATTGTTTACATAACTATCTATGTTTTGTACTGGAAACCTATCGCATGGATGGTATACCCATATAATCCCAAATTCAGTGGGTGGATGAACACCAGGTTTTGGAAAAACATTTATGAAGGATATCATTCATTAATTGGATGTTTTCATGGTTATTAATTCATTATAATCTGGATATGTGAAATTTAGAGAGTCTACCTACGTAGAATAAATTCGTGGAGTGAAATGGTTATAAATCCCTCAACACACCTACAAATACTTTAAAATTTTGAGGTTATATGACCAGGTAATTTATAAAAAATATTATTGAAGGAATTAATGGATGATTAAGTCATTAAATTGGGACTAAACACATAAAACATTTAAGGAAATGTATGCCTAATAAAGAAGGATATATCTTTCCTCCCGAAGCATATCATTCCATCCCATACCTTCTGGGACACCAAGGAAAATAACATTTCAGATTTCTATTTTAATTTCATTTCTTTTCCATATATTTTCAATGCCTTATTCTTCCCCATTCATCTCAATTACTCTTCTCATGGATGGGTAAATTTTTTTAGTGATAGGGGAATGCGGAGTTTCCCTTTTTTAATGTTGGAGTCTAGTTATTTAATATAAATATATCTTTTATATTGAATGATCTCTATTTATAGTGATATAAAATTTAATTTATGCCATTGTATTTTTGGTTTTGTTTTCATTCAATGATTATAACTTTGGTAGAGTAAAATTAAACTCCCTTCACCTAGTGTAGTTAGTCTCGATCGAGAAAAGTATGTTAGGTGGTTAGTGTACACTAGTAATTGGTACATTTATGAAATAGGTGAATTGTGTTTATATTTATAAAGAGAAAAAATTCATGATCGTGAATTTACATAATTTTTTGGGAATGTTTTGTGAACATTAATGCACATATGAGTGGTTTTAATTTCTTCCATCAATCAAGGGTGTCTAACAACTCGATCGAGGAGTCATCCATTTATCATTAAATAGTAAGAGATGAGAACTGATTTTTATGATCATGATGACATTGAAAAATTAAATCCTACAAATAACCCATAACTCTCTCCATCACTTCTGTTCAATTTTTTTTTTTCATTCTTTCATTTTAAACTCAATAAATTTCAAAATCTAAATCTAATTCTTTCCCAAATTTATGTGTAAAACTATTTTGTGTCCACTCCTCTTCTCAAGACTTCCTAGGGTTATCCACTAGACTATACTTAGGTAATATTAATTTTTTTTTCATGCCCCATGACAGGCATGATTCAATCGTGACAACATTTTCAGGGAGTTAGTGACACATTCTAATTGTAAATATCTGATTATTTTTAAATAAATCATAAAAACAACTTTTTTGATGACGTTTTCAAATGATTATTTCGTTAATTTATGAAACAATTACCCACCAATGAAAGAACCAATTATTTACTCACCCTTTTCGATGAAGGATGGTGTTTCTATTATTTTTAGACATGTGATGTTATTTAGGATGTCAAAAAATGGGAAGCATGACTTCAAATAATTCATAGTTGGCCTGTGGGAGGAAATGAATAAAGAAATTTTTGAAGCTATGGCCTTGGAGATATCTGAGTTCTCTCATTACATTCAATAATTTTATAAAATAGACATGGAACAAGAATATTCCCCTTTATCCTTCTTATATTTTTCTAAGGATATCCATGAAATGGAGGATACTGATTACCCACCACTATCTGCTATTACTCAAATCCAAGAGACATTTTCCACTGAATAAGAGATTAAAGATGAACATATTCATGGAGATGATCTGTTCATGAACTCATTATCTTATAGTTATTTTAAAAATTAATTTTTTATCACCTCCCCTTGATGGAAACTCTCAAATTCAGACAACATATGTTTTCCTTAAAGGATGACTATAAAAATGTAGATGAAACTAAAGAGGAATAGTTGGAGATCACCGATAATGTTGATAATTTATTTGAGAGAGTTAAAAATAAGATCAATGTGGATTTTAATAAATTAATAGAGACACAATATTTATAATTTGAAGGGTAATAATTTGATATTGACACATCATTCTTTAATTATTTTTCAAATATAATAACACTTAGACTTTCCCTTTGATTTTTTAATCTATGCAACATACCTTTTGTAACCACTGGGGAATACAAAATATGTTGTCAATTGGAAACCAATAAAGAGGAGCACTCATTAATTATCTTATATCCACCATGAAATTTTTATGTCTTACATATAGAGATGTATTTTTTATACCATGTACATGGTATCCTCAAAAAAAATTAATAAGCGCATGTTGTAAAGAATATTTATTTGGTACATGATTAAGAAACTTAACCCACCATCAGATTGGGGAAAACTTATTAGAACTTCCCATCTGGAGGTAGTCCAAACCCAGGGCCCAGTTGGGGGATGAAACTAAGACCCATCTATATTTTATAATTCTATTTATATTTAATTTTATTTAAATAAATTTGTTATGTTATTTTTTAAATTTTTCGTGTAGGTTTTTAGGGAGAAACACTTAGGAGCATACATCATCATTGCACTGCCAATAAGTTAGGTTGTACCTCTCCTATACAATTAATTACTTACTAGGATTCATTTCTCCAATATTCTTACATGTTAAATCCATTTTAATGCACGGAGGACACTTTATAAATTATGTGTTTGGGAGGGAACCCTTATAGTTTAGGATTTCATTTGTTGTTTGTTTTTCTTTTTTAAAAAAATTGTGTTTTTCAAATTTTTGTGAGTTTCTTTATCATTTTTTGTGTGTTTCTGAATATTTTGGGCTGAAATTATTATCATTGACTTTTATTAAACCCATTTAAATGAGTTAACTAATAAATTTAATGAAATTAAGATAAAATTAATGCTGAAAACGGATTTATTGAAGTTAATGTCTTTGGGAATTTAATGATAGGTACTATGATTTTTGAATCTCATTCCACATATCACTGTATTTATTTTTAAAATAACTTTACTATGAGTATTCTATACCATTTTTGTCATATTGTTTACATTCACCTAACTTCTAGAGAGAACCATAGAGTGTTTGCATTAAACATGATTTTATTTATTCATGTCCAAACTAAGGGTTTGAGGAACTTGTTTTTGAAATGATTGAGGCATTTATTTGGTTTCAAAGAACCCATTTTCAAAAGAAACATTCTTTCTATAATTTTTCATTTAAACCTTGTATATCATATAATCCGTGAACAACCTATTAGGTTAGCCACATTACATGCCAATTTTTAATATCCATCATTCTCTTGAAGTGAAATTGAATGATATAGTTGAACAAAAGTGTAGGGGAAGTTGTCTTATCGTGTGATACCTCATTTGGTGATTCTATTGGTGGAAAATTAAAATTTTATGATCTAATGTTGATCATAAAGAATTAATTATATTAAAATATATTCTCTCTTTGAGCTTTCATGATAAAATAAGTTGTGCCTTTCTAGAGCATCCAAAGAAGAAAGAAAGTTGTTCTTATCTGAAGCTTTCAAGAAAGACTATATTTGAGAAGACTAAAATTTTTCTAGGTGAAATGATAAATGGAATGAAATTTAATTAGGTTTTCCTAATTATGGAGCTTATTTTCTACCAATGGGAGTGACTAGGATATCACTCTTGAGTGGGAATTAGAATCTTATAGTTTTTCTTCAAAAATATCCAATCCCTCCTTATTTGGCCTAGGAATTTTTTACATATAAATCCCACCAACCAAAATCTAGATAATAACCATGATAATTACTCCTGATATACACATGTACTTTTCTCATATCAGGTGTATAATTAATAATTTATCAAGACTATGGTGACTATTTTATAGGTTTGCATGAGAAAAAATGTGTGAAAATTTACTTTTTTGATATGAGATAAAATTAATGTGAGGTAAGTGTTTTTTGTTCAGGGGATGATAAATAATGTGTAAAAATATTAAATGATCTAAATTAATATCTTTGAATAGTTTTTTTGAGGCATAATATATTTTATTTCTTGGTGTGGATATGGTGGATCTCATTGCTATATGTTTTGAATTTTCTTTGATTTAATTTTGAGGTTTAATTTTTTAGGACTCCAAGTGATAAGTGTGGAGGAATTGATAGGTAATTTTTTTTAGTAATTTTACATTTAATTTAATTTTTTAAAATACCAAAAAAGTGTTATTTTATGTGAAATTTCCACATTTTATGATTTTTGTTGTATTTTGAGCTTAATCGTCAAAATGACATTTTTTAGATTTTTAATAGTTTTAAATTTTTTATGCATTTTGGCCATAAAATTTTCAATATTAATCCAAACAATGAAATTATTACTTAGTTTGTTTCTATAAATCATGGGTTTCATTTCATCTTTGATCCAAATTTTGAATCGAGTATATAGAATCTCAAAACAATCTCACGAGTTGGGCCTTAAAAACAGTTTACAGAACTGTCCATTTTTTGTGTTGCCTCCATATATCATGAATTATGGGTACTTTCACTTTAACATTATGTGGGTGGATTCAAAAAAATTGACATCTTATATTATGGCTCGCATGTGTGAATATTCTGTTTTAATGACCATTAATCCATGATAATCTGAATATGTGAAATATGGAGAGTCTACCTGGGAAGAATAAATTTGTGTAGTAAATTAGACCTAAATCCACGAATTCACATCACTATACATTGAAATTTTTAGTTTAAATAGAAAATTAATTTATGAAAAACTTTATTGAAGGAAAAAATTCATTATTAAATCATTAATTGGGGATTAAATTCTTTAACTATTGATGGAAAATTATGCCTATAAAAAGAGAGCTCCTCTCTCTCAAAGCATCTCATTCCATCTCATTCCTTCCAAGACACAAATGAAGAGAAATTTTCTTCTTTATATATTTTATTTCAATTCTTTTAAAAATATTTTTAATTCTTTCTTCTTCACCATTTATCCCAATTAGCCTTCTCATATAGGGATTAATATTTTTAGTGGTCGGGGAAGGGGGAGTTTCCATTTTGTAATGTTAGAGTCTTGTTATTTAATTTAAAACTCTCTTTTCTATTGAATGATATCTATTTTCAGTGGTATCAAATTCTATTAATGATATTTTCTTTTAGGTTTTCTTTTCATTCATTTATTATAGATTTTGGTTAAAATCATTAAACTCCCTCTGCTTAATTCATTTTTTCTCAAACGTGCAAATTGTGGTAGGTAGTTAGTGTCTAGCGATCGTTGGCACGTCTGTAAAATAAATGATTTTTTCTAGATTTATAAGTATAATAAATTCACAATTAGGAGTTTCCATAATTGTTTTGGAATATTTTATTAACATTCAAGTACATAATAATGGTTTTTATTGCTTCATTCAACCAATGGTTCCTGATAACTCAATCAAGAAGTCATTCATTTATCATTTAATATGATGAGATGGGAACTGATTTTTATGACCATGATGAAATTGAAAAAGGAGATTATTCCCTAAACCAATAACTCTATTCATCACTTATGTTAAAAATTTATTTCATTATTTCTTTTTAATCACAATCAATTTAAAAAATAACATTTAATTCTTTCCCAAATTTAAGTGACAAACTTTTTTGTGTGCACTCCTCTTCTCAAGAATACCTAGGGCTATCCACTAGACTATAATTATGTACTATTAAATTTTGTTTTTCCACTCCCCATGACAGGCGTGTGTCCAACATGGTGTAATTTTCTAGGATGTATTTTTAGAATCTAATTGTAAATATCTAACTATTTTCAAATAAAAAAATAAAAAAAATTCTTCCATGATGTTTTAAATGTTTATTTCTTTAATTCTTGTAAAAATTACCACCTAATAAAGAAAACAATTACTAACTCACCATTTTCCATTAAGGATAGTGTTTTTGTTATTTTTATTTAGGCATGGTTATTTTGGAGGAAAAATAATATGGAGAAAGCATTTAACGAATTCATAGTAGGCCTGAGTGAGGGCACAAACAAGAAAATTTTTCATGTGATGGCATGGGAGCTAACTAATCTCTCCTATTAAATTATATAATTTTAAAAAATTTCTATGGTAAAATATATTCCCATTAAGTATATGTGATTCGAGAATAATTTGGGTCTTCTTATTCTATCTAGTATGTTACCTAGTTCTTCTCCAGATGGGGTTCGGAGCATGAGGTCGTTACTTCTACATGGCACTTAGAGCGGAAGAATGAGAGGGTATTGCATGGAAATCAATTCTGTACCTGTGCATATTTTCATGGGACTATTTTCCTAGTGCTCATTCTTTGGTGGATTTCCTTAACCTGGTATTTTTTCTAGGGAGAAGTAGAACTTGTAATTTTATTGGGGTTTTTCTGTCCTATTTTATTTGGCTATTTTGTTGGATTTTGTTGTTTCCCACTTTCCCCATAAAAGTGATTTAATAATAAAATAAAATAAAATTTCAGTCAGTATCACCTCCCCTAGAATGAAATTTTCAGATTCATCCAACTTATTTTTTTTCTTGGAGGATGATTATAAAAAAAGACGCAACTAAAAATGAATAGTCGGTGCTCCTCAAACATGTTGATAATTTATTAAAGTGGGTTCAAAAGACAATAAAAGTGGCTTTGACTGAGGAAATAGAGACACAAGATTAATAATTTGAAAGGTAATAATTTGATATAGACAATTGAGGTTTTAATTTTGTTCAAATAGAATTGCACTCTCGCTTTTCCGTTCATTTTTTCAACTAATGCAACAAACCTTCAACAACCACTGTAGAATAAACAATATATTGAGAAAGTGGAAACCAAGAAAGATAACTCATTAAATATCCTACATCCATAATGAATGTTTTATCTCATTTCTATGGAGGTGTATTTATTATACTATATCCATGGATCCCTAAAAAATAGTAATAAGTGCATATTGGAATGAATAATTTGTGTTTGTACATGTTTAAGAAACTTAACCCGCTATCAAATTGGGGATAACTGATTAGAACTTCCCATATAAAGGTATTAAAAACCCAGGGCCGACTTGGGGGATTAAACCATGTCTTATACATATTTTATCAATCGATTTCTATTTCATTTTATATAAATAAATTTCATATGTTATTTATTTTAATTTTTCTTATTGGTTTTTAGGGAGCAATACTTAAGAGCTTAATGCGACGTTGCATTTCCAATAAGTTAGGTTGTACCTATCCTTTATACATTTTTTCTTACTCTAATTCATTTTTCCAATCTTATTACATTTTAAATTGATTTTAATTCATTGAGGACACTATATCAATTAAATTTCGGGGAGGGATCCTTTGTAGTTTATGATTTCCAATTGTTTGTTTTTCTTCTTAAAAAATTATTATTTTTAAAAAATTTATGTGTTTCTTTTTCGATTTTTGTGTGTTTTGGAAAATTTTTAGTTGAAATGATTAGAATTCACATTTTTTGAACTCATTTCCAAGTGTGAACCAATCTATTCCATAAAACTATGCTTAAACAAATGCTGAACATGAATTTGTTTCTAATTAAATTATTGTGAATTTCATGAAAAGTTATCTACTCTTTGAATCTAATGCCACATCACACTGTCTATATTTTTAAATCACTTCCATATGTGGCTTATATACCATTGTTTTCATATTCATTAAATTCACTTAACTTTTTGATAGTATAAACTCGTGCTTTCTTTAATCATAATTTGATTTATTCTTGTCTAATCAAAAGGGTTTGAAGTACTTGTATTTTAAATGATTGAGGAATTTATTTGGTTTCAAAGCCACATTTTCAAAATAATCATTTTAATTATTTACTTATTTATTCTTTTAATTCATGTATCCCATAGAATCCATGATCATCCTATTAAGTTAGCCACATTATAGGACAATTTTCCCTATCCAACCTACTCTTGAAGTGAAATTGCATGATCACGTTTAACATAAATATGTGGGAAATTGTCTTATGGTGTGATGCCTCATTTGGTGACAGTTTGGTTGAAAACATATATTAATAAAATATTTTTTTGATGATAAATAATTAATTATATTAATATTTGTGCCTTTATGAAGCTTTCATGATAGGAGAAGTTATGCCTTTCTGGATATTTCAAAGGGGAAAGAATGTTGTGCATGTCTGGAAATTTCATGAAAACTATGTTAAAGGAGATTGAAATTCGTTCTAGTAAAAAGAAAAATGGAATGAACATTTTTCTATTTTTCATGATTATAGAGATGGTTTTCTAATAAGGGGTTGAGTAGGATTCCATTATTGAGTGAAAATTAGAATCTTGCAATTTTTCTTTAAAAAGAGTCAAGCCCTCATTATTCAGCCTTAACATTTTCAACATATAAATCCTACCAACCAAAATCCATAGAACAACTATAAAAATTCCTCATGATAAACACCTCTCCTTGAATCACATTGTTTGGAGAATTAGGAATTTATCAATACTATGGTGAGTCTTTCATGGGTTTGGATGAAAAAATCGTTGTGAAAATTAACATATGTGAGATGATAGAAAATTCACGTGAGGTGGATTTTTTTCATTCATGCGATGAAAAATAAATTGTAAATATATTAACGGATATAAATTAAGATCTTTAAATAAGGGTTTTTTAATAATACGTGATATATTTTTGTTTCTTTGTGTGGATTTGGTGGCACTCATGGGTATGCATTTTAAAGTTTCTTTGATTTGATTTTTTTGTTTACTTGTCCAGTACTCCAGGTTATAAGTGTGGTGGAATTGATATAGAAAATGTTCTAAAAATTTTAAAATTGGTTTTAATTGTTTTAAATCCCACCAAAGTGTTATTTTAAGTGAAATTGTCACATTTTATGATTTTGGTGGTATTTTGAACTTAATCGTCAAAATAGAATATTTTAGATTATAAACCATTTCAAATAATTTTTGTATATTAGCCATAACTTTATACATATTTACCCAAATCATGAAATTATTTATTTTCAGATTTATAGATATCTGTATTTTCATTTCATCCATATAGACCAAATGGTGAATTGACCATATCGAAGCTCAAAACAAGCACACAAGTTGGTCATTGAACCCTATTTAAAAAACTGTCTATTTTTTTGTGTTTGGTCCATATCTCAAGAATGGTGGCCCCATATACTCTTAAATTATGATTTTGGAGGAAAAATGTTTTTGAAAATATTTTATGAAGGATATCAGGTATTAATAGGCGGTTTTTATGTCCATTAATGCATGATAATCCAGATATGTGAAATATGGAGAGTCTATCATAGAATAAATTCACACAGTAAAATAACTGTAACTCCCTAGAAACGTGTTAAGAAACTTTGAAATTTTTAGGGTAGTTGGAAAATGAATTTAAGAAAAATGTTCTTAAAGGATTAAATGCATGACTCATTTATGCAATTTTTAGATAGTGTTTTCCCAAAACATCTCACCACTTAGATCAAAAATTAAAATTTTGGATGTTGGCATACAAGATATGCTCCTTACAAGTTGCTAAGAAACAATTTAGATATTCGTTATAGTCCTCTCTCATATTCATGTAAAACACGATATAATCAATGAAGACCACAAAAAAGTTATTGAAATAATAATGAAATATTTGGTTCATCAGATCCCATAATATAGTAGGATAATTATTACGTCAAAAAAACATAACCAAATACTCACAATTCCCATGTTACCTCTAGAAGGTAGTCTTGGGATTATTCACTTCCCTCTCCCTTGTATGATAGTATCTTAATAATATATAGATCTTAGAAACCTATCATATTTCATTTAGTTGGTCAAATATATTACCTATATTTGGATACAGATACTTATTCTTGAGAATCACCACCTTGAGATTTCAATAATCTAGGAAAAGTCGGATACATCCATCCATCATACAATCAAATATAACTAGAGATTCCCATGGTGACACACTATAGTGAATAAAACCCTTTAACTCTAGATATTCAAGTATAACCTTACATTCCTTTAACTCTATAGGATTTATTCAATAAGATGGTAAGGAGATAGGAAACACACCTAGGAGTATGTTAATTGAGAACTCTACCTCCCACTGGGAAGGAACAATATAGAATCCATTCGGAAAAAACATAGGATACTTTTCCACCACCATATAACCATATAAATATTGATTAATGGTATCATAAATAAAATTATATATCTTACATGAAATTGATTCCACCCATGGATAAACAAGAACATCCCTACCTTATCAGAGATCTTAATCATCATAAAAGATTTTATTGTTTCCATTAGTTTATATTAACAAAAAACATCTAATGTAAGTGGTCTATCTAAACTTTATCATTTATTATAAAATCCATTCCAAAAATAAATTCAATGATATGCATGTAAATAACTAATAAATATCAAACTATATCTACAAACACAATGATTATGTGAAACATTAGTTACATAAATAAATTCTATATATTTTTCCAAAAAAGAGTTTATAGATCCATTATAAATGGTCAAAACATAGTTATTAAGCCCAATGAATCAGTTAACTTGGATGAAATAAAGTAACATGATCAACCAGTACCTAAAAAGTCAAAATAAATAGAATATGTAATAAATATTGTTCCTCTAATGGTCATTGGTCCAGATTTCGAATTACTCCTAAACCAGATATACGGAATATAAATAGACATATTCAAGATAAATCTATGGTTTTCCGGTTGTATAAGAGCCTAATTTCATCTAGGAATGACATATTTCTCCCTTATATGCATCTGACTACATCTGAAGTACTCAGGTGTGAGAAGATCCAGCCATACTATTTATATGATAATTCTATAAAAGGTTATGATGGTGTAATATGTCACGGCCCACTCCCCTCAATGTGTACCCCTCTTAGGCTAGTAATGAGAGGATATAGATATTGACTGCCGAGTTCTGCATTCTATATACCATGGGTTGGCGACTAGTACTGAGGGTTTAATAAACACACATATGGGAGGCATCCTCTAAGAGAACACATGAGAAAGAGAGGGATAAGATAGAAACCTACCAACTCAAGCATATATTTCAATACAAAATAAATCACAAGTAAACATATTTAATTTCATGTAAGAACTACTACAACTTAAAGGGAAAAATGCAAGTACCAAAATAAAGTAAAATGACAGTGGCCACGAAGCCCAAACAACTCGTGCAACCCCATGCTAGTAGTAACCATCTGGATTTCAAACCTTCTTCATGTGACCTAAATAAAATTTATATATACATAGTTTGTGTATAAAAATATACTCAGTAAGATCCTCTGTGAAGCCTCTCATGAAAAAAGTAAAGAAAGCATGCTAATGCATAGTGAATAACAATTGAATCTAACACATCACCTAAAAATATATAATTTCTTCCCATCCTCACCACGGATACTCTCACCATGTATCACATACTATATTATATAGTATATTAAAATATATCAAGGGTACCCTACTTCCACATCCCCACCGGTTTGCTGCTTTGCCCCAATGTCACACGCCCTAAGCATCTCCCTCCAAAAAGGCTTTCTCGTAGACACCTGGGTGAAGCACCACAACATGAACCACATGCAACTCACCACCAAAAACAGACAACTAAATGTGACCATGTAGTTTCTAGAATCCACCACATCTTTCATAGCATGTATCATACATTGGGTATTATACCACAAGAAATTACAACCCATACAATGAGTAAGGATCCCCAAGCTATCACATCCTATACACATTACACCTATAGTAGTCCATGGGATACTATATCCAGAATATATGTGTGTGAATAACCACAAGAAATTATATCCCTCTACACACATATATGGGAGAAACTATCCATCATGCCTACCAGCACAAGTAACTACCAAGAGAATATAGTGGGTCCAATGGAGGTAGTCATGCATCAATCCTCCCATCAAGATGTTGGGTAAAACACATCCCAGAGCTCAGAATACCCAAGGTGTCAGTTTACCTAACCTGCTGGTGGAGTAGCCTATATAAACACAAAATGTACAAAATATAATATATCTTACAACCGCACTATGGGAATAACCTAGTCTTAGACTCAACTGAAGCTAACGTCTCTCATGCTTTTGGATGCCACTACTAAGACTATATATCATATAAGCACAAAACCATTTAAAGAGCTAAATTAGGTTTCTTTATCCCTTATTATTAGTTCCACTTTACATTAATTAATTCATTAACTATTAATTAACCATTAAAATTTACAAAATTACATCTCATTACCATTGAAACCAAGATCTATACCCTCTTGGCATAACCAAAACAAGTCAACAATTCCTTTAAACTGTAACCTCAGTATTTCATCCCATTAAGCTCCAACCCCATGGGTTAAAATGATATATTCAATCATTTATTAACAAAATTATCACCTTTATGTAATTATATGTGTTCTAATAAAATAATTCTAAGAATACAAATTGAGGGGCTCCACACATTGTCTAGGTGAACTACCAGTCGAGACGTTTCCACCTATAGAAAGAGAATAGCCAATCCATCCTCAAGAAGCTAAACATAGAAATAATGTGGCATACCTCATGAGTCTTTTCCTATTTTAGAAGTAAGGTAAATAAGAACATAAGCCTCAAGTAGTGGGGAAATTAAAAAAGATAAAAAACATCAAAATCAACAACAACCACTTTTATATCAAGGGGTAATCTAAACTTCAACTTGTTTCATTATCCATTGTTTCATCCGTGACACACACATGAATAAACCGCTACATCTAACCACTCCAAGAGTCAACTGTTTCCAAACACACTCAGCCTCCCGGCCCCCACATACCAGAATAACCATCTTGGATCATCCATCCTAGGTTCACATCACAATAAAAGTCGTAGGAAACAAACCACATAGAAACTGGGCTCTTGGACTTAAACAATGAATTCAACCTTCACACACAATGATTACTCGAAACTCCAAATCATAAGGTTCTTGGCCTTTATAAGAAAGTGGGTAACTCATAACCCTTAACAGAATTATAATTTTCACACAACCAGTTCTTTTTTTATATTGAAATAAATGATTCAATTTAAACATACATAACTACATCCATTTGATTTATCTTCGAGCACAAAAACCATTACTAGATTCATTAAACATGACTATTTACCTTTAGAGAAATAAATTATAATTTATCACAGATTTATGTTTTTCACCAATATCCACCAAGAAGGACATTCCAATCAATCAAAGCACTGATATCACATGATCTATAAATCATGAGGCAATAACATCACTAAGTAATTGTTACTGATTATTTAATTGATTTCATTTTTTTTATGTGAATTTCATTGTGATCCTGTGCATAAAACAAACAAAATCAACAAATCCAAACAAAAGAATAGAGAATCCATGAATCCATTACCTAAAAAGTTTTTCAACATTCTTTGCATGATAATGGGCCAGCACAATAGATTACGATCACCTATCATGTGACGACTGCATCCACACAAGGATGATGTGGCACACCGCATCAACCAACAACCAAGATAGGTCTATTAGAAACATGGAGATTACTTGTCGTAACACAAAAAGGTGAACGGGTGTAAATAGATCAAGGAACCCACAATAATGGAGGTATAACATACCATATATCGAAGATCGATTGAATCTTCCTGGTTGTACCAAGATAAGGGTGCGTGGGTAGGGAAAACATGGTCCAAGGATGTAACACAAACATACATATCCTTATTAAATAAATGTTATGGGATCCTCATAATAAGATGAAGGAGAATAAAAAAAACAAAGGGAAGACCCCTAGCTTAGAAGGATCATACCTGAGTTTCACGGAATGTGAAATGGTTGAATTTCCATTAAAGCCAGATCTCAATAATCCATGCATTTTGGCCTTGTAAATACCACAGGACCTTTATGTATTTAAATATATGAGTTATGGTCTTTGAATCAGCATTAAATACCTTAAAAAATGTTTTGAAGGCATTTTACATCAAACAGAAAAAACTATAGGAAGCTTGAAACACTATTCACCAACTAATATAGAAATATTGTAGCACATACCGACCAATGACCTACTAGTAGATGAATTACCGATAGATGGATGACTGGAAAGAGCTACTAACAGATGACATATAGACAGATGACCTACCAATGACAATTTTCATAAAACTTGACAATTGGAAAAGTGTCAGGAATAAGTCACCATGACCTCCCGAAACACCTAAAACACCAGATTTCAGTAAAGGAATAGAAAAGAGAGGTCCATGCCATTACATTAGATACCTCCCAAAAAATTCTTGTCCTCGAGAATCAAAAACCAACCCAAAGAAGAAACTAAAAAGGGTTTTGAACAACCCCCCCCCCCCCCCCCCCCCTCATGATACCTCTTCAGGATCTCTTCACCAAAAGAGATTAACTGCTTCCTCAAAAGAACAACATGAAACCACCAGGAAACTACAAATAGCTCCTAAACACTCTCCCAGGGGAGAGACCTCTCAAAATAGAGAAATCCAAAACAATAAAAAAGATAAAGGCTTCTCATAAATAGGAAAGTTCTATAACCACAAGACGAACATCATTTCAATAAAAGATTTAAACATCAAACAGATCAGGGTACTAAACACATTTCTATAACTCACATTCTCAAGTAATCTTATCTAAGCCATCATGCCTCTATAAGACCAGAACCAAGGGAATAACACACCCACAAAACACATTCTCCTTGCGTTCCTAGATATCTAAAGACTGATTCTTGAAGGACACATCATCTTCTACATCGATACCACCCCAATCGATGATTTGAAAATCATTGTGAAGATAATGAAAGAGATGTGACACGTGAAAGACATCGTAAATCCATCTCATATATGGGGGAAGTGCTACTTGATACACAACATCTCCCACATAAGCCAACACCTCAAAAGGGCCAAAAAGCCAGGTAGAAATATTACTCTCCTAACCAAGACTCCTCTTCCCATAATGGGGAGTGACCATTTGAAACACATGATCCCCAATGTCAAACTCTAATGGTCTCCTTCTCTGATCGGCATAGGATTTTTGATGATCTTGTGCTACCTTAATTCTCTCATGAATCACTTGAACCGTCTATGTTATGTTCTGTGCTAGTTATGGACCGAGAATGATGACTCTTTGACCTTATTATAGAATAACATAGAATGGTAATTTCAGTTATACAATGCTTCTAATGGAACCATACTGATAATGGAGTGGAAACTATTTTTGTAGATGAACTCTACCCAGGGGAACTTCCTCATCCACAAACCTCCAAAATCTATGTCCCAAGAGCACAACATGTATTCAAGAGTCTGGATAGTCCTCTCTATCTAACCATCCATCTACAGATGAAAAATAGTGTTAAGGAATAGCTAACAACCAAAAGCAAGCTGGAGACATCTCCACACCCTGGAGGTAAAATGAGGATCTCGATTGAAAATGATCGTCCTTTGGACCCCGGTGAGTCTCACCACTTCCTACAGATACTTCATCAACCAAAACTCTACAAATCTTTACTCTGTGATTTGTATGACGTGGGATGATTTCATAAAATGATCGACAAAAACCCATATACAATCATATCCCTCGAAGCTTGAGGTAAACCAGTAATAAATTCCGTGGAGATGTCCTCTTACTTCCACTGAGGAACATCTAATGGCCGGGGTAGACCACTGGGAACACAATGCTCGGAATTCACCTTCTCACATACCAAACATCGAGACACAAACTCGAAAACTGCACACATTAACCTAGTCCATCAAAACTAACTCCTCAAATCTCAAAAAAACATTTCTATGCTATGATGCACCACTAAGGGATTACTATATAACTCTCTGAGAAACATCTCACACATCACCAAAGTAATGAATGTCTTCCCTAAAACTACACCCATTGTTGTTCATTTTCAGACCAAACATCAGGTACATCACCAAAAACAACTCACTCTCTATATACCTCCACCTCATGATCCCACAACTAGAACTCTTCCACCTGCTACACCAAATATTATTGCACCATCATCTAAAAAAGAAAACCACCTCCCCTAACTTCTCATATATCCAAATGAAATGTTGAATGTTCTTCCATTAACCTCCAAGAATCATCTGATTCATGCACCACATCACTACATGACTTCCTTCTTAGAGAATAGACTAAAACATTCTCTAATCAGTTGTTTACGATATTTCAAAATTGTAATAATATAAGAACATCATCCACCGATGTTATCGCAAGTTTAAGTAACACTGGGAGAAAACATTCCTTTATATTTTAGGATCGGTGAAGACCACAAAGCGCTCTTAGATGAGTTAATGTCTCTACAAATTTAGGGAAAACACCAATGTTTCCAACTCAATATAATGGGTGGAATAGTTACACTCATGGGGATTTAACAACCGAGACCCGTAAGAAACAACTTATCTCTGCTGCATCAGAATACATCCTAACCCAAGATGTAAATCATCATAAAAGCCATAAACTATAATCATTATGCTATAAGATAAAGAACAAGAACACTGAGAAACTTCTCCTTCAGATACTCAACTAATACATGACAATGATTATTCCAAAACAATGCATGATTCTTTTTGATCAACACTGTCAGATGAGTCACAACCTAAGAGAAATCAGCTACGAACCTCTGATAATAGCTTGCAAGAACAAGGAAACTTTTCACCTCTGCCACAGTCTTAGTGGATGGACAAGTCACAACTACTCTTAACTTCTATAGATCCAAAAATACTCCCTACTAGGATATAGCATGACCCATGAAATAGACTTCTTGAGCCCAAAACTCACAAATTGATAATTTCCCAAATAGATGTTGTCGACAAAGAACTCCCAGAACAGTATACATAGGCTCTGTAAGCTCCTCCTTAGAAACGGAGTGCACAAGGCTATCATTAATTAATACCACCCCAAAGTTTTCCAAGTACTCATGGAACCTAGCATTTTTCAACACCATGAACATAGCTAGAACATTCATCACATTGAACGACATCACACCGAACTCGTAATGCCCATGATGACATTGAAAAGTAGTCTTCAAGATATCCTCATCCTTTACACACATCTGATGATATCCTGACTTCAAATATATCTTTGAGAACCAACGTTCAACCTTTATTTGATCAAATAAATTGCCAATCTATAGAATAGGATAGCTATTCATCACTGTGACTTGGTTCATGCAATGATAATTGATACAAAACTACAAACTACCATCAGTCTTCTTCACTAAAAAAACTAGTTTGCACCATGGTAACACACTCGGACGAAAAAAACCGCATTGTAACACACCATCAATCTCTATACGCAGATCCCACAACTCAAAATTCACTATCCTATATAGATACATTGAGATAAGAGACGTTCATAGTTGTAGCTCAATCCCGAACTTGATCTCTCGTCGAGGGGGTAACGCTACAATCTCTTCTGGAAGGACATCAATGTACTATTCTATGACCATAGGAAATGTCAACTGTTAAACCTCTGAATAACTTAGAATAAAATCGACCATCATGGATGAAAATAATGGAACACACCTCTGACCCATCCAAGTATCTCGCTCACCAACAAACACGTTTGGATCTCTATCAGCATCGAAGAACCCCACCTACCTCCTGAAAGAATCCATGATATCATACACCAAATACAACCAATACAGGTTGATGATGACATCATATGGTTGAATCCATAAGCATATGAGATCTCCCCAAGAGTGATGCTTCCCCAGAACTAGCTCACAATATCTAAATACTTCAAACAAGTCGTCTCAACCTCCAACTGGTGTAGTCAATGCCTAGGGAACTGGTATCCTCTCTACCTTAGGTCCCAAGGCATGGGAAAGGGTTGGTTATATGAAGGAGATCATTACTCCTAAATCAAAAAAGGAATAATACCAAGTAGAAAACATGAAAAGGGTACCCTGAATGACATTTGGTTTGCCCAGTGCTAGAACGCTAATGCATGAAACTAACCACAATCTACTCCACAACCTCTATGAACCTGTGAAAACCCACCACCATGGTTGTGATCTTCTCTCTAAGGATGGGGATAATAATGGGGCTATCATTTTCCTTCCCAATCATATCTTTGTTGATCCAAAGCTAGTGAAAACTGATGCTACTGCCTTGGCTGGAACAACCTCAACAGAGGAACCTAAAGTGGAACACCTGATGCAAGCTAAATTCTCAGAATAGTCAGGAAATCTCACTACTGATGACTTCGACATCCATAAGAAAAACTATCACCTGATCCGTTGGAATAATATTGAGAGAAACTTCCCCTAGAGAAATGAGATACTAAATGCTGGGACCTACCCCCATCCAAATATAATTTTTTCGGACCTACAAAACAGGAATCCCAGACTACATCTATGCTTCGTGACGAATCCTAACGGCTCCCCTCTCATGATTTTTGAGTTCTATATAACATCCTCTCGATGTACTCTTCCCTCAACATCACCTTAATATATTTCTTCATCATAAATGGGATGACCTAGCGCTAGATATCTGGATGCAAAGCCTCCTATAAATGCCTTTCTCAGGGCTCCTCATTTGGTGACAGGTCCAAATCATATCATAAAAGGTTAATTAGACATATTCCAAACTCTCACACATTGGATCTCCCCTGTCAAAGAGTAAGCATCTCCTGGAAATTATCTGCCTTCGCAGTTGAAAGAAGAAACTTGACTCTGAACTAGTTTCAAAACTCCTCTCACAAGATTATCGACTCCTCATGTTCTCCGAGGAACAATAACCACCATTTCCTCACTACTCCATGTAGAATTATCATAATGAGTTTCACCCAGTGATCTTTCTGATCATGGGTCAAAATAAAATCTATATAACCCTCCCCCAACCAGTCATTCATGATTGCATCTAAAATGGAGCCCTCATACTTCTGTTGACTCTTTCCCCAAAACTCTTTTTGTTTCCTCCTCCATGTACCATTTCCATCAACCTCTACTCTGTGTCTATCTATTGTCATATCTTGTTGAACATATTCAACGTGAACCTGTCGAGGATGTCAACATGGCATCATACCTGTAAAGGAACAAATAGTTAAAGCTTCTAAAAATCGAATAAGGAAGACTATAACATTAATTAATTATTTTTTTATTTATTTTAGGTTAAACTATACAAAATTGTACACATTAAAAAATAGGAGCAATGAAGAATGATTCATGATCATTTCCTAGGTCTCTACCCTGCAAAAAGTATAACCGCATTTATTAGCCATTGTATACATAATGGTTTGTGCATCTGATCACAGGGGGACCTAAAAACCCATGTCTTAGTAGGTCTCCCATGTTTACAGTGTTTGATAAAATTACTTGATATTGTTTACCTACCAACCCATGAAACCTCACCTATTCTGAACTCCAAACTCCATCTTATCCCTTAACTAGAGATTTGATACCACTCTGTCATGATCCCCTACCCTAAAAGTGTACCCCTCCAAGGAAAGAACTAATAAGGGAGAGATAATTACCCCTAAGTCCCTCCTTCATTAGGCCATGGGTTGGCAACTAGCATCGAGGATATAATAAACACATAGACGGGAGGCATTACCCTCTACAAGAACATATGGGAAATAGTTTGATAAGACAGACACCAACCAAATCCAACTCAGAAAGAAATATAAAATAAATCCCAAGTAAACATATATAATTCCATGAAATAACAACTAAAAATTAAATGGAAAACTAAAAGTACCAAAATAATGTAAAATGGTAATGACCATGAAGCCCAAACAGCTCCTGCAACCTCAATCTAATAGTCACTGGCCTAATCTCCAACCTGTGATAAGTGACTTGAAAAATCATATATATATGCGACGGGTGAGTATAACAGCATACTCAGTAGGATCCTCCCTGGAGGCTCTCATGAAAATGTAAAAAAAGAATTCTAAAAAACAGTGAATAATACGTGAAACTAACTCATCACTTAAATAGTTATACTAACTTTACAGCCTCACCATGGATACTCTCACCAATTATCACATACAAGAGTATATAATATAATAAAGAATATCATGGCTACCCTGCTACCACTTCCCCACTAGATTTACTCTTTTCCACAATGTCGCAGGTCCTTATCATCTCTCTCCAAAATGGATTTCCCATAGACACCTCGAAGTAGTACCACAAAATGCACCTCGTGTAACTCACCACCACAGCCACACAACTAAAATTAATGAGGTAGTTTCTAAGAGAAACCAAAATTTTCATAGCATGTATCATTCATCAGGTATTATACCTCAATCCATTACATCCCATATAGTGAGTAAGGATCATCAAGCCATCATAGCCAAAACATGGTACACCTATTGTAGTCCATATGAAACTATATCCAGAATATTTGTGTGTGAATAACCACAAGCCATTACATCACTCTACACAAATATATGGGGGAAACTAACTATCATGATTACCAGCAAAAGTAACAACCAAGAGAAAAGAGTGGGGCCAATGTGTGTAGTCATCCATCCATCGTCCCATCCGAATGTTGGTGAAAACAACCCCTAGGGCTCAAAATCCCTGGGGTGTCAGTTACCCTTACTGATACGGTGGAGTAGTGTATAGAAAAACAAAATTACATAATATAATATAGCTCAAATTCACACTATGGACATAACCTATTATTAAAATCAATTGCTGCAAATGTCTCTCAGACTCCTAGATGCCACTGCTAAGAATAGTTATCATATGAGCACACAACCATTTAAAAAGATACATATTGTTACTTTAACCTTTCTTATCAGTTCCACATTACATTAATTAATTATTTAACCATTAATTAACCACTAATAGTTACGACATTACATCCTATTACCATTCCGACCAAGATTCATGCCCTTTGGGCATAACCAAACCAATTCTACAGTTCCTTTAAATTGTAACCTCAGCATTTCATCCCAGCAAGATTCAACCCTGATGGGTTAACATAATTTATTCAATCATTTATTAATAGCATTATAACTTTTCCATAATTCCAGGTATTTTATGAAAATAATTCTAAGCTTCCAAATGCAAGGGGATCAACACATTGAGTAAGTGAACAACACGTCGAGTCTTTGCCACATATAAAAAGAGCTTATACCCATCCATTCTTGAGAAGCTGAACACGGAAAGAACATTGAGTACCATACACATATTCACCTCCTTTAGAAAGAGGGTATCCAAGACCATATTCCTCAACAAGTGGTGAAATTAATGCAGATAAACAGATATCATATTCAACGAAATCACTTTCATATCAATGGGAAAGATGATCTGCATCCTGTTCCACAATCCTTGGGGTTGTCCCCGACACCCACAAGAATAAAATGTAACATCTCTCCACTCCAGGAATCAATTGATACCATAACCACTGGGCCTCCATGACCCCACATACCACAATAGACATCCAGTTTTAGCCATCTTAGGATCACAACACAATAAATGTAGCAATAAAAAACCACATAACAATGGGGATCTTGTCCCAAAACAAGGAATTTATCCTTCACACACAACGAGCTCTCACAGAACCAGAGCATATATAGGTTTTCCATTACATGAAAAAGGGTAACTCAAAACCCCTAAAAGAATTTTCATTATCTCACAATCAGTTTTTTATTATATATTGAATTAATTGATTCAATTTAAACTGGTATAACTGCATCCATTTTATTTATCCCCAAGCACAAAAACAGCAACTAGATTCATTAAACATGTCTCATTATCTTTATCCAAATAATATATAATCTAATTCCAACCTTACGTTCGTTACCAATTTCCATCAAAAAATGAATTTCAAAACCAGAAAAGCATAGATATCACAGGATCTATAAAATAAATAAGTAATAACATGCATAATCAATTAATACAAATTAATTAATTGATTTCATATATTTATAATGTCCATTTAATTATGATCTAGTGGAAAAAATGCTAGCTCTCTGAATTCACATAAAATAATAGAGAATCTACAAATCCCCTTCCTAACAAGGTTTCCGACATTCTTCTCCCAAGAATGGGCCAACACAATGGATCATGATCACCTCTCCCATAATGAATACAACCACCTAATAACGTTGCATCACAAATGAATCAACCAAAACAAAATATATGTCAATTACAAACATAGATATCACATGCCATAACATGGAAAGGAGAACAAGAGGAAATAGATCGAGGAACCAAGATTAACGAAGATATAACATACATTATATCAAAGATGGATCGAAACTTCCTTGTTGTACCAAGACAAAGTGTTGAACAGGTAGGGAAAACATGTTTCAAGGATTTAAAACAATCCCATGTCTCCATGGGAATGAAATGTTCTAGGTTCCTCACACCATGAGAAGAATAATAAAAAATGAATGGAAGGCCCCCAACTTTTAAGGATCAGTTCTGAGACTCATAGAATATGAAATGGTTGAATTTCTATTAAATCTAGATCTCAAAAACCCACATGGTTTCACCATGTAAAATCCACAACACCCTTATGGATTTAATGATAGTATTTATAGGCTTTCAATTGGCCTTAAATACCTCAAAAAAGGCTTTGAATTCATTTTAAATTAAATAAAATGTCAAACGGGTGAAACTATATGAAGCTAGAAACACTATTCACCATCTGATCTGGAAATACTATACCACCTACCAATATATGACCTAAAAAAGATTACCTATAGATAGGACCTACCGATAGATGACCTATAGATGATACTATTCATAAAACTAGAAATTTGGTAAAGTGTTGGTAATAAGTCACATTGGCCTCCCAAAACACTTTAAACACTTGATTTCTAAAAAGGAATAGACCAAATAGGTCCATGACATTATATTATATCCTTATGGATTCCTCTAAAACCCCTTTAGGGTAACTCAACTTCACAAACTAATAACAAACCACTTTACTATAATATGAAGGGAATAAAGTTGTAGAATCTGAAAGATGATGCCCTCTCTTGTTCCTACCCCATTGAGATTCCTTGAACTTCTTCTTTGAACCTAAATAGGTAATTAGAGTTTTCTCCCATAACAGTAAAAGGCGCCACCCTACTGTTCATCCCTTATATATCTGCCTCATGGATATTTCATTGTGACTAAAAGGTTGGGTGTTGGTTTCTTTAATAATATTAGTTGAATTTTATGGAATTTAGATATTTTTTATGGTGAATATAAATGACATACATGGTATTGAGTTGTTTAGAATTCATCTAGATACTTATTTAATGGATTTATTCTATAGGTTGAGTACGAATTGGAAGATCCAAAAATTTTATAGGGAAATGAGAAGACTAGATATTTGGATGTTATATTGTAATAAGTAAGAAGTTCTTGGTGGTCATTAAAATCCCTTCTTATTCTGGGATGATTTGTCCTATTGAAAGTATATGAATGCCTATTAATTTGGGATAATTTCAGGAGTCATGATGTAAATATATAAATATTGTCATGTTGATAGTTTTTGAAGAATTCAAAAATTCTAGTATGTAATATAATTCTTGATCCAGAATATATATATAAATTGAAATATTGTTCTCTTGTGTGTAAGAGTATAATTGTAGAATAAGGGATAGAGATATGGTGATGTACAATGTATCATATGACATAGTGATATTATTCCACTGAAGTTTCATTTCAAAATATTTTTCTAGGATTGAATCTTATGGAAATAATTTGTGTTTAGGTGAAGATATTGCAGAATTACATATTATATAGGTTCAAATAGTTCTTGAGAAATTGGAGTTTTTTATGATAGTAGCACAATATTTTTAAGAAAATTAATAATCTTTATCTGTATTTGGGGTTATTCGAATGTGATATGTTTTCACAGGGAATCTGGTTAATTGAAGAATTATTAAACTTGTGTGGAAATTAAAAAGTTTGAGGAGGTGGCATAATAAATCATGGAAATGATTTTTTCTTGAAAAAAGGTAGATTTGTGTCAAGTTAGCAATGAGAAGGTGCAGTGAAAAGGCAGATTTATAAAATTAGAGTTGGGATAACAAATAGTGGTGGTTTAATTTGAATGAAGGTGGGGTTTCATGAATAGAATGTTTCATTTTATAGAATGTGTCAATATTTTCGTATAAATACTTCAATACTAAATGTGGAAAAAATAGACTTCTAAAAGAAACATTATTTAGAGGGAAAAATCGATTTCTTTAAATTAATGTTGGGAAATGGAGTTATGTGTATAACTATGTTCAGTTAGTTACTTGTTTAAATCACGATGTTTCAGGAAGACACTGCTTTCATGGAAATTTTATTTTTATTATGGTATATCATGCATGAATGAGCTAAATTAAATAATTTTTATGCATAGGAACTTAAAAGGACATACATATTCAAAAGAAAAAAGGTTATAATTTGAAAAAAGTGAACAAAATAAAGAGATAATCTAACACATTATCAAATCTGATATCATTGGAAATGAAAAAGGAGGAGTTTCATTGACACATTTTGTTTTATAAGGAATTAGAAACATATAATAAAATAGATAATACAAATTGCGGATTTTTATCATCCAGAGGGATTTATCATTTTTTTAACATTGTGGGGGAAAAATATTTGGTGGTTACAATATGGTTTTTATCTCATTATATAAATCAGATCAATTGAAAAGTACAAAAATGCTTAAAGGGGAATTAAATTAGAAGCTATGATTCTTTTATTACCATATATTGAATAGAAAAAGAAAATTGTGTCCCTAAACAATTTAGAATACCCACATGTTTATAAAATGTTAAATATAATTCATTAAAAGAGTGATAAGAGGGAATAAGAGGGTGTATCCCTTGGATCAATAGTTCATATTTCCTATAAAATTTTAATTACAAAAATGTGTAGTATTACCCTCTAATCTATCAACACATCACCAGAATATTATCTTATTAACATCACTTTTTGGTGAATCATGTAAATTCCTAGTGTCATGTACTTTACTTGTATTGATTCATTCTAATCCATTACATTGTGAGGATGGATTTTTTATAGAACATTAAATTGAACACTTTTCTTTTGATAAGATAAAAGATACATAAAACATATATGATGTAAAAAATAGAAACAATTCCATTTTTTCTCACCCTGATTTAACCCCCTGCCCACAAACACACCCCCTGATGGTTTTTTAGGTCAACATACTCTTGAAAACTACCTTATGAGCCACCTTAGTAAATTCTAGTAAGAATAAAAGAACTATATTTGACTAATCATTCAAAATCAATCCCATCTTAAAACTACCATCCTTCATATAGTTATTTTTGCGGTATTCTAGGAAGGGTGGACCAACTCATCAAAATCAGTGGAATAATTCCTCATAGAACATTCCCCTTTCTCCACCATCAAAAACTCCATATCCCTTTACACTCATAATGTCTTTAGGAAGGATTTTGGATTAAACATATCCTTAATATTTTTCCATGTGTGAATGAAAGACTACAAGAACATTTAGTTTAGTAATTTCAGAATATACATGGAAAAGGTAATATTGGATGTCTTAAGAGTATAAAAGGAAATTAAATATACATTCAATATTTCCCCACAAATATTTACGTTGATTATGGTTGGTAAATCCATGACAAATATAAAACTCATGGTTTTGGCCTCATTCATCTCAATGGCCCATAGATTGGATGGTTCTGATAAGTGAAATAATAAGAATGGTATTCAAAGAAGGGTTATATTATATTGTATGATTCCCAAATCCATCTCTATGATTTATAGGATAATTTTTGGGTATCTTAATTTATATATTATAAAACATAAAAGTCCATCAATGTTTAATATAGTATGGGTAAAAAAATAAAATTCCATTAAATCATAAATAAATGAAGTAAGCCTCATAAAACCATATCAGAATACACAAGAATAAATCTTAAATGATGAAACGATTATAAAGAACCCATGGTTACTTGAGGTTTAGTATGAAGAAGTTTTGGCCAAACTCTCCCCCACACCTGACTCTTCAGTTCTAGCATTTCTATCTCTATACTAGTTTTACTACCACAATTACAAGATGGCGATTTGATACAATTTTATAATAAACTAGAATGGTTTTTTCATACCTATGAACCAATTAAAATCAATACAAGGATATAGGCTCATTCTCTATCACCACTAGCTAGATAAAATCACTATGGTGTCGAAAATTTTTTTTTGGAAATGATTTAAAACATCAAATCATATAAGAAACAACAAGGGATCATCCTAGAAACTAGGAATTATATATCCATACATTGAATATCCATTAATAATAATATCATGAAATAATAATAAAAACATTCAAATAAATTATATCATAACATAATGAATCGATAACCAAACATCACATCAAAACTAAAAGTTAAATGATAAACCAATATCATATAAATAGATGAGTTCAATGTAATGTGAACCTTCTAAAGTCGAATACAAAAATATCCCAAAATAAACCAACATAGGGGATACCTAGATTGTTTTATAAACCATTTCCATATGACCTGTGATCACCACCCATCCTACACGAGGAATAAAAATGACAAAATCAAGATGAAACACATTTAAAAATGTATCCTTTTTCTTTTCCTTTATCAAATATAATCAAATCTGCTAACTCATAAAGGAATAAATAGGGTACAGTAGGATACCTCTATGAATCAGTATTATATCATTCTCCATTAAATCCAATAGTTATATTTCAAAAAATAATAATATTTTTTTTTAAATCATACTGTGGAATAAAATTTCATAAATCCTTTATTTTTATAAAGATAAGACTCATTATAAAGTAAAAATATACATGGAAAATATAAAACATAACCAAGAGAAAGATGGAGTAAATATCATCATAATATAAAAATAATGAAACAAAGAAAAATTCATGTCATGTATCAATAAGTCACATCATATAACATGTTCTATAACCTATGTGTCTAAAGGTAACTGAGACTCTCTCTCAAAAAGTGATTTGGTCTACTGGATCATGACCAAAGAAAAACAATTATAGTGGATCTCTTAGTCTCACCAGTAATAACACTTATCTTGTACACAAACTAAGCAATAGAAACACCTATATTTATTACCAAATAACTACCCCTGTGTTCCCATGTGCAACCCAATCATGTATCACCACATATGAAATATCATCAATAAAAAATCAAAAAAAAAATAACCTATGTGTTTCATTTTTTCAATGATGTGGAAATATGTGTTCTGTGAGTTTTTATAAAGTGTTGGTTCTTGGATAATTTTACTGGATTCTACTAATGGCATCATATTTTATGCTTAAACAATTCCCTATAGTAAATTTGTAAATTATTTATAAAATTAATTAATTCAAAATGCATGTGATAAATATGTTGGGAGTTTGGCGTAGCATTTACATCAATGAAGAACTTATTAATGTGTTAGTTGGAATGTATATTCAAAAAGATAAAGAAGAGGAAATATAGATTACTATGAAAATCATTCAGGAATGATTGTGAGTTCTGGCTTATATGTAATTGAAAATGGACATATCTACTTATATAATATATTGTCTATGTATTTATAATAAAATAATTGTTAAACAAAGCATACGAAGCTATAAAACTCAACAGTGCATTGTGGGAGTATTGCTCAACCATGCTTGGTGACCATCTTTCCCAACTAGTAAGGACACATGTATGATATTGAGCCATTATATAGGCCAGGAGGAGGACACACTGTAATGTGATCATGACTGAAATGTATCTTGACACTCAAAATAACATGATATATGTGCTAGATCAATTAAAAAAAATGAGTGTTTTCTCCAAGATGTCCACTTCTTTACCGTGGTACTGATTCTCCATATGGTTTTTAGCCTTTCCCTGTTAAAAAATATATAGGCAGAAGGAGGAGACATATTGAACCTTGATGTGTGAATTGGATTAACCATCCAAAAATTCTTAATCCACCCCCATGTTGATGGTGTATGGTTCTCAGGAGAAGTTTCCCTTGAGGATTTTACTATGATTTGGTGAAAATTGAACACCAATTTTTGATTTCCCTGGTGCACCAATGTTGGGAGAAATATAGAGAACTTTTTTAGATTGAAAAAAGAATTAACCAATAAGTGATCTTATCATCGCTTATTTATAATTCAGAATCAGTGTGAATTGCATCGTTCCAGTCGAAGAACATAGTGGTTTGACCGAAACAAGACAACTATTAGTGAAGGGAACACCTGTTCAATATCATCATTTCAGTTAAAGAACAACTTGGTTCAACCGAAATGATACAAATCTTGGTTAGAGACACACTAATTTGGATTTTAAAAAACACTCTAATTATTTAAATAAATATTTTAAATAAAAAATATAACAATCCCCCACTTTTAGTCATAAATATTAATTTTTCATACCACAAGTGAGTCATTATACATAATAAAGGTATATTTCAATTTAAACCTTTACTTAGTATCAATATCTCAATGTTTTATCAGATTTATAATTTTTCAAAAAATTAAACTTATTAATGTAACACCCCAAGCTTCCATGGTATGCTTCTCTTTGAAAAATAAAATAGTTTGCGTTGTATGCAGCTCTGAGTTCTATCACACCACAACTAATCAATCCATCCATTTAAAAATTATTTATGAATAGTTATACCCACTTTATCAAATTTTATAAATTTAATTTTTTTAAATGGACTTCATTTTTGGATTTAAAATATCAAAATTAGCTTAGGTTTATTTTTTGGTATTATTCTAAAAGCATTCAATTTTTTATGAATAGTGAAAAACACTTTGTTACTGTTTAAAACCGAATTTTTATTTAAATAAATATTTCTAAATTTATTTTTATATTAAAGGAAAAATAGATAAATAAATCTTATATTATTCAAGTGTAATTAATTGGAGTGATTTTATAATAAGATTAGATATAGAAAATTTTATTGAACATTTTAACGTCTTTTACACACCAACTAGGCACATTTGAAAATTTACATAAAACGTATTTTTACCACTTCTGTGAGTTGAATTTCAAAATTCAAAGAGACATTCTTGTCATAATTATGTAATATTTGGTTCAATATGATGAAAATAATTTTTGGTGAATAGTATGTTTTTAATTTTATTTACCACGGTTAAACGTAAATAGGGTAATTAAAAGTAAAAATACAAATATAATAATATAAAATTACCCCAAAAATGTTTTAAATCAATTGGATAAGTGTTTCTCGACCAAATTCAACCTTAGTACAAAAATAAGATCCTTTTTGATCCATTAGGGTAAGATGAGGACATTTATTATATTATATTTAAAGAAAAGATAAAAGTGTTAAATTCAATTTATAATAACTAAACCATTTTTAATATAGGGTTATATATAAGATAAATTTGACTATAGATATTCATTACAAATATAAAAATATTTCATTCAACATATTATTTTATTTATAATTTTTAGATATTATATATTTAAATTTATTTATGACATAATGATGATGCAATAAATACTTTATTAATGACATATTAAAATAATTGATATTATAAATATTAAAATAAATGTAAATTTAAAATTTTGATGGAATTTTCTAGTTTACTATGAAATTTTATGGTGTATTCAATGTATTTATTTCAAAGTAATCAAGTTTCCAGGACTTTAACAAAAACCAAATACTAAATAGTGTCAAATTTGCGAAAAATAAATTTTAAAACAAATATTGTTATATTAAATTATATAATAGACCTAAAAATATAAGGATAGAACAAATGACTTAGATAATGTTATATTTTTAATTAATGAACAACTTTAGGTTCTCTTGTCATTTAATAGTAACTATATTAACAATGTAGTATAAAAATACAAAAAGGAATTGTAGAAGTTAAGCTATTTAACTAAGGGTTAAGTCTAAAAGATAATGTTAACATGGTCAGCTAAAAATGTATAAACCCTATTGGTTGAGATGATTTAGACCCATATCTAATTTATCCTCTAAATAAATTCATTTGGAGCTATTAGAAACTGAAAATAGTTTTATAATAAATTAATATTTCAAGCTTTTCTAAAAGTGCCTCTCACCTCTCTTATAAAAGGGTATTTCCCCTTCTCTTAAATTCACACCTCCAATGCCATTTGGATCATACAAAAACTACTCAAATATATTTCTAACTACCCTCACTTCATCTTAGAGGCCTTACATCGATCATAAAACCATCCAAATGAGCACTTTTGTTCAAATAAAAAGGAAGAAATCGAAGAAGAGGTAATTATTGTATCACCTCTATCAAAGTTCTTTTCTTCTTATACCTCTTATTTCTTTGTTGTTTCCATAATAAAATAATAAATCTAGAATTTTCTACATACTTATATTTTATTATAAATATGGTACAACCATATTAATTATTTTATCCATCTTATGAATGAAAAAGTCACCATATGTGCGTACGTATGACTTACCGTCTCCACATCGTGGTGTAGTTTGTTATTCAACACTTTATTATTTGGAAGGGAATATTAATGATTATAATTGATTTAAATAATAAATAAGAATTTTTAAGGATTCTTCATATAAAATATACCATCCAATTACATATTATTTCACCATTAACAAAATGATATTGTCGCTCATGCATACGTACGGCTTACCGTCTCCACGACGCGATGAGATTTCATTCCCCATCATAACAATTCAAGAATAATTTTCATCTGATGATTAAAAAATAATTTTTAGGAACATAATATCATTCTAGACAGGAATCAAATACATACTATCCATAAAAAATATTACTTATGTAACAAAACATATAAAGGGACACAAATCAGGCAAAACCCAAAATAAAGATACTACTAAAATATTATTAGTAAAGCAATATTAGAGGATCATATATGATATCATATTAATGTATGTGGTTATTTTATAATTTCATAACAATCATTTATCAGTTATACAAGAGTTTAACATACCCTTGAGTCGGTAAAAGTACAATTTAATGGTTAATTTAACAATCTCTTTATTATCTGAGGTTGTTTATACATAAGTATCTACTGGGATTTCTTTATCATCCACATTCGTATTTCTTAAAAATGTATTTCAAAACATTTTTACTATTTTTTGGACTATAAGATAAAGACATTTATACCCTTGGATTAATTTATATAATTTTTTTTGAAGGGAATATTTCTGTTGTTTTCCAAAAAAAATTACTTTATGGCCATTTCAACAAATTAAACAAAAAAATCTTTTGTAACTTATACAGCGGGTGCAGCTATTTTCAACCATTATAACAACTTAGAAGCTTCCCTTACAAACATAAAAGAATATTTTCAAAAGAAATTTTTTCCTTTATAATTATGGGACATTTAATAGATTTCAATTTAGAGAGAGATATTTCTCTCAAATAGATTTTGGATTTATTTAATATGTGTCAGTATTTATTGTAAGATTTTATGTTTAATTAAATTTTATTTATTATGATACAATATTCTATATTTTATTGTTAGTATTATGATATTATTGACTGTGGATGTTCTATTTTTATGTCATTTAGGGTTTATGGTTAAATTATTAACATTTTGTATGTTAGTTTAATACAAATGTTTATGTTATGTTTCACCATTTTCATATGAGGAATGCATTGGACGTAGTAAGTGACGGGCATGGCCAGCTATAGCCCCTCGATTAATTGGTAGGTTGCAAGAAAAAAACTAGAATCTTGGCATAAGGCCTGGACAATGTTTTTATTTTTAGTCTTGGAATGAGTCCTTGAATATCTGGTTATGATGTCCGACATTATGCATTCCACCATTATGATATTAGCTATTGATATTACATGTGATTATTAAACTAGTAGAATATCTATGTGAATAAGTAAATGGAATTATTTGATTTATCTTTTACATATTATGTTTAATTTTATGTTTATAATGATTTCATTTTAGTCTTATACATTTCATTAAATGTTTATGCTTATTTATGATATTTTTATGATATTTTTATCCTTACTGAGCATATGAACTCACCCATTTCTTATGTTTTATTTTTTCCAGGATGTGAATAAGTATATTATAACTGATCTATAGGGATAAGATAAAGGATATGAGTGAGTTCAAGGAATAAAAAATGTTTATTTTTAATTTCATAATGTAATGTAAAACTTATGTATGTATATATTACTTCAAAGGATACTAAACTGATTGGTCTTTCAAGACGTTATCTCTTGTGATCATTCCACTGTTATGTAATAATGCACCGAGTCTGGGTAACTGGGGTTAGGGTGTTATAATTAGCATCAAAGAAACATTAGTATAAACCTTGGAAACTAGATTTAGAAAAACTCTGATTAGAGAACATTGCCCTATGATAGATATGGATGCATAGTATAGAAGAACATCTAATAAATTTTGGTAATGTAGATATTATGTGGGTTTTCCACGAAATACATCCATGTATGGATACTACCAGTGGACGTGGTTCTAGAACATATGTACCTAGGAGTGAAAACTTTGATAAGGAGTTCAAGGATTGACCTATTTTATCATGGTACGCAATAAAGGGCCTTACTATGCACCTGGTTTGACACTCCCGGGGGATATGCTTAGGATAATTCACATTTTCTTTACAAACCATTATGATGGATTTATGAGTAAATACTTCCCCAACTATGAAATGTTTATGATTATAGATTATATGCAAAATAATTTCAATTTTTGTTAGGTATTTTACACGTTTGGAATTATTCTTTTCAATTCATAAACTAATCTAGTGTATACTGTTGTTTAGAAATAGTGCCTAGTGGAAGGAATGGTCACTGTATCAATGCACTTAATCAATGTAGGGATTTACATCTTATTAAAGATAATTATAGTAGAGTTAGAGATGCAACTAGTGCTGAACATCTTCTAAACATACTAATAAAACTCACTCATGTTATTAATAATAACTTTACCCATATAAATCACCCTTATCCACAATGTATAGGATCACTGTTATAACGCTTCATGAGGAAAAAACCACCAACATTAAATGAGACTACAAATATATTTTTTGCTAAGAGTTAGATAAGTTCCTTAGAAAATATATTTCATTATTTGGGGAGTAGAAAATGAGAAAAAAAATTCTTGTCACTTTTTCACTTATCAGGAGATGTAGATGAATTGTAGTTATTAATTCAAAAAACAATGGGGGTGAAGAAGTATCAAATATAGAATGGATGGAGTTTAAAGAGATGTTCTTATAAAAATCTATTCCTCATGAACATCGGTCGGATATGGAAATTCAATTTCTATGTCTGAGGTAAAAGGAGGATGAGAATGTCAAGAAGTATGAGGCTATGTTTAAACGGTTATCAAGACATGTTGTGGATTATATACGTAACCAAAGAATTATGATTGATCTATTTTTTCGATGGGTTAAATCCATTTCTCCCAAGAGTATTAGTCTCGCAATCTTTATCATTGTACGAAGATATAGTCTCACATGATATCAAGATAGAAAATGAATTCTCTAAGTCTTATGACTTTAAAGTGAAGAAAGAGAAGAATAAATCTGTTGAAAACTCTAGAAATGTAAATAAGGGGAAGAAGGTAAAAGATGAATTTCTACCCTACAGTAAATGTGGGAAGAAACACCCTAGTTCTTTCCAAAAGGGAATGGGAGTTTGTTACAAGTGTGTAGAAATAGGCCACCAATCTCATGAATGAAATGGGAAGAAATAAGATACCAATGATCAATGATATAACTATAAAAGGATGGGACATTATAAAAATGATTTTCCTAAGCGTGAAAGAAATTTTTCCCAGAAAAAGAAAAGGGAGAAAGTCCAAGCTTTTGTGATCCCTACTGCTGAGGTTCAAGTTCCTACTGATGTGGTGGATGGTACTTTAACCATTTCCTCAAAATTATCCAATGATTTATTTTAATTTGGATCAACTCATTCTTTCTTATATCCCCAGTTTTCCATGAAAATTAGATGTTTCCAATTTGACTTAACAAATGAGTTGTCAGTCAAAACTCTTAAGGGAAGCATCATAGCAACAAATATTTTCCAATCAGTTACTATTGTGGTATATAAACGTGTTATATCTTCTGATCATATTTTCATAACCATGATTGAATTTGATATAATCCTCAGTATGGATTGGCTTTCATATCAAGATGCGAAAAGTTATTGTAAGAAGATGGTGGTTACAATTTTTGATAATATTAAAGAATCCTTTATTTTTATAGCAGAAACATCCCCATCTGACTCTCATCAAGATCCACCCTCTGTAGCTCTAATAAATTCAATTATTGGGAAGGATGGGATTGAATTAACTATGGTGAGTAAAGGAATGTTCAAATAGAGGATGTACCTATTGTTCAATAATATTTTGATGTGTTTCCAATGGATTTCCCTGAACATCCTACATAACCTGAAATTGAGATTTCTACGGACTTAATTCTTGGATCAAGGCCCATATCAAAGACCCCTTATAGAATGGCCACTATTTAGTTAGTGGAACTAAAGAAACAACTATATGAATTGAGTAATAAATGATTTATTCGCTCTAGAATTTCTCTATGGGGAGCCCCTGATCATTTTGTTAAATGGAAGATGGATCTATGAGGTTGTGCATCGAATACAGGGAGATCAATTCTATAACAATAAAGAACAAGTATCCCCTAACACACATTTATTATTTATTCTATCAACTTCATGGAGCTCAATATTTTTCAAATGTTGACCTTTTATCTGGATATCATCAATTATGTGTGAGGAAAGAAGGCATTCCGAAGAAAGCATTTCAAACTAGGTATGGGCATTACGAGTTTATAATAATACCTTTTGAATCAACTAATGGACCCTCTGTTTTCATAGAACTAATTAATAGGGTTTTCAAAGAATAACTTGATGAAATTGTAGTTTTTTTATTGATGATATCTTGGTATACTCCAAAATCTACTAAGATCATGAAAATCACTTTTTCACTATTCTAAAGACTTGTAGATGAAATGAATTATAAGTGAAGTTTAACAAGTGTGAATTCTGGTTTTGTGAAATTTCTTTTCTTGGCCATATTTTCTCTAAGGATGGAATATATGTTGATCCTTCAAAGAAAAGGGAAATCTAAGAATGGCCAGCAACGAAGATTATAACTGAGGTATGCAATTTTATTTGTTTAATAGGTTATTATCAATGTTCTTCTATAATTTTTCCCAATTGGATAACCTATTAACCAAGATCATGTGTAATGGTGTTAAATTTGTTTGAAAAAAAAAGAGTGTGAAGATTTTTTTGAAGAATTTAATATAAGATTATTCAATGCTCTTATATTGACTCTACCATTAGGAAATGATGGGTTTTTTATTTATAGTGATACTTCAATGAAATGACTTGGGTGTTTCCTTATGAAAAAACATATCGTTATTTCCTATGTGTAATGGTAGCTAAGCATTCATGAACAAAACTATCCTACTCATGATCTAGATCTAGAACCTATAATCCTTTTTATGAAGATATGGAGGCACTATCTCTGTGGTGAAAAATGTGATAAATATACTGATCACAAGAGTTTGAAGTATATTTTCTCACAGAAATAACCCAACATGAGGCAAAGGTGATGGCTTGAACTACTCAATGACTACGATTTCACAATACACTACCACTCGAGGAAGGAAAACAAGGAGGAAGATTCTTTGAGTAGAAAGGATCATGGAGTTTTGACCAAGATGAGAGTTGAAATAGATCATATGTTCATGGATCTTGTAAATATAGATATGGGAATAATCATTGAAAGTGAAACATCAATAATTATTCAAATAATTTCAAAACCACCATTACAATAAATGATAAAATGTTCTTAGACTGATGATGAGGAGTTTCAAAATAAAATTAAAGCTATGAATGATTGTATATTGATTGACTTCGTATATGAGGATGGAATTTTCAAATTTGGGAAGAGGAATTGTGTTCCCGATATACCTAATCTAAAAATAAAATTGTTGGATTACGATCAAAGCTCTAATTTATCTATAAAGACTAGTAACTCTATGATTTATAGAGATTTGAAGGAAAATTTTTGGTGGGACAACATAAAGAGGGAGATTGTTGATTATTTTTCAAGAAGTATAGTTTGTCACCAAGTGAAGGCTGGATGAAAACACCCTAGAATAGTTATGAAACCTCTTCCCATACCTGAGTGGAAATGGGATGATTTTACAATGGACTTTTTCCATGGGGATACCAAAGACTCCTAGAAGAAATGATTCAATATTGTTCATTGTCGACCATCTTACCAAGTAAACCCATTTTCATGTTATATGAGAAGCTTTACCACAAAATTTTTAGGTATACTATATATTAATGAAGTATTAAGACTTCATGGTGTACCCCTATTGATTGTTTTCGTGATCCCCATTTTACATCAAGATTCTGGAAAAGTCTTCTGAAATACCTAGATACTCAAATTTGTTTGAGCACTGCCTACCACCCTCAAACTGATTAACAATCAGAACAGACTATTCATACCTTAGAAGACATATTGAGATCATTCTCAATAAACTTTCAAGTTATGTGGGATCAGTATATACCTCAGGTAGAATTTTCCTATAACAATAACTTCCATTTAAGTATTCAAATGGCACCATATAAAGCTTTATATGAAAATAGATATCATGCACCAAATTGTTGAGATGATGTTAATGAAAGAAAACTCATTTCCCTATAACTTGTGGAAGAAACAATGGAAAAGGGAAATATTATCCAAACCCACATCAAATTAGCTCAAAGTAACAAAAATAGATATGCAAATAACTCAAGGAAGGATTTGAAATTTCAAGTAGGAGATAATGTTTTCTTTAAGGTATCTCCATGTAAGGGTGTTATACGATTCGATAGGAAGGGTAAATTATTTCCCAGGTACATCAGACCTTTCGAAATTCTATAATGAATTGGAGTTATAGATTACCATTTGGAAATGCCACCAAGTCTCTCCAAAGTTCATGATGTGTTCCAATATCATTGTTGAGAAAATATAGGCCTGACCCAATACATGTTCTCACTTAAGAGGAAATAAAACTAGAACCATATTTGTCTTATAGAGAAGATCCTATAAGGATTCTTGATACAAGAGAACAGGTGTTGAGAAACTGGACGCCTCATCTGGTAAAATATCTTTAGAGAAACCATAAAATAGAAGAGCTAATATGGGAACCTAAGAAGCTTATAATGGAGAACCAGCCAGATATTTTTATGTAGTAATATTCTAGAAATTTCAAGGACGAAATTATTTGAAGTATGAAAGAATGTAACACCACAATATTCCACAGTATGATTCTCTTTGAATAATACAATATCTTTCATTTTATGAAGCTCTGAGTTCTAGCACACATTGACCAATAAATTTTCCATTTAAAAAGCAGTTATGAATAAAAATATCAACTTTTGAAAGTTTAATATGTTTTATTACTTAAAATTTACTTCATATTTGGATTAAAAATATCAATATTATATTATGGTGAATTTTTGGTATTTTTCTGAAAACACTAAATTTTTTATGAATTGATAAAAAACACTATGTTACTGTTTAAAACCGAATTTTTATTAAAATATTTATTTTTAAATTTAAATTTATTTTAAAGTCAAAATAGATACATAATTCTTATATTAGTCCAATTTAATTCATTAGATTAATTTTATAATAATATTAGATATATAAAAGTTTATTGAACTTTTTAAGGTCTTTTACCCACCTTCTAGGAACCTTTAAAATTTTTCATAAATTGTAATTTTAATGCTTCTATGAATTGAATTTCTAAAATCCAATAGAAACGGTTTTCATCACTAAGTAAAATTTGTTTCAATAGGATTAATATATTTTTGTTCTGAATAGTATTTTTTAAATTTTATTTACCAGGGTTAAAAATAAATATAGTAATTAAAGGTAAAAATAATATTATAATAATATAAAATTAACCCAAAACATGTCCTAATTCTATTGTATAAGTATTTTTAGACTAAAATAAACCTTAGGACAAAAATAATATCATTTTTTATCCATTTGGGTTAGATTTGGACGTTTATTATATTTTATTTAAAGAAGAGTTAAAAGTGTTAAATTCAAATTTTAATAACTAAACCGTTTTTAATATAGGGTTATACATAAGATAAATTCGACTATAAATTTTAATTATAAATATAATAATATTTCATACAGCGTTTAATTTTATTTATAATTGTTAGACTTTAAGTAATTAAATTTATTTATGACAGAATGACGATGCAGTAATTACCTTATTAGTGAATGATTAAACTAATTGATAATATAAATATTAAAATAATTGTAAATCAAAACTTTTGATACCATACATTAATTTTCTAGGTGAATATGAAATTTTATGGTTTATTTAATGTATTTGTTTTGATGTAATCAAATTTTTAGGACTTTAAAAAAACCAAATACTAAATAGTGTGAGAATTGACATAAATTAATTTTTTTAAAAAAATACTATTTTATTAAATTATATAATAGTTTAAAAAATCTATGGCTCTAAAAAATGACTTATATAATATTATATATGTAATTAATGAACCAATTTAGGCTCTGTTGTGATTTTATAGTAACTATATTAACCATGTAGGGTGAAAATACAAGAGAACAAGGTAGAAGTTAAACTATTCAACTTAGGGTTAAGTCTGAAAGATAAGGTTAATATGGGGACCAAAACATGTCTAAAACTGATTTGATGAGATAATTTGGACTCATCCCCACATTATCCTCGAAATAAATCCATTTGCAGTTATTATAAACCGAAAATAATTTTATAATAAATTAATATTTCAATCTTTTCTTGAAGTTCCCCTCAATTCTGTTATAAAAGGGTACTTTCCATTCTCTTAAAGTAACACCTCCAAATCCATATGGATCAGCCAAACCCTGCTCAAATATCCTCCCAAATACCCTAACCTCATACTAGAGTCCTTAATGTGATCTGAAATCCAACCTATGGATCCCATTTGGTCAAATCAAAATGAAGCACCTGAAGAAGAGGTAACTATTTTATCACCTCTTTCAATGTTATTTTATTCTTTTACTTCATATTTATTTCTTGTTTCCAGAATAAAATAATAAATCTAGTACCTTAAAAATAATAAGATATTATTATAAATATGGTACAACCATATTCATTATTCAATCCATCCTATGAATGACAATGTCACCATACGTGCGTACATATGGCTTACAGTCTCTAGGTCATGTTGTAGTTTGTTATGTAACACTTCATTATTTGTATGGGTATAATAATAAGTAGAATAGATGAAAATAAAAACTATAACATTATAATGATCTGTATATATAATATAACATCCAATTACTTATGATTTCACCATCAATATAATGATATTGTCTCTCGTGTGTACGTATGGATTACCATCTCCATGACGCAATGCAATTTCATTCCCCATCATAACCATTCAAGAATAATTTTCATTTTATGCTTAAAAATTATTTTTAAGAACATAATAACATTTTGGATATGAATAAAATACATCCTATCCATAAAAAACTTGACTTTCCTAACAAAACATTTAAAGGAAAACAAATCAATTAACATCTGAAACAATGATACTCCTGAAATATATTTAACAAATAAATTTTAGGGGATAACATATGATATCATATTTATGTATGTGGTTATTTTATAATTTATTAACAATTATTTAACCATTATACATGATTTTAATGTACCCTTGACTAAGGAAAAGTGCAAGGTAAGGGTAAATTTTCCAATCACTTTATTATCTCATGTTGTTTATATATAAGTATCTATTGGGACTTCTTTATCATCCAAATCCGTATTTCTTAAAAATTTATATCGAAACATTTTTATTATTTCCTACAATACGGGATAAATTAATTTATACCCTTGTTTTTCATTTTATCAATTTTTTTGAAAGCAATCCTTTTTTTAAACAAGTTACTTTATGATCTTTTTGAAAAATTAATAAAAGAATGTTTTTTAACTTATATGGAGGGTGCAGCTATTTTCTGCTGTTATAACACCTTTGAAGCTTCCCTAATAATATAATAAGAATATTTTAAAAATAATGGTTTTCATTTTTAATTATGTGACTTTTAAATTATTTCAAAGTAGAAAGAGATATTTCTCTCAAACAGTTTTTATATTTATTTTATATGTGTCAACATCTATTGTTGGATTTTATGTTTAATTGAATTTTATTTTTTATGATAAAATATTCCTTAATTTTTGATATTTTTATGATATGTTAGACTGTGGATGTTTCATTTTTATGTCATTCATGTAATAAGGTTAAATTATTAACATTTCATATGTTATTCTAATATGAATGTTTATGTTATGTTTCACCTGTTTCCTATGAGGAATGAATTGGATGTAGTAAGTGATGGGTGGGGACCGCTATATCCCCTTGATGCATTGGTAGTTACCATGAGACAAAATAGTGTCTTGGAACAATGCCTTGAAAATATTATTTTTTTTAGTCTTGGAACAAGGACTTGAGAAACGTAGTTATGATGTATGGCATTATAAATTCCATCATTATGAGATTAGCTATTGATATTACATGTGATTATTCGACTAGAAAAATATCCATTTCAATAATTAAATTCCATTATTTGATTTATCTTTTCCATATTATGTTGAATTTTAAGTATAAAGGTCATGTGTTTTAGTCTTATACGTTTCCTTAAATGTTTATGATTATTTATGAATGTTTCCGCTATATTGTTATCCTTACAGAGCATATGAGCTCTCCCCTTTCTTATGTTTTATTTTTTCTAGGATATGAAAATTGTATTATGACTGAACTACATATATAGTCTAAGGGATATGAGTGTTTTCAAACGATATACACTATTTTATTTTCATTTCATAATATAATGTAAAACTTATGTATGTATCTACTAATTCCAAGGATACTGAACTAAATGGTCTTTCGGGACATGATCTCTTGTGTTCATGCCAGTGTTATTTAATAATGCACCGACTCTAGGTAACTATGGTTAGGGAATTACAATTAATATTTTATATAAACTATATATATCAAACATACAAAGATATTTCATCAAACATTTCCTTGTGTATCCCTTTTATGGCTATGTTCTTATATCCTTTTATGAACTCTCTAAGGAGTAAACCCATTGAGTCCTATAGTAATAACGACCACTTCTAAGATAAAATAAGAAAAATATTACAATGTGCTTCCATTATTAAATCACATAACTCATAGAGTCCTAATATTTTGTTAAAAGTTTATAACTCAACCTCTAGTCAAAATGGATGATATTGACACCAAAAGTTTGGGAAATAATTTTCTATGTCAACAATCATCTTCATAAATTGTTTTACCGAATAAACAGTATGATTAGGATATACTTATAGAAATTGTTGGGTTTACATTACTAAAATGATTTATTCTATGAGTTTTAACCCCATTTATTTTTAGTTTCAGGAATAATCTCTCTCAATAGAGATTTTGTAAATAGACCCACAAGGTTTTTATACTTTATCACAAATACAATTTTTATGTTAAAATCTTCCAAAAATTGTGTCACTTAATCATGTCTCAAAAATATATGTCTAGACTTATCAATGTACATGAAACTACATGTCCTTAATAATGTTTCTCCAAAATCACAACTGATAGTGACATGAGGTATCAGTCTAGGCCATCATATAATATCCAATAATAGATTCCAAATCCATTCAACTTACATTGCACATGCCGCTAAAAAAATAAAATCTGAATCCATGGTTGAATGTGAAATGAATGTTTTTTTCTTTCTCACATAAGAAACAACACCACATACAATAGTAAAAAACCATCCATAAGTGGATTGGTTATCACCAATTCTGGTAATCCAACATGCATCAGTGTATCCTTCTAATACAGTTGGATAATCATTATAGTATGAAATTAAATGTTTGTTCTTCCTTAAGTATCCAAAGTTACTTGTTATACATATCCAATAATTCACACTAGGATTACTATTATATCTACTAATTTTAAATATTTCAAAAGAAATAGTAAGTCTAGTGTAATGCATTGCGTACATTAGAGTACCAGTTACATTAGCATACTCAAGTAGTAGTACAACTCTACCTATATTTATAAAAAGATTAACACTAGAATCAAATAGATTATATGCATCCTTGAAACCTAGATAATCAAATTTATTTAACATTTTTTCTATGTAATGATTTTATCTTATGTAATTAACCCCACTATGTTTTTTAACATTAATACCAAGAATATTATCAACTAGTCCAATATCCTTCATTTAAAACAAAGAAGATAATTAATTCTTTGTCTTAATTACACTAATTATATTGGATCCAGAAATTAACATATCATCAACATATAGACACACAATAACTACATATTCTCAATTATACATTGAGTAAATGCATTTAACTGCATTGTTATGACTAAATCCATTGGAAAAAAATAGAATCAAATTTCTCATTATATTTCTTCACATCATGTTTAAGACCATAAAGAGATTTAGCTAGTTAACATACTTTTTTTTCATTACCTAGTAAAACAAGACCTTCTAGTTCTTCCATGTAAATATCATCATTTAATTCTCTATAAAAAAATAGTTTTGACATCCATTTGATGAACATACAAATGATTATTTTAAGCTAAATAAAATAATATCATTATTGAATAAATTCAAGATATGGGAGAATACATGTCAAAATAATAAATCCCTTCTTTTTGTCTGTAACCTTTGGCAACCAATCTAGCTTTAAAAACATGAATGTTACCATTGGAATCATATTTCTTTCTGAACACTCATTAACTATGAATAGGTTTTGAGCCTGTTGGTAAATACGTAATTACACATTTTTTATTCCCTATAATGGAATCCATTTAATCATTAATTTCATATTTTTAGAAAGAATCTTCTTTATATGTCAAATCCACATTATAATTATTTGGGTCATCTTCTATATTCAATACCATAGGATAATTATTTAGAAGATGAATTTTCTAATCTCCTTTATCAAGGAAAACATTGGGAACATGAGAAATAAAATCTGGATGGAGATTTTTCTCCTTCCTAATTATTGTACTCCATTTATGTTCAACTAAAGAATCATTATTATTCTCTATTATTGTATTTGAACTAGATGGTATACATGAGATAGGAGTATGAGAAACAACTTCAAACACGTCATCTTTATTATACATATTTTTTAAAAACTCTACAACACTTTATTCAATAATTATATTTTCTCCAAAATCCTTAATTCTACATTCTTTGTTTATTTTGTATATCCAAAAAACCTTTAATTAGTTTAGGACCAATTTTGGTTTTTTTATTAGAAAATTTATAGTGAGCTAAATACCCCAAATATTAAAATATGAAAATTTTGGTCATCTACCTCTCCAAATTTCATAAGGTCATAACATAGTTTTAATAGAGGCAATCATATTATGAATATGGCATACATCCAATAAATATTTTCCCCATAAATTTAATGGTAACTTAGATTTATTAATCATAGTATTTATAATTTCTACTAAACTATTAGTTTACCTTTCAGTTAATCCATTTGCTGAGGTGTGTAAGGAGCTTTTGTATGGTAAATTATATCAAATTCTTCACAGAACCCATTAAACTCGTTCATAATGTATTAACCACCTCTCTCTGGGTGCAATACTATAATATTTTTGTTTAATTTCTTTTAAAATTTCGATTTAAAATTCTTAAACATATTCAAGGTTTCATCCTTTTTATAGGAAGATATATATGTAAATATCAATTGATATCAAAAAATATAATAAAATATCTTTTTCCTCCATGAATAAATAATCCATTTAATTCAAAAATATTAAAATTCACTAATTCCAATGTATAATAATTTATTTTAACTCTATTAAAATGAATTTTTCACTACTTTAGACTCTACACATGTTTCACACTTATTAAAATCATTTAATCAAGTCTAACTTCTTCATTACTTTCAATTAATTATAATTAACATGTTATAAACTATCATGCCACAAATTAGAATATTCAATTATGTAAGAAAAAGATTCAATCATATTATTAATTAATAGTTGACACATTCAATCATTTGAGTACCCTTTCCCCATAAACATTCCTCCCTTTTATAGGATAAACTTGTTTTATTTGAATGAATCCTAAAATCCCTTCTTAAAAAAAGATCAAAATAAGTGAAGTGATTTGGAATTTTAATAATATAAAACACATTAAGAAGATTCAAATTACTCCCAGAAGTAAATTCTATTTATATGCTTCCTTGTCTGCTAACATTGATGCATACATTATTTCCAAGGTGTACTTATTTCTCAATAATACAATCTTCAAATATTTTAAATATTGAACGATCCTTTCACACATTCCATGTTGCTCTAAAATCAAGCCTCCAGACAATCTTCATCGAATTCATATTGACATCAAATATCATTGTGAATAGATTCTCTCCAGTCATCATATTTGCAGTGGGTTTATCAACTTTCTTTCAAAGGTGACATTATTTTTCCAAATTCACTAATTTTCCACTGACAAAACATTCTCATTTCTTCTTGGAAGGATTGTTTTTATCTCTGAATTATTGTCTTTTATTTTGGCATGTAAGGAAGAGTTTGTTAGTTCCTTTCCCTCAATGTTATTAACCATGATATAAAATTGTTAACCCATACTCACATATCTCATCATGGATTATTCTTTGATATGATGAAGATTTTGGAAATGATTCCATGAAATATCATCACTTTTTAAGTGGGTGATTTACCAAAATATTTCCACAGAGATGAAGATTTAGTAATACTTGCATCGACATGAAATATTATTGGAATATTAATCTTAAGGGAAGTAAGTTTATTTCGGAAAAATCGAACACTAATTTCTTATTGCCCCACTACACCGATGCTGGGAGAAATTTGGAGTGTTTTTTCGATGGTTAAAATAATTATCTAATAAGAGAACTCATTATCACTTATTTATAAATATAAAAAATGTGAATTTCACGGGTTAGGTAAAAGAACACAAAGGTTCGACTGAAACAGGAAAAATCTTGGTGAAGGGAACATTGATTCAATCTAACCATTTAAGTAAAAGAACACCTTGGTTCGATTGAAACAATCAAACTCTTGGTGAGGGACACACTGTTTTGAATTTGAGTAAACAGTATAGTTATTTTAATAAATATTTTGAATAAAAATTATAACATCCCCTTCTCCTGCTCTCCATATTTCATCGCAGGGGTTTCTATACCCCTACTTCATAGAGATCCCCATTTTGGATGGCTTCTATTCGGTATTTTATGTTCCTACTTTATCCTTCTTATAAGCCTCAGAATTCAAGATGTGGACACTAGTGGGGATATTCAATGATTCCAAACCTCCCCTTTCTTCGTTTCAATTATTTGTGGATTCCTAGGGGTGGGAATATTTCCCTCAAATCAATTCCTTAAAGTACAAATATTACGTGGATTTGGCCTCAATGGAGGACTTTCTCTGTCGTGTATTAAGGTTCCAAGATTAATGGGTTAGTGGCGGTTGATCATCTCTCGTTGGGTGATGGAGACCCACCATGGATGGGATTCCTCTCATATGGTGGGGTGGGTCTCCATTACAAGTCTCCCAATATATTCCAGAACTCCTACTTCCTAAAGGCCATTGGTGACTCATTAGGATATTTTCTTGGTCTGGATGAGGACACTCTCTGATGGAGACCCACCATGGATGGGATTCCTCTCGTATGGTGGGGTGGGTCTCCATTCCAAGTCTCCCCATCTATTCTAGAACTCCTAATTCCTAAAGGCCATTGGTGACTTATTAGAATATTTTCTTGGTCTGGATGAGCACACTCTCTGTCTTAAAGAATATGGGTTTGGTAGAATCTACTTTGAAATGGATGCCTATCAACCTCTTCCAGATTGAATCTGTCTTCATACGAATGACTCATTCGAATGGAATCAGAATCATGGTTTCCCATTGATTCTCATGTTTTTATCGTTTTTCAATCTCCATGGCCATTGATTCCTAGTCTGAAACAAATTCCATCAGGGCACATAGAGAGATCAAAATTAAGAGTTTCCAAGCATTACTGCTTTTTTCTCTTTATTAGTAGGTGGAATGCCAATCATGGGAATGGTGAGGAAGGTTAGTGCTTACTGTAACAGCCCGAGATTTTATGAAAAATATTATTTTTTATTTCACTAATGTCTTGTGTTGTACACTACACCAAAAGGAGCTTGCACAACACGCATCCTTGACTTGCCTTGCATTACACGCAATCGCAACCTTCCTCGATAGCGTGTGTGGTACGTAATACTGAGTTTCACAAAACAATGATATGCTATTAAAATATTATTAAAACTAGTCGTTATGAATAGTAATAACCACTTTTTAAAATTCTGTAAATCTTATTTTTCAAAATGAACTTCATTCATGGATTCGGAGTATCGAATTTAGCCTAAGGTGAAATTTTGGTACTTTTCGGATAACTTTCACATTCTGATGAATAGTGAAAATTACTAAATTATAATTAAAAACAACTTTTTTAATCGAAATAATTAATAGTGATAAATTATTAATTTTAGTGGTTTTAAAGTATATTTAGAATATATTTTTACAATTTAATACAATGTTGGTCATTGGTTGTAATTTCACATTTAAACCAGACATAATCAAGTGTCAATCTTTTGATATATATTGTTTCCTAAAAACACGCTATTTATTTTAACAGCGGGATTTAATTATAAAATTAATTAATGCAACTTCTATGTTATGAATTTGGTAAAATAGATTTCATTTTTGAATTCGGAATATGAAATATAGCTTAGGATGAAATTTTGGCATTGTTCTGAAAAACATCAATTTTTGATGAATAGTGAAACTACTAAGTGGTAGGTTAAAAAACTGAATTTTGCATAAAACTTAATTTTACCGCTTCTGTGAATAGAATTTTGAAAATCCGACAGACACGGTTAATATCAAGGACTAAAATGTGGTTCAATGAGATGAAAATAATTTTTGGTGAATAGTAACTTTTTACTTTTTTTTTTACCGCGGTTAATAGTAAATAGGGTAACTAAGGGTAAATATGATATTAATATTACCCTAACACATGTACTAATTCTATTGGACAAGTGTAATTCGACCAAAAACAAACTTAGGAATAAAATATGACCATTTAGGCCCACTTGGATTAGATTAGGACATTTATTATTAATTTATTTAAAGAAAGGTTAAAATAGTTAAAATCAAAGTTTAATAAGTAAATCATTTTTAATATGGGGTTATACATAAGATAAATTCGATTGTAAATATTCATTAGAAAGCTAAAAAGCTTTCCTACATGATGGTATTTTATTTGTAATTTTTAGACATCAAATAATTTAATATATTTGTGACACAACGATGATGCAGTAATTATCTTATTAATGAAATATTGACATAATTGATGTTATAAACACCAAAATAAATGTAATTTGAAAATGTTTATGAATTCCACTAATTTTCTAGGTTACTATGATATATTAATGTTGATTTAATCAACTTGGTTCGAACATTTAATTCTGTTATGACTTTCACAAAAATCATATATCAAATAGTGTCAAAATTGACACAAAATAGTTTTTAAATCAAATATTATATTATTAATTGTTATTGTATTCCTAAAAATCTAAAGTTCGGCCAAATGACTTAGATAAGGATATATATATTAATAATAAACAATTTGGGGTTCGTTTGGCATGTTATAGTAAGTGTATTAACCATATAGTGAAAGAAAACAAAAGGACACGGTAAATGTTAAATTATTTAACTTAGAGTTAAATCTAATTGATAAGGTTAAAATAATATCCTAAACTTGTCTAAATTCTATTGGTTGATAGGATTTCGACCCATCCCCACTTTAGCTTCGAAATAAGACCCTTTGGAACCATTATAAACCGATTTTGACTTTAATATAAAATAATATTTTGAGATATTCCTAAGGTGCCCCTCTCCTCCCTTATAAAAGGGCACCTCCTCCCCCTCCTCCTCACACCAATTTGAGCACTCAAGCTCGGCCAACCCCTGCCAAAATCTCTTCTCCACTTCCCTAGAAACATCCTAGAGGTTCTGGTCTTCCTCAAAGACCAATTTTAGTGCCCTAAGAGGAGGTCTCAAAGAGGCGCTTCAAAGAAGAGGTAATTACCGTTACCAATTCTTTCATCTTTATTTCTTCTTCCACTTCTTCTTCTTAGGTTGTTTCATTATGAAGTAATAACATCAGTATCACTCATATACTGATATGTTATTATAAGTATGAAACAACCCTATTTCAACATCTATCCATCCTACGGGAAAAGAAATCACCGCGCGTGCGTACGTACAGAATACCGTCTCCACGCCGTGGTGTAATCTATTTTCCACCACCACCTTACATGGATGGATATAATGGTGTAAAGAATAACTATACATAGTTATTACAACATCATATTGATTCTGATATATTGTATAATCCACTCCAATTCAATTCAGTATTTATGGAAATGATATCATCCCTCGTGCGTACGTACGGACTACCGTCTCCACGACGCGATGAGATTCATTCTCCATGTTAACCATTTAAGAATGATTATAAAGTATATATAAGAAATAATAATGAAATATATGACATTATAAAGTTACTGGATTTATGTATATATATATATGTATGTCATCAACTTACTTCCATTCAAGACAATAAGGAAAGGAAAACAGCGTTCATGCGTACGTACGGACTACCGTCTCCATGAACGGTGTTTTTCATTTTATTTATCTACCTATTATATATATATATATATATACTGAATATATATGATATATGAATCATATTTTATATTCTGGAAGTGAGTAAATCATGATATAAGTAATAATGATGTCAAGAACAACAAGTCAAAACACCTATGATAAATGAAACGATTTTACCCAAAACGCTTCTTTAACATGGAATTTACAAAAGAACGGGTAATATAATGTCATAAGTGAACCATATATGATATCATAACAATGAATATGATTCTGTAATAAGTCAATAACATGATTTAAATCATTATACATGAGGTTCGGACACTTACAAAGCAAGTCGGACCTAAGGTAAGGGGAAATATCACAATCTCATTTTTATCTGAGATTGTTTATACTTTGGTATTTACTTGGGTGTATTTTATCATCCACATCCATGTTTCCTCAATATGTAATATTATTTTCATCCACCTAAAATTGTTTAAATCCAATTTTACCCTTCGGTGAGTTTTTAGTAAAGGATATGAAAGGAATCTTTTGTCGTTTTTTCGTACGAGGTACTTTTTGACTTTTTCGACAAAAGTACGAGAAGAATGTTTTTTTAACTTATACGACAAGAATGGATTTTTAAAACATTATTTCAAAGAATCTTCCTTTATAAGTTATCAAGTTTATTTTTAATCAACTTCTTTTAGTTTATAATTGTATGACATGTTAAGAAAAGAAAAGTGTTTTTGAAGTAGAAAGGATATTTTCCTCAAGAATGGAGTTCAAATTTTTTATCAGAATTATTTTCCATCTAAGATAATATAGGGTTCTGTTTTTATCCCTATTATTACATTGATTTGATTATGTTGTGAGGGAATTATTTTTATGAAGTCATTTACCTTATATGATTTGTTTTATTATGTCATGATGTTTCAAGAATCCCATTTTTGTTACATGTGTTATGCGATGATGTATGATTTATGATTATGTGGCACACATAAGAAAGGATTCCTTATAAGATGGGTGGGACCTATATCTCCCTCCAATGCATTGGGTAAAGATTTTATATCTCATGAGATAGACATGGCTGAAATGGTAGGTTATACCGGTTCAGTGAAACAGGACTGAAACGAGGGTTACTCGATTCAGAAAGGGACTTTGTCCACTAAGATAGTCTTGGCATTGAGTCTTGACTAACAAGAAATGATTCTATATGATTATGTGTGTATGCCACAAAGTTTCATGTTTTAAGTTATGATTATTGGGATTAAATTTCACTTCTATGATTTATCCCATGTTATGATATTATGAGCTTTTTGCAGGTTAAGATTTCCAAAAGCTATGTTCTTATATATATGATGTGATTGATATTTCTTTTGTTTACCCTTACTGAGCATTTGAGCTCACCCTTTTATGTTTTCTTTTCCCCAGGATATAAAGAAAGGTTTTAGGTAAAAAAAAAGGGATGACCTTTATGGGAGATATTGAAGAACTTTCACCACGATTAGAAGATTACGTTTCGAGTTTCCAAAGACACTAAACTATTACGATCCATTAGTGTGTGTTTTTGTTATGTACTAAGTATTCCGCAAATGTAATGTAATGTCCATGTACGTCAAGATATGGGTCTCTACAGTTGGTATCAGAGGAAAGGTTTAGTCAACCTTTGGAAACTAGGATGCGAGAACTTTAGTGAGATCCCTAGAGATATTTCTAAGGTATGTCTAGGGATGTCCCTAAGGTTAAGTATACGTATAGGTTATAGTACTAGAACTACGCTAACGATCATAGAATTAAACCTAAGATGTTAGATATTGAAGGTACTCCCCCTTTATAATGTTGTTTTCCCTAGCATGATTTTTGCCTCTCACACTATTCTTTTTGGGTTTTAGAAAATGGATGGAAACAAGGTGATTCATGATAATGGAGGATATGCTGGACAATGGAATGATATTTTTTATGAGCAACCAAATGAAATGGGATTTGGAAGTCCAAACATCATTATTATGCCGAATCAGCAATCTCATAATATGATTAATAAAGTAAAATTTGGTAAGTTTCCTGACTCGGCTAATAAGAGAAAGATGGAGTTTCATGATGATCATAGAGGAAAGAAAGTTCAATTTCCCCTATGTAAATCATGTGGGAAGAGGAATCAAGGAGAATGTTTCAAAGGAACTAGAAGATGCTTTGGGTGTGGAAAAGAAGGACACAAAGCAAGTAAATGCAAAGGAAAAGGTTCAGTTAACAACATGGATGATGATAATGGTATTGCTACGACATCAACAATGGTTAAATGTTTTAAATGTGGAATGTGCGGGCATTATGCAAACCAATGCCCTAAGGGAAAGTCTCATGAAGATAATCAGTATGGTCGTATGGGAAGTATTTATGTTGATGATGATGAAGAGACTACAAATGATATGTGAGATGAAAGAATTGTTGAAGCACAGTCAATGGTTTAAGAATGTAGTGGAATGATTACATGTTTATCATGTGTAATGTTGTATAAGTAATCTCATGGTACTTTAGAATAAAGAGACATGTAAGGATTGTTACACTGTTGTCTGATTAATGTTACCAGTATCCATGAAAGGTTATTCAGATATTTTTGGAAATAAGATGATATGCGCATAATGAAGGGAAAATGAGAAAAACGAGATGTTTAACAGTATTCATGAGCTCATGATTGATATAAGGACTAAGTGATATCATGGTTTGAGTATATAGAATTTTGAGGATTTTGGTATGTGGAAAGTGTTAACTTTTAACTGCACTCATGTTTTCACTAAGGTATTCAAGAGAATACACGATTAAGGACTTTGAATGTTCGGAAGGTGACCAACAAGACATATCTTATGATATGTGGGGATCAACGACAGTATTAAATCTCTGGTAATCGTTGTCACTATATTATGAGTGTGGACTGCAGTATTATGTATAAGCCTAAAGATTAGACTGGATTATGTTGGACATAAGTTAGTATTGTTTAAGGATAGAAGATTTTCGATATTATTGATGGGATGTTATAGTAACGTAGTTTTAGAAAAAGGACAACCTGCAGGATGGGCGACATCCCATCGCTTCGGACAAGGCTATAGGAATCGAACCCACAACCGAAGTGCGACTGGCCTTTATCGCCTACCACTGACCTACAGGAAGTCCCTGTTTAGTAGAAACTAGTGTTATTATATTAAGCAGTATGATATATGAAGTATAAGCCCATTTTAGGAACCATATATGATTAATCCCACTATAGATCGACTTATGTATATAAATTTTGCTAACCTTTTGAGACAGATGGAATGACCCGTCATTCTATCACATGATCTGCTAACACTTCACGAATAACAAATTCAACTTCATTTATTTAAGAGATGAAGTGGAAATTGTTAAAGGCATGGACAACAGTGAGATTTTACCAAAATAAAGTAAGTATTTATTCTAATTCAAATTCTTTAACATTAGGGAAATGATCTTGAAAACCAAAAATGTTGTCCTAGTTCTCTTATACCTGATGAATCAGATGGTACCTTAGATCGTCACAATTTTATGGATTTGTGATTACTGGCTTTTCCATAGCCATGTTCTCTACCACTCTCCATCAGAACATGATGGTTAGATTTCTCTTCCATATCCATATTTTCACCTATGTGGAAACCCAGTGATTAGTTTATTTGGGTAATCGTTACATTTCATACTTTAGTTATTAAAGCCAAGTTTTGGTATTCCTTTTTACGATGTGGGTTTCTATTAAAGAAACTTTCGAATAGTAAACAATTTATAACCCCGACGAATTTCGAGGGAGAAATTCATTTTAAGGGGGGTAGAATGTAACAGCCCGAGATTTTATGAAAAATATTATTTTTTATTTCACTAATGTCTTGTGTTGTACGCTACACCAAAAGGAGCTTGCACAACATGCATCCTTGACTTGCCTTGCATTACACGCAATCGCAACCATCCTCGATAGTGTGTGTGGTACGTAATACTGAGTTTCACGAAACAATGATATGCTATTAAAATATTATTAAAACTAGCCGTTATGAATAGTAATAACCACTTTTTAAAATTCTGTAAATCTTATTTTTCAAAATGAACTTCATTCTTGGATTCGGAGTATCGAATTTAGCCTAAGGTGAAATTTTGGTACTTTTCGGATAACATTCACATTCTGATGAAGAGTGAAAATTACTAAATTATAATTAAAAACAACTTTTTTAATCGAAATAATTAATAGTGATAAATTATTAATTTGAGTGGTTTTAAAGTATATTTAGAATATATTTTTACAATTTAATACAATGTTGGTCATTGGTTGTAATTTCACATTTAAACCAGACATAATCAAGTGTCAATCTTTTGATATATATTGTTTCCTAAAAACACGCTATTTATTTTAACAGCGGGATTTAATTATAAAATAAATTAATGCAACTTCTATGTTATGAATTTGGTAAAATAGATTTCATTTTTGAATTCGGAATATGAAATATAGCTTAGGATGAAATTTTGGCATTGTTCTGAAAAACATCAATTTTTGATGAATAGTGAAACTACTAAGTGGTAGGTTAAAAAACTGAATTTTGCATAAAACATAATTTTACCGCTTCTGTGAATAGAATTTTGAAAATCCGACAGACATGGTTAATATCAAGGACTAAAATGTGGTTCAATGAGATGAAAATAATTTTTGGTGAATAGTAACTTTTTACTTTTTTTTTACCGCGGTTAATAGTAAATAGGGTAACTAAGGGTAAATATGATATTAATATTACCCTAAAACATGTCCTAATTCTATTGGACAAGTTTAATTCGACCAAAAACAAACTTAGGAATAAAATATGACCATTTAGGCCCACTTGGATTAGATTAGGACATTTATTATTAATTTATTTAAAGAAAGGTTAAAATAGTTAAAATCAAAGTTTAATAAGTAAATCATTTTTAATATGGGGTTATACATAAGATAAATTCGATTGTAAATATTCATTAGAAAGCTAAAAAGATTTACTACATGATGGTATTTTATTTGTAATTTTTAGACATCAAATAATTTAATTTATTTATGACACAACGATGATGCAGTAATTATCTTATTAATGAAATATTGACATAATTGATGTTATAAACACCAAAATAAATGTAATTTGAAACTGTTTATGAATTCCACTAATTTTCTAGGTTACTATGATATATTAATGTTGATTTAATCAACTTGGTTCGAACACTTAATTCTGTTATGACTTTCACAAAAATCATATATCAAATAGTGTCAAAATTGACACAAAATAGTTTTTAAATCAAATATTATATTATTAATTGTTATTTTATTACTAAAAATCTAAGGTTCGGCCAAATGACTTAGATAAGGATATATATATTAATAATAAACAATTTGGGGTTCTTTTGGCATGTTATAGTAATTGTATTAACCATACAGTGAAAGAAAACAAAAAGACACGGTAAATGTTAAATTATTTAACTTAGAGTTAAATCTAATTGATAATGTTAAAATAATATCCTAAACTTGTCTAAATTCTATTGGTTGATAGTATTTCGACCCATCCCCACTTTAGCTTCGAAATAAGACCCTTTGGAACCATTATAAACCGATTTTGACTTTAATATAAAATAATATTTTGAGATATTCCTAAGGTGCCCCTCTCCTCCCTTATAAATGGGCACCTCCTCCCCCTCCTCCTCACACCAATTTGAGCACTCAAGCTCGGCCAACCCCTGCCAAAATCTCTTCTCCACTTCCCTAGAAACATCCTAGAGGTTCTGGTCTTCCTCAAAGACCAATTTTAGTGCCCTAAGAGGAGGTCTCAAAGAGGCGCTTCAAAGAAGAGGTAATTAACGTTACCAATTCTTTCATCTTTATTTCTTCTTCCACTTCTTCTTCTTAGGTTGTTTCATTATGAAGTAATAACATGAGTATCACTCATATACTGATATGTTATTATAAGTATGAAACAACCCTATTTCACCATCTATCCATCCTACGGGAAAAGAAATCACCGCGCGTTCGTACGTACGGAATACCGTCTCCACGCCGTGGTGTAATCTATTTTCCACCACCACCTTACATGGATGGGTATAATGGTGTAAAGAATAACTATACATAGTTATTACAACATCATATTGATTCTGATATATTGTATAATCCACTCCAATTCAATTCAGTATTTATGGAAATGATATCATCGCTCGTGCGTACGTACGGACTACCGTCTCCACGACGCGATGAGATTCATTCTCCATGTTAACCATTTAAGAATGATTATAAAGTATATATAAGAAATAATAATGAAATATATGACATTATAAAGTTACTGTATTTATGTATATATATATATGTATGTCATCAACTTACTTCCATTCAAGACAATAAGGAAAGGAAAACAGCGTTCATGCGTACGTACGGACTACCGTCTCCATGAACGGTGTTTTTCATTTTATTTATCTACCTATTATATATATATATATACTGAATATATATGATATATAAATCATATTTTATATTCTGGAAGTGAGTAAATCATGATATAAGTAATAATGATGTCAAGAACAACAAGTCAAATCACCTACGATAAATGAAACGATTTTACCCAAAACGCTTCTTTAACATGGAATTTACAAAAGAACGGGTAATATAATGTCATAAGTGAACCATATATGATATCATAACAATGAATATGATTCTGTAATAAGTCAATAACATGATTTAAATCATTATACAGGAGGTTCGGACACTTACAAAGCAAGTCGGACCTAAGGTAAGGGGAAATATCACAATCTCATTTTTATCTGAGATTGTTTATACTTTGGTATTTACTGGGGTGTATTTTATCATCCACATCCATGTTTACTCAATATGTAATATTATTTTCATCCACCTAAAATTGTTTAAATCCAATTTTACCCTTCGGTGAGTTTTTAGTAAAGGATATGAAAGGAATCTTTTGTCGTTTTTTCGTACGAGGTACTTTTTGACTTTTTCGACAAAAGTACGAGAAGAATGTTTTTTTAACTTATACGGCAAGAATGGATTTTTAAAACATTATTTCAAAGAATCTTCCTTTATAAGTTTTCAAGTTTATTATTAATCAAATTCTTTTAGTTTATAATTGTATGACATGTTAAGAAAAGAAAAGTGTTTTTGAAGTAGAAAGGATATTTTCCCCAAGAATGGAGTTCAAATGTTTTATCAGAATTATTTTCCATCTAAGATAATATAGGGTTCTGTTTTTATCCCTATTATTACATTGATTTGATTATGTTGTGAGGGAATTATTTTTATGAAGTCATTTACCTTATATGATTTGTTTTATTATGTCATGATGTTTCAAGAATCCCATTTTTGTTACATGTGTTATGCGATGATGTATGATTTATGATTATGTGGCACACATAAGAAAGGATTCATTATAAGATGGGTGGGACCTATATCTACCTCCAATGCATTGGGTAAAGATTTTATATCTCATGAGATAGACATGGCTGAAATGGTAGGTTATACCGGTTCAGTGAAACAGGACTGAAACGAGGGTTACTCGATTCAGAAAGGGACTTTGTCCACTAAGATAGTCTTGGCATTGAGTCTTGACTAACAAGAAATGATTCTCTATGATTATGTGTGTATGCCACAAAGTTTCATGTTTTAAGTTATGATTATTGGGATTACATTTCACTTCTATGATTTATCCCATGTTATGATATTATGAGCTTTTTGCAGGTTAAAATTTCCAAAAGCTATGTTCTTATATATATGATGTGATTGATATTTCTTTTGTTTACCCTTACTGAGCATTTGAGCTAGCCCTTTTATGTTTTCTTTTCCCCAGGATATAAAGAAAGGTTTTAGGTAAAAAAAAGGGATGACCTTTATGGGAGATATTGAAGAACTTTCACCACGATTAGAAGATTACGTTCCGAGTTTCCAAAGACACTAAACTATTACGATCCTTTAGTGTGTGTTTTTGTTATGTACTAAGTATTACGCAAATGTAATGTAATGTCCATGTACGTCAAGATACGGGTCTCTACACTTACAGTGGTTTGGATTCTATGGATGTTCCTAATCAGGACATCATAAGGGTCTTGGAAGAAACTCTTCATACCCCTAGCACTCATAATTGGATTTCTTCTCCCTATATTGAATTGGTTACATATAAGGGGTAGGCCTCCTTCTCCTCAATCGGTGCATCATCCTATGTTGAGTGTGATCTTTCTCTACGAAAAGCTTAAGGAAATGGTGTTTCTAGTAGATCCCCTAGTCGAAAATCACTTCCTCAAGATCTAAGACCCTTATGTTAGTCTCTCTCTCTTCATTATATTGAGTAAATGTGCATGTGGTTCAGGTTTCCTTAGACTTCCTACATACCTAGAATGTGGAAGAAATGTATCCTCCTTTAAAGGATCCACTTCTTTCCTCACCCATAGATTTTTGTACTAGATCCTCCAATAGATATGATTCTTATGGACATTCTCTGAATTTTATATCCAGTGTGTTGAGGGGGTCTATAGGCTAGGTTCAACCTCTCCCATCATCCCAAACTGGTTTCTCTTCGCTGATTCATAACAGAGTATGCATGTGATCACTATCCAAATATAGTTGTGATCAATATTTTTCCTAGATAGAGAGTTTTTACCAGATTCCTAGGGATAAATCTTAATGTCTCTCAGATTAATGATCTCCTTTATCATTTGGAACACCCAAGGATTGGGCACATGGGTCAAAATTGTTTCTTTTGAGCTTCAGAATAGTATAACCTCTCTTTTGGCAGTTCTTGAACAAAATAAATTCTTCTCCAAAATATCTGATTTCATGCATATGTTGAGTATTCGTGCGTTCTCCAAACCATCACATTTATATCTTCAAGAACCCCTATATATCAGTGGAAATAATAACCATGTCAAACTAGTTGGTTGCCACGAAGGTAACTAAATGCCTCCAATTTTCTTTGTCTCTTTAGTCTATGGTAATTGTAATATTCCTTTGACCCCTATGGATCTATGTGGAAAGTCTTAGGTTCCATTGATATGGGGATTCTCCGTGGATCATGGGTGGAGACATCAATGTATTTTTAGATCTGAATGAACTGTATGGGATAGCATTGTTCCCTTAGAAGGCTAGTATAGAATTTTTTTGTTCAAGGAACAAAGAAGATTAATGGACATGTGATATACAGCGACTGCTTTACAAGGTCAAACAACCATAAAGAGTTCCTTATCACCCGTCTCAACCAGCATAGATGCTTTATAAATGATAATGATATCTATTCCTCCCCAAAAGCACAGGTTACTCACCTTGTATGTAGTCTTTCTGTCAATTCACAACTATTGGTTTCTTTTTTCTCTATACAAGAGAGAGGACAAAATTTTTATTTCTCTCATATGTGTATCAATACTCTGTTTTATCTCCATGAAGTGAATGATTCGTGGAATAAGCCAGTCTAGTGTGGTACATGGATTTCACTTCAAAAAAAAACTCAGGAATCTTAAAATTGACCATCAATCACTGATTTGTAAAAAAACCCTCTCGCCTTTACGATATAGATGTAGTGAAAATGGATATTGATATAATGGAATCTTTTCAGGAAGATTTTTCTAGTGATATTGTGTTTAACGAGCTCACCTAAAATAATGATATTCTATAGGACATGATTTTGAGGAACAAATGCATGTCATTCAAATTTTCAAGAATTAAATGGATTTGTGAAGGTGGTCGGAGCACTGTTTTCTTCCATGATCGATTTAAGGAGAAATATATTATCCTTAGACAAAATATTTTTCAATATTATGACACCTTCACTAGTTATTGGAGTGTGTTTGGTGGTCTACTTAAAGCCTATTTCAAGCAAATTCTTTTAGGTCCCAATCCTAGTATACATGATGGATATCTGAGGGGTCATGCTAAGTTCCTTGATATGGTTCCTCTCATGGTGTCCAGTAGTGTTTATGTGTTTTTTGAAGCTGAACCCAATGAGAAGGAGATTGATGAGGCGATTAATGGTCTTACCCAAGAGAGTGCTCCGAGTCCATAAGGCTTACTAGGATTATTCTATAGGGAATTTTGGAACATAGTTAGTGTGGATATAGAGAAAGTTATCCAAGACATCTTTCAAGGTGGAATAATTTCATGGGTGGTCGCTGCCACAACCCTGGTGCTTATCCCTAAAATCAAAAATCCTTTATCCTTTCAACATTATCACCCAATTATCATAAGCAATCATCCCTACAGTATTCATGGTGAATGTTACTAATAGAATCCTATCTAGTCATCTTTCTCATTTGATCTTCGATGAGTAACATGGGTTTGTTAAAGGGAGGTCATTCCAAGAAGTTATAGCATTATATAAAGATGTGGTTAGTGATATCAATCATAAGTTCTAAGATTCTAACATGACCATCAAACTACATATGGATGAGGATTATGATAGGTTTGAATTGAGCTTCATGATCAAGTTATTTCCATCTTTGGGATTCTCTTCTGAGGTTGTTGATCTAATTTTAAGGTGTTGTATTTCCTTAGGGATATCTATCTTTTTCATTGAAAAAATCATGATTTTTTCAAAGAAACTCAAAGGATATAAAAATGTGATCCACTCTCCCTAGGAATACTCATTCTCACTTAAGAGGTTCTCTAGTCCTATAATTAATAATAGCATTTTAATGGGTAATATTCTTCCATTTCATTGCACGATACTCTCCTGTTACATTTTCCATTTAATTTTTTCATATGAAACCATTATCTTCAAGAAATATAGAAAGATATCAATTTATAGTTTTAATAATATTCTTGAAGACCACTATAAATGGAGCATTCAACGCATCAACCATGTGCAGAAAAATTTATTTATTTCTTGCAAGTGATTGGATAATAACATGTATTCATTGAGTTCCAGTTTGGATATGCAATGTAGAACCTTCCCTGTAGATTACCTGGGTGCCATAGTATCCTCAATAATACTGCACATTCATCATTTTAGTTAGATTTATATAAGGATAATGGTTCATGTTATGAGCTAGAAAAAAATACCTCTCTTTTAGTACCAATATTTATTCAATTAACATTGTTCTCTCCTCCAATCCAATTCATGCATTTTCGACTATCCATGTACCAAAAAGTGTTATCACCAACATCAAAAAAATACAGGCCATGTTTATTTGGGAAAAACATATAGTAGAAAAATAGCACTGGTCTTCCTAGTGTTGGATGACCAGACCTATGATGGAGGGAGGAGTAAACATGATAAATTTATCCAACACGCTGCATCGAATGCACAAGAAGCTAGAAATGGAAGTTATTTAGGAACAATACCAATAGAGTAAGTTTATGGGTAAAAAAGTATAGGTGAAGTAGACATGATGGGAAGAAGCATCTCTTAAATAAGGACCTTGATTTACCCACATATATTTTTTCTATAATTCCACTACTGTTGGTCAGTGGGGAGGGGTGATATATTGATTTTCTATCACAACATGGTGGTTCCCAAGCATGAATTCCCCAGTTGTCCTGTTATATATATATCCATCAGACATTATAGAAAGCCATCGAGATTCATCAATTCAATTCTATATAAGAACCAATGTGATATATTTAATCTCATTGATATAAAAAATTATCTAAATAAGTGTGTCTTCAGCAAATCTAATTTGGTTTCCTTCTCTGTGAAGGATCATTTAAGAACAATAATATATACAGACTACATTGATAGCTGGGGTGAAGAGATTTAGTGTAACAAAATCCCTTCAAAGTTCAAATTACTCATTTTGTGGGTTATAAATCAGGAACTCACCACTAATTATAAAATTAAATGCATAGTAATCAAACTTATTTCCATGTGCTCGTGTTATAGGGACCATCACAAGGATAGTGTGGATCTTCTATTTTTTAAGGTGATTGGGAAAACATGATTTGGATATTTTTTCAGTAATTTCCCCGGGATCTCCTTAGGGTATTTTCATTGTCTCTCCTTTCTAGAGAATTAGTTCCATGGTGCGCATATGACTAGGCCTAAAGGGAAGGATATGTCCAAAGTAACTCTAGAAGGACACTGGAGAAAATGGAAGGTGAGGGATTCAACTTGTAGTGATGGGGTTATCTGCTTGAGGAAAGCACTGGACTCAAGAACAATGAATATTTCAGTTGATATGGTCATCCATTTCAAGAACAAAGAAAATTCCCCCACCCTCAAACCACTCTTGACTTATTAAACTTCCAACCATTTGATCCAAAGAGGTAATCATGGTCATTGGGTTCATTACTACCCCCATTCCAAAAGAAAAACTCAACAAAAATGGCTTGTGTAACATGGGTTTCATTCAAGGATTTGGTGTGGTTCGTGATGACAGGGGCTCTATCATCCTTTTCTTCTATGCACTATAGATTTGTTCATTACCTCATTTAAAATAAAAAGAAATATTTATAGGGATCCACCTTTGTAGACAAATGAAAATTAGCATTCCGGTGGTGGAAACGGGTTCTAGGATTCTTCAATATCCAATTAATGGAAATATTTACACCCATTGGAAAATATAATATATAATTTGCATATATATGGAGATAATCCACAAGCATATTCATGTATTCCACATTTTTCATGAGGGTAACAAGGTTGAAGATTATTTTGCATCCTCTGTGGTCTAAGGAGACACCATTACTTGCTTCCCTAGCATAAAATCATTTCCTACTGAGGGGTGAACCTGGTAATAGTGGATTCACTCAGGATCTATTATTTTAGGCCTCAACAATTCTTTGTTTCCCATTGTTTCTTGTTTTCTTGTTTGTATTATGCACTCTATTTCAAAATAAATGATGACAATTTTGAAAGTGCCCATGGGTTCGGTCTATGTTATTAGTTTAATAGTTCTATTCCGAACTCCCTAAGTGGTGATTGTGTGTGTGTGTGTGTCGCATGTGAGGATCCCCTACTTCCATCTGGAAGAAGTTAGAGTAAGGATTAATTAATAAGGAACCACATGATTGATGGAATGTAAAATGTGGGTCATGGTGATAGACTACTCTATTCATCTAAATTTAATGAGATATGGATATAACATTGGATATTTGATAGTTATTATCCAATACATCCAATCACCATCGTCTCTATCCCTTTCTGGAGATATCTTCAGTGCATGATTAATCTTCCATTTTTTAGCTCGGATGATCACGAAAAGCTATGAGGTGTTAACCAAATTTCACATATCTTCATGATGAGTTCACTTCCCTGTTTTTATAGTGGACACAAACATAATTTGTTTATTTAATGCATGACAGTATGTATAAGACCCCTTCATAAACTTATCCAACATAATGGGTTTCAAAATCACTAATTTAGGATTTCCCTAGTAATAATGTTGTTTCTGATGCTTTCTTCAGGGCGTGCGCATCCGTCCGTCCACGGAGGAGGACGCGCTACTTGTTGCCCCGCATTCCCGCTTTCCAAAGGTGGGCGGCAGTCGCTCCTTATTCAGGGATGTTTGCTCCTTGATCGAAACGGGATGATGGGATGTCGGTTCTTCCTTCTGTGGATTCCTCCTCAGAACTCGTCACCTAGTCCGAGTCTCCCTCATAGATTTAATACGTTGTTCGTGAAACTCTTCCCAGTTCCATGTTTCCATGGCCGCCGGTTAATTACACTGCTTCTGTCAGGACATTCCAAAGGGTCCGGTCACGGCAGCAACCTTCAGTCGGGGGAGTAGTCACGTTGAGGTATCAGTAGCGTGTCTGGATGCTGGGGGCCTGGCATGTTTGTCTATTATCCCTGGTCACAGGGCTTCTCGAGGGCGTGAAGGCCCGAGGCATCCCACATCGAGCGTGGGGAATTATATGCCATAGATATATGTCTGAGGTTTTCCTCAGCTTCCTATGTTTAACACAGGGTATGCTGCGAGTTTAACGTCCAGCAAAGACGGATCAACCCGATCAGAGCATTAGCTATAATGGATCGGATTGAGGGATTTCCTTCGAAGGGGGTGTCAATACCGAGATCAGCCTATGGACGGTTGTGAAGAGGAACAGATGTATGGATGAATTAAGTGGAGAGGAGAATGGAAAAAGACCATCGCAGGGGCGACGGTGAAGTTGGGATTGATCCTCGAAGAGACCTCCTATGTATCCCCATGGCAGGGAATCAAAGTCCATGTAGTTCAGGTGTGGGCACCGGAAGGCCGATGAAAAAGTGGACCTTGGCCCAATGGATGTCGTCAACGAACCAACGTAAAGGTGGATCTTGGTCCGATGCATCAGGGAACCGATGTGAAGGTGGACCTTGGTCTGATGTGCATCGTCAGCGAACCGACGTGAAGGTGGACCTTGGTCCGATGAGAGATGGGCTTAAACCTTGGGGAGGCTTCCTACGTACCATGCCTTTACATGGATCAAAGACCTCGTAGTTCAAAGGGTTTCATTGCTGAACAGACGGGAAAGTAGACTCGGGGGTCCACTAGTGGTGGGATTGAACCTTGAGAAGGTTTCCTACATACCATGCCTTGACATGGATCAAAGTCCTCGTAGTTCAAAGGATTCATGGAATACAGTTTAACATCATGTGGGACGGTAGTGAACCCTGACGTGAATAAATGATGGGCGGTGGGCTTGAACCTCGTGGAGGCTTCCTACGTACCATGCCTTGACATGGATCAAAATCCTCATAGTTCAGGATGGCGGCGGGTGTCGGCGAACTGACGTAAACGAGGGACCTTGGTCCGATGGGGGATGGGCTTGAACCACTGGGAGGATTCCTACGTACCATGCCTTGACATGGATCAAAGTCCTTGTAGTTTGGGTTGTGGTCACAACAGCTTGCCGTCAGACTAGAATGCAGTTTAACGTCATGCTGGACGAAGGTAGAACTTGACGTGAATTGGATGACGGGTGGGCTTGAACCTCATGGAGGCTTTCTATGTACCATGCCTTGACATGGATCAAAGTCCTCGTAGTTCGAAAGGGGCTTCGTCGGCGAACCGACATGAAGGTGGACCCGGGGGGTCCACTTGTGGTGGGCTTGAACCTCGTGAAGGCTTCCTACGTACCATGCCTTGACATGGATCAAAGTCCTCATAGTTCGGAATTGATGAGTCACAACGGCTTGCCGTCGGACCGGAAGGCAGTTTAATGTCATGCTGGACGAGGGCATACAGTTTAACGTCATGCTGGAAAAAGTGTGCAGTTTAACGTCATGGTGGACAAGGGCATACAGTTTAACGCCATGCTAGACAAAGTGTGCAGTTTAACATCATGATGGAAAAGGGCATACATTTTAACGTCATGCTGGACAAAGTGTGCAGTTTAACGTCATGCTGGACAAGGGCATACAATTTAACATCATGATGGACAAAGTGTTGTCATGGCCAATGCCATCTCTAATCCCACGTGAGTCATGCTCGGTGTGAGAAACAAGAGACAACAAGGACTTGACGATCATGCGGCAAAGGGTGCGTCCCTGATAAGCAAAGAGGGGATTACGCGTTAGGCAGCCCATGGTGTTGGGACTTACTCCAGGATGGAGGCCCGAAAAGTGCGACAGAGGCGCAGTGAAAGAGGGATTTGGGACCAATGATGGGAGGTGCCTCGTTCCCTATCACGTCCTCCACTGACCTTGGTAGTGGGGAAGTAAGGAGATGCAGGGGTGCAGCCATCCGTTTGGGAACTAGGGTTTCCCTTCTTCTAAGAACATACGCCACTCCAGTAAGGACGATATCATCTCTTGTGGATGGATTATTCCACTCTCGTGGAGATGAGTGGCGTAAAAATGTTCGAGCTGGGGGGACCCTTCGTGAGAGGCACGAGGTCGGGTCACAGTTTAATGTCATGTGTTGAGGACATGGTGCTTGGCAGTTTAACGTCTTGCAGCTCGGACGAGGTGGGTTCACTCTGCACCCTAGGACTTACATAACTGGTACCCTCTGGTCCTTGGGGAAGGGAAGGTACTGGCAAGGCCATGGTCAAGGGGGGGGTTGTGGAGCGAACCGTCTAGGGGTCCACGTTAGCGTGGCTATGCGAAGGAGAAATAGTCATTAGCGTGCCTATGCAAAGAATAATTAGGCGAAGCAACGCTACAAGTGGTATTGTCCGTGGGAATTTGAAATCACATCTTGCATACTTGGAGGGTCGCACGGGAAGCGGAATTGCTGAGCAAAGGAGTGTGCTTCACGAAGTGGAGTGCCTTAGCCTTATCATAGGGCGTAGGTGTGAATGGAGGGTTCTTCGCGAAGTGGAACAGTATTCGTGGAGCACTACCTCGTGAAGAAGAGGTGCCTCATGAAGCAAGGTTCTACGAAGTAGTGTGCTTCGTGATGTGTGGCGATCCTGCCTTAGCATAGGTATCACTAGCACAGGTTGGGTGTTTCGCGAAGCATAAGTGCTTCGCGGCTGCTCGGGTTCCCTTGGGAATCCCCTTCCTTCGCGAATGCCCTTGAGCTTCGCGAAGGGAAACCCTCTCAGAAGAAGGGCTCGAAATGAGACAAAGCAAAGGCGTCACGTGAAGTAGAAGTACCTCGCGGAGCTCATGATTCCCAGGGGGAAAAGGGTGCTTCGCGATTCGGGAGAGGAGAAGCCGAAAGGTCGGATTGTCCGTCTCTTGGACTCTGGGGGAGCCCCGTATTTATAGGCAAGGGGCGCCGCGAAGCAGAACCCGCGCACCGCCAAAGGTTCTTTGCGGTGCGGTCGCGAACGTCAAACGCGTTCACGAAGAGTTACCGCCTCCGGAGCTTCGCGGCGGGTTCGCGAACGTCAAACCCGTTCGTGGAGAGTTATCGCCTCTGGAGATTCACAGAGGGATCGCGAACGTCAAACCCGTTCGCGGGGAGTTACCACCTCTGAAGCTTCGCGAGACCGCATTGCTCGGGGTGCTTCGCGTCGGTGCTTCGCGTCGGCACTTTGCGTCGGCGCTTCGTGTCGGTGCTTCGCGTGGCAGTGTCCCGACCATCCTTTTCATCCCTTTATTTCGTGCAATATTTTGGTGCCAACAAATTCCCCCCCTCAGACTTGGAGCCGCAGAGGCTGAAGGGTCAATGTCTGAGGGAAAATCGCCAAAATTGCGGGCGGTTCGCGATGCTGACTTCACGAAGAGGGCCCGCGGTGCTGACCGGGGCCACGGATCCAGATGCGCCGTGATGCTCCGCGCGGGTAAGGTGCACCGCGATGCTCCGGGGTCGCCGCCTATAAATAGGGGGGGTCGACCTCTTTTTTCTTCAAGCGACTTCCTTGTTTTTTTGTGCTCTCATCCTCGTGAAGCTCCGCGTACTCCGTGACAGCCCTCTGCGAACGAGCTTCATGGCGAACCGTGGGTTTCCGACTTCGCAACCGACCTTCGCAATCCGGCTACGGAATCCATATTTGCGATCCGTTCTGAAAAAATTCTTTTCTTAGGGCCGGAATCGAAATGGCCCATCAAGAAGCCGTATTGGGGGTGCTTGCAGATGCCGCCCGTCGGGATGAGATGGCCAACTGCCCAGGCCTTGGGGAGATGGTCTGAAGCCATTCGGACCACGCTTCTTTGACAGGTCTACTATTGGAGGGTCGGAAGAATTATCCTCAGTGTAAGAAGCTGCCATTGTACGACTTCGGGTTGAGGGATGACGTCTTCATCCCTGAGGTGAGTAGGGACGAACCAACTTGCTGGTTCAGGAGTACACCATGCCAGCACCAATGGTTCAGGGCGGTCGATGGTCACGCACAGGAGGACTTCACACCCAGTACTGCTGATTGTCTCTACAACCATGTAAACGATATTGACGGGAATCCATTTCACCCAGAGATTTCCCCTCCTCTCTATCGTACCATGCTGAAGGCGGCTTTGCAAGATTCAAAGAAGGGATGGTCTGATGAGTGTGACCTGCGCCATGGCGACAACTTTACTGATGATTGGGCCTGGGCCTACTGGGTAGGCGCCTCATGCGAGGAGTTTGGGGCCGAGCTGAGGAGAGTGGGGTTATATGAGGCGGCATGGGCCTACCAATTCCACATTTACAAACCAAAGAAATTGATGCATGAATTGCTGAGCAGATGGTCATCTAGGACCAATACCTTTCACCTGCATCACAGGGAGGTGGGAATCAGCCTATGGGATGTCCACCAGATTTCTGGGGTTCTGATCTTGGGGGCCATATATGATGAGTTCCTCCCCGTCATGAGCGCGTGGGAGGATACCGAGAAAATGCCGCGACTGGCATCAGTGCTGATGGCATTCGTCCCTATAGAGGACAAGGAGGAAGTGAGGGATGTACACTTTAGGAGATGGTTCAAGTGCTTCCTGAATTTCCCAGAGAATCGAGAGTTCCCTCCGAGGCCTCGAACTTGTTCAAGGGCGGCCCAACGTGGTAAGGGGCACTCGTATTGGCGGGTCTTGGCGGACAGCCAATAGAAGACTTGGGGTTTCAGTGTCAGCACTGAACAACAGCCGATAGTCAGGCTGGCGGCGTTCATCGCGACTCTCATCTATGGTTGGATCCTACCGGTGAGGGATACAAGCATGGGGGTGCGGCCCAGCTCGTTTGTTATGCCGTCCATGTTGGCCATGGGGCAGCAGATCAATCTAGGGATTCCAATGCTCGCCAAACTACATAGAATGCTGCGGCACATTAGGGAGGGCAAGAATCCGCCAAGGATATGCGGACCCTTCCACCTCTTGTATGGGTAGATTGCAGCACACATCAGGGGGATCTATGAATATCCAAACCCTATTTCGCCACCAGGATCGAATTTTCGCCCCTCCATCCTGAACGCGGTCTGGAGCTTCACATTCAAACTAGTCATGCCGATAGTGCTGAATCGGGTGTGGAGGGTGGATGAGTTTAATTTCCACCCCTTCCCATTGCCGACGGGGATATTGACTGACGACGGGCAGGGATCGGAAGAACATCAGGCTTACCTCCTGGCCTTTAGAGGTGGAGTTTTGGTGGCACGATTATATCGTGAGCCACTCTGCGAATCGTACACCCTGCATCGGTTTGTGAGGTAGTTCCGGTGCCTCTAGCGGCTGACCTCGCAGGTCTACTGGGAGGTGTGTCACGAGGAGCACCCGTGCGTGATGAGGCAGTTGTGGCTCATGTTCACACGGGAAGATGGAAAGATGTGAATTGCATTGCCTCCATCCACCGCCGCTTTCGGATTGGTGAGGGAGTGTGCCATTAGTTGGGAGGCTGCTTTCCCAGGGGAAATGTTGAAGCAACCGACTATTCGGGTCGGTGACGGTGGGCCTCCTCTATCTCGAGGTCGGGGTCAGAGGGCAGCTAGGGCCGCTCGCGGTGGCGGGGCTGCCATGGCGGCGAGACCCGCACCGGCCGAGGGTGTGGCAGTAGTGGCGGATCCGGTGATTCCAGAAGAGCAGGGCCATCTAGAGGGGCAGCCACCAAGGGGATTTCGTAGGATATCCACTCAGGCTCCGGGGAAGCGCCTGCGTCATATCGACATGGCAGAGGATGCTGTCTTCCTGGAAGCCTGGGACATTTGGGATGTCAACCGGCAATTCCTCAGCCCACCTGAGATATGGGCCCACCTGAATCGCCTCGGGATGGAACTACCGGGCATAGGCCCAGTCCGGGCCGGCTTCATGGCGTCTCCGGTGGAGGCAGAGCAATACCTGGATGAGCTTGAGGATTACGTCTACTCCAGTGGTGTCCCTCGCCCAATGACAGACCGGGTGAGGGTACTGCTGAATCGAACGGTCCCCCCATAGTTATCGGCTTCTGACCTGAGGGAGCGCTTCCTCCTGCTAGAAAAATCATAGGACTCCTCTCGGGAGGATGAGGCTGGAGGAGGGAGGCCGTTGGAGGAGGGCGAGGTCAGAGATTAGGGCTCAGATTCTGACGATTTCACAGAGGCTCTCGAGGTAGCATTCTGAACCTTATAGTCTATTCTTGGGCCGTTATGGACTTCTCACCGATGTTTGAGCCATGTAGGAGGAACTTGTTCGCAAGCCTCGTTCTCGCCCCTCGGTGGGTGATGATGCGGGACCTTCAGAACCCGTGCCTATGGCTGCATCCAGTTCCGCGTCTAGTGGGACCAGAGCACCCGAGGTAGCTTCTCCGGAATCTCCATAGCTTCCAACATTATACGGAGGGCCTCGCCTCGGGGTCCGGTCAGTACCGGATCAAGAGTAGCGCCAGGAGGTCGATCCCCATAAGTTTCCTCTACCGGCTTCCTTGTCGTCATATGTAGACTATGCCAACTAACGTTTCTTTCCCCCTTTGTTGCACAGTTCTCCGACTGGCGTGGGCTGCTGCAGCAAGGCTAGTCAGGATGTCTGGTGACATCCCTCCTAGGGGCATGCCAGTGATGGTGGTGATAGTCCCCCCATATCCTCAATCTGCAACACACATCATCACCAGCAGGACCACCAGCAGGGTCATGCCTGAGGTCATCAAGGTGGACTCTGATGAAGAGGATCGGTCGGCCGGCCCTACTCCTATCGTGCCTGCTCCGACGCCAGATGCCGCACCAGATTCAAAAACAGATGCAGATCCCGCTGAGGACTTCCTGTAGGCGTATCCTGCGTACGATCCTACCAATCATGCAGACTGGGACGAAATGGCCTCCGACGAGGAAGATAGCAGCATAGTCCGCCGCTGGTGATGGAAGCTAATCACGCGCTTTATCAAGGACACCCCCCAAACACTATGTCTGACCGAAATGGACAGACTCCACTCACGGTTGCGTGAACTGTGCGCTGGGGGAGTGGACGTCCAACGTCCTCACACGGTCATCCGAGATCTTATGGCCGAAAAGATCCAGGAGAATGATCGTGGAATCAGCGTGGGCTGGTAGCGGAGGAAAGCGACAAACATCAAGAAGCTCCAGAAGGCTGAAAGTGAGGTCCAACAGCTGCAGACTTGGGCAGATGGGCACTCATCCTCTCTGAATGCGCAATCTGAGCTGGTCTCCCGGTTGAAGGCCCAGCTGGCGGATGCAGAGGAGCTCAGGAGGCAGGCCTCTAGAAAGATGGCTGCCGTTCAGGCTGAGGTAGAGAGGGCCAGGGCCAAGGCTGACGAATTACGCCCCGCCGCTACTGAGGAGTAGCGGGAGCTGAGTTAGCGGCATCATGCTTTGGACGCCACAAGACAACGGGTGGCGGAGCTGTAATGCTCTTTTGACGGGGTCAACTTGTCCATGGGGGGAGTCAACCCCCGGGTATTGTAACATACCGAAAACCTTTTATTTGTACTTTTGTGCTTCAATTTTTTTCCTTTATTTGTTTTTAATATCGTAGCACGCACGATTTACACTATTTGAATCGCCTCGTTACATCCCTACAATGTTTGTGAGACGTTCGGCGATAATTCCCCAAGCCCACGTGGGTCGAGCCCGATGTGAGAAACAGGAGATAGTTGCCTTCTCGTCCCACCTAATATAGGAGTGGGGACCATGCTCCAGGCATCCAGGATTCGGATTACCAGTCCGAGTTTCCGAAAGATGGGAGAGGCTTGACCGAAGAAGAAACTTTTCTGAATAGCCGAATTACCATTTCTTTAGCGTGCTCTTATGCACGAACGGTGCAACACCAGGGGCGCTAAAATTGGTCCAGACAGACAGAAACGGGAAGTGTGAATCACGACACCCGAGATTCGGAACACTGTGGGGTTGGCGTGACAATAAGGGATGACCGTTAACCATATAGGGGAAGCGGTACCCTTACTGTGTTAGCCTGCAATGGGGACAAAAACGAGGGTCAACTGTTGACCATGTTCGAAACACGGGACCATGTCACAAATATTGTCGATCAATCCTTCGGGACGTTGGCCCAGGACAGCAGGCGGACCCTAGGTCAAGCATCCATACTTTTAGGGGGTCCTTCCAAACATGACCAGTCTTCCAGAACGTTGGCCCAGGATGGTAGGTGAGCCGATGCGGCATGAGACCAGGCCATTAGGGGGTCCCAAGAGACACAAAAGGGGACGAGGGTCCGAATAAGGGGCACGAAAAGTGTGGAATGTGGAGTGATGGTTTGTCCGAACAGAATCCAGCACTTAGGTATTTACACCGCCGTCGTGGGAGTACACCATATGGGCGCATTGGCTTAATCATGGATAATTTCTTCTTTCAGACAGGGCCTCTCTGTTGAGGGGATTTTTCGCTTCCCAATAGGATCTTGGGGCATCCTGAACTTGTTCAGGGAAAAATTGCGGCTACATATTTCCCCCCGAGGGGCCAGGCAAGAGGGCCGGAACTGGGGAGGAACAGGATTTTGCGATTCCTGGGGCAGGACCCTAGGTAAAATACCTGGGTGTCCCTACGTATCCAATGAGGATGGGAATCAAGCCATACGCAGTTCTGGAAGTGCAGTTTAACGTCATGCGGGACGATGAGAAGCCCGACCGTGTCGGTACAAATCTTGCCTAAACTACTAAACCCACGTGAGTCGTGCTCGGTGTGGGAAACAATAAGTAGTGGTGGGACTTTTCCGACACAGAAAGGGGCATGTTAGGGCAAAGGGACTCTTGGTAAATACCAGCCCGATGACACTAACACGATCATTTAGCGCACCTAGATGCGCGAAGAGAAAGAGCCGAGTATGATAGAATTCCACTTGAACATGAGGAAGTGGAAATGTGTGAATCATGGCACTCAAGATCCAGATCACGATGATGGCGGCGTGACGATGGAGGATAACTATTGACCGTGGTGGAAAACCAACATCCATATCGCGTTATCCTAGAATGGGGACAAACAAATGAGGGTCGACCGTTGACCATGTTCGAAACACTGGACCATGTCACAAATGTTGCCAGATATCCTTAGGGACGTTGGCCCAAAACGATTGGAGGGCCCCTAGGACCAGCATTCATTGAGAGCCCTTAAACCTAGTATCCATGTCATTCGAGGGTCCTTTTGGATGTCGAAGTGGATAGGGATCCAAATAGGGAGCTCACGAAGCATGGTCATGGGATGAGGAGGATGTCCCTATGAAAATCCCACACTTCGGGCTCTTTGTCGAAACACATCTGAATATGACAATGAGACATATTAGATAGGGGGAGCAGAGTCCTTTCCCAGTGGGAGATTATAGTTTAGGGTCGTAGAATTCAGACCATGGATGGGAGGAGACATAAGAGGCACATGGTGGAGTAACTCAAACACCCGGCGTGAATGGGAATAGGGGGTGTGTACGGTGCGGTGAAAAACCTGACGTGAATGAGGACGTAGTCCCATATCACATCGTACGACCCCCTAGGGCAAGGTTTTAGGTCGAGGGACCAAAAGTGAAAGTTAGGCTGGGCCCGCGGGGAAGTGCCCGAGCACTCATACGTATCTCATACGGATGAGAATCAAGCGTCACGTAGTTCTTGATGGACCTTAGACCATAAATGGGTAAAGGGATCAGGGGACTTATGGAAACAAAACCCGACGTGAAGGAGGACCTAATCCCTACTTACCATGCAGCCTCTGGGGAAATTCTCGAGTTGAGGGACCGAACACAAAGGTTAGGCTGGGCCCACAGGAAAGTGCTTGGGCGCTCTTACGTATCTCATGATTATGAAAATCATGCCACACGTAGTTCTCAAGGGTGACATGGTAAGATACCAGTTCCAGGGGAAAAGGGGAGTGCGGTCGTGGCCCCTGCACTAAAAGAAGTGGAATTTGATAAATCTTGTTTGTCCTTTAAGGTGAGTGTTTTTTTTGTGAAGCGACAGGCCTAGAGTTGTAGGCCGTGGTGTCGCCACAAGGATCAAGACGTGATGGGCATTGGAAAATGTCATGGCCTGTGACCAATACCCAACGTGATGTCCTCTACGACGAGGTCACCACAATGTAGTTCCGTTTTTCGTCGTGCAGCCAGGATGATAATGTCACAGTTTAGGGTCATATGATAGGACCAAGCATGCATTTTATCGTCATGCAGCGCAGACGTAGCAGAGTCGATGCTAGGTGGGGAATGTGCGAAGTGTTATAAAACACAATTGATGGAGACATGATCCCACATCACATTGTACGCCACTCGGAGAGGGATACCTTAGGCCGAGGGGCCTATATAGAGGTAAGCGGTGAAACAGGGGGAGAGACTGGCTCTCTAATTGGGCTGTACCCAAAGACAGGGCGTCTGGGCGGTCCTACGTATCCCATGAGGATGGGAATAAAGCTGAACGTAGTTCTGGATGGATCTTAGTTTATGGTCTTAGAACTCGGACCATGGGAGCCCCGAAGGGCATCGTATTACAGCCTTGTTCCCCTGACATGCAAAGGTGCACTGAGGGATAGCGCCAAAAGTGTCGAGATTCCACCTGGACATGACGGGGTGAAAAATGATGTGAATCATGCAACCAACATTCGAGGACTGAAGGGGATGGCGTGACGATAGAGGATTACTGCTGACCATGTTCTCAACACAGCATCCTGTCGCGTTAGCCTGAAATGGGGACAAACAAATGAACATCGACAGCTGATCGTATTCGCAACGCGAGATTTTATCAATTTTTTGTCCAAAACCCTCGGGGGCAGTGGCCCGTAACGGTAGGAGAGCCTTTGGGCGTTGTATCCAGGCCGTTCTTGGGGGCCCCTCCGGGTGTGAAAGGTAATGGAAGCCCGAATGGAGGGGAACACGAAGCTTGAAAAGTGGAAGGAACTTGATCAAGTTGAATCTGACACTCTTGGTCCTAGACCAGAGTACTCTTAACACATGGGTGAATCACTGCTAGGAGTCGAGGGACTCAACTTGAGGGAAATATAGAGATGGTGGACTCCCAGGAAAGAGGGAATAGTTCCAAAAACTCTGTACCATACCTTTTTACATCCCCCTCCTAGAGAGGGATAGGCCAAGTCCCCTAGGTGACCGGGAGATCATGATATCTTTAAGAGGTGGGGCTGGGCCTGAAATCTGGACATTCAGGTGGTCCTATGTATCCCATGAGGATGGGAATCAAGCTGAACGTAGTTCTTAAGGGTGCCTTTTAACGTCATGCAGGACAAGGAATAGGAGGGCTAACTCTCTGAACGGGGGTGTGCGTGGTGCATCTATTGCAAACCCGACATGAATGAGGACATAATCCCACACTACGCTACACAGTCTCGTAGTCGGGGTCCCGATGGCAGGACCAGAGAGGTGAATTAGCTGAAATCAAGCTAGACCCAAAGACAGGGGGTCTGGGCATTCCTACGTATCCCATTAGGATGGGAATCAAGCTGAACGTAGTTCTTAAGGGTGACTTTTAACGTCATGCGGGACAAGGAATAGGAGGGCTAACTCTTTGAATGGGGGTGTGTGTGGTGCAGCTATTGCAAACCCAAAGTGAATGAGGACATAATCCCGCACTACACCACACAGTCCCGTAGTCGGGGTCCCGATGGCAGGACTAGAGAGGTGAATTAGCTGAACTCAAGCTGGACTCGAAGACAGGGGGTCTGGGGATTCCTACGTATCCCATTAGGATGGGAATCAAGCTGAACATAGTTCTAGATGGATCTTAGTTTATGGCATTAGAGCTCGGACCATGGTTGGTGACAACTTCCCGAGTAAGCGCAGATATCAACCCGATCCCTAAGCCCACGTGAGTTAAACTTAGTGTGGGAAACAAGGGGGGGTGAATCCTCATCGCAATACTTTGGGTGTTCATCATAGGGGAGTCAGCAGAGAGCCCCGGAGGACACCTTTAAGGCGGCTTTGTCCCTGTAATGTGACGATGCTCACTGAGGAGTAGTACCAAGAGTTTCGAAACTCTGCTTGGACATGACGAAGTGATGAAGGGTGTGAATTGTGTACCCGACATTTTGGGCTCAATGGATTGGTGTGGCGATAGAGGAAAACTGTTAACCATGGTGGAAATGCAGCATCCATATCGCGTTATCCTGAGGTGGGAGAGCCCTTGGGCGTAGTATCCAGGCCATTCATGGGGGTCCCTTCTTGTAGAGACCCGTATCTTGACGTACATGGACATTACATTACATTTGCGGAATACTTAGTACATAACAAAAACACACACTAAAGGATCGTAATAGTTTAGTGTCTTTGGAAACTCGGAACGTAATCTTCTAATCGTGGTGAAAGTTCTTCAATATCTCCCATAAAGGTCATCCCTTTTTTTCTTTACCTAAAACCTTTCTTTATATCCTGGGGAAAAGAAAACATCAAAGGGTGAGCTCAAATGCTCAGTAAGGGTAAACAAAAGAAATATCAATCACATCATATATATAAGGACACAGCTTTTGGAAATCTTAACCTACAAAAAGCTCATAATATCATAACATGGGATAAATCATAGAAGTTAAATGTAATCCCAATAATCATAACTTAAAACATGAAACTTTGTGGCATACACACATAATCATAGAGAATCATTTCTTGTTAGTCAAGACTCAATGCCAAGACTATCTTAGTGGACAAAGTCCCTTTCTGAATCGAGTAACCCTCGTTTCAGTCCTGTTTCACTGAACCGGTATAACCTACCATTTCAGCCATGTCTATCTCATGAGATATAAAATCTTTACCCAATGCATTGGAGGGAGATATAGGTCCCACCCATCTCATAATGATACCATTCTTATGTGTGCCACAAAATCATAAATCATACATCATTGCATAACCCATGTAATAAAAATGGGATTCTTAAACAACATGACATCATAAAACAATTCATATAAGATAAATGAATTCATAAAAATAATTCCATCACAACATGATCAAATCAATTTAATAATAGGGATAAAAACAGAACCCTTTATTATCTTAGATGGAAAATAATTTTGATAAAACACTTGAACTCCATTCTTGAGGAAAATATCCTTTCTTCTTCAAAAACATTTTTTCCTTTCATAACATGCCATACAACTTTAAAATAAAAGAAGTTGATTAAAAATAAACTTGAAAACTTGTAAAGGAAGATTCTTGGAAATTTTGTTTTAAGAATCCATTCATGCCATATAAGTTAAAAAAAACATTCTTCGTACTTTTGTCGGAAAAGTCAAAAAGTACCTCGTACGAAAAACGACAAAGGATTCCTTTCATACATATTACTAAAAACTCACCGAAGGGTAAAAAAGGATTTAAACAATTGTAGGTGGATGGAAATAATATTACATATTGATGAAACATGGATGTGGATGATAAAATACACCCCAGTAAATACTTACGAATAAACAATCTCGGATAAAAATGAGATTGTGATATTTTCCCTTACCTTAGGTCCGACTTGCTTTGTAAGTGTCCGAACCTCCTGTATAATGATTTAAATCATGTTATTGACTTATTACAGAATCATATTCATTGTTATGATATCATATATGGTTCACTTATGACATTATATTACCCGTTCTTTTGTAAATTCCATGTTAAAGAAGCGTTTTGGGTAAAATCGTTTCATTTATCGTAGGTGTTTTGACTTGTTGTTATTGACATCATTATTACTTATATCATGATTTACTCACTTCCAGAATATAAAATATGATTTATTTATCATATATATTCAGTATATATATATATATATATAATAGGTAGATAAATAAAATGAAAAACACCGTTCATGGAGACGGTAGTCCGTACGTACGCATGAACGCTATTTTCCTTTCCTTATTGTCTTGAATGGAAGTAAGTTGATGACATACATATATATATATACATAAATCCAGTAACTTTATAATGTCATATATTTCATTATTATTTCTTATATATACTTTATAATCATTCTTAAATGGTTAACATGGAGAATGAATCTCATCGCGTCGTGGAGACGGTAGTCCGTACGTACGCACGAGCGATGATATCATTTCCATAAATACTGAATTGAATTGGAGTGGATTATACAATATATCAGAATCAATATGATGTTGTAATAACTATGTATAGTTATTCTTTACACCATTATACCCATCCATGTAAGGTGGTGGTGGAAAATAGATTACACCACGGCGTGGAGACGGTATTCCGTACGTACGCACGCGCGGTGATTTATTTTCCCGTAGGATGGATAGATGGTGAAATAGGGTTGTTTCATACTTATAATAACATATCAGTATATGAGTGATACTGATGTTATTACTTCATAATGAAACAACCTAAGAAGAAGAAGTGGAAGAAGAAATAAAGATGAAAGAATTGGTAACGGTAATTACCTCTTCTTTGAAGCGCCTCTTTGAGACCTCCTCTTAGGGAACTAAAATTGGTCTTTGAGGAAGACCAGAACCTCTAGGATGTTTCTAGGGAAGTGGAGAAGAGATTTTGGCAGGGGTTGGACGAGCTTGAGTGCTCAAATTGGTGTGAGGAGGAGGGGGAGGAGGTGCCCTTTTATAAGGGAGGAGAGGGGCACCTTAGGAATATCTCAAAATATTATTTTATATTAAAGTCAAAATCGGTTTATAATGGTTCCAAAGGGTCTTATTTCGAATCTAAAGTGGGGATGGGTCGAAATCCTATCAACCAATAGAATTTAGACAAGTTTAGGATATTATTTTAACCTTATCAATTAGATTTAACTCTAAGTTAAATAATTTAACATTTACCGTGTCTTTTTGTTTTCTTTCACTATATGGTTAATACACTTACTATAACATGCCAAAAGAACCCAAAATTGTTTATTATTAATATATATATCCTTATCTAAGTCATTTGGCCGAACCTTAGATTTTTAGGAATAAAATAAAAATTAATAATATAATATTTGATTTAAAAACTATTTTGTGTCAATTTTGACACTATTTGATATATGATTTTTTTGAAAGTCATAACAGAATTAAATGTTCGAAACAAGTTGATTAAATCAACATTAATATATCATAGTAACCTAGAAAATTAGTGGAATTCATAAAAAGTTTCAAATTACATTTATTTTGGTGTTTATAACATCAATTATGTCAATATTTCATTAATAAGATAATTACTGCATCATCGTTGTGTCATAAATAAATTAAATTATTTGAAGTCTAAAAATTACAAATAAAATACCATCATGTAGGAAATCTTTTGAGCTTTCTAATGAATATTTACAATCGAATTTATCTTATGTATAACCCCATATTAAAAATGATTTACTTATTAAACATTGATTTTAACTATTTTAACCTTTCTTTAAATAAATTAATAATAAATGTCCTAATCTAATCCAAGTGGGCCTAAATGGTCATATTTTATTCCTAAGTTTGTTTTTGGTCGAATTACACTTGTCCAATAGAATTAGGACATGTGTTAGTGTAATATTAATATCATATTTACCCTTAGTTACCCTATTTACTATTAACCGCGGTAAAAAAAAGTAAAAAGTTACTATTCACCAAAAATTATTTTCATCTCATTGAACCACATTTTAGTCCTTGATATTAACCGTGTCTGTCGGATTTTCAATATTCTATTCACAGAAGCGGTAAAATTAAGTTTTATGCAAAATTCAGTTTTTTAACCTACCACTTAGTAGTTTCACTATTCATCAAAAATTGATGTTTTTCAGAACAATGCCAAAATTTCATCCTAAGCTATATTTCATATTCAGAATTCAAAAATGAAATCTATTTTACCAAATTCATAACATAGAAGTTGCATTAATTAATTTTATAATTAAATCCCGCTGTTAAAATAAATAGCGTGTTTTTAGGAAACAATATATATCAAAAGATTGACACTTGATTATGTCTGGTTTAAATGTGAAATTACAACCAATGACCAACATTGTATTAAATTGTAAAAATATATTCTAAATATACTTTAAAACCACTCAAATTAATAATTTATCACTATTAATTATTTCGATTAAAAAAGTTGTTTTTAATTATAATTTAGTAATTTTCACTATTCATCAGAATGTGAAAGTTATCCGAAAAGTACCAAAATTTCACCTTAGGCTAAATTCGATACTCCGAATCCAAGAATGAAGTTCATTTTGAAAAATAAGATTTACAGAATTTTAAAAAGTGGTTATTACTATTCATAACAGCTAGTTTTAATAATATTTTAATAGCATATCATTATTTCGTGAAACTCAGTATTACGTACCACACACGCTATCGAGGAAGGTTGCGATTGCGTGTAATGCAAGGCAAGTCAAGGATGCGTGTTGTGCAAGCTCCTTTTGGTGTAGCGTACAACACAAGACATTAGTGAAATAAAAAATAATATTTTTCATAAAATCTCGGGCTGTTACATTCTACCCCCCTTAAAATGAATTTCGCCCTCGAAATTCGTCGGGGTTATAAATGGTTTACTATTCGAAAGTTTCTTTAATAGAAACCCACATCGTAAAAAGGAATACCAAAACTTGGCTTTAATAACTAAAGTATGAAATGTAACGATTACCCAAATAAACTAATCACTGGGTTTCCACATAGGTGAAAATATGGATATGGAAGAGAAATCTCACCATCATGTTCTGATGGAGAGTGGTAGAGAACATGGCTATGGAAAAGCCAGTAATCACAAATCCATAAATTTGTGACGATCTAAGGTACCATCTGATTCATCAGGTATAAGAGAACTAGGACAACATTTTTGGTTTTCAAGATCATTTCCCTAAAGTTAAAGAATTTGAATTAGAATAAATACTTACTTTATTTTGGTACCATCTCACTGTTGTTCGTGCCTTTAACAATTTCCACTTCATCTCTTAAATAAATGAAGTTGAATTTGTTATTCGTGAAGTGTTAGCAGATCATGTGATAGAATGACGGGTCATTCCATCTGTCTCAAACAAAAGGTTAGCAAAAATTATATACATAAGTCGATCTATAGTGAGATTAATCATATATGGTTCCTAAAATGAACTTATACTTCACATATCATACTGCTTAATATAATAAAACTAGTTTTCTACTAAACAGGGACTTCCTGTAGGTCAGTGGTAGGCGATAAAGGCCAGTTGCACTTCGGTTGTGGGTTCGATTCCCACAGCCTTGTCCGAAGCGATGGGCTGTCGCCCGTCCTGCAGGTTGTCCTTTTTCTAAAACTACATTACTATAACATCACATAAATAATATCAAAAAAAGTTCTATACTTAAACAATACTAACTTATGGTTAACATAATCCATTACAATCTTTAGGCTTATCTAAAATACTTCGGTCCAAGCTCATAGTATAAAGAAAATGATTACTTGAAATGTCGCCAACCAAGCATGTGAATACCATCATTTATCCCCCATATATCTTGTTGGTCACATTCCAATCATGTGAATACTTTAATGATGTATTCTCTTGAAAAATATGAATACCCATTAAACCTTAGTGAAAACATGAATGCTGTCAAAAGTTAACTCTTTCCACATACCAAAATCCAAAAATTCTATATACTCAAACCATGATATAACCTTCTCCTTATATCAGTCATGAGCTCATGAATACTATCAAACATTTAATTTTCTCCTTATCCCTTCATTATGCGCATATCATCTACATTCCAAAAATATCTGAATAACCTTTCATGGATACTGGTAACATTAATCAGACAACAATGTAACAATCCTTACATGTCTCTTTATTCCATAGTGCCATGAGATTACTTACCATGATATTACTTATACAACATTACACATGATAAACATGTAATCATTCCACTACATTCTTAAACCATTGACCGAGCTTCAACAATTCTTTCATCTCACATATCATTTGTAGTCTCTTCATCATCATCCACATAAATACTTCCCATACGACCATACTGATTATCTTCATGAGACTTTCCCTTAGGGCATTGGTTTGCATAATGCCCGTACATTCCACATTTAAAACATTTAACCATTGTTGATGTCGTAGCAATACCATTATCCTCATCCATGTTGTTAACTGAACCTTTTCCTTTGCATTTACTTGCTTTGTGTCCTTCTTTTCCACACCCAAAGCATCTTCCAGTTCCTTTGAAACATTCTCCTTGATGCCTCTTCCCACATGATTTACATAGGGGAAATTGAACTTTCTTTCCTCTATGATCATCATGAAACTCCATCTTTCTCTTATTAGCCGAGTCAGGAAACTTACCAAATTTTACTTTATTGATCATATTATGAGATTGCTGATTCGGCATAATAATGATGTTTGGACTTCCAAATCCCATTTCATTATGAAGAATATCATTCCATTGTCCATCATATCCTCCATTATCGTGAATCATCTTGTTTCCAGCCATTTTCTAAAACCCAAAAGAATAGTGTGAGAGGCAAAAATCATGCTAGGGAAAACAACATTATAAAGGGGGAGTACCTTCAATATCTAACATCTTAGGTTTAATTCTATGATCTTTAGCGTAGTTCTAGTACTATAACCTATACGTATACTTAACCTTAAGGACATCCCTAGACATACCTTAGAAATATCTCTAGGGATCTCACTAAAGTTCTCGCATCCTAGTTTCCAAAGGTTGACTAAACCTTTCCTCTGATACCAACTGTAGAGACCCGTATCTTGACGTACATGGACATTACATTACATTTGCGGAATACTTACTACATAACAAAAACACACACTAAAGGATCGTAATAGTTTAGTGTCTTTGGAAACTCGGAACGTAATCTTCTAATCGTGGTGAAAGTTCTTCAATATCTCCCATAAAGGTCATCCCTTTTTTTTCTTTACCTAAAACATTTCTTTATATCCTGGGGAAAAGAAAACATCAAAGGGTGAGCTCAAATGCTCAGTAAGGGTAAACAAAAGAAATATCAATCACATCATATATATAAGAACATAGCTTTTGGAAATCTTAACCTGCAAAAAGCTCATAATATCATAACATGGGATAAATCATAGAAGTGAAATGTAATCCCAATAATCATAACTTAAAACATGAAACTTTGTGGCATACACACATAATCATAGAGAATCATTTCTTGTTAGTCAAGACTCAATGCCAAGACTATCTTAGTGGACAAAGTCCCTTTCTGAATCGAGTAACCCTCGTTCCAGTCCTGTTTCACTGAACCGGTATAACCTACCATTTCAGCCATGTCTATCTCATGAGATATAAAATCTTTACCCAATGCATTGGAGGGAGATATAGGTCCCACCCATCTCATAATGATACCATTCTTATGTGTGCCACAAAATCATAAATCATACATCATTGCATAACCCATGTAATAAAAATGGGATTCTTAAACAACATGACATCATAAAACAATTCATATAAGATAAATGAATTCATAAAAATAATTCCATCACAACATGATAAAACCAATTTAATAATAGGGATAAAAACAGAACCCTTTATTATCTTAGATGGAAAATAGTTTTGATAAAACACTTGAACTCCATTCTTGAGGAAAATATCCTTTCTTCTTCAAAAACATTTTTTCCTTTCATAACATGCCATACAACTTTAAAATAAAAGAAGTTGATTAAAAATAAACTTGAAAACTTGTAAAGGAAGATTCTTGGAAATTTTGTTTTAAGAATCCATTCATTCCATATAAGTTAAAAAAACATTCTTCGTACTTTTGTCGGAAAAGTCAAAAAGTACCTCGTACGAAAAACGACAAAGGATTCCTTTCGTACATATTACTAAAAACTCACCGAAGGGTAAAAATGGATTTAAACAATTGTAGGTGGATGGAAATAATATTACATATTGATGAAACATGGATGTGGATGATAAAATACACCCCAGTAAATACTTACGAATAAACAATCTCGGATAAAAATGAGATTGTGATATTTTCCCTTACCTTAGGTCCGACTTGCTTTGTAAGTGTCCGAACCTCCTGTATAATGATTTAAATCATGTTATTGACTTATTACAGAATCATATTCATTGTTATGATATCATATATGGTTCACTTATGACATTATATTACCCGTTCTTTTGTAAATTCCATGTTAAAGAAGCGTTTTGGGTAAAATCGTTTCATTTATCGTAGGTGTTTTGACTTGTTGTTCTTGACATCATTATTACTTATATCATGATTTACTCACTTCCAGAATATAAAATATGATTTATATATCATATATATTCAGTATATATATATATATAATAGGTAGATAAATAAAATGAAAAACACCGTTCATGGAGACGGTAGTCCGTACGTACGCATGAACGCTGTTTTCCTTTCCTTATTGTCTTGAATGGAAGTAAGTTGATGACATACATATATATATATACATAAATCCAGTAACTTTATAATGTCATATATTTCATTATTATTTCTTATATATACTTTATAATCATTCTTAAATGGTTAACATGGAGAATGAATCTCATCGCGTCGTGGAGACGGTAGTCCGTACGTACGCACGAGCGATGATATCATTTCCATAAATACTGAATTGAATTGGAGTGGATTATACAATATATCAGAATCAATATGATGTTGTAATAACTATGTATATTTATTCTTTACACCATTATACCCATCCATGTAAGGTGGTGGTGGAAAATAGATTACACCACGGCGTGGAGACGGTATTCCGTACGTACGCACGCGCGGTGATTTCTTTTCCCGTAGGATGGATAGATGGTGAAATAGGGTTGTTTCATACTTATAATAACATATCAGTATATGAGTGATACTGATGTTATTACTTCATAATGAAACAACCTAAGAAGAAGAAGTGGAAGAAGAAATAAAGATGAAAGAATTGGTAACGGTAATTACCTCTTCTTTGAAGCGCCTCTTTGAGACCTCCTCTTAGGGCACTAAAATTGGTCTTTGAGGAAGACCAGAACCTCTAGGATGTTTCTAGGGAAGTGGAGAAGAGATTTTGGCAGGGGTTGGCCGAGCTTGAGTGCTCAAATTGGTGTGAGGAGGAGGGGGAGGAGGTGCCCTTTTATAAGGGAGGAGAGGGGCACCTTAGGAATATCTCAAAATATTATTTTATATTAAAGTCAAAATCGGTTTATAATGGTTCAAGGGTCTTATTTCGAAGCTAAAGTGGGGATGGGTCGAAATCCTATCAAACGATAGAATTTAGACAAGTTTAGGATATTATTTTAACCTTATCAATCAGATTTAACTCTAAGTTAAATAATTTAACATTTACCGTGTCTTTTTGTTTTCTTTCACTATATGGTTAATACACTTACTATAACATGCCAAACGAACCCCAACTTGTTTATTATTAATATATATATCCTTATCTAAGTCATTTGGCCGAACCTTAGATTTTTAGGAATAAAATAACAATTAATAATATAATATTTGATTTAAAAACTATTTTGTGTCAATTTTGACACTATTTGATATATGATTTTTTTGAAAGTCATAACAGAATTAAATGTTCGAACCAAGTTGATTAAATCAACATTAATATATCATAGTAACCTAGAAAATTAGTGGAATTCATAAAAATTTTCAAATTACATTTATTTTGGTGTTTATAACATCAATTATGTCAATATTTCATTAATAAGATAATTACTGCATCATCGCTGTGTCATAAATAAATTAAATTATTTGATGTCTAAAAATTACAAATAAAATACCATCATGTAGGAAATCGTTTTAGATTTCTAATGAATATTTACAATTGAATTTACCTTATGTATAACCCCATATTAAAAATGATTTACTTATTAAACTTTGATTTTAACTATTTTAACCTTTCTTTAAATAAATTAATAATAAATGTCCTAATCTAATCCAAGTGGGCCTAAATGGTCATATTTTATTCCTAAGTTTGTTTTTGGTCGAATTACACTTGTCCAATAGAATTAGGACATGTGTTAGGGTAATATTAATATCATATTTACCCTTAGTTACCCTATTTACTATTAACCGCGGTAAAAAAAAGTAAAAGTTACTATTCACCAAAAATTATTTTCATCTCATTGAACCACATTTTAGTCCTTGATATTAACCGTGTCTGTCGGATTTTCAAAATTCTATTCACAGAAGCGGTAAAATTAAGTTTTATGCAAAATTCAGTTTTTTAACCTACCACTTAGTAGTTTCACTATTCATCAAAAATTGATGTTTTTCAGAACAATGCCAAAATTTCTTCCTAAGCTATATTTCATATTCAGAATTCAAAAATGAAATCTATTTTACCAAATTCATAACATAGAAGTTTCATTAATTAATTTTATAATTAAATCCCGCTGTTAAAATAAATAGCGTGTTTTTAGGAAACAATATATATCAAAAGATTGACACTTGATTATGTCTGGTTTAAATGTGAAATTACAACCAATGACCAACATTGTATTAAATTGTAAAAATATATTCTAAATATACTTTAAAACCACTCAAATTAATAATTTATCACTATTAATTATTTCGATTAAAAAAGTTGTTTTTAATTATAATTTAGTAATTTTCACTATTCATCAGAATGTGAAAGTTATCCGAAAAGTACCAAAATTTCACCTTAGGCTAAATTCGATACTCCGAATCCAAGAATGAAGTTCATTTTGAAAAATAAGATTTACAGAATTTTAAAAAGTGGTTATTACTATTCATAACGGCTAGTTTTAATAATATTTTAATAGCATATCATTGTTTCGTGAAACTCAGTATTACGTACCACACACGCTATCGAGGAAGGTTGCGATTGCGTGTAATGCAAGGCAAGTCAAGGATGCGTGTTGTGCAAGCTCCTTTTGGTGTAGCGTACAACACAAGACATTAGTGAAATAAAAAATAATATTTTTCATAAAATCTCGGGCTGTTACACTTCGGGTGTGAGAGATGATGGAATCCCTGATGCAGGGATACACAAAGCCTGGAAAGCGGGTGCGGACGTGTCCGAGTAAAGCTTGGCATTCCAGGTAATAAACCAGAGTACTCTTAGGCAAATTGGTGAACCGCCGAAAAAGGGGTCGACGAAACAACTCAGAAGGGAGAGGTACATGGCATAGTCATTACGAGACCGATGTAAATGAGGACATAATCCCACACCACACCTTATAATCCTCTCATGTAGGAAGGGTAGGCTAAGGGGGAAAGATGGGACGAAGATTCCCGAGAGATGGGGCTGGACCCGAATCCTAAACATTCAGGTGGTCCTACGTATCCTGTGAGGATGGGAATCAAGCCACACGTAGTTCTCTAGATGTATTTTAACGTCATACAGGACGAGGGGAGAGTAATAGACCTCCAAACAAGGGAGGTGTACGGTACGGCGAATAAACCGACGTGAATGAGAAAATAATCTCATTCCACACCATACACTCCTATAAGAGAGGACCTGGGACGGGGCCTGAAAAAGGCCAAGGGGCCTGATGGTTAGGCGTTGGTCAGGGAGGTCGGACCTGTTTGTTGTTTAATGTCTTGCAGTGAGGACGAGGGTCGGGGACCTGAGTAGGCCAAGGGGCCTGAGGCTGGGCCTCGTAGGGGAATGCATATGGCACGGTACATGATCCCTACGTAAATGAGGACATAGTACCACACCACACCGAACACCCCGAGTAAGAGGTTAGGTAGAGGGGCCCAAGAAGGCCAAGGGGCCTAAGGTTAGGCATCATTTAGGAAGGCCTGACTAGTCTGCAGTTTAACGTCTTGCATGAGGACGGGGGTCGGGGACCCGAGGAGGCCAAGGGGCCTGAGGCTGGGCCTCGTACGACATGGTACATGATCCCGACGTGAATGAGGACATAATCCCACACCACACCGTACACCCCGAGTAAGAGGTTGGGCGGAAGGGGCCGAGAAGGCCAAGGGGCCTAAGGTTAGGCATCAGTCAGGAAGGCCTGACTGGTCTGCAGTTTAACGTCTTGCATGAGGACGGGGGTCGGGGACCCGAGGAGGCCAAGGGGCCTGAGGTTGGGCCTCGTACAACATGGTACATGATCCTGACATGAATGAGGACGTAATCCCACACCACACTGTACACCCCTAGTAAGAGGTTGGGCGGAGGGACCCGAGAAGGCCAAGGGGCCTAAGGTCAGGCATCAGTCAGGAAGTCCTGACTGGTCTGTAGTTTAACGTCTTGCATGAGGACGGGGGTCGGGGACCCAAGGAGGCCAAGGGGCCTAAGGCTGGGCCTCGTACGACATGGTACATGATCCCGACGTGAATGAGGATGTAGTCCCACACCACACCGTACACCCCTATGGGGAATCAGGGCTGTGGGCCCGACCGCTAGCACCATCCGAGGGGAAATTTGTCACTTCGGTATGGGGTAGAATGAATCACTGCACTCGATGTCTAGGACATCTCGGGGTGGAACCGAAGATCTAGGACACTGTTGACCATGTTCAAAACACAGCGTTCCTATGGTGACCTGATATGGGAGAAAGAAATGAGCGTCGACCGCTGACCAAATTCGCAACGTGGGACTTGCATCGGCTTGTTGCTTGGAAACCCTCGGGGGCGTTGGCCCGTATCGGTAGGAGAGCCCTTGGGTGTAGTATCCAGGCCGTTCTTGGGGGTCCCTCTGAGTATGAAAAAAAATTATGGAATCCCAGTCATGGAGTGGGTGAAGCATAGCTGTATCCATCCATGAAAGAGGCGAACGTCTCCCGGGGGGACATGCAGCTGGGTCGAGGCTTTCTCGACGTGAGTTGGGGAAAAAGTGTGCACCCTGCCATATGTCTTGACCGGAGGGGAAGATTTTGGCTTTCGGGCTGGGCCAACGGGCGAAATGCCCGGGCGTTCCTATGCATCCCATTAGGATGGGAATCAAGCCATACGTAGTTCTTGAAGGCCATGCAGTTTAGCGTCATGCGGTGAGGACATGGGAGGATAGAAGAACGGGAGTGGCCACATGGTGCGACCCTTACAATCCTTGTGTGAGCAGGGTTGTATGAGCGGGCTAAGAAAGTCTACTCCTCGCCACACAAAGATCCTTCAAGGAAACTATTCCCTGGGGGGATAGAGGAAGAGAAAAGGTTGGGGCTGGATCACTGTCAGGGAGACCTGACCTGCTTGCAGTTTAACGTCTTACAGTGAGGACGGGGGCCGTGGGCCTGAAGAGGCCAAGGGGCCTGAGGCTGAGTCTCGGTCAGGAAGGTCTGACCGGCTTGCAGTTTAACTTCTTGTAGTCAGAAGGGGGGATATTTTAGTTTAAGGTCATAGAGCTCGGACCATTTTGCAGTTTATCGTCTTGCGGGACGAAGATGCAATTTAAGATCATGCAGGACATTACAGTTTAAGGTTGTTTTGGATCGTAACGTGCAGTTTAAGGTCATGCGGGACCCTACCATGAAGTTTAAGGTCATGTGGGACCATGATGCAGATTAAGGTCGTGCAGGACCCTACCATGTAGTTTAAGGTCATGCGGGACCATGATGCAGTTTAAGGTCGTGCAGGACCCTGCCATGTAGTTTAAGGTCATGCGGGACCATGATGAAATTTAAGGTCGTGCAGGACCCTGCCATGTAGTTAAGGTCATGCGGGACCATGATATAGTTTAAGGTTGTGCAGGTCCCTGCCATGTAGTTTAAGGTCATGTGGGACCATGATGCAGTTTAAGGTCGTGCAGGACCCTGCCATGTAGTTTAAGGTGATGCGGGACCATGATGCAGTTTAAGGTCATGCAGGACCCTGCCATGTAGTTTAAGGTCATGCGGGACCATGATGCAGTTTAAGGTCATGCATGACCCTTTTGCCCAAGGCAAAGTATCGCTTGAGGAACTTGGCGTTGGTGGGAGGAGTTATGCACTCTCTATCCGTGGTCACCAAGGAGTATGCTCCATTGGGGTAAACCTTATGAATGATATAAGGCCCTTCCCACTTGGGATCTAACTTGGGAGGTTTCATACTGGGAATCATTGGTGCTCTAAGGGCCAGTACCAGGTCACCCTGTAGAAAAGAGCGCAGACGAACCTTCTTGTTGAAAGCCCTCACTATCTTATCCTGATGCCTTTCCAGATTGTGCAGGGCACGAAGCCGGTTCTCTTCCATTGCTTCTAGTTCAGCTAGAAGGATTTCAACTATCTCATCTGATGTCTGGTGATCATAGACTACAGTGTGTAACGATGGCAGATGGATCTCAATGGGTAGGACAGCCTCAGCTCCATACACCAGGGAATATGGGGTCACCTGGGTAGAGTTGCGAGTCGTCGTCTGATAAGCCCAAAGGGCGTTGGGGAGCTTGTCTGGCCAACTTTTCTTCTTCTAACCAACCATATTTTGCAGAATGTTAGAGAGGGTTTTGTTGAACGCCTCGATCTTTCCGTTTCCCTCCACGTGGTAGCGGGAGGTATGGTTCGAACGGATGTCGTACTTGGTGTACAATATCTTCAGTTCAGCTGCTCGGAAGATGGTGCCGTTATCGGTGAGGACGGCGTGAGGGACCCCAAACCGGTGGATAATATTGGAGCTCACAAAATCAATGATGGAACGGGCCTTGACCTCTTTGAGTGGAACTGCCTCTGCCCACTTGGAGAAGAAATCTGTAGCAGTCAGGATGAACCTACACTGGCGAGCTGTTGCCGGTGGGTATGGTCCCACCACATCAAGTCCCCATACCGCAAATAGCCAAGATTACTTGGTGGGGTGGAGGGGCTCCGGCGGCCGATGCAGGAAGTTGGCTTGAACTTGGAACGCATGGCATCTCTTGGCATACCCAATACAATCATGGATCATAGAGGGCCAGAAGTACCCCAACCTCCAGATTTGATGGGACAGCTTCGGCCCAGCTTGATGGGCGCCACAGGAACTGGCGTGAACCTCTTGCATAACTTGAGGAAACCCTACTCCTTGAATGCAACGGAGGAGGACTCCATCAAAGCTCCGCTTGTAGAGGATCTGTTCAAGACTGGGGCTGCTCTGGAGGGTAAATTGTAGCGCGCGGCGTAGGATTCGCTTGCACTCGGCCCGGTCATCCGGGAGGCGACCATTTTGGAGATACTCGACAAAAGGAGCCCTTCAGTCAGAAGTGGATTCAACCACTGTGTCTGACGAACCCGGGACCTCTGACGTAGAGGGTCCGGCGGTGAGATGACTTACCCGCAGGCCATCATTGTCCTCTTGGGTGACGGGGGCAATGACTCTCCGATGTGCCACATGTATGATCAAATCATCTTGCTCGGGTTCTGCGAGCGATGCGGCTAAGCCATCCAAGGCATCTGCTTGACCGTTCTGTGACCATGGGACATGGGTAACCTCTGGTCGAGAAGAGAACTGGGCCATTAGGTGGAGGGTGTACTCCAGCAATGGTACAAGTTACGACTTCCTGACGACATAGTCGCCATTAACCTGTTTGATTACCAGCTCGGAATCTCCTTTCACATGTAGACGGGGCACGTGGATATCAAGGGCCAACTCGAGACCGGTGATGAGAGCTTGGTACTCTACCTCGTTGTTCGTAAAACCTTCTGACAACAGGAATGAGTATGATAGGACGGCTTGCTCCAGGGTAATGAAGACAATACCCAGGCCCACTCTTTTCAGCTTAGGATCATTGAGCCTCCTACTGGTGGGGCTCCGGGAGGCGCCGTCGAAATGCATTTTCCAACACGGGATTGCATGATCTACTGAGAGGATCGTCTCATCAGGAAAATCCAGGTCCAGGGATTGATCCGCGGAGGTTGGATGGGAATCTAAAAAGTTCGCCAACGCCTGTCCCTTAATGGCCTTCTGAGGTACAAACCTGATATCAAACTGCTGGAGAATCACTGCCCAACGTGCTAGTTGTCCAGTCAGCATGGGGCGGTTCAGGATGTACTTTAGTGGGTCTACACGGGAGACCAATTGCACCTCATTGTAATGCAGGTAATGTCATAACTTCTGCACGGTGAAGACGAGCGCAAGGCAGCTCTTTTCGATAGGGGAGTATCTGACCTCCGTATCAAGAAGCATACGGTTGAGATAGTAGAGACTATTCTCGGTACCCTCGTTATTCTTCTGGGCGAGCAGTGCACCGAGGGATCTTTCCAGGGTGGTCACGTAAAGGATCAGCGGCTTTCCGAAGATGGGTGGCATCAAAACCGGAGGTTGGAGAAGATACTGCTTGATTTTCTCAAAGGCGGTCCGACACTCCTCATCCCATTCGTAGGCGGCGCCCTTCTTCATGAGCCGGGAAAAGGGATTACACTTGCCGTCCAGATTCGTGATGAATCGACGTATATAGGCTAAGTGGCCTTTGAGGCCTCGAAGTTCCCAAATGATGCTCGGGGGAGGCATTTGGCTGATGGCCTTGATCTTCTATGGGTCAATCTCAATACCTCGGTATCTAACAACAAAGCCCAGAAACTTCCCAGAGGTCACCTCGAAGGCACACTTCAACGGGTTCATCTTTAGGTGACGGGAACTGAGGAAAATGAACACCTTCTCGAGGTATTTTAGGTGGTCCCGGTGCTGACATGATTTGACCACTAGGTCATCAACGTAGCACTCTACCAACGTTCCGAGAATCGGCTTGAATATACGGTGCATAGCCCTCTGATAAGTGGCACCTGCATTTTTCAAACCGAATGGCATAACCTGGTAGAAAACGGTACCTTGGGAAGCCCTGAAAGTAGTGGACTCCTAGTCTTCGGGGGCCATCCGGATCTGGTTGTACCCGGAATACCCATCCATGAAAGAGAGAGCTTGGAACCTGGCCATGGCGTCAATCAATAACTCTGTCACCGGGAGTAGGAAGTCATCCTTTGGGCAGTGGTGATTAAGATCGCGGAAATCGATGCAGAATCTGATCTGTCCATTCTTCTTCCTGACTGGCACAATGTTGGCAAGCCACTTGGGGTACTGGACTTCCTTGATGAAGTTGGCTTTGATAAGCTTATCAACTTTGGCCTCAACCATAGCACCATGAGAAGGGTGCATCTTCCTGGGAGGCTGCTTAAATCCACGATGGTTTGTTGGGAGGCCCAGATGGTGAACGACTACCTGGGGATCTAGTCTTGGCATCTCGTTGTAACTCCAAGCAAACACATCACTGTGTTGTTTGAGGAAGTCTACGTACTGCTGCCACTCCTTGGGGGACATGGTTTCACTGATCAATCTGGGTTTCGGATCTTCCTCGCTACCAAGGTTCACCTGTACCAGTTCATCAACTGTGGTAGAGACGCCTTCCTCAAAGGTTGGGGGAGCATCCTCCATGTCTTCCTCTCCACCCGTGGGGGGGGGGGGGGTTTCCCGTGATGGGAGATACTTCTGGGCTATCAAAGCCTGAGGGGCAGCTGGTGCCGGCTCGGGCAGCAGTGGTCATCATATCAGGAGACTCACTCTCCATCGAGACCATAGAAATGCAGGCAGTCGACCCTATCCCATCTGGCCTTTGGCCTAAGGGGCCACGTTTGATGATATCGAAGCATTGGTGACGTGTCGGCCTGAGTCGGTGGACTCTAGCCCGACGGAAGAGACATGTATGGCGTACCTCCGTTTTCATAAGCTTGACATTCCGATACCATATAGGGGTAGGCGGTTCCAAGATCACCTGAGCCTGGTTGATGTAGGAGTACGAGGTGATTTTCTTCCGTCGCTTGGACACGGGAACATGCCTTCCTTGTGTACCTGAAACAACAAAACATTGCCCCATGTCGGGGTTCGTGGCCTCCAATCGGTGGATCGGGAGGATGTATGCGTCATCCATGCTTACCCAGGGATCACTTGTGACCGGGGCGGATTCATCCTCACTTACTAGGATTTTCTTATCCTTACTTTTGTAATAATCCGCATCCAGATAGCGGACCTCACAAGAAGTGAAAGGGGATGCATCTCTTTGGAGCACGCCTACTCGACCATTGAGTGAGTATTTGAGGCACTGGTGATACGACGAAGGGACCGCTGCATACAGATGGAGCCATGGCCTTCCCATCAACGCGTTGTAGGCAGTGTCCTGAGAGACGACCATGAACTCGGTGCTGGCAACTAAGCCACCGAACTGAGTCTTCAGGCAGATCTTGCCAACTGGGGTTTGCTCGGTCCTGTCGTACCCCTGGATTCTGAGGTCAGAGGGAGTTAAATCGCCTTCAGACAGACCCAGTTTTCGCAATGTCCGAGTCGAAATTAGGTTGATTCTGGAACCCGTGTCAATGAGGCAGCGGTGGACTTCCACACCATTGAAGTGACCAGTGATGTACAGCGGGCGAATGTGCCCCTCTATAGGAGGGTCCTCATCTTCACCAGAGAACGTGATAACCGCCTGAAATTCGGCGTTTTCATTCGTCTCGATATGGAAGGCTTCTGCAGCTGCTACCTCCGTCTCAAACTGGAGGGGGCTCCTTAGGGCCTCGGCAAGTGCCTTGCGCATTTCAGATGACAGACGAAGGGCCTCAAGGATAGAAGGCCTTGCTGGAATTCCGTCTAGGTGCTTTAGGACATCATACTTTCGTTCCAAACGTGAACCTTTGCCTACAAGAGGTCGTTCGGCAGTTGGAGGCATAGCGGGTCCTGCCGGTTGAACCGGTGATTGGCTAGTACTGGGTGCATCCTGCTGCCTACTGGCTAAAGCCTGGAGAGTTGTTTCTAGACTAGGATTGGGCAGTAGAGGCTGGCTTGTAGCTGGGAAAGACTGACTGTGATATGAACGAGGCAGCTCTCCCTGATCTAGTAGCACGAATGGCGGTGGAGGTAGAGCCGAGGGCTTTAGGTGGGGTTGCGCGTGCTGAGCTCTACGCTGAGCCTGCTGTCTAGTCTCAGTAGCGTGCACGGCTTGGCTGAGAGTGCATGCTGACATACCTCGATGACCGGCGATGTTGTGATTCCACTGACATTGACGTCGGCTGGAAACATTGAGGAGGTTCGCCTGGCGTTCCCCCTCGCCGGGAGTCATATAGGGCTTTACCAGCTCCACTGTGTTAATCGAAGCGTACCCCTGACCGTCACTCGAGGAGTCATCCACCACCGGGCGGATTCTGGGAGGAATCCCCATTTCAGGGGGCATAAAATCCCTGAGAGTGCGGGATGACAACGGCACCGGCAGAGCACGTTGCTTCTTCTTGCGCCGTCGCTGCTTTCCCTTTTGGGAAGTGGTCGACTGTGATGGTGATGCAGAGGTACCGGCTACTTCTTATGAAGGTTCTGGCTGCTTCAGGAATACCCGGATGATACCATGGGCACATACGACGGTTTTTCGAGCCATCCAGTCGTCTTATTTCTGGGAACCACGGCTAGGAACCTGCTGCCACTCGCCTTCGCTGTCGCTGCCGATCTCTGATCCTGCAAAGACACCTGCCACTTGTGCTGGTGCCGGGCTCAACCTGAATATGTTGTTGTTTACCTGGTCTTGAAGCTAGTCTTTAAACTCATAGCATTGCTTGAGGGTGTGCCCCAGAATCCGATGATAAGGATAGTAATTGGGGTGATCGGTGAGATGTGCCTCTGCCGGCCCTCTGCACTCGGGCAGGCGCACAATCCCTTGCTCTAGAGCACTTCGGAAGTACCCAGGGACCTGATTTTCATTGAATGAATAATTCAGGTGCCTTCTTTCCGGATAGGGGGCCCTGGGGGCCTGGCCCTGACGAGGGGTCGGAGGGGCCTGCTGAGGAGGCGGCGCCTGATTGTCTCGCCTGGGTGGCGGTGGCGCATTGCACGGGGGAACCTGTCGATTCTGAGGCGGTCGCTGCTGGGCGGGAGCCTGTTCTTGAGGTGGAGGACCTCTGCGGGTTTGCGGGGGTGGCGGCACTGGCAGTAATTCTAGCTTCCTAGGGGCTTCTATTTGGGCCACCACGGTGGGTTCGGCTCTGGCGGTCCTCCTGGCTGGGATCATAGGGGGTAACGAACGTGCCTGACTAGCCTGTTGCAGAGATTCCTCAAGGCGTTGAGCCTTGTCTGAGAAATCTCTGAACCCTCCAGGGTAGTTCTGGGTAATTAGGGAGGGTACCAGCTCTGTCTTGGCGTTCCCCACACACATTTTCAGTAATTACTCCTGAGTCAGTGGAATATCGAGGGAATACGTGAGTCCCTTCCACCGGGCGATGAAGTCTGTGAATCGCTCATCAGGCCTTTGCTTGCACTTGAAGAGGTATGCAATGCTAGTCTTCCACGTGGTGGAGATGAACTGTTATAGGAACTGACGGCGGAGATCCTCCCAACCGGTCACCGATCCGATAGGGAGCTGGCTATACCAGACGAATGTTGGGCCTTCCAATGTCTGTACGAAACATCGGAGCTTGGCAGCTTCCTGCTAAGCCGGGGTTCCCAGCATGGGGCCATACCTGGAAGAAAAATGAGCCAAGTGCTGTGGCGGGTCCCCTGTCCCATTGAAGGGTGAGAAAGTGGGGTTCCCAAAACCCGGGGGCGCGGGAATATCATCTACCCACGCGGGATACGGCTTGCCGTCCGGTGGGACCGCCACCTGCCGCGTTTCCAACGCTTCGAGGTGGGCTGTGAGCGCCGCTATCAGATCATCCGGGTGGGGGTCCCTGTCTTGACAGAGATCCCTAATCACAAGTGCGTTTCCAGGTTCTTCAACACGGTAGATGGCTTCAGCAGCTCGTGGATCGACTGGCGGAACGACCTGTGGGGCGACTGCTGGAACCCAGACTGGATTCTTCAGATTGCCCCGTCGCTCGGGGAGGGTTGGCGAGACGTATCGCGCCCTCTTTCCGTAAGTTCCGGCTTCTGCCCTATCCACGTAAGTAGCATGATCGGGGTTTCCCAGAGGCACCTCACTGGGGGGAAATTGTTCCTTCACCTGCTGCCCTGGCCTGGGATTACCATAGTCGGGTCACCGCTCCACAACGCGCTCAGCCAAGAGCTCATCAACCAGCCTCTTCTGCTCAGCAAGCTGTTGGCGTAACGTGGTCTTCTCGGAATCTTCGTCCATTTTCTGCAAAGAGGCGGATGGGTCGGAGTGCTTGACAGTTTTGACATGCTCCTTACCCTTGCCGGTATTTCGCCTGAGTACCAGCAACTTGGTGGGTACGAGGAGGCCTAGCAGGTTCCTCTGCTGACTGGTAACCCTCCCTGATGGGTCCAGCAGTGGCGGTACGCCCTCAGGAGGTAAGTCTCCATCAAGTAATTCAAGGTTGTCTTACTTGTCCACTACGTCAGCCATGTGGACCGCGGCCCCTCTTGAGGGCATGTCCTCGATGTCTCATAACGAATCGGGCTGCTGTCGGATAGGGTCGAAGTGGAGAGCGGCATAGTGTCCCCAACCATGGACTTGAACATGGGGGGTAGCTTCCCTGACAATTCTGCGGAGTACTTTGAAACTCTAAACACATTTTCGTTGAAGGGCGTTTTGGCAGCCTGGCGACTCAGGGTGCTGGGCCACAAGGAGTGCGGCCGAATCGGTCAGGCGGCATTGCTCGCCGATTTCTTCGAAGTGCTCTCGACTTCTGGGGTACACCACCCGCTCGTAACGAAGAAGGAAGTGTGTCGCCCATAGGGTTTGATAGAAGCACCCCACTTCTTTGGGGGTAAGTGACTCTGGTACGCAAAAGTTCAGCGCCGTCGTCGGCCAGAATTTCTCAGGGAAGTGGTCCGCTGTGATAATACTCCAGAAGCTCCTAGGTTCGGACTCGGGGTCTGGCCCTGTATTGACCCACTCGTCAACCGGGGGCGCCTGAGGGACCGGTAGCGGTACCGAGGCGGACCTCTAGGATAGTAAACTCAGCGGCGGAGAATACGGCGAACGAGCTAACTGGCCGCTGAATTTCGGGCCATCCTCTGAAGACTAAGGTGACCTGGCCACGATGTCACGATATGATGGGATGATAGTCGCAGCTTCCGGCACAAGATTTGTAGCTATCGGCAACAGGTCATATCGTCTCTCTACCGCCGTTGGCCCCCAAAATAGCTCTCTGTGATCTCTGGTAGAGGTAGAGGGCACTTCTGGTGACAATGGTGGCAATTGCGCGGTCAAGACCTAAGGAATTCCCAAGATTTCTTCCTCCTGGATGTACTTGCGGAGAGAGATGGGAATCTGGTGGACCTCATATTCCAGGAGAATGAGGCTAACGCGCCTGGTTCCTTCCCATGTCCTTGATACGGAGGAGCGGGTAGAAGGTTCCATCGCTGAGTCGCACTCCGCTTCAGAGTCGGAGATGCGGGAAGGTTTGATCTCCACCCGGGCCTTCACAGGACTCTTCCTGTGGCGACGACGACCCGCTCTCCTGTCCCGGGGTGGCTCTTCGGGACATAGTTGATTCTCATCATGTAGCATCGGGGCGGCGCTGGAGCTGTGGCGGAGAGGTCCCCCACTTGAGATAGCTGAAGTCCGAGGGGCACTAGGGAAAATGTAGAAGGGTACATGGGGAGGACCTCCATGGACAACACCCATGTGGGCGGAGCCTCTGTTGGAAGCGGCCGGAGCACGGGGAGGACCTCCATGGTCGATGCGGGCGGAGCGAGGCTGACCTTCACTCCTCGAGTTGCTGGGGCGAGGAAGACCTTCGTCGGTCGTAGAGAGGAAGTAGGGAGGGCCCCCATGTTGGAGAAGGACCGGATGGATGGTGCCTTCAGATCGGCGGTCGGGGGTAGGAGGATGGGCTCCATACCCTGTATAGTGGACGCGGGAAAGGTTTCCGCGCCGAGCGTCACTGCCGCGGGGCAGGTCTTCTTTCGGGATGGGGGTAGCACGAGGCTTACCTCCATGATGAGCTTCGGAGCGAGGAAGGCCCACGCTCTATGGAGTAGTGGTACGGGGAGGGCCTCCGTACGGGGTGACATCACCACAGGTTAGTTTGCGGTGATCACCACTCAAGCCTGCAACCCGGAGAGTCAACCCAGCCTGCCCGTGGGGCGGTTGGGGTCTCGATCTTGGTTGGGTGAAGGAGTTCCCCTGCTCAGCGTATGTAGGGGCCCCATGATGCACGTTGGTGGTGGCTCGAGCCACTGTAGCTGTTGATGTCGACACACCTGGGCAAGCGTCCTCAGCCCGGGCACGGAGCTGACGTCCGGTCAGACGAGCTGGCGCAGGTGGTGCAGGGGCATGGCTTGCCTACTCCTCCTGCAGAGTCGGACGACAGCGCTGACGTGGCCGGACGGGAGCCCTTGCTTGGAGCCCTTGGGTCGGGATCCTGAGCGGGCCGAGCCGAACGGCGCCCGCCTCATCAGCGTAAGGCGAGGAGTCGTCGAGGCGTTCTGGGGACAGGCTCCCGAAATGGTTGAATGTTGGGGTAGGGAGTAGGGGCTCCCTGCGTGGCCTGTTAGGGCGGTGTTGTCGGCGGGGCCTGGAAGCCTCCAGGTCCAGGTGGGCCATATCCCGAGTTGGGATGACCCCTTCCTCCTCGTACCTGCGTACGAGATTGTTGATCACCCTTCGCTGGATGACTTCTGAGGGGGAAAGGGGACATGGGTGCCCCGTATTCTACGATGTGGCGGCCGTCGTGGCGGTAGCGGCACCATGTGGGGTGGCTGTGGTAGTGTTTCCCCTGCCCCTACATTGGCGAGCGGGCGGTGATCGCGTCTCTGTAACAGTAACCTGGTTCCTGAGAAATGAAGGGATCAACTCATCCGCATTTCAAGGAAAAGGACTGACAACCAGTGCCCCAACCTCCTTTCATTCTCCGCATTTGTAAGAAGGATCCACGCCAACATGATGCAGAATGGAATGCCCCACGTTCTACTGCCCCGACTTCCTGTGAGATTCACGACAGGCCCGCTATTTTCTTGGCAAGACCAGGCACCAGATATCTGGATCCGATGACACATCAATCTAATGGTGTCTCAAACGCTACTAATCTCCACATTGAGAAGAAGAAGTTCACGTTGGGTTCACCATTTCTATTTCCGATGCTTTCGCCGGGGCACACGCATCTTTCCGTCCACAGAGGAGGACGCGCTGCTTGTTGCCCCGCATTCCCTCTTTCCAAAGGCGGGTGGCAGTCGCTCCTTATTCAGGGACGTTTGCTCCTTGATCGAAACAGGATAATGGGATGTCGATTCTTCCTTCTGTGGATTCCTCCTCAGAACTTGTCACCTAGTCCGGGTCTCCCTCATAGATTTAATACGTTGTTCGTGAAACTCTTCCTAGTGCCATGTTTCCATGGATGCTGGTTAATTACACTGCTTCTGTCAGGACATTACAAATGGTCCGGTCAGGGCAGCAACCTTCATTCAGGGGAGTAGTCACGTTGAGGCATCAGTAGCATGTCTGGATGCTGGGGGCCTGGCATGTTTGTCTATTATCCCTGGTCATAGGGCTTCTCGAGGGCGTGGAGGCCTGAGGCATCCCACATCGAGCGTGGGGAATTATATGCCATAGACATATGTTTGAGGTTTTCCTCAGCTTCCTGTGTTTAACACAGGGTATACCGCGAGTTTAACGTCCAGTGAAGACGGATCAGCCCGATCAGAGCATTAGCTAGAATGGATCGGATTGAGGGATTTCCTTCGAAGGGGGTGTCGATACCGAGATAAGCCTATGGACGGTTGTGAAGAGGAATAGACGGATGGATGAATGAAGTGGAGAGGGGAATGGAAAAAGACCATCGCAGGGGCGACGGTGAAGTTGGGCTTGAGCCTCGAAGAGACCTCCTACGTATCCCCGTGGCAGGGAATCAAAGTCCATGTAGTTCAGGTGTAGGCGCCGGAAGGCCGACGCGAAAGTGTACCTTATCCCAATGGATGTCGTCAACGAACCAACGTAATGGTGGACCTTGGTCCGATGCGTTAGCGAACTGATGTGAAGGTGGACCTTGGTCTGATGGGCATCGTCAGTGAACTGACGTGAAGGTGGACCTTGGTCCGATGAGAGATGGGCTTGAACCTTGGGGAGGCTTCCTACGTACCATGCCTTGACATGGATCAAAGACCTCATAGTTCAAAGGGTTTCATCGGTGAACCGACGGGAAAGTAGACTCGGGGGTCCACTAGTGGTGGGCTTGAACCTTGGGAAGGTTTCCTACGTACCATGCCTTGACATGGATCAAAGTCCTCGTAGTTCAAAGGATTGATGGAATACAGTTTAACGTCATGCGGGACGGTAGTGAACCCTGACATGAATAAACGACGGGCGGTGGGCTTGAACCTCGTAGAGGCTGCCTACATACCTTGCCTTGACATGGATCAAAATCCTCATAGTTTGGGATGGCGGTGGGTGTCGGCGAACTGACGTAAACAAGGGACCTTGGTCCGATGTGGGATGGGCTTGAACCTCTAGGAGTATTCCTACGTACCATGCCTTGACATGGATCAAAGTCCTCGTAGTTTGGGTTATGGTCACAACAGCTTGCCGTCGGACTGGAATACAGTTTAACGTCATGCTGGACGAAGTTAGAACTTGACGTGAATTGGATGACGGGTGGGCTTGAACCTCGTGGAGGCCTCCTACGTACCATGCCTTGACATCGATCAAAGTCCTCGTAGTTCGGAAGGGGCTTCGTTGGCGAATCGACATGAATGTGGACCCAGGGGTCCACTTGTGGTGGGCTTGAACCTCGTGAAGGCTTCCTACGTACCATGACTTGACATGGATCAAAGTCCTCGTAGTTCGGAATGGATGAGTCACAACGGCTTTTCGTCGGACCAGAATGCAGTTTAACGTCATGCTGGACGAGGGCATACAGTTTAACGTCATGCTGGACAAAGTGTGCAGTTTAACGTCATGCTGGACAAGGGAATACAGTTTAACATCATGCTGGACAAAGTGTGCAGTTTAACGTCATGATGGACAAGGGCATACAGTTTAACGTCATGCTGGACAAAGTGTTGTCATGGCCAATGCCAGCTCTAAGCCCACATGAGTCATGCTCGGTGTGAGAAATAAGTGACAGTAAGGACTTGACGATCATGCCGCGAAGGGTGCATCTGTGAGAAGTGAAGAGGGGCTTACACGTTGGGTAGCCCATGGTGTTGGGACTTCAGGATGGAGGCCCGAAAAGTGCGACAGAGGTGCAACGAAAGATGGATTTGGGACCAATGATGGGAGGTGCCTTGTTCCCTATCATGTCCTCCACTGACCTTGGTAGTGGGGAAGTAGGGAGATGCAGGGGTACAGCCATCCGTTGGAGAACTAGGGTCTCACTTCTTCTAAGAACATACGCCACTCCAGTAAGGAGGATATCATCCCTTGTGGATGGATGATTCCACTCCCATGGAGATGAGTGGCGTAAAAAATGTTCGAGCTGGGGGGACCCTTCGTGAGAGGCACGAGGTCGGGTCACAGTTTAATGTCATGTGTTGAGGACGTGGTGCTTGGCAATTTAACGTCCTGCAGCTCGGACGAGGTGGGTTCACTCCGCACCCCTAGGACTTACATAACCGGTACCCTCTAGTCCTTGGGGAAGGGAAGGTACTGGGAAGGCCATGGTCAAGGGGGGTTGTGGAGTGAACCATCGAGGGGTCCACGTTAGCATGGCTATGTGAAGGAGCAATAGCCGTTATCGTGCCTATGCGAAGAAGCATGTGGCGAAGCAACACTACAAGTGTTATTGTCCGTGGGACTTTGAAATCACATCGTGCATACTTGGAGGGTCGCACGGGAAGCGGAATTGTCGAGAAAAGGAGTGTGATTTGTGAAGTGGAGTGCCTTAGCCTTAGCATAGGGCGTAGGTGTGAATGGAGGGTGCTTTGCAAAGTGGAATAGTATTCGCGGAGCACTACCTCGCGAAGAAGAGGTGTCTCACGAAGCAAGGTGCTACGAAGCAGTTTCCTTCGCGATGTGTGGCGATCCTGCCTTAGCAAAGGGATCACTAGCACAGGTTGGGTGTTTCGTGAAGCATAAGTGCTCCACGGCTGCCTGGGTTCCCTTGGGAATCCCCTTCCTTCGCGAATACCCTTGAGCTTCGCGAAGGGAATCCCTCTCAGTAGATGGGCTCGAAATGAGACAAAGCAAAGGCGTCACACGAAGTAGAAGTACCTCGCGGAGCTCATGATTCCCGGGGGGAAAAGGGTGCTTTGCGATTCAGAATAGGAGAAGCCAAAAGGTCAGATTTTCCATCTCTTGGACTCCGGGGGAGCCCCATATTTATTGACAAGGGGCGCCGCGAAGAAGAACCCGCGCGCCGCCAAAGGTGCTTCGCGGTGCGGTCGCGAACATCAAACGCGTTCGCGGAGAGTTACTGCCTCTGGAGCTTCGCGGCGGGCTCACGAACGTCAAACCCGTTCGCGGAGAGTTACCACCTCTGGAGCTTCGCGGTGGGCTCGCGAACGTCAAACCCATTCGTGGGGAGTTACCGCCTCCGGAGCTTTTTGGGACCACATTGCTCGGGGTTCTTCGTGTCGGTGCTTCGCGTCGGCGCTTCGCGTCGGCGCTTCGCGTCGGTGCTTCGCGTGGCAGCGTCCCGACCATCCTTTTCGTCCCTTTCTTTCGTGGAATATTTTTGTGCCAAAAAATGTCTAATATAATACATTGGTGAGGTCAAAATATCAAATTCATGTAGTTACACTTGATTTCATGGATATAGATTGAAGGGAATGAGATGGATATGCTTCTTTTTAACTAAGAATCCACATATCCACATCTATTTTTGTGATACGTATTAATTTTCATAATAGAACTATCTAGCTGATTCATTTCCTGTATCCATTTTCAGAGAAGGGTAATATATCCATTTATAGAAACAAACCCCATACCTCATTCAGTCACTTTTGTGTTTTTGATATTAATATGGGTTCAAGAAAGTTTCACATATCTGATTACTATGTAGGGATTTTGATATTTATTCACGTAGCTGAATGAATGATCCAATCATTCATATATTAGTTTTCAATTCACAGTAGGTTTTTTTAAAAGGAAAAAGTTCGGATTTTAAGGACTAATATATTTTTGAATATCATATAAATAAACAATAAAAAATTCAAGTCTTCTAGTTATTTTAAATGAGTAAAAATCTTAGTGTTTCACATGGATCATGCAGATTGATCAGGTGAATTGTTGATCCACTCCAATGCAATAAGATATTGATAGTTTTGTAATCAATGAGATCTTGGGATCTTAGGTAATCCTAGACATGTCCTGAAAAATGAAGGATAAGCAGTGTTAAACCATTTAAATAATATCATAATTTGGTTTTCGGAAAAAAAATCATGTTTCCATTTTAAATATAGGGGAATGAAATAGGGAGAGGGATAAATAGAGTCCTCAAGGGAAATAGAATTCTCAAGTGATCTGATTATAAAAAGATGAACACAACTCATGTGGTCCATTTTTACCTAAGATAGAGAATTGAAAATGATATTTGTTAATGTGACGTAGTGGGAAGCATATGCAATCTATTCATAGGTTTTGTAAATATTTTAGAATAGATAATATGTTATTTAAATTATCTTGAATGATCAAAAGAGAGTTCTTCATCAATAGTTTTTGTATCACACCTTATTTAGATGTGACATTTCTTGTATTTTTTATAATAATTTTGTTTCATACAGTGTAATACTATTGTTCATGTAGAACTATGGGAATCATAGTGTGACTCTATTCTATTGAAGAATTTTATTGTGTAATATCTTGTGACTAATGTGTAAAAATATTTGAATGTAGGGTCTAACCAATCACAATAAGTTGTAGGATATCCTTGATTCTGAATCATATAAAAATATTTTTCTCCAATGCTATTTATTTTTACTATGTTTGGGAATGGATGAGTAATCATAATTGTGGATCAGATCCAAACGGGTCAAAAAATGTTAATTTCTAAGGAATGAAGAAAATTTTAAAAATCACCACTTATTCAACCCCTCTTTCTCAATTTTGAAACACTTCCATCAGCACTACAACTAAAATAATATGCATTAGGTTTCTTAATTCAAGATTCAATAAGTGTTGAGGATATATACCCTGAATTATATCAATAATAGTGGTGTTCCTAAAATCAATGTAAATAACTATCACATTTTTAAGAATAGAATATTTCCCTATCTCTCATCTCTTTGCCTTGAATTTAAATATGAATTAACAAAAGAAATCCCACCTATTATAGAATATTATCTAATTACTTGTGTTGATAATTGAAAAATGGAAGTTGACAGAGAATTTCAAAAATCACTATTTATATTAATTACATAATAATTTTACACAATGGTTATAGTGATAAAAACATCCAAGGAAATCTATGATAAATTGAAATGTATTTATGAAGGAAATGTGAAATTCTTGGAAACAAAATTAAAAATTTGGAGAAGATAATTTAAATACATCAAAATGTATTAAGAATAAACAGTTATGACTAATTCAAAAGATTCAATGAAGTTCTCAGTAATATATATGGTTTTAGAGGAAAGATGTAATATTTAATTATCTTTAAAACATTTAAGAAAAATTTACATGATAGATTTGATCCTAATGTGTTAACTTAGGAATATAGATAGTAACCTACTCTTGATGAATTGCATAACATTATCATTTATTATGAAATGTAAAATATCCTACCCTTTAAAAATAATATCAAAGAATAGATATCATTTGAACCCATGATAAAGTTCACAATCAAATATTATGAAGATTCATAATTAGGAGAATTTGATGATGAAGATGAAGATGGATATTATAAGCTAATAATTTTCCATTTTATCAAGGTGATTCAAGAAGTGAAGTTTTAAGGGTGAAATTAAATTACCACCAAGGTGTTTCAACTGTTATTACATTGGACACTCTTCTATTCAATTTCCTAATAATAAGTCTGTCGAACCAATGATAAATGATGAAAAACCTCATAAATTGATATTGGGAAAAGTATGAAAAAGATCAACCAAATTTGATGATAGTATGAATAATTTATTGAAATGTAAATGAAGATTATAGATTAGAAATGAAAAGGAAGATGACTTCACATTACATATTCAATCATAATGTGTAACTAATTTCTTGGAACAAGTGTAAAAAGGGTATGACCCCTCTGGTAGTGAAAATGATTAAAGTTAATAGACAAAGCTAAAGAACATGATAGAAAATTAATTATAATATTTTCTTAAAAATTAAATAAAATCTCAACAATGAGAAGAGGAATATATTAAGATAAAAGTAACATAAAAATGAGATAAAGAATGGGAAAAAGATAGGTTCTTTACAATGGAGAAATCAAAAGATTCAAACTGAATGTTATTGAAATAGAGAACATGGTAAAATACATTGACTAAAAACATTATCTAAAATAAGATGAAAAGTCCAATTCTTAGTCAAGATTTCATGAGGAAAATCATATAATGGAAATTATTAAAGAATATTTCAATAGGGTTGTTGATGTCAAGGAAAAAAAATCATAAGATGGCCAAAATAGGGGTTTAAAGAATTGGGTTAATTCATCTCTTCATGAATTTCAAAATTAATTCATTATATCCAACAATTTAGGTCCTAAATTAAATTTTCTAACAATATAGAGCATTAAGACTAGTGAAAAAAAACATTTCAAATTTGGAAATAAATCGATTATCCCAGAAGACATTTTCCACTAGAGCTGAGACAGTCGTTGTATATAGATAGACACCATCAAAAATATTTAGGATATGGCTATTATCAGTATTAAAGATCAATTTTTAGAGGATACTTCTAGAATTTTGGATTTCATATGTACTAATAATACTCATGTTTTTATAAACCAAAGATGATTCATAAACCAAATAGTATCTATTTTGAGAAGATTAACACAAAATTAATTGAAAGAAAACTATCATTGTAACAGCCCGAGATTTTATGAAAAATATTATTTTTTATTTCACTAATGTCTTGTGTTGTACGCTACACCAAAAGGAGCTTGCACAACACGCATCCTTGACTTGCCTTGCATTACACGCAATCGCAACCTTCCTCGATAGCGTGTGTGGTACGTAATACTGAGTTTCACGAAACAATGATATGCTATTAAAATATTATTAAAACTAGCCGTTATGAATAGTAATAACCACTTTTTAAAATTCTGTAAATCTTATTTTTCAAAATGAACTTCATTCTTGGATTCGGAGTATCGAATTTAGTCTAAGGTGAAATTTTGGTACTTTTCGGATAACTTTCACATTCTGATGAATAGTGAAAATTACTAAATTATAAATAAAAACAACTTTTTTAATCGAAATAATTAATAGTGATAAATTATTAATTTGAGTGGTTTTAAAGTATATTTAGAATATATTTTTACAATTTAATACAATGTTGGTCATTGGTTGTAATTTCACATTTAAACCAGACATAATCAAGTGTCAATCTTTTGATATATATTAACACGCTATTTATTTTAACAGCGGGATTTAATTATAAAATTAATTAATGCAACTTCTATGTTATGAATTTGGTAAAATAGATTTCATTTTTGAATTCGGAATATGAAATATAGCTTAGGATGAAATTTTGGCATTGTTCTGAAAAACATCAATTTTTGATGAATAGTGAAACTACTAAGTGGTAGGTTAAAAAACTGAATTTTGCATAAAACTTAATTTTACCGCTTCTGTGAATAGAATTTTGAAGATCCGACAGACACGGTTAATATCAAGGACTAAAATGTGGTTCAATGAGATGAAAATAATTTTTGGTGAATAGTAACTTTTTACTTTTTTTTACCGCGGTTAATAGTAAATAGGGTAACTAAGGGTAAATATGATATTAATATTACCCTAACACATGTCCTAATTCTATTGGACAAGTTTAATTCGACCAAAAACAAACTTAGGAATAAAATATGACCATTTAGGCCCACTTGGATTAGATTAGGACATTTATTATTAATTTATTTAAAGAAAGGTTAAAATAGTTAAAATCAAAGTTTAATAAGTAAATCATTTTTAATATGGGGTTATACATAAGATAAATTCGATTGTAAATATTCATTAGAAAGCTAAAAAGGTTTCCTACATGATGGTATTTTATTTGTAATTTTTAGACATCAAATACGTTAATTTATTTATGACACAACGATGATGCAGTAATTATATTATTAATAAAATATTGACATAATTGATGTTATAAACACCAAAATAAAGGTAATTTGAGATTTTTTATGAATTCCACTAATTTTCTAGGTTACTATGATATATTAATGTTGATTTAATCAACTTGGTTAGAACATTTGATTCTGTTATGACTTTCACAAAAATCATATATCAAATAGTGTCAAAATTGACACAAAATAGTTTTTAAATCAAATATTATATTATTAATTGTTATTTTATTCCTAAAAATCTAAGGTTCGGCCAAATGACTTAGATAAGGATATATATATTAATAATAAACAATTTGGGGTTCGTTTGGCATGTTATAGTAAGTGTATTAACCATATAGTGAAAGAAAACAAAAAGACACGGTAAATGTTAAATTATTTAACTTAGAGTTAAATCTAATTGATAAGGTTAAAATAATATCCTAAACTTGTCTAAATTCTATTGGTTGATAGGATTTCGACCCATCCCCACTTTAGCTTCGAAATAAGACCCTTTGGAACCATTATAAAGCGATTTTGACTTTAATATAAAATAATATTTTGAGATATTCCTAAGGTGCCCCTCTCCTCCCCTATAAAAGGACACCTCCTCCCCCTCCTCCTCACACCAATTTGAGCACTCAAGCTCGGCCAACCCCTGCCAAAATCTCTTCTCCACTTCCCTAGCAACATCCTAGTGGTTCTGGTCTTCCTCAAAGACCAATTCTAGTGCCCTAAGAGGAGGTCTCAAAGAGGCACTTCAAAGAAGAGGTAATTACCGTTACCAATTCTTTCATCTTTATTTCTTCTTCCACTTCTTCTTCTTAGGTTGTTTCATTATGAAGTAATAACATCAGTATCACTCATATACTGATATGTTATTATAAGTATGAAACAACCCTATTTCACCATCTATCCATCCTACGGGAAAAGAAATCACCGCGCGTGCGTACGTACGGAATACCGTCTCCACACCGTGGTGTAATCTATTTTCCACCACCACCTTACATGAATGGGTATAATGGTGTAAAGAATAACTATACATAGTTATTACAACATCATATTGATTCTGATATATTGTATAATCCACTCCAATTCAATTCAGTATTTATGGAAATGATATCATCGCTCGTGCGTACGTACGGACTACCGTCTCCACGACGCGATGAGATTCATTCTCCATGTTAACCATTTAAGAATGATTATAAAGTATATATAATAAATAATAATGAAATATATGTCATTATAAAGTTACTGGATTTATGTATATATATATATGTATTTCATCAACTTACTTCCATTCAAGACAATAAGGAAAGGAAAACAGCGTTCATGCGTACGTACGGACTACCGTCTCCATGAACGGTGTTTTTCATTTTATTTATCTACCTATTATATATATATATATATACTGAATATATATGATATATAAATCATATTTTATATTCTGGAAGTAAGTAAATCATGATATAAGTAATAATAATGTCAAGAACAACAAGTCAAAACACCTACGATAAATGAAACGATTTTACCCAAAAACGCATCTTTAACATGGAATTTACAAAAGAACGGGTAATATAATGTCACAAGTGAACCATATATGATATAATAACAATGAATATGATTCTGTAATAAGTCAATGACATTATTTAAATCATTATACAGGAGGTTCGGACACTTACAAAGCAATTCGGACTTAAGGTAAGGGAAAATCTCGCAATCTCAATTTTTATCCGAGATTGTTTATACTTTAGTATTTACTGGGGTGAATTTTATCATCCACATCCATGTTTCCTCAATATGTAATATTATTTCCATTCACCTACAAATGTTTAAATCCTATTTTACCCTTCGGTGAGTTTTTAGTAAAAGATATGAAAGGAATCTTTTGTCATTTTTCGTACGAGGTACTTTTTGACTTTTCTGACAAAAGTATGAGAAGAATGTTTTTTTTAACTTATACGGCACGAACGGATTTTTACGGTTTTATAAAGCCTTATTTTCATTAAGCTTTCTCCAAAATATTTCATGACTATTTTCAATAAAATCTCTTTCTTTTAAAATTGCATGACGTTTTGTGAAAAGAAATTGATTTTGAAGAAGAAAGGATATTTTCCTCAAGAATTCATTTCAAGTGTTTTATCAAAATTATTTTCCATCCAAGATAACATAGGGTTCTGTTTCTATCCCTATTATTACATTGATTTGGTTATGTTGTGATGGAAATATTTTTATGAATTCCTTTATCTTATATTAATTGTTTTATGATGTCATATTGTTTAAGAATCCCATTTTTATTACATGGGTTATGCTATGATGTATGGTTTATAATTTTGTGGCACACATAAGAATGGTATCATTATGAGATGGGTGGGACCTATATCTCCCTCCGATGCATTGGGTAAAGATTTTATATCTCATGAGATAGACATGGCTGAAATGGTAGGTTATACCGGTTCAGTGAAACAGGACTGAAACGAGGGTTACTCGATTCAGAAAGGGACTTTGTCCACTAAGATAGTCTTGGCATTGAGTCTTGACTAACAAGAAATGATTCTCTATGATTATGTGTGTATGCCACAAAGTTTCATGTTTTAAGTTATGATTATTGGGATTACATTTCACTTCTATGATTTATCCCATGTTATGATATTATGAGCTTTTTGCAGGTTAAGATTTCCAAAAGCTATGTTCTTATATATATGATGTGATTGATATTTCTTTTGTTTACCCTTACTGAGCATTTGAGCTCACCCTTTTATGTTTTCTTTTCCCCAGGATATAAAGAAAGGTTTTAGGTAAAAAAAATGGATGACCTTTATGGGAGATATTGAATAACTTTCACCACGATTAGAAGATTACGTTCCGAGTTTCCAAAGACACTAAACTATTACGATCCTTTAGTGTGTGTTTTTGTTATGTACTAAGTATTCCGCAAATGTAATGTAATGTCCATGTATGTCAAGATACGGGTCTCTACAATCATAGTGAATTCATATTATCTACCAACAAAGAACAAATTTGAATACAGAGAAGAAATATATGGAAAATGTGATCTGAAAGTATATATTTATGAAACATTCTTGATAATTATTCCTGTAAAAATATCAATGTTTGTGAACGAAAAGGGAATTCAAAAAATTAATGAATGAAAATAATGTTTCTGTAAATTTTATTTGATGTCTAGTAGAAGAAACAAGTCTTGGATACTTGATAGTGGATTTTATTCACACATGACTGGTGAATGAAATTTTTTGGGAAACATTTAGAAGAATGAAGGAGGAATAGTGATTTTCGACAATGATTATTCCATGAAAATTAGAGGAGATGGCCTAAAAGAGATTAAATATCATAATATGATATCTAAAAATATCTTCTTTATGGAAGTGATAAAGAACAATTTTCATAGTGTTATCCAACTTTTTTATGATTTAAATGAATTGGTATTAAAAAAGGAATCATGTATCATCAAAATCACAAAGGATTGGAGGATCATCACTCAAGGGGAAAAAAATATTGGAAATCTATTTCAAATTGATGACGATACCTCTTGCTACTTCGGTGGTAATGATGAAAATTAATTATATCATAGAAGGATTTTCCATCTCGGTCCGAGAAGCATGAGTAAAATTTTTAATCATTATTTTGTGAGAGATCGTCTAAATATAAAGAGATATAGGGTTTAAATCTATGAAACCTATCAAAAAGGGAAAATTGAACAAGCTACACGTAATAGAGTAAGTATTTTATCTTTTGTACTATTAGAGCTTATTCACACCAATATATATGTTCCAATGAGACAAAAGTTTATTAGAGGTTATATGTATTTTGTTACATTAGTTTATGGATATACCTTGATAACTAATTGTGTGTTCATCAAAAATAATTAAAAGAAAGTTAAAAATGTTCAAAAAATATATAAGGTAATAAGAAAATGAGTTGGGTCTCTATATTGAGAAATTGAAATCAGATAATGGAATGAAGATCACATGTGATTATTTTGAAATATATCTTTCAAAACATGGAATCAAGCATAAGTATAGAACACCATATACTCCAAAATAAAATGGTGTATAAAAAAGAAATAACATAAGTATATTTGAGATGGGCAGTACTATGTTTGCAGAACAAAACATCTTAACATATTTCAGGAGAGACGCAATGGGTAATTCTATACATATATGAAATAGGATATAAATAAGACTGTAGAAAAAAAATGAACAATATAAAATGTACTATATTAAAACCCCAACTATAAAATATTTTAGAGTCTTTAGAAGTCCATGCATTATAATGATAAAAAATAGCAATCTGAGATAATTTCAAGAAAAACTAATGAAGGAATATTCATGGGGTATCTTTATAATGTAAGCGGCTATAAATATTTGAAAAAAAGGTTGAACAAGATAGTTGAATGTAATGATATCAAAATTATTTAAAACAAAATCAAATCAGATATATTAGTTTCATTATATTTATAATATTCAGTAAAAATTGGTATATATATGTGAGAAAGGAAGAATGATCATGTTACTGAGAAATAACCAATCACTTTTTATATTGATGATGAACAACCCAATGATGATGATGAAGATAATGTAAATCATAAAAAATGGTATACATAATTGAATAATCTTATTGAAACTAAAAATATCATTAGTAATCAACATGATCCAATTCAAAATAGAAAAATATTGAGAGTTGAAGGTTAAACAACACTTATATCTCAACTTTAGCCTCTTACAGTGGAAGAAGGTGTTGAGAGTGAAGAATAGAAAACAACTATGAATGACTAAGTGAATCGTATTGAGACTAAATTTACATGTGATATTGTTCTATGAAATAAAAAAATTATTGGCACTAAGTGGGTTTTCATAAATAAGCCAAATGAGATTGGTGAGGTGTAGATGGAAAAATCTAAGATGTTTTATAGAGTAAAATTTCCTATGGAAGGTATTAAATTTGTAGAAACTTTTTCATCATTATCAACACTAGAAACTATTAGAATGATATTCATAGTGTCATTAAAAACATTGTACAGTTTATCAAACAGATGTAAAATCTTCCTTTCTAAATGGAGATCTTGAAGAATAATTCCACATATAATAACCTGATGGTTTTGTCTTATACAATGATGGAATCAGGGTATGTGGATTAAAAATAGATTTCTATGGTTTGAAACATTATCCTAGAGTATGGTATTCTAAATTTCATAGTTTTTTAAGTGATATGATTTATATAAAAGGTAACATTTACAACAACCTTTATGTGAGAGTTGTATCCAAATGTACTCTCATAGATATTATGTTTGTGGATGAATTCATATTAGTTAGATACTAGGAGTGTCTCTTTGATTATTTTTTTATTATATAAAAATGAATTATGAGATGTATATTTTTGTTTAGATGAAAATCTTTTTGAGATTTCAAATTCAGAAGAAACTATGTTACATATTTCTATCTCCATAATATTATACATGGGAATTTTTTAATAGTTTGGAATTAAAAATTCAAAAGAAGTTTCAAATCCAATTTTAGTTCAAACAAAATTATGTAATGATAAAGTTGGAAGTAGTGTTAACTAAAAATATTTCAGAATACACTAGTATAGAAAAAATTTACCACGTAAGTTGATTTTTCACTTCAGTTAATTGATAACCAATGTGATAAATCTATTTTTTATGTCGTTTATAAAATAACTGACATAAAAAATCAACTACTGAGATTTATCATGTCAGTTATAAAATAATAGACCTGGTAAAGCTGATTTTTATATCGGTTATTATATAACCAATGTGGTAAATCCTCTTTATCACTTGTGTTATTTTCTAATCGACATCAAAAAAAATTATCACGTTGTTCGTATAATAACCGATGTGATAAATTTAAAAAAATAGTTTATCACTTTAGTTATTAAATAATCGATGTGATAAATCATTTGAAATTTTATCATGCCCCATATTGTGTCATTGTGTTTTTTATCAGGCAACTGTGACTCATCTCACTTATGTGGAAAACCTAGAAATGATTATTTTAACTCGTTCCCTCCAAACTTGTTTTTCTAGCATCATTTATCATCATTATTATCACCGGATCTATCAGATCGAATCGCAACATTCAAGTATGCCTCACACGGCTCGAATTTGTTCATTATTTTTTGTGGATTCCCTACATTTACGTTTTATGATTTCTTTTTTTATAATATCACAATATTTTTTTAATCTTTTCTAATGTTATCATTATTTGACAAGTTTTTTCTTATCCTTTATCTGAAATCATTGGGTATTAATCTATATGTTACTTTGGTTATCTGTTTCCAAATTTAAATATAAAATCTTCATATAGATATAATGGAGACATTGGTTATATGCCATAGAAAACTCGTCATTTTATATAACACATTAAATTTTTTGGTTATTCCAACATAGAAAAAAAAGTAGTTATATTTTCTCAGGTGTTTTTTGAGGAATATGTACTCAGTCTTTCTATAGGAGTTGAGTCATTTGTTTATTTAATTATTTTCCTATATCCATAGGTTGTATGTACTACATATTTTTTGACTACTAGTATATATTATAACATAGATTGTTGTTGCATGTTTTCTTATTTATTTTTCTTGGAATTCATTAACCATTTATTATTAGCTAAGTATCCCCCAAAAAAACCTGTCAACATACCTTGAATATGATATTTTCACCACTGTCCCAAACAAATCTAGGTTCCTCTCATAGCATATACTTTGAGTATAATATAATTCCATTTCAAAAAGTGCCTCATAACTTAACATTATCAACTTACCACTAAAATCAATTTAGACCATAAAAATACAATGTTATAAAAAAAATCTCAATCAGAATGATAATACTCATACATGTGACCATAAAAATTACCTGAAATGATGAAAATATTTTCTTTCTCAAAAAAAATATCTTTATAATTTTCAAAATGCATATATGTTTTTAAATTATATTTAAAAAAAATTTACTTTCAAATTTTGTCATATTTCATATTAATATAAAGCATTTATACTTTATTATATTTTCTTTTTAAAATTACTTCCATTCACATCTTTTTCAAATACGCATATAATTTTTTTTATCAAACTATTTTTTACATTCAAATTATGATATATTTCATATAAATATAAAATTGGATTATCTTAACAAGATGTATGATTTTGATATTTGTTATAGAAAATAACGAGTCAATGTTGTATTATGTAACATCGAATGATTAATGAATATCATCATCATCATTTATTTATTTATTGAAATAAAATTTATGGAAAGAAATGTATCAGTACCCCAATGGGAAAATACAAATTCGTGGCCTACATGAGCATGAGGAGGCCTAAATTAATGAAGCCCATGGGCATCCCCCTTAATCAGATCCACCATTCAGGTTTCAGGAGGTTAAAATTTCAGACACAGTAAATATGGGAGCCTTGCTATGCTATAGAGGTTAGGTGGTCCGCCACTTTGTTTCCTTCATGCCACGTATGAATCACTTTTATGTTGTTACTGTTGATCATTCCCTAACACTTTCTGATGGTATAGGATATTGACCATGGTACGTTTCCCATTCCCTTAAAGGTGTTGTGCAGGATCAAAGAATCCATCTCCACTTTGGAAGGATTTATATTATCCTATTGACAAAGAGAAAGGCTAGTACGAGTAGCCTTGGATTCCACCTGAATGGATGAGCCACAAGCCAAATAAGCTGAGAAATCCAAGATGATCAAACCTATAGAGTCCCGCATAACCCCCCCCCCCCCCCACCTATGATAATCCATGAATTGGAGGAGCTATCTTTGTTCATTTTCAAACCACATGTTGGGGGATGCCAGCGCACCCAAAGTCCCCTTTGATGCTATTGTTCGGATGAGTTACTGTAATATTGGGAAGTAGTCATTGAATAGAAGAGGAATCATTCCAATCCTTTAAGAGACTAACATGATCAAGAAGCCGGTTCCAGATATGAATAGTGATGGTTCTACCCAAGGTCTGGACACCCTAAAATTGAGACTTATTACACACCTTCCATAAGAAACAGCAGCATGTGAGGAGCACAACCATTCATGTCACCTTCCCCAAACCCGACGCACCCGCGCCACTAAACCATTTGTCCATAAAAGGAGAATCATCCATATGGAGTGTAGAGATAATTGTAAATTCACCAAAAAAATTCCAGACCTCTCATGTCCAACCGCCTTCAAAAAAATATGATCCACATTTTCTTCCCTTGGCTCGTTACATCATCAACATCATGATGCCAGGCTGATCCCACATCGCTTGATGTTTTCATCCAAAGGAATTTCATTGTTCCTAATACACTAGAGGATAAAGTTAAACTTCATATGAATCATTTTTCACCACATGATATCATCCCATTCATCTGTAGAATCCTTTTTGGCATTTTCTAAATGTAATGTTCCAAGAAATGACATGTTTTTCTTTCCATTTATGAAATGATTGAACATGAAGAAATTGAAAAGTGAAGAGATAAAATATCATATGATTGGTGATTTTTTAATCTGAGTTACAACCCTTGGATTTGTAATGGTGAAACTATAAAAAAATTCAGATCTACTGATGATTATGATTTGCAAGATGGTAACTCTAATGAAATTAATGAAATGATTCATGATATTACAACAGAAAAAATTTTAGATAGAACTGACATTTGAGCATCTATATGTTGATGCTACAAAAACATTGCATCTAGGTTGTATGTATTTTACAGTTTTATTGGTGGGGGTTAATATTGATTAACTTGAAGGAAAAACATAGATGGAGTGAAATGAGTTTTACAGAGCTGCTAAAATTGTTGAAATACATTCTTCTAAAAGACAACGATCTTCCAGATTCACATTATAAGGCTAGGAAAATATTATGCTCGATGGGATTGGGATACCTGCTAAAACATGCTTGTTCAATTGACTGTATGATATATATATATATATATGAAGGAATATGAATTTCTATCAGATTTTCCTAAATGTGGGACATCACCATATAAGATGAAAGAAAAATCATAGGCTGATATAGAGATTACAGAGATCCCTGCCAAGGTTTTTTGGTATCTTCCTATAATTCCTCATTTGAAATTTTTATTTGATAATTCAGTTGATGGAAAAAGGTTAAGATGGAATAATGATGAGAGGATATGTTATGTAAAAATACACCATCCCACTGATTTTTTACAATGGAATAAAATTGATATGCAATATCCTACATTCAGAAATGAAATTAAAATTTTCAAACTTGGGTAGTTCATAGATGTAATGAATCCATATCGAAGCCTCAGTTTCACACATAGTTCATGGAATATTTTATGTGTAATTTAAAACTTATCTCTTGTTGTCTTTCTGATGCGCAAATATGTCATGTTGATTATAATGATCTCTGGTCCAAAAAACCCCATAAATGATATTGATGTCTTCTTGTCACCATTGATTGATGATTTGAAGATTTTATGGGAGGACGATATAGGGAGTTAAGATTCATATAAAATGGAATATTTTCAACTGCATGAAGTACTTATGTTCTCTATAAATGACTTCCCAGTGTATGAAAATTTTTCTGGATACACTGTTAAGGGGCATAAATCGAGTCCAATTTGAAAACAAAAAACATCATGTTGTCAATTGTTTCATTGTAGGAAAACCGAATACATGAGTCATTGAATGTTTTTTCTTATGTATATCTCTTATAGAATACTAAAAAAAGAATTCAATGGGTCAAAAAAAATTTATATTACTCCAAAAACATTATCCACTGATGAGTATTTTGAGATGATGAAAAACCATGATGGGAGTTTGAGGAAGACACAAAAATGTGGTAATGATAGAAATATTTTGAAGAAAATGTCAATATTTTTTGAGCTACCATATTGGAGATATCATGAAGTGAAACAAAATATTGATGTCATGAACATGAAGAAAAATATATGTGACAGTTTGAATGGAACATTGTTTGATATTAAAGGAAAGACTAAAGATGGTTTGAATGCAAGATTTTACATACTATCAATAGGAATATGTTTGGAGTTATCTCTGACTCTGGATGGAAGGAGAACATTTCTTCCCTCGGGTTGTCATACATTATCCAAGAGCTAGATAATAATCTTTTGTCAGTTTATTCATGATATAAAAGTGCCGCATGTTTATTCTTCCAAAGTAAAAAAATTATCTTTGAAGGATTTGAAGTTGAAAGGTATGAAATCTCATGATTTTCATGTCATAAAGCAACAACTTCTACTAGTTCTATTGCATGGAATATTTCCAATCCGTGTTAGAAATACTATCATCATGGTGTGTTATTTTTTCAATTTAAATTTAAATAAGGTGATCGATGTGGATTCTTTTAACATTTTGGAAAAGTATGTAATTTATATACATTTTCAATTGGAAATGTCTTTTCCTCCATCATTTTTTGATATAATGGTGCATTTAATGGTTCATCTGGTTCAATAAATAAAGATTTATATACCTATATATCTTTGTTGGATGTATCCTTTTGAAAGGTATATGAAAATATTGAAGGGGTATGTTAAGAATCTATATCGACTTGAAGCCTCCATTTTTGAAAAGTATATTTTTGATGAGGTTGTAGAGTTTTATAAAATCTACTTGTCTATGGTAGAGCACCTTGGTTTACCTCTATCTCACCATGAACGAGTTAATAATGAGGGAATTAGGATTTGTGGCTTGAAAGTCAAATTGCTTTCAGATGAGAAGATAAAGAAGGTCCATTTATACATCTTAAATAACATAGTTGATGCTGAACTGTATATCACATTGAATATTAATGAGTTGACAAATTTCATCCAAATAATAAAGAAATATATATTTTTAATGAGCATAAGAAACATTTCTATTATGGTTTAAAAAGACCCTACTTGGTAGATTAGATGCATCAGAGACATTATGATGGTTAATGGGTGGTCCAAGTATAAATGTGATAACATGGTGTGGGTATGACTTTAATTTATATACATTTTATACGAAAACTCAAGGCAATAGATGTGCATTTATGAATAGTTGGGCATTGGTGTTTGCAGAAGTTGTGCATTTTTTGAGTTCTAAAGAGAAAAACCCAATTTCTGCATCCAGTGAATATTATGGATTCATTGAAAAGATATGGGAGGTTTATTACATTAAAATTAAAGTTCATGTTTTTAACTGCAAATGGTTTATCCGTAACAAAACTGTTAGAAATAATGAATTTTGAATGAAATTTGTTAATCTAAATAGATTTGAAGACAAAACTAATTCTTTTATAGTGGAAAATCCTAAAAAATAGATTTTCAATGTTGTTGACCAATCAGATATGCATTGGTATATTCTATTACAAAGAAATAAACAATATGGTGGTGTAGATCAACTTAATGAAGATGTATTACTTTTGTGAGATCCCTACATCCATGGAAAGATTAGCAAAAAATAATTACGATCATGTTTTTGACATGGTTTGTGCCATAAGGAAGGATCATGATGAAGTAATTTGAGAAAACAGTCCATTTTTGCATTCCTAATATTATAGGTAACATAATTTTATTTATCATTTACATTTATTAATTTCACAAAATGTTAGATATTATAATTTTTTTCTTTATTAAAATGTGTAATAAAACAAATAAGTAGGAATGTTTGTTTATTTTAGTTTAGTTTTTTTGATTTTACCATGTCTACTATTACACATCTTATATATTTATTGATTTTCTTGAATAACAATTACTTTAACATGTTTACCATGTTTACCATTACATAACTAGTATATTTATTGATTTTGTGGAAGGAAAATTACTTTACCATGTTTACCATGCTTTACCATGCTTAAAATGTTTACCATGTTTACAATTATATAAATTAGATCAGTTTTTCATTTTTTTTCTTACATTAGTATAGTAATATTTGAATTTTAATATTTCTGATCTAATGTTTTATTTTTTTATTTGAAGGATAATGACAAATCAATCAGTTGATCAATCACATAATTCTGGAGATGAGCATCATGATCATACATATGGGGGTGAACATTCACACGCTCTTCCTGATGTTCCCCAATCTTCATCATGGTCTCCCATAATAGAAAATGTGAGTTCAAGAGTTGGTAAATATGGAAGTACATGTTTACCAAAACTATCACTTGACCGTAGCCAGGACTAGATGATAGACGTAGAGTTTGAAGGTAATGATATTTTTAGAGGTCCAAATGAAAATTATTTAAAGAGTTTGGTATCAAATCAAGTAAAAATAAATGTAAGCTTTTTAGAAAATGATTGGAAGAGTGTGGACAAAGAGACACTATATCAGTAGTGGGAGAAGAGTTTTGTAAGATCTTTTTCTATTGTTTGACTAATCTTTTAATGTTTATAGTATACTATGCTTTCTTTCTTGTTTATCAGATGACATTTTATATTCCTAACACTGAACGACTGCAGAAGAAATTTTTATCGATGGATACGAGAAGATGGAGGGATTTCAATCCAACCCTCATATCTGATTTCATTTTTGGTCATAGGAAACATGACAATCCATGTCATATATATCCTTTTATAGATAAAGACACATAAAAATAATTTGTTGAATGTATAAGAAAAGAATTATTTAGGGTCAGTGAAATGTAAAATTTTATAATTTTTCTTATATTAATGATTTTGTTAATGATTTATTATTGGTTTCTTATTCTAAATTTATAGCAAATAGGGGGATATCATCCGAAGATCCAATCTAAAAAAATATACCCACATAATTTATATCAAGAAGGGTATACTTTATTGGAAGAACAAATGATGGGGAAAAATTAAAAAAACATAGAGAGGATTCTTCAATATTTGGGGAGGTTTCCCCTCCATCCCCTACATCTTGAAATGAACAATGGAAGAGGGCTCAAATGGGAAAAAATGTGAAATATCTTATAAATCAATCTAGGATCATAGCTAAGAATATTGTAAGATATTTATTTTATTCATTAATGTTACTTATCTTTTTTATATACTTTGAAACATTATAGAATTTTTCAATTACTTCTTCCATGATTATCATTAAGAGAAGAGCACATAGTTGGTATTCACAGATATTGGGAGTCATGATATTTTATCTGCAGCATTGGGAAAGCCCAAACACCCGGGTCGTGTATGAGGATACATGATGGGTGTTTTGGTAAGAAAAGTGTTTCCACATTCTCCATCTTCTTCTATTAAGGTTATTTATCAAAAAAATTAATATTTTCCGGATTATGTTCATAATATTAATTTGATGATAGAGGAAAAGATCAGAGATTTGTCATAGTCTATGCCTGCAAACAAGCAAAGACAATTTTGGATTGTTTCTCTCACTCCTCCACCTTCGCCTACAAACCCCATTTTTTATCCTCCACCTCTGCCAGCACCCCCCACTCCCCCACCTCCAGACCCCATTATTTATCCTCCACCTCAGTTTGTTGACCCCATTTTTATCCTACTTCTACACCCCATCCTCCACATATTCCTAGTTATTGTGAATTGTGTGTTGATGATACTCACCATCAAATTGTTTCATATGGGGTGATATATTATATAAGAAATACATTTCATCATAAAATTTTAGTGGTAGACCAGTATAGGGTCACTTTATAAGATATTATAGATATATTACCTTGATAACCATTACCTACAGATGGGGTGACAACAGTTGGACAAACTATCAACCACTTTTTAGTTTCTTTATTCAGACTTTTGTGAACCATTACCAAACATGTATGTCTATGTAATATCTTTTATTTTATTTTTTTATTTATTTTATTTAACATTTTAAAGTTAATATTTTTATCTATTTATTTAAAGAAATACTTTAAAGGTAAATAAATATTGTATAGAAAACCACAAATACAATTGGTTATGACATCAAATACATATTCTAGTAGTCTTGACAGATTTTCAAGATATTCAAAAATTTGGGCATCTCATTATACGTTCCCAATTGAAGCTCATGTTTGTGGAAATGAAATAGATGTGGGGATTATGAAAAATGATATCATAGAGCTTGTTACTATAGATAAGTTGGGCATCAACATGGTGAAAACTTTCTCCATATATTTCTTAACACATTTTCTTCCCTACGTTAAATTTTCAAAAAATGTATACTTATGTCTAATTATTATTAGGTGTCATTATAACATTATTGAGAAGAATGATCATCTAGATGTATATGGATTCATGGACTCGCAGTTTATTTCCCCTATAGCGCGTGCATTGGATGAAGAACATAAGACAATTTATATTGCTTGATGTTTTGAAGAGAATATAATCACATAGTGTTGGTTGTTTCATTTTTGTGAGAGGTATGAAACATATATCTCACAGAGTGTTCTTTATAGTTTAATATAAAATCCACTAAACTTAAATTTTATTTTATATCATAGATCATTGGATGTTAGGTATTTTTGTTAATAGAGATAGAACTTTATTGGATATGATCTCTCCATGGCGATGTGCGAGAAAATATTAAGAATATGTTGGAAAAGTAGGTTTCAATTTTTTAATAATGGTTTATATTATAATGAATGTAAAATTTATCTTATATGTATTATTTTCTAATAGGGGGTGGTCCTACTTTTGAAAAACCAATAACAATATTGTCATTGTTGAATATGTAAAAGTAAAGGTAAATAACCATTTATAGTTTCGACATTTTGTATGTATTACATAAAAATGGTATTTTAAATTAACAAACTCATATAAAAAGAAATTTCATAAACAAAAAACCATCATTGAATGAGGATATTATATGTTGATATGTATGTATGAAATAATTACAATTGAAACAATTTTGAAGTTTGACGAGGTTATATTTCCTTATAAAGTATTCCCTAAAATTTTATTTGATTTATTCCTTATACATGTTAACTACTTTCCTTTTAATTTGTAGTCGTTTTATGACCAACAAACTTGAAGTGCTCAATAGTTCGAACAATTACATGTTTAATAGACTAATAATTTTTTATGTTAGATTTGATTTTAGTTTTTATTGTAAAATGTAATTTTGATTTTGTAATTGTAAATGATTATTTGGTAGTTTTCGATTGGATTTAGGTTTGTTTTTAGCTGATATTGTATTTTTTTAAATGTTAAAAATCATAATGTTTAATATTTCTTCTGGTTCTTCATGTTTCTATCAAGTTATTCTTGTTTTCCCAATTTATTTTTGGTCTGGTTCTTCTTATTTCAGGTCTTCTTCGGTAGTGTAGAGGAATGGTTTCACGAGTTTTCAAAAAAAGGTTTTTACATCAGTTATTTTATAACCGACATAAAAAATGATTAGGGTAATGGTTTTCTACATAGGTTATCTAAAAAATGATGTGGTATAATTTTTTTTATGTTAGTTATAAAATGACCAACATTTTATCATGTTTTATACATCGGTTTAAAATAAATGACATAAAAAAATCATCCCGAAGCATTTTTTACATCGATTATGAAAAAACCTGACATAAAATATGTTTCGAAGTCGTGATTTTTTACATCAGTTATTTAATAATAGACATTATCAATCTAAATCAAGAATAGTTTTTTAATTTTGTTTATTTAATAACTGGTGTAATAAAAAATATACCATGTTGGTTATTAAATAACTGATGTTGAAAATTGGTTCCACTATAGATTTACATCGTCGGTTTTTTTAACCGACATAAAAAACAATATTTATATCTTCAGAAAAATATGAAATAAAAAATAAAAAAACGACATTAAAAATGATTTCTGCACTAGTGATAATAATTATAAATTTACTTTATCTAATTGCATCCATCCATATATCACTTATTCAATGAATCTATATTCTAGATTCCATAGATTCCATAAATATTCTCTCTTCTTTCCTACTAATATAATTCTGAGACATGTGAAAGGAACTTTGAACTTCGGGATACTATATAGAAAAAGTGAATATTTGAAACTATTGGGATTTAGAAATAAAGATTGGTAATTTGAATATATAGATAGAAGATCAAATTTAGGTGGAACATTATTTCTCATATAGGGATATGTTAGTTGGTATAATAAGAATAAAAATTAAATAAACATGAGAAAGGATAAGAAAAAATATATAAAAACTACACATGTATGTACTCAAATGATTTGGATGTAAGTGCAGATTGAATATTTGAAGATTAAGACTAAAAGACCACATAAATTTCTTGTGATACTAAAATTTAAATAGGGTTCCAAAACAAGGGAAACATTCAAGATCCAAACATTCTAATATTATATATGAAATTCTCAAAAAGAATGTGGCAGATGGAGATATCAATATTGAAAACATTTGTAAAAAAATCAGATTATAGATATCTTCACCAATGTTATGCCAAGAGAGAGGTTTATTGAACTAAGTCTAAAACTTATTGTTCATCCTTCACCTCTCACTTGATGACTACCAATAGGTCTCTTCTTATTCTCTATTATTTTATTTATTATGATATAACATGCATGTAATTGAAAAAGAAGTATTATTTACCCTGGATCTCTGTAAAAATCCATAATTATGACAGTGAGTTTTTTTGTATTCTAGATAACAAGGAGTTGTGAATACTTTAAAATCTATAAATGAGGATAGATAAACATATTAAGATGAATAGTAATTTTGTAGAAAGCCATGTGAAACTATAATTTGAGGTATGAAAATTATAGTATAAACCTAATTCTTAATTTCATTAAATGTATTGATTAGGGGGACATGTGGTTATCAAAATATTAAAAAAAATGGGGTGCTACATGACCATTACATGAACTATTTGTAACATCCCATTACAGATCCATCAGGTATTCCTTTTTCTCTGTTGTAGTTTTCATTCTTTCATTATGTGAATATAGATGGGAATGAATTGGGATGATACATATAATAATGAATTTAGAGGTTTGTTGGACTTTCAAATTTAAGCAAACTTTTCACATGATGTAGAAAGATTTCACATTGTGTAACTAGGTTACACGCCATGTAATTTCTATTGGGTACAATCCGTGAAAGTGGATTCATGCTATGAAAGATTACACATCATTAATGTTGGTTTCATATCATGAATGTTTTAAATAATGGATTTTTAAACCAAGGATATGAGTTTTTTGGAGTACTTCTCTAGAATGGACTTCATGATGTTAATGGGAGTTTCATGCTGTGAAACGGACTGTGTCCAATTTTAAAACACGAGTTTGGAAGTTTTTCATGATCCTATATTTCAAAAATTCCTCACCCTCAACCCAGGGTCTCTCCTAGGCATTTTTTGAAGACACATTTCATTAGGGATCGATCCTCTCAATATCCAATCTCCATTCTGATTGTGACTAGTGCAGAAAACATTTACCACGTTGGAATTTTTTATGTTGGTTATAAATAACACATGTGAAAATATGTAAAATTTGATTTATCAGGTTGGTTATTTTATAATAGATGTGGTAAATCATGTTAATTGATTTTTAAAATTGATTATTTTATAAATAAGGTGATAAATCTAATTTTTTAGGTCGGTTATAAAATAACTGACGTAAAAAATCAACTAATTTGATTTTTCACGTTGGTTATTTTATATCCGACATAAAAATGTTTTTATCTCATCTGTTATATAATAAACAACAAGATAAATGTAATTAAATACAGTTTATCATGTCAGTTATTAAATATCTAATGTGATAAATCATTGAAAAAAATTATCAAGCCACGTATTTTGTCATTGTATATATTTTTATCAGGCCACCACGCCTCGTCTCTCTCGTATGAAAGTCCTAGAAATGATTCTTCAAACTCGTTCCCTCCAACCTCATTTTTCCTGCATCGTTCATCATCTTTATTATCACCGGATCTATCAGATCGACTCTCAACATTCATGTATGCCTCACATGGCTTGATTTTGTTTTTTATTTTTCATGGATACCCTACATTTACATTTTGTGCTTTCTTTTTTAAAATATATCAATATCTTGGATTATTTGCTAATTTTATCATTATTTTACATGGTTTTGCTTATCCTTGATCTCAAATCATTGGGCATTAATCTTTCAGTTACTTTGGTTAGCTGCTTCCATATTTAAATATGAAATCCCCATATAGATTTTATGGAGTCATTGGTTATATACCATAACACCCTTGTCATTTTATATGACACAATATTTTTTTTGGTTATTATGTATTAGAAAAAAGGAAGTTATATTTTCCCAGGTGTTTTTTAATGAATATATACTCAGTCATCATATAAGAGTCGGGCCATTTTTTTATTTAATTATTTTTCTAAATGGTCAGGTTGTATGTATTATATATTTTATTTTGACTGTTAATATATATTATAACATAGTATGTTGATGCATGGATTTCTTATTTATTTAGCCCTGTATTTGTTAACTATTTATTATAAGCTAATTATGCCTCCAAAATAACCTGTCAACATACCTTGAATAGGAAATCATCACCACTTTCCCAAGACAATCTAGGTTCCTCTCAAGGCATATGCATTGAATCAAATATAAATCCACTTCAAAAAGTGACTCAGAACCTAAAAATATCAACTTACCACTCAAATCAATTTTGACCATACACAATACCATTTTCCAAAAAAACTCAATAAGAATGATAAAATGGAGATATGTTACAATCAAAATTAAATGAAATTAAGAAAATATTTTATTTCTCAAAAACAATATCTTCATAATTTTCAAATACGAATATATTTTTTATATTATATTTGAAAATTGTGTTATATTCAAATTATGTCATATTTCATATAAATATAAAACTATTATATCAATATTTATTTTGTTTTTAAAATTATTTTCATGCATTTCTTTTTCAAATACATGTATAATTCTTTTAAATTTAAAAAAATTACATTCAAATAATGATATATTTCATATAAATATAAAATTGGATAATCTCTACAAGATATATAATTTTGATATTTTTTTATAGGTAATAATTAGTCAATGTTGGATTATGGCACATTAAATGGGTAATGAATATGAGGAAGGTTTTGTGGCCTTTTTGGAATTTGTTTAACTAAATATTCTAAGAAATGAAATGGTTTTCTGTCCATGCCTAAAATGATTGATTATGAAGAAGTTGAAAAGTAGAGAGATCAAATATCATCTGATTTGACATGGTTTTAATCTGAGTTATAACCCATGGATTTGGCATAGTGAAACTGGATAGAATTTATGATCTACCGATATTTATAATGTGCAAGATGGTAACTATGATGAAATTTAATTAATGATTCATGATATTGTTTCAGAACAAATTGATATAGAACTGAAAGTTGCGTGTATATATGTTGATGCTGAAAAACCGTTATACCCTAGTTGTATATATTTTTCGGTTCTATCAGTGGTGTTAAGATCGATAAACCTGAAGGTGAAACATGGATTGAGTGATAGGAGTTTTACAAAGCTGCTATAATTGTTGAAAGAAATTCTTTCAAAACACAAAAATCTTCCAGATTCACATTATAAGGATAATATAACATTATGCCCGATGGGATTCAGATACATGAAAATAAATTCGTGTTCAAATTAATGTATGATATATAGGAAGGAATTTGAATTTATGTTAGTGTCCTAAATTTGGGACATCATAGTATATGTTGAATGAAAAATCATAGGATAATGTAGAGATTATAGAGATCATTGCCAAAGTATTTTGGTATCTTTCTATAATTCCTTGTTTGAAAAATTTATTTTCTAATTAAAATGATGAAAAAAGGTTAATATGGTATGCTGATGAGAGGATAAGTGATAGAAAACTATATCATCCAGCTGATTGTCCACAATGGAAGAAAATTGATGAGCAGTATCCTGCATTTTGAAATTTAATTAGAAATCTCATACTTGGGTAGTGCACAAATGGAATGAATCGATATCTAATCCTCAGTATCTCACAAAGTTCATGGCTTATTTTATTAGTAATTTACAACCTATTTATTGATATTTGTATAAAGCACAAATATGTTATGTTGAGTATAATGATCTCTTGTCCAAAGCAATCCAGCAATGATATTGAGGTTTTCATTTCACCATGGATTAATGATTTGAAACTTTTATAGGAGGATGGTATTAGGGTGTATGATTCTTATAAAATGGAATGTTTTCAACTGTATGAAGAGCTTATGATCACAATAAATGAATTCCTAGGGTATGTAAATTTCTCTAGATACACTATTAAGGAGCATAAAGCATGTCCAATTTGCGAACAACAGACTTCATATTGTCAATTTCATCATGGGAGGAAAACATTATACTTGGGTCATCAAAAGTTTTTGTCCATGAATCACTCTTATAGAAGACTAAAAAATGAATTCAATGGATCACAATAATTTCATATTACTCCAAAACCTTTATCCATAGATGAGTATTTTTAGATGGTTAAAAAACATTATGTGACATTGGAAAAGACACATAAATCTGGTAATGATTGATATATTTGGATGAAAGTGTCAATAATTTTTTAGCTACCATATTGGAGAAATCATAAAGTAAAATATAATATTTATGTAATGAATGTGGGGAAGAATTTATGTGACAGTTTGATTGGATGATAGTTAAATATTAAAGGAAAGACTAAAGATGGGTTGAATGCAATATTAGACATACTATCAAGGGGAATATATTTGGATTCATCTCTCACTCTTGATGGAAGGTGAATATTTCATCCCCCAGCATATCATACATTATCTAGGAGAATTAAAATTAGATTTTTTTAGTTTCTTAATGATATTAATGTGTTGCATGGTTATTCTTCCAATTTAAAAAATTTGTCTCTTTGATGTATTTTAAGTTGAAAGGTGTTGAATCTCATGATTATCATGTCATGATTAAAAAAATTCTACTCGTTGTATTGCGTGGAATATTGACCATCCATTTACAAAATACTATCATAAAGGTGTATTTCTTTTTCAATTCAATTTTTAATAAGTTTGTTGATGTGGATGCTTTAAACATTTTGGAAAAGGATGAAATTTCTATACTATTTCAATTGGAAATTTATTTTCCTCCATATTTTATTGATTAAATGGTGTATTTAATGTTTTATCTAGTTTGATAAATAAATCTATGTGGACCTGTATATCTTTGTTGGATGTATCCTTTTTAAAGGTTTATGATAATATTGAAGGGGTATGTTATGAATGCAAATCAACCTGAGGCCTCTGTTACTGAAAATTATATTTATGAGGAGGTTTTAGAGTTTTTTACGAGATAATTATCTACAGAGGAGGACATTAGTATGCCTATATTTCACCATGAATGAGTTAATAATGAGGGAAAGGGGATTTGTGGCATGAAAGTCAAATCATTATTAGATGAACATATGAAGTATGTACATTTATACATCTTGAATAACATAGTTGATGATCATCTATATATAACATTTCATATTAAATATATGGAACCATGTCATCCAAAGAAGAAATAAATGTGGATTTAAATGAGCATAACAAAACATTTTTTGCATGGTTTAAAAAGACCCTTCTTGGTAGATCAGATGCATCAGAGAAATTAAGATGGTTAGTGGGTGGTACATTTTTAAATGTGATAACATGGTCTGGGTATGACATTAATTGATATACATTTCATATGAAAGCTCTAGACAACAGTGCAGTTTAAAATGTTGGGGTATTGGTGTTTGCAGACGTAATGAATTTTTTAAGTTCTAAATACAAAAACCCAATTTTTGCATCAAGTAAATATTATGGACTCATTGATGAAATATATTAGGTTGATTAATTTAATAATAATCTTCCTATTTTTAACTGAAAATGGTTTATTGTTAACCGTAGTGTGAGACACGATGAATTTCAAATGAAATTTGTTTATCATAATAGATTTGAAGAAACAATAGATTTTTTATAATGGAAATAGATGAAAAACAGATTTTATATATTATTGATCAATCATATATGGAGTAGTCTATTATTTTACAAAGAAAAAACAATATTATTGTGAGGATAAACTTTATTAAGAGGTTGTTTTATGTGATATCCCAACTTATATTTAAAGATTAGCAGAAAATAATGATTAACATGTTGTTGACATGGTTTGTGCCATAAGGAAAGATCATGATGAATGAATTTTGGGAAAAAGACCATTTGTACATTCTAAATATTAGAGATAACATATTTTCATTTCTCATTTACATTTAATAATTTCATAAAATGTTAGATTTTGTAATTCTTTTTATTATTAAAATTCATATTAAAAATATGTGTAGGAATGTTTGGTTATTTTAGTTTTGATTAATTTAGTTTACAATGTTTACCATTATGTAACATATATATTTATTGATTTTGGTGAATGAAAATTACATTTTCTTGTTTACCATGTTTACCATAGTTTACTATGTTCACCATTACATAACTTATATATTTATTGATTTTTTGAATGAAATTTACCTTACCATGTTTAACATGATTTATGACACTTACCATGTTTACCATGTTTACTATTACGTAACATAGTTTAGTTTTTTATTTTTTTACATTTATATTGTATTATTTGAATTTTAATATTTATTATCTAATGTTTTATTTTTTGATTTTAAGGATAATGATAGATCAATCATTTGATCAACCACCTAATTCAAGAGATTAGAATCATGATCATACATCTTAGGAGGAATATTCACATGCTCTTCCTGGTGTTCCTGAATCTTCTTCATGCGCTCCCAAAATTGTATAGAAGAGTTCAAGAGTTGGTTAATGTGGAATCACTCGTTTACCCAAACTATCACTTACCCATATCCAGAACCATTGGAGAGTCATATTTTTTTATGATAATGATATTCCTAGAGGTACAAATGCAAAATATTATAAGATTTTTGTATCAAATCAAGGTAAAACCAAAGTAATCATTTTTTATAATTATTAGAAAAATATGAAAAAAGAGACAAATCTTATTTGTGGTGGATAATTCTATTAATATCTTTTGATATTTTATTACTAATATTTATATTTTTATAGTGTAATATGTTTCCCTCTTCTTTATTAGATGACATTATGTATTCCTGAGATTGGAGGAGGTATGAAGAAATATATATCGATGGATTATAGGAGATGGAGGTATTTCATATCAACCCTCACATATTAATTCATTTTTGGTCATAAGAAACATAAAAATACATGTCATATATACCCTTCTATATATGATGACATATGGAGAGAATTTTTTGAAAGTAGAAGTAAAGAATAATTTTTGGTATGTTCAATGTAAACTTTTATAAATTTTCTTATATTAATGATCTTATTAATGATTTTTAAATATTTTTTATTCTTAATTTACAAGAAAACAATGAGATATAATCAAGAGAACCAATATAATAATGTATACCCAGCAAATTTTTCTTGGGGAGGGTATACTTTATTAGAAGAACTAATGATGAAGGAAAAATTACAGAAATATAAAGCTGAGTATTCAAGATCTAGAGAGGTTTTCCCTCTATCCACTACGTTTAGAAATGAGAAATGGAAGATGGTTCAGATGGGAAAATATGGAAATATCTTTCAGAGGAATTGAGGATCATAGTTGAGAAGATTGTAAGATATTTATTTTATTTTATGTGTTAATTAATTTTTTATATACATTGAAACATTAAAGAAATTTTCAATTATTTCATATAGGATTCTCTTGAGGATCATATCACACTTGAGGTATTTATAGTGGTGGGGAGGCAATATATTTTATATGCAGCATTGGGAATGCCCAGACACCTGGGTCATGTACGGGGATACCTGATGGGTGTATCATTATGAAAAGTGTTGCCATGTTCCTCAGCTTCTTCCATTGAGGGTATTTATAAAAAAAATTGAATCTCTAGAGGCTTATGTTAATAATATTAATGGGGTGATGGAGGAAAATATTAGAGCATTGGTACAGTCTTTGTTTGCAGACATGAAAAGAAAATTTCAAACCGCAGCTCCCACTCCTCCCCCTCCACCTACAAACCCCATTTTTTAACCTCAAACTCTTCCAGTAGATCCCACACCCCCACCTCAAGACCCCAATTTTTATCCTCCAACTCATCCTGCAGACTCAATTTTTATCCAACTCCTATACCCCACCTCCACAACTTCCTATTTATAGTGAGTTTTATGTTGATGATCCTCATCCTCATATAGTTGCATATGGGATGATACATTATATAGGAAGTAAAATTCCTCATCAACAGTTAGAGGTAAAGTAGCTTGGGGTCACTATATAGAATATTATAGATATATCATCTTGAGTATTGTTACCTACAGATGAGATGACGATAATTGGAAAAAGTATCAGCCACTTTTTATTTTGGCCATCCAGACTTCTGTGACCCATTACCATAGAGGTATGTGTATCTTATATCATTTATTTTATTTTTTTATTAATTTAATTAATTTAATTTAACATTATAAAGTTAGTATAATTATTTATTTATTTAAACGAACACATTAATAGAAAATAAATACTATATAGGCAACAACAAAGACCAATGGCTATGACATCAGATATAGATTCTACCTGTCTTGAGAGATTGTCTAGATTTTCAATTTTTTGCGGTTCATTATACCTTCCTAATGGAATATTATGTTTTTGGATGTGTATTATATGTGGGGATTATGATAAATTATATCATTATCTTATTAAGGTAGATAAGTTGGTCATCAATGTGGTATACATTTTTTCCATGTAAGTCTTAACACAATTATTTCCCTCCATTAAATTTATTAAAAATGTATACTTATGTCTGTTTTGTATTAGGTATATTTATAAAATTTGTTAGAAGAATGAGCGTAAAGATTTTTATGTATTCATGGACCCATAGTTTATTTCTCCTGAAGTGAATTCATTGGATGAGGAACAAAGAACAATTTATATTGTTGAATGATTTGAATAGAATATAATCACGCGTTGTTGTTTGATTCCATTTTATGATAGGTATGAAACATATATCTCACAATGTTTTCTTTATCTTTTAACATAAAAACCACTAACCATAAATTTTATTTTATATCAGAGTCCATTGGGTGTTAGTTGTTTTTTTTCAAGGTAGAAAACAATTTATTGGACATGCTCTCTCCATGGTGATGTGAAAGAAAATTTTAAGAATATGTTTGAAATATAGGTTTGGATTTATTAATAGTTTTTTATATTATAATGAATTTTAAATTTATCTCATTCATATTATTTTCTAATAGGGGATGAGCTTAATTTCTATAAACCGAAAAGAAAAGGAGTTCCATCAAATATATAAAAGTAAAGGTAAATATCCATTTATAATTTCTACATTTTGGATGTATTACTTAAAAATGATATTTTGAATTGACAAAATCATTTAAATATAAATTTCATAAACAATAATATGTCGTTGAATATAGATATTATATGATAAGATTTATATATGAAATTATTATAACTGGAACAATTTTGATGTTTTTTGAGGTTAACTATCTTTATAAACTATTCCATAGTATTTTCATTTTGTTTATTCATTATAAATGTCATCTAATTTTATTTTAATTTGTATATATTTGATGACCCTTAAACATATAGTTCTCAGGAGGTCAAACACGTACAAGTGTAAGGGTCAAATTATTTTACAGTTTTGATTGGAATTTAGTATATTGTAGTGTAAGATGTAATTTTGAATGTTGTAACTATAAATGTGTATTTGGTAGTTTTTTTATTTAGGTTTTTACTTGATATTTTATTTTTTAAATGTTACAAATGTTAATGTTTAATTATTATAAAAGTTCTTCTTGTTTTGGTCTACTTCAGCTTGTTTTTCAGGTCTGGTTTTCATCTGGTTCTTTCTTGTTTCATGTCTTCCTCGGTAGTGTAGAGGAATGGTTTCATGTGTTTTCAACAAAACAAATTATGTTAGTTATTTTATAACTAACCTAAAATATGATTGGGGTAATCGTTTTCCACATTGGTTATCTAAAAACTGACATGGTATAATGCCTTTTATGTCAATTCTTTAATAACTAGTTTAATAAATTCATCCTGAATTTGTTTCCATGTTAGTTATAAAATAACTGACGTTGTATCATGATTTTTACATCGGTTATTAAATAACTGATGTCAAAACTATCACCCTGAATCATTTTTACATTGGTTTGGGAAAAATTGACATAAAAATTCTTCAGAGTCATGATTTTTTGCAACGGTTATTTAATAACCAATGTGGTATATTTTTTATTAAATCGATTATTTAATAACCGATGTAAAAATTAAAAATCTGGAACCATTTTTAATGTTGGTTATTCAAAAACTGAAATAATAAAAAATATACCATATTGTTTATTAAATAATTGATTTAAAAAATTAGTTCCAATATAGATTTACAAAGTTTTTTTTATAAACGGCGTAAATTTTTTTTATAACATCTCCTTTAATAAAATTTCCAAAAAAATGACGAAATAAATTACAAAAAATCGTCATAAAAAATGTTTTCTGCACTAGTGTGGTGCATCTCTCTGGGTAAGTTGTCTTCCCACTTATTCCTTTTATTTAATCATGATATTATCATTGGGTGGCGGGTTCAGATCTAGGTTAAGATGGTGTTTCTTCATTGTTTCTTCTAGATTTATTCTGTAATCTCACTCTGTAGGCCTTTTCCTTTTTTGGTCATGGTGTGGTGAGCATTCTTTCTTGACGTATGTATGTTTATTCCTTTTTTTCGACTCCTTGTGTTCATATTTATATCAACAATGTGATGTGGATTCGATTCTAGGTCCATCATTTTCATTTTTGGGTTTTCCTTGTTGGTGGATCCCATTGCAGGTGTGTGCAACCCGAACATTAAGGTAGGTCGTTCCATCATTGTCCTGTGATAATTGATATTATTGTTCCTCTTTAAAAATTGATTCATAATGAAATATTGGCATGATTGTTTTGTGTGTGTTGAGAAACTTTTTCAATTAAAAATTATTTTCCCTAGTTATTGATAAATGGAATAGAAAATGTGTATTTTCGATGAATTAAAATGGTATTGAAGTAGTTTTCCAAGCATTGAAATGAATTATAAAAAATATCACATGGGTCACCTTGGGAACGTTGGTGGAAGGTTTATCTTGAATCCATCATCCATTATTTTGGGATTTTAAGGGAGGTTTATCTTGGGGCTTTCCTCTATTTTCCTAGGCATGTTGTTCTAGGGGACTGATATTGACATTGTTAGGGGGGTTTACTCATGGGGGTATTCCTCTGCTTCATAGACACGTTGTTCTAGGAACTAGTTTGTGCACTTGATTATTGTGGTACAAGTACTCTAGGGCTTGGACCTATATTATTCATCGGTTTTGTGATACATATGCTTCTATTTTGTATATCTTGGATTTCTACGTTTTCCATGGTAGGCATGTATCTTCTTGTGAAAAATGTTATGGAAAATGTGCTTCGAAGTTGATATACATATTTTAGTTTAGGATAACGAAAAAATTGAATTTTTTACCACGTTATCTATACAAATTATTTACTTCTTATCATGCCATGTTTTAACATAAAATGTTCATACATAAATCATTATACATAGTTTTTTTATGGAACACCTAGGTGGGATCATACCGAGCATATTATCTCACACCCTTCGCACATCTTCGGTGGTGCATAGACCTTTATTTGTCTTCTAGTGTACGAAAATGCAAGGCACACCCATGAGGTGGTGAGGTTTGTGTCAGTTGGTTGGGTAAGTGATGGTGGGATGGTGGGATTTGTCCATGCCATTGTTTGGAGTAGCTATTTGGCTATGGTCCTTTGAAGTTGGACTTATCCTTTGGATTTTTTTTTCTAGTTTTTTGTTTTCTATTTCTACTATTTTCTTATAGTCATAGAATTTATATCTTGTTTGTATTCTATTTTTCATTTTTATTTAGTGTATATATTTCATGTGTTTGTTTAAGTTGGGAAAAATTGTTCACTCGGTTGTGTTTTTCGATGACCAGGTGTTTTTCATCAGCCCATGGGGATCAGTAACTCCATTTGGGTATATAATGGAATGGGTCGGGGGCCATGTTTGAGGGAAAACCAAGTTGGTTCATTACAATTTTATATCATAGGAGGTCTATCCTCAAGGTTCCTTTTCTTGGTACATCAGTTATACTAGATATGGGATTCTCGAGACATGAGATGTATGTTCGATAAGTGTTTGGATGGCTCTTATCATGATGAGACTCAAGTTACAATAGAATGTTGGGGGTTGTGTCTCTATTGTTGTGTTTTTGTTTTTAAATATATGTTTTTTCTTATGGGTTTTCTAGTTTTATGTGATATTTGTTATGTTTTCTAGGTGATCTTATGATTCAGTGTGTAGTAGTATGCCTCTGAGACCTCTTCCAAGAGCTCCCTAGGAAGGTGTAGCAGATTGTCCTCAAGGGAACCAACCTATAGATCATAATCTCATCATGAAAGTAATATGGGTGGTCCGTGTTGTTGATCAGGATGTGCCAAGAGTTCAGAATACATGGGTTGAGGTACAGCCTGGAGTTGTAGGATAGAGAGATCGGTCACGAGTGTTCTTGCGAGAGAATCCACAATCCTTTTAAAGTAATGAAAAAACCTTAAGAGATAGAGGACTAGCTAGATAGGATGAATAAAATATTCAACATTCTAGAGACACCTGAGAACATGAGGTTGAAGTCTGTAGCGTTCAGACATGAGGGGTCTAACAAGCGATGGTGGGATTCTATAGTCCAGGCAGAAAGACACGTGGATTGTGATTGGAAGGGATTCAGAAACTTGTTTTCCAATAGTTTTTTTCTAGAGTCACTGATATTGTCTATGTCTTTAGAGTTCCTATATTTTCTACGGAGTGAATTCAGTGTCAACATACACTAATCATTTAGATGGGGTTGTTCGTTATTTCCTAGATGATGTAAAGAATGTCCAGCTAAAGGTTCAGAAGTACATGAAGGGTTTGTGACCATATATCATATTGTAGGTGTTTATATTCATAATTTATACCTATGTAGAGATGGTAGATAGAGCTATGATACTAGAAATGAATAAAGAAGGAGAGGTTGGATTTTCTGTTTCTTCTCTTCTATTGTGTGGCGGCTTTCGTGGCACACATTGGAAGATAAAAAAGTGACAAGATCATCACAGGAGTAGTGATGGTGGGTCTTAACAACATGCCTCCTCTCCACTATATGTTATAGAGTGTAATATGCATCTAACATGCAATCAGTGTGGAAAATGAGGACACATTAGATGTTCTTGTCCTATTCTTGTGAAAATAGGGAATACCTGTGGATGTGTTGGTTGCTTTCAAAGTTTCTATCAGGCTATGAATACACCTCATTATGGATGGGGTTTGTTGTCCCCAAAGGCTAGTACGATTTAGTCAGAAGCTTTAAAGACTATAGAGATCTGGTCACATGACTCAAGAGTGAAGAATTTTTATGCAGTAGATGAGTGTTCATCAGATGATGACACATATCCAGCAACAACGAGAGGTACTATCATTATTGCATCTTCTAAAGTAAGTTTTTTATTCAATACTAGTTCATCGCATTCTTTTATATATTCATGTTTAGTTGGTATTATTAAAATTACAATATAACTTCTATCCTTTATAATGAAGTTAGTGACACCTCTTCGAAAGAGGAATGACCATGGATCTTAGTGTCCCTCTTGTTTGTTAACAATAACTGATACGGATTTGGTATGGGATTTTATCATTCTTGATATGGATATATTTCAAGTAATCATCGATATGGATTGTCTTGTCTCTCATCGAGCTGATTTTGATTGTTATCATTGGAATTTCTCATTTCTTTCAACTGATTAGATCCCTCATGTGTTTCAGGGGGAGTGGGACCTATGGTCAGGTCGTGCAGGGCCTTCCAGCCTAGATATGAAGAGTTCACTATCTACCATTGTACTTGAGCCTGATGCATCACTCCTGTTGTTTATTTCCCATTGTTTTTTAACACTTTCTTTACTTTTTCCCAAATTAATTATCCATCCTTACTCTATAGGGAGTGGTAGAGTTTTCAATTGACCCGGTGCTAGATACACAGCTGATATTGATACCTTCTTCATATGTAGTTTATGGATTCAGGGAGTGATGTTATTGGGGTACATAATATCTTAGAATGGATTTACAATTGATCTAGAGTAGGTAAGGGTTGTTTTTTCATGGAAGGAACCATATAATGATGTTTAGATAAGAATATTCCTTGTTCTTGATAGATACTACCAATGGTTCCTCAAGGATTTATCTAAGTTGGTGTTGCCGTTGACTACTCTTACTATGATGGTGGTGAAATTAACATGGGATGTGAAGTGTCTGTATTTTTTCGATGAACTGAAAAAATACCTGGCATTGGCTTCTATTCTAATCTTACTTGAGTACGATAAGGGGTAAATTATTTTTTGTCATGATTTGGGTGCTGGTTTGGGATGTGTGCTTGTACCGGATGACCATGTGGTATCTTATGTCTTTATTAAACATCGTAATCACTGAAAGAATTATCGCACTCATTTTTTAGAGATTTTCTTAGTCATGTATGTGCTCAAATGTTGGTGGAAATATCTTTTTGGTGAGAATTTCATAGTCTTCTATGATCATAATATTCCAAGATATATATTTTATCAGAAGGACATAAATATCAAGAAGATAAAATGGGTAGAGTACCTTTAGATTTTTGAATTTGATATCACGTAAACCCTAGGGAAGGGAAATGTTGTTTAAAATTATTTTAGCATGAAATTACCATCACAAGCTCTTCTAGAATCAAAGGAGGTGTGGAACCTTATGGGTTCTTTCACTCAGTTACACCTAGATGCTCAAGAGGATGTTCCATACATAGTTCAAACTAGTGTCCAATTATCATCATCTCTATTGGAGTCTATGTTTTTGAGTAAGCTACTGGATGATGAATTTTAGAAGACTCAAGGTAGCCTTTATGGTGTGGAGACCGTTTCAGGTTGGTCTCTTTCTTCAGATGGTATGCTTCACTTTGGGGAAAGTATTTTCATCCCAGCATCTGTAAGAAGTCTAGTCTTGATCAATTGTCACAACTCTTCATCAATCATTAATCTAGGTACTACAAAGATGTATTATTACATGAGGTGGAGATTTTTGTGGACAGGTATGAAGCGTGACATCGTGGAGTTTGTATCTCATTATTACACCTGCCAATGGATAAAGGCAGAGCACTTAAAACCTTCAAGTTTACTTTGGCCTATTCCTATAGATACCTACCTTTGATGTAAATTGACAATACATTTATTTTGAAGAATAATTAATACATGACACAAATACATTCCAAAAGGCCATATTAGTTTAGTTTATTAGGAAACTCATAACAAAATATTCAAATCTTGGTGAAAGATCTTCAACATCTCCCTTAAATATCTTCTTCTTTTTCCCTACAAAAAACCTTTCTTTATATCCTAGGGAAAGTAAAACATAGAATGGTTGAGCTCAAATTAGTAGTAAGGAACATGGAGAACATAAAACAAACCATAAACATTTGAATATAAAATCATGAACATAAAGATTAAACATCAAAATCTTGAGTAATGAAATAAATCTTGGAAGTAAGGAATGTATCATGAAGGAACATTAACCATGATATAATAGCATTGAAATAAAACATGTAATTGTGGAAAACTAATAAGCACTTAATATTATTTACATAGTATCCATGGTATTGATACCAAGACCATCATAGTGGACATATTATATTACCAAACCACATTTACTTTCCATTTCACCCATATATTACTAAACCAGATTTACTTGTCATTCCAACTTTGCATTACTGAATCTGATTTACTTGTCGTTCTAGTCATGTCTATCTCATAAGTTATAAATCAATACCCAATTCAGTTAAGGAAGATATGTGTCCTAACCATATCATAATTTAATCATTCTTACATGTTTCACAAAAAACATAAATCATTCATCAGAGCATAACTCAAGAAATAAAAAAGGGGTCCTTAAACATCATTTCATCATAACATAATCCGTATAGGATAAATGGACATAAAAAATAATTCCATAATATACAGAATCAAATAAAAGTAATAATAGGGATAGATTCATTACCTTATGTCATCTTTGATGGTAAATAATTTCGATAAAACACTTCAACTTAGTTCTTAAAGAAAATATCCTTTCTTCTTCAAAAACGTTTTCTTTTCTCAAAATATCGTGCAATTTTAAAAGAAAAGAATTTAGTTGAAAATAAATTTGAAATAGTGTTGAGGAATATTTGTGAAAATAAGGCATCGAGAAACCATAAAAATACATTCTTGTTGTATATGTTAAAAGGCATTCTCCTCATACTTTTTCCAGAAAATGAAAAAAATACCCTGCATGGTAAAAAAGAAATATTCCTTCCGTACCATGTAGTAAAAGTCAAAAATGGGTAAAAATTAATTTAAACATAAATAAAATAATAGTAAACATTTAATGAAAAAAATTGAAAACATTTACATGTATGGTAAACATATCCCCAGTATATACTTTTTTATAAGAAATCTCAGATAAAAATGATATTTCAAAATTATCCCTTGCCTTAGGTCAAATTTCTTCCATATGTGTTTGAAAATACTCTTCCTCAATGTGCCTCCTTTAAATTTTCTCTCAGGGAACTAGAGTTGGTATTTTGAGAAGAACAGAACCTATAGAATATGACTAGAGAAGTTGTTAAGAGAAATGATAAGGGGTTTTCAAAGCATAAAGGGTCAAAAATTGGAGTGAAGAGGAGAGGGATGAGGTTACCTTTTATAAGAGATGAGAGGGGAACATTAGAAAAAGATCAAAAAAAATTATTATAAAATTATTTTTGGTTTAAAAAGGTCCAAGACTCATTCAATTTGAATATAAGATGGGAATTGTTCAAAATAATTCCAACCAATATGTCTTTTTCATGTTTAGGTCTCAAATTTAACCTTTTCATTTAGCTTTAACTCTTAGTTAACTAATTTAACTCTTACCATGTCTTCTTGTATATTCATACTATATGGTTAATATAGTTAATAAAAAATTCCAATCAAACCTCAAGTGGTTCATTAATGACATATTCATCATTATCTAATTCATTAGGTTGAATCATAGATTTTTAGGACAATTACATCATTTAATAAAATAGTAAATGTTTTTAAACCCTATTTATGTCAATTTTTATACGATTCATATAATGAATTTTTAAAAATATATAAAAACTATATTCATTTGAAACAAATTCATTAATTAAAATATAATAAGTCATAATCATCCATAAAATTCGTGGATGGCATAAAATGGTTCGAGATAAATTTATTTTAATATTTATAATCTCGTTTATTTAAATCATTCATTTGTACGGTAATCACTACATCACCATTGTTTCATAAATAAATTTACTTATTTGGTGTCTAAAAATTATAAATCAAATACCATGATGTAGGAAATCATTGTATCTTTATAATGACTATATATTTCCATATATATCATTTATATAACCGTATATTAAAATTTATTTAGTAAAAGATATATGTTTAGGTTATAATTACCTTTACTTTATATTAATTCTAATAAAATGACGTTTTCACATCCAAGTGAATCCATGGGGTCCCAAAATCAACCCAAAGATTCAATTGATCTGAAATATCTCATCCAATAGTATTGGGACATTTGTTAAGTTAGTTTAATATTATTATAATATTATTTTTTACCCTTATTTTCAAAATTTACCCTTTAACCATGGAAAATAAAATAATTTCTGAAGTTACTATTGTTAATGTCCCAAAAATGGTACATATTTACACAGTTTGAACCTTTCGATTCCAAATATGTAATAATTTTTTTCAAATTCAAAACACATAATTTTCTTAAATTATTTTAAAATTAATTCCCGTTGTCAAAACCAAAAAGCGGGGTTTTTAAAAACTAATAACCATCAAAAGATTAACATTTGTTTATGTCCAATTTGAAATTTAAATTATTTAAAATGACCAAAAAATGATTAAATGATAAAAATATAATCCAATTACACTTTAAAACCAATTAAAATGTTAATATAACTATATAAATAAATTAGATGAAAAATATGTTTCGAATTAAAATGCAGTATTTTTAACTATTTATTAAAATATGAATTTTATCAGAAAAATAGTAAAAAATAATGAAATAAGTAAATTTTTATGTATCGATTCCAAATAATAAGTTTATTTTTTCCAATTTAAATTATAAAAGTGTCAGAAGGTATGTTTAAAATTAGTGCACCGTCAAAAGGAGGTAAAACTACATCATTTGTAAAATACTTCTTTTATCCAAAAAATTGATTTTGTTATCATATAATGTTCTGGAAAATGTTTAAGATGAATTCTAATGTTTATAAATTTAAAAATTTGGTTATTAGTATTCATAACAAGTTGTTTATATCCCATGAAATAATAATATTTTAATAATATATTGTTGTTTAGTGAGTCTGAGTATCACGTATAAGTAAAGTAATCGATGAAGGTTTCTCTTGTGTGTAACGCAAGCAATGTCAATGTTGTGTGTAGTGAAAGCTTCCTTTGGTGTTTTTTATAACATAATAAAAACATATTATTATTTATACATTGAAAAAAAATCAATACTCATTGTTTCGTGAAATGAATTCTACCAAACAAATTTGAAATTATGTGTTACACAAGCCAAGTATAGTGTTGCATATACTCCAAGATAATACGGTGTTGAGTATAGTGAATAATTATATTGGTGTAGAATTCAAAAAAAATATCATAGAAATTAAAAGAATCTATTTCATAATATATTGGGGTGTTACATTGTACCCAATTTAAAATGAATTCCACCCTTGAAATTCTTCAGCGATATAAATAGTTTACTATATGAAAGTCTCTTTTATGAAAACCAACATCATAAAAATGGATAATAAAACATCATTTTAAAAAAGGAAATTTAGGAACATAACATTTATCCAAAGTAACTCATCACTGGGTTTCCACATAGGAGAACATAGGTGGGAAGTGAAAACATAGATATGGAATATAAATCTAACCATCGGTTCTGATGGATGGTGGTAGATAATATGGTTTGGAGAAAGATAACTTTAGAAATCCATAAATATGTGATTTTTTAAGGGACCATATGATTCATCGGATAAGAAGGTACTAGGATAACATTTTTGGTTTCAATATCTTGTTCGTAAAGTTGATGAATATTAACATGAGGTGAAATACAAACATGAATTCAGTAAAATCTCACCATTGGACATTCCCTGAACAATTTTCACTGAATCTATTATTTAAAGAAAAGAAGGTGAATTTTTCATTCTTAAAGTGTTAGAAGATCATGAAATAGAATGATAGGTCATTCCATCTATCTCATAAAAAAGGATAGAACATGTTATCAAATGTGAATAATTCTTCCTATAGTGAGATAATACATTAATCTAACAAATATCAATCATAATATAACTTATATTATCCATAAATGGATTATATTCCAATCCTTCCAAAAATAGAAAGTATAAAACTTTAGAAATAGGTGAACTAAATCCACTTAACATTTGTCTTACATATCTCATTTGGATGTTCTGGATCATCACATTCCAAACATCTGAATACCTTAACCATTTATTCTCTTTAAACATGATAATAACATGAATTACCATAGAACCATAGTTAAAACATGCATTCAATCAAAATTAACTCTTTCCACACACACGAAAATTGAAAAAAAAGATATATACTAAATCCATGATATCACATTGTCCTTATATCTTTCATGATCTCATAATACTATGAAACATCTCATTATCTTTTTATCCCTTCATTATTCCCATGTCATGTGCTTTCAAAAAATATTTCCATCACTTTTCATGGTTACCAGTACCATATAATTGTTTAAAACCATGACAAACTAGTACATAAATAATCTAATATTCCATAATACTATAAATGAGATTCCAAAACACTATTTTTGAATCCCATTACATAAACACTTAATCATTCCACCACTTTGTTTTTGACACTCAACATCACCAATACTGATCACATGTGACTTCCCTTTTTCATTTTACTTAAGAGGTTGATGATGTCAATAATCATTAACCATTATATTAGCGAATTGGTTAGAATAATTCCAAATTTTCCTTGAACTTATAACATTGAAGTGATGGTGGTGCATTCTCTATATTATTTTCTCTATTCACATAATTTGAAATATTTTCCCATTACTTCAGCACTCAAATTCTTAGTGACCTTCTTTTCCACACATGAAACATTTGTTAGTCCCTTTAATACTATCTCCAACATGATTCTTTCCACATTTTGAGCATAAAGAAACATTCATATTCTTTTTACATTTTTTTGAGATTTCCCTTGAACTCCATCTTTTGTTTCTTGTCAAAACCATGATATGGATATGTAACACCAACTTCCAGTTCTACCTTGATACCACAACTCACAGTCACTTCATAGCTAATGAAGTATCTTAGAGCTAATTCCCCTTGAAGACATGGTTTTAAGCCACCAAAACATCAGTTAACTTTACCTTCAGGTTGGATGATAAATCTAGATTCATACCTTGTAAGCCTTGTAAACTTTTCTTCATAAGTACCAAAAGATTCATCATCCTTTTTCATAAGCTTAAGGAATTAAATTTCTATCTTTTTTCAAATAATACGAGGGATTTACTTATTGAAAAAAAGTTCTTGAACTCATCTCATTCGATGGATTCAATTTCATCTTGCTACCTTATATTATTAATTAGATCCACCACTAGTCTACTTCACCTTCTAAACGATAGATGGAAAAAAATGAAAATTTCATGTTCCAAACAATGAATGATGGAAAATATGTTTTCAATGGTATTGATCCATTTTTCATCAACAGGTGGATCAGAGGACCTACTGAAAGAAGGTGTACATTAACTCATGAAGGACTCAATAGAATGTTGTTCCCTTCTCTGTTCATTTGGAAGTCCAGAATGATTCATAGATAGTGTTTGTATAGAATTAATATTTTTCATTCCATGTCTCATAAAAATTGGTTCATTAGGAGGACAATCATTGCATTTCCCAATGCATTGATCATTAACACAGTTCCTTTGGGTTCCATCCACTGTCTAAAACCCAAAACTAACAGCATGAGAGGAAAACAACATAATAGGAAAACAACATTATCACGGGGGAGTACATTCAATCTCTAACATATTAGGTTTAATCCTTGGTTATTCATGATTGTTATAGCAACACCCCAAGCTTCTACGGTATGTTTCCCTTTGAATAATTTAATAACTTGCATTGTACGGAACTTTGAGATTTTAACTCACCACGACCAATCAAACTAGCCATTATGAATAGTAATACCCACTTTTGGAAATTTTATAAATTTTATTTTTCAAAATGGACTTCATTTTTGGATTTGGTATATCAAAATTACCTTAGGGTTGATCTTTGAAATTTTTCGGAAAACATTCAATTTTTGATGAATTGTGAAAAACACTGAGTTATAGTTTAAAACTGACTTTTTATTTAAATAATTATTTATTTTATTTAAATTTATTTTAGGTAAAAATAAATAAATAATACCAATATAAGTTATATTTAATTCATTGGAGTCAGTTTATAATAATTTTAGATATATATAAATTTTATCGAACTTTTTACTATCTTTTACCCACCTCCTAGAGCATTTGAAAATTTTCATAAAACATAATTTTACCATTTATATGAATTGAATTTCAAAAATATGAGAGAAATGGTTGATATTAGTAACTAAATATGGTTCAATAAGATGAAAATATTTTTTGGTGAAAGTTAACTTTTGACTTTTATTTACCACAGTTAAAAGTAAATAGGGTAATTAGAGGTAAAAATGATATTATTATTACCCTAACACATGATGTAATTCTATTAGTTAAGAGTAATTCGACGAAAGACAACCTTAGGAATAAAATATGATCCTTTAAGTCCACTTGTATTAGATTAGGGAATTTATTATTGCTTAATTCAAAGAAGAGTCGAAAGTGTTAAATTCAATGTTTAATAACTAAAACATTTTTAATATAGGGTTACACATAAGATAAATTCGACTGTAAATATTCATTAGAAAGTTAAACCGATTTCCTATATAATAATATTTTATTTATAATTTTTAGATATTAAATAATATTATTTATTTATGACACAATGATGATTATATAATTAAATTATTAATGAAATATTAAAATAATTGATATTATAAATACCCAAATAAATGTAATTTGAGACTTTTTATGAATTCCACTAATTTTATAGGTTAATATGACATGTTAGGATTGATTAAATTAATTTTTTGCAAAGTAATAATGTTTTTATAAATTTTGAAAAAACAAAATACCAAACAGTATCAAAATTGACATAAAAGAGTATTTAAAACAAATATTATATGATTAATTGATATAATATTCCTAAAAATCTATTGTTCTTAAAAATTACTTATATAATGTTATATACATTAATAATGAACCACTTGTGGTTCTATTATAAGTTTATAGTAATTTTATTAACCATATAATATAAAAATACAAAGAGACAAGGTAAATGTCAAACTATTTAACTAAGAGTTAAATCTAGATGATAAGGTTAAAATGGTGACGAGAACTTGTCTAAAACCTATTGGATGGGAGGATTTAGACACATCCCCACCTTATCCTAGAAATAAATCATTTTGGGTCTATTATAAATCAAAAATTAGTTTATTATAAAATAATATTTCAATCTTTTCTTAAGGTTCCCCTTACCCCTCTTATAAAATGGAACTTCCCATTCTCTCAAATTCACAAATTCAAAGCCATTTTTCTCGGCCAAACCCTTCCCAAATATCCTTTAAATTGTCCTACATTCATCCAAGAGGCCTTATTTAGTAAAAAATCCAACCTAAGGAGCTCTTTTGATCAAATCAAAAGGAATAACCCGAAGAAGTGGTAAATATTTCATTACATCTTTCATGTTTTTTCTTCTTCCACTTATTCTTTCCTTGTTGTTTCCATTCTAAAATAATAAATCCAATATATTATATTTATTTTAATGTCATTATAAATATGGTACAACCATATTCATTATTCTATAAATCCTTTGAATGACATGTCACCATAGGTGCGTACATACGACTTATCGTCATCACGCCATGGTGTAGTTGTTATTCAATACATTATTATTTCGATGGGTATAGTAATGATGAAAAAATGATTTAAATAATAAGTAGAACATGATAATGATTCTGTATATATGATATAACATCAAATTATATACTATTTTAATATCTAAATAATGATATTGTTGCTCATGCGTATGTACGGATTACCGTATCCATGAAGATGATGAGATTCATTCCCCATCGTATCCATTCAAGACTAATTTTCTTTTGATGATTAAAAATAATGTTTAAAAATTAATATCATTCTTAATAGTAATAAGATACATCCTATCCATAACAAACATTACTTACGTAACAAAGCATATAATGGAAAACGAATCTGTTAACACCCAAAACAATGATAATAATAAAATATTATTAACAAATCAATATTAGAAGATCATATATGATATAATATTAATGTATATGGTTTTTGTCTAATTTAATAAAAATTATTTAACCATTATAGAAGAGGTTAACCTACCCTCTACCATGGAAAAGTACAAGGTATGGGTTAATTCTACAGTCTCTTTATTTCCAAAGTTGTTTTTACATAATTATCTAGTGGGACCTCTTTATCATACACATATATTTTTCTTATAAATTTATTTCAAAATAATATTATTATTTACTAGACAATTGTTTAAATTAATTTATACCATTATTTGAACTTATATGTTTTGAAAGGAATCATTCATTCATTTTCCAAACAATGTACTTTATGACCTTTCTAACAAAATTAAGGTTAGAATGTCTTTTTTAACTTATACAACAGGTGCGGTTATTCCCCACTGTTATAACATTGTAAAATCTTCCCTTAAAAGATTATAAGAATATTTTTATAATAAATGTTTTCTTTTATAATTATGTAACTTTAATTGATTTAAAAAAAACGAAGAGATATTTCTATCAAATAGTTTTGATTTCATCTATGTCAACGTCCTTTGATGGATTTTATACTTGTTTGAATTCGACTCATAATGATAAAAATATTCCATATTTTATTAAAGGTTTTTTGATATTTTTGACTGTGTATGTGTTATTTTTATACCATTCATGGTTTATGGTAAAAATATTGACATTTCATATGCTTGTTTTAATACAAATGTTTATGTTATATTTAAACCTTTTCTTATGAAGAATATATCGGACTTAGTAAGTGATGTGTGGAGCCCGCTATAGCTCCTTGATGCGTCAGTAGGTCTAATGAGACAACTAGACATGGAACTGGCCATGGCCTTTCCCAAATTGATATATGGTTTTGGTCGTGGCCTTAATCATTTTTAGGTGTCTTGGCTGAGGCCTTGACAAAATGCTTCAGAATGTCTGGAATTATACATTACCTCATTATGAAAATAATATTTAGGGTTATTGTGGTCATTCGACTAGTAGAATAACCATGATTATATTTTATTGTGGAATTATTTACTCAGATCATATTTCTTCCATATAAGTGTGGATGTTTATTATTAATGAAAGCATGTGTTTTCAATTATTCACCATGCATAATATTTATGTTATCTACCATTGTATTACTTACCCTTACTGATCTTTTGATATCACCCCTTTCTTAAGTTTCATTTTCCCAGGATACAAAGAAGTTAGTTATTAGTGACTTATAGGAATAATCTAGGAGGCTCGGATGTTTCTAATGGAATTAATTACTGTTGTATTTCTTTTCAAGTTTTAAAGATCAACTTACGTATGAATCTTGTTTCCAATAATACTAAACTGATCAGTCTTTCGGGACATTATTTCCTTGTGATCATGCCAATATTATGTAATAATGTACTGACTCTGGGTAACTGGTGTCGGGGTGTTAAATTTGGTGTCAAAGGTAGTTTAGTACAAACCTTGAAGACTAGATTTAGATAAACTCTGACTATAACACATAGCCCTAAGATAGAATTTGAGGATTAATATAGAAGAACTTCCAAGAATTTTGGTACTATAGAGATATTGTGAGTATTCCAAGAAATACATCCCTATCTGGATATGAGTAGGTAGAGGTGGCTCTGGGACAGATGTACCTAGGGTTAAAACTCAAACACACCGCTTTGAGCTAGACTCTAACGGGAACTGGTGCACGAAAACGGGCCTTGTTGCACTCTTGGTTACAACACTCTTGGTTACGACAATCTCGGGGGATATTATTATGATAATTCTCATTTTATTTAAAAAACATTGTAAAGGGTTTATTATTATATACTTCTTCAAAGAAATTTTTTTTATGATTATGGATTATATCCATAAACTATTCAATTCATGTTAAGTGTTTTACAAGATTCGAATTATGTTTTTCGATTCATAAATTAATCTACTTTATTCCATTTTTTTGAAATGGTTCCTAGTGGAAGGAATGGAAACTATATCAATGTATGTAATCCATTAGGGATTTCCCTCCTACTCATGATAATTATAGCAGAGTTGGGGAAGCCACTGGTGTAGAGCAGCTTATCACCATACTGGGAAAACTCACCCAGGTTATGAATAATAACCTTATCTGTATGGAGCACCCTGATCCACAACACAGAGAATCAATGGTAGACTGCTTCATTAGGTAAAAAGCACCAAAATTCAAGGGGATTACAAATCCATGAGTTTTTGATCAGTGGATAAATTCCTAAGAGAAAATATTTCATGCTTTGGTGAGCAGTGAAATGGAAAAAGTTTTCATGGCAGTTTATCGCCACACTGGAGATGCTGATCAATGGTGGTCATTGATTCAAAACAAAAATTACAATGAAGAAGTGTCTGGTATGGAATTGAGGGAGATTAAAGAACTTTTATTAGAGAAATACTTTCCCCCTGACCATCGAGTCGATATGGAAAGGTAATTTCTAAGTCTAAGGTAAAAGGAGGATGAGAATGTTGCAAAATATGAGGATAACTTTACAAGATTAGAAAAGTATACTGAAGATTATATACATAATCCAAGAAGTAATATTGATTGTTTCTTTGATGGGTTAAAACCATTTCTCCATCTATAATTAGTATCACAATCATTCTCATCATACGAAGATATTGTCTCATGTGCTGTCATGATATAAAAGGAATTCTCTAAGTCTTACGACTTTAATGAAAATAAAGAGAAGGAGAGATATGTTGAACACTCTGGGAAAGAAAATAAGGAAATCTGGAAGAAGGGAAGAATTGAATTTCCACCCTATGATAATTGTAGAAGGAAACACCCTGGTGCCTATCGAAAAGGAAAAGGATTATGATACAAATGTGGACAGAAAGGCCATCTTGCGGGTGATTTTAAGGGAAAGAAAGTTTCTACCAATGTTCAATGCTAGAATTGCATGGAGATGGGACATTATGCAAATGAATGTCATATTTTTATGGGAAACATACCTCAGAAAATGCCAAGTGATCAAGGCCAATCTTATTAGATCACTACTACTGAGGTTGAAGCTCTGAAAGATATAGTGGCAGGTAATTTAATGGTTTCCTCAAGTTTAGACAACGCTTTATTTGATTCTAGATCATCACATTATTTCATATCTTCCTAGTTTTCTAATAAAATTAGATATTTCTAATTTTATTTAACAAGGGATTTGTTAGTAAAAACTCCTAAGGGAGGTATCATTGTAACAAAGTTTTATGAATGAGTTCTCATTAGGCAACATAAATGTTCTTTATCTGCTGATCTCATCGTCATACCCATGATTGAATTTGATATAATCCTCGGAATGGATTGGATTTCAGACCATGATGCAAAAATTTATTGTAAGAATAAGGAGGTTACAATTTTCGATGATGATAAGAAGTACCTTATCTTTAAAGTAGAAACATCACCACCTCATTCTTATCTAGATCCACCCCTAGTAACTCCACTAAATTCAATTATTGGGGAGGAAGAGAATGAAATAACTGTGGGTGAGGAAAAGAATGTTCAAATAGAGGATATACCTTTTGTACAAAAATATGTTGATGTGTTTCGAGAGGATTTACATAGACATCCTCAAGAATGAGAAATTAAGTTTTCCATTGATTTAATTCCTGGTTCAAGGCCCGTATCAAAGACCCCTTATAGAATAGCCACTGTGGAATTTGTGGATCTAAAGAAAAAACTAGAGGAATTGAGTAATAAGGGATTTATTCCCCCTAGTGTTTCTATATGGGGAGCCCCTATTCTTTTTGTTAAGAATAAAGATGGATATATGAGGTTGTACATTGAATACAGGGAGATCAATGCTATAACAATAAATAACAAGTATCTCATACCTCGCATTGATGATTTATTCGACCAAATTCATGGAGATCAATATTTTTCAAATATTGACCTTCAATCTGGATATCATCAATTGTGTGTGAAGAAGGAAGACATTCCGAAAACTGCATTTCAAACTAGGTATGGACATTACGAGATTAGAGTAATGCATTTTGGGATGACTAATGCACCCTCTATTTTCATGGATCTAATGAAAAGAGTTTTCAAGGAATATCTTGATTAATTTGTAGTGGTATTTATTGATGATATTCTGTTATACTCCAAATGCTATGAAGATCATCAAAATCACTTGCGCACCATTCTAAAAACCCTTATAAGAAATGAATTATACTGGAAGTTTTGCAAGTGTGAATTTCAACTTCATGAGATTTCTTTTCTTGGCCATATTGTCTCTATGGATGGAATCTCTATTGACCCTTTTAAGACAAAGGAAATATAAGAATGGCAAGCACTGACAAGTATCACTGAGGTACACAATTTTGTTGTTTTAGTAGGTTATTATCGACATTTCGTCCATAATTTTTCCTGATTGGATAACCCATTAAAGAAGCTCACACGTAAAGTGGTTAAATTTTTTTTGGAAAAAAGAGTGTGAATAATGTATCAAAGAACTGAAGAGAAGATTATTCAATGCTCCAATCACAACTCAACCATCAGGGAATGATGGGTTTGTTATTTATAGTGATTCTAAAAGAAAGGAAATTGTTGTGTCCTTATGCCTTAATTATAGAGTTATTTCCTATGCATCACGATAGCTGAAAATTCATGAGAAAAACTATCCTACACATGATCTAGAGTTATCAGCTGTAATATTTTCTTTAAAGATTTGGATACATTGTCTCAATGGTGAAATATGTGAGATTTATACCAATCACAAGATTTTGAAGTATATTTTATCTGAGAAGGAACTCAACATGAGGCAAAGGAGATGGCTTGAACTACTCAAGGATTATGATTTCATTATACACTACCACCCAGGGAATGAAAATAAGGTGGAAGATGCTTTGAGTAGAAAGGATCCTGAAGTTCTGAAAAAGATGAGAGTTGAAAGGGGTCTTATTTTCATGGATCTAGTAAAGATGGATATGGGAATAAACATGGAAGGTAAAACATCAATTCATTTTCAAATGGTTGCAAAACCATCTTTACTATAAAGGATAAAAATGTTATCAGGATAATGATGAGGAATTTTAAAGATGATTAAATCTGTGAATGATGAGAGACTGATCGACTTCATATATGAATATGGGATTTTGAAATCTGGTAAGAGACTTTATGTTCCCGATATACCTGATCTGAAAATGTAATTGTTAGTTGATGCTCATAGATCAAATTTCTCTATACACCCTGGGAGCAACAAGATGTAGAGATATTTCAAGGAACATTTTTTGTGGGACAACATGAAGAGGGAAATTGCTAATTTTGTGTCAAGATGTATGGATTTTCAACAAGTGAAAGCTGGAAGGCTACAGGTAGGAAGATTCATGAATCCTCTTCTCATACCTGAGTGGAAATGGGATAATATTATGATGGACTTTGTCATAGTACTACCAAAGACTCCTAGAAGGAATGATCCAATATAGGTCATTGTTGATCATCTAACCAATTAAGCACATTTTCTTGTTATAAGAGAAGATTTACCACTTGAAAATCAAGGAAGAATATATATTAATTAATTTGTAAGACTTCATGTACTACCCCTATCGATTGTTTCTGATCATGATCCACAATTTACATCAAGATTATAGAAAAATATTCAGAAATACCTGGATAATAAACTTCGTTTTATCACTGCCTACCACACTCAAACTAATGGAAAATCAGAATAGACTATTCAAACCATAAAATACATGTTGAGATCTTACTTACTTGACTTTCAAGGTATGTGGGATCAATATTTACATCTGGTAGAATTTTCCTATAACAATAGCTTTCATTCAAGTATTCAGATGGAACCATATAAAGCATTATACGGAAAGAGATGTCCCACACCAACTTATTGAGATGATGTTTGTGAAAGAAAACTCATAGGCCCAGAACTTGTGGAGGAAACAATGGAGAAGGTTAAGGTTATCCAAACCCACATCAAAGCATATCAATGTAGGTAGAAGAGCTCTGCTGAAAACCGAAAGAAAAAGATTTAGAATTTAGTACAGGAAATCATTTTTTCATGAAAGTATCTCCATGGAAGGGAGTTATACGATTCAGTAAGAAGGGTGAATTAAGTCCCAGGTACATCAGACCTTTCAAAATTCTAGAACAAAATGGGGATGTAGCTTATCATTTTGTAATGTCTCCAAGTCTATCCAAAGTTCATGATGTGTTTTATTTATCACTATTGAGAAAATACATGCCTGACCCAATGCATGTGCTCAGCTATGAGGAATTAGAACTGGAACCTGATCACTGTTATTGCGAAGAGCCTATCAAGATTATTGTTATAAGGGAACAAGTGTTGAGAAACTGGACGACTCGTCTGGTAAAAGTTCTATGGAGAAACCATAAAATGGAAGAGGCAATGTGGGAACCCGGGGAACTTATGATGAAGAAAAACTCAAATCTTTTTATGCAATGTTATTCTATAAATTTTGAGGATAAAATTATTTAAAGGAGGGGAGAATGTAACACCTCAATCCTCTACACTACATTTCCCTTTAAATAATGCAATAGCTTGCATTGTACGCAACTTCAAGATTCTAACACACGGTGACCAATCAAACTAGCCGTTATGAATAGTAATACTCACTTTTTTAAATTTTATAAATTTTATTTTTCAAAATGGACTTCATTTTTTTATTCAAAATATCAAAATTAGCTTAGGGTGAATTTTTGGTATTTTTCTGAAAACATTCAATTTTTGATGAATAGTGAAGTACATTGTGTTACAGCTTAAAATAGACTTTTTATTTAAATAATTATTTATTTATTTAAATTTATTTTAGGACAAAATAGATCGATAATACCTATATATGTTCAATATAATTCATTGATTTTAGTTTAAAATATTTATATATATATATAAATTTTATCGAACTTTTTATCGTCTTTTACCCACCTCCTAGGAGCATTTGCAAATTTGCATAAAACATAATTTTACCACTTCTGTTAATTGAATTTCAAAAATCCGGGAGACTTGGTTGATATCAGTATGTAAAATTTGGTTCAATAATATGAAAATAATTTTTGGTGAATAGTAAGTTTTGACTTTTATTTACCACAGTTAAAATTAAATAGGGTAATTAAAGGTAAAAATTATATTATTATTAACCTAAAACATGTCCTAATTCTATTGGATAAGTGTAATTATACCAAGAAAAAACTTAGAAATAAAATATTATCCTTTAGGTCCACCTCGATTAGATTAGGACATTTATTTTTATTTAATTCAAAGAAGAGTTAAAAGTGATAAATTCAAAGTTTAATAACCAAACCATTTTTAATATATGGATAAAAATAAGATAAATTAGACTATAAATATTAATTAGAAATATAAAAAGGTTTAATACATAATGTTATTTTATTTATAATTTTTAGACATTAAATAATTAAGTTTATTTATGACGCACTGATGATGCAGCAATTACCTTATTAATGAAATATTAAAATAATTAATATTATAAATACCCAAATAAATTTAATTTGATATTTTTTATGAATTAAACTAATTTTATAGGTTAATATGACATGTTAGGGTTGATTAAATGAATTTTTTTATGTAATAATGTTGTTGTCAATTTTTCAAAAACAAAATACCAAATAGTGTCAAAATTTACATAAAAGAGTTTTTAAAACAAATATTAAATTATTAATTGATATAATATTCCTAAAAATCTATGATTCTTCCAAATGACTAATATAGGGTTTTATATATTAATAATGAACCACATGGTGTTATCTTGGATGTTTATAGTATGTTTATTAACCATATAATATAAAAATGCAAAGAGACATGGTAAATGTCGAACTATTTAACTAAGAGTTAAATCTAAATGATATGGTTAAAATGGTGACTCAACATGTTTAAAACGTATTGGTTGAGATTATTTCAACCCATCCCCACCATATATTATAAATAAATCATTTTTAGCCATTATATACAAAAACTGAGTTTATTATAATATAATATTTCAATCTTTTCCTATGGTGCCCCTTACCCCTCTTATAAAAGGGGACTTCCCCTTCTATCAAATTAACACCTTCAAAGCCATTTGGCTCGGCCAAACCCTGCCCAAATATCCTTTCAACTATCCTCCCTTAATCCTAGAGACTTTCCTTTAGTCATAAATCCAACCTAAGAAGCCCGTTGATCAAATCAAAAGGAAGAACCCGAAGAAGAGGTAAATATTTCATCACCTCTTTCAAGTTTTTATTCTTCCACTACTTCTTTCCTTGTCATTTTCATTCTAAAATAATAACTCTAGTATCATATACATATATTTATGTTATTATAAAAGTATTAATACCATATTAATTTTTCTATCCACCCATTTAATGACATGGCACCATACATGCGTATGTAGGGCTTACCGTCTCCACGTCGTGGATTAGTTGTTATTCCATACATTATCATTTGTATGGGTATAGTAATGATGTATAATTGATGTAAATAATAAATATAACATGATAATTATTCTTTATATATGATATAACATCCAATTATATTTGATTTTTATATCAAAATAATGATATTGTCACTCGTGCGTACGTACGGATTACCGTCTCCAAGAACACGATGAGATTCATTCCCCATTATATCCATTCAAGACTAATTTTCATTTTATGATTAAAAATAATGTTTGAATACATTATATCATTCTGAAAATGAATACGATACATCCTATCTAGAACAAACATTACTTATGTAACAAAATATATAAAGGAAAACGAATCATTTAACACCCGAAATGACGATAATACTAAAATATTATTAACAATGAAATATTTGAAGATCATATATGATATAATATTAATGTATATGGTTCTTTTAGAATTTAAATATAAATTATTTAACCATTCTACAGGCATTTAACCTACCCTTGACCAAGGAAAAGTAAAAGGTAAGGGTTAATTCTACAATCTCTTTATTATACGAGGTTGTTTTTACATATGTATCTAATGGGACCTCTTTATCATCCATATCCATGATTCTTAAAAATATATTTCAAAAAAATTTTAATATTTACTAAACAATGGGTTAAAGTCATTTATACCCTTATTTGAACTTATATGTTTTGAAAGGAATCTTTGAGTCATTTTCCAAGCAAGGTACCCTATGAACTTTTCGAAACAATTAAGGTAAGAATGTGTTTTTTAAATTATACAGCGGGTGCGGTTATTCTATGCCATTATAACATCGTCAATGCTTCCCTTAAAATATTGTAATAATATTTTCAAAATAAATGTTTTCTTTTATAATTATGTATCTTTAAATGATTTCAAAAAAAGAAATAGATATTTCACTCAAATAGTTTTGATTTCATCTATGTCAACATCCTTTGATGGATTTTACACTTGATTAAAGTAGATTCATTATGATACAAATAATTCATATTGTATGGAAGGTTTTGTGATATTTTTTATTGTGGATGTGTTATTTTTATACCATTCGTGGTTTATGGTTAATTTATTGACATTTTATATGCTATTTTTAATACGAATGTTTATCTTATATTTCAAAATTTTCATATGAGGAATGTATTGGGATTAGTAAGTGACGAGTGGAGCCCGCTATAGCTCCTCGATGCATTAGTAGGTATCCTAAGACAACTAGATGTGTAATTGGCCAAGGCCTTTCCCAATTTGATATATGGTTTTGGCAGAGGCCTTATTCATTTTTCGACAGCTTGGTCGAGTCCTTGACAAAATGTTTTAGAATGTCCGGGATTATACATTCCCTCATTATGAAAATAATATTTATGGTCCGTGTGGTCATTAGACTAGTAGAATGCCCATGATTATGTTTTATTATGTCATTATTTACTCAACTCATATTACTTCTATAAACGTCTTCATGTTTATTATTGATAATGTCATGTGTTTTCAATTATTCACAATTCTTAATATTTATGTTATCTTCCACTGTATTGCTTACCCTTACTAAGCCTTTGAGCTCACCCCCTTCTTATATTTCATTTTCCCAGGATATTAAGAAGTTAGTTATGACTGACTTATAGGCATAATCTAGGAGGCTTGGATGTTTCTAATGGAATAAATTAGTTTTGTATTTCTTTTCAAGTTGTAAATTTGAACTTATGTATGAATCTTGTTTCCAATAATACTAAACTGATCAGTCTTTTGGGACATGATATCCTTGTGATCATGCCAATGTTATATAATAATGCACCGAATCTGGGTAACTTTTTTTGGGGCATTACAGTTACAATAATTCTAGTACTTTAACCTATATCTATACTTAACCTTAGATATATCCCAAGAGTGACCTTAGAAATATCTCTAGGGATCTCACTAAATTTTTCACATCCTAGTTTCCAAAGGTTGACTAAATCATTTCTCTAATTACAAATATAGAGAACCAGGATTGAAATACATGTATACTACATTTATTTTGTATAATACTTAATACATAACACACAAAAACTCCCAATGATCGTATTACTGTAGTGTCTTTGGAAACTCAGAACAAAATCTTCAAAATCATTTTGAAATATCTTCAACATCTCTCATAAATATCTTCCCCATTTGTTTTCCTACCTAAAACCTTTCTTTATATATTGGGGAAACAAAACATAGAAAAGTTGATCTCAAATTTTCAGTAAGGGTAGACATGGAGAACATAAAACAATCCATAAAAAGTTAAATATAAAATCATAATCATAAAGTTTAAACACCAAAATATTGAGTATTTAAATACGTATTGGTGGTACGTAAGGCATGGATCATTAAGGAACATTAACCATGATATATTATCAATGACATAAAACATGTAATTGTGTAAAAATAAATATCACATAATATTATTTCCATATAATCCAAGTAATTGTTTCCAAGACCATCATAGTGGACAAATTCCATTACTAAATCGGGTTTACTTTCCATTCCGACCATCTATTACTGAGCCGGATTTACTTTTTGTTTCATCCTTGTATTAATAAACCGGATTTACTTGTAATTATAGTCATGTATATCTAATGAGATATAAATATTTTCACAATGAATTGGAGGGATATATAGGTCCCACCCATCTTATAAAGAAATCATTCTTACATCGGCCACAAAAACATAAATCATTCATTATAGCATAACCCATGAAATAAAATTGGATTCATAAACATAATTTCATTATAACATAATCCATATAGGATAAATTGATATCTTAAAAAAAATTCCATCATAAACATAATGAAATTAATGTAATAATAGGTATAAATACATAATCATATGTCATCTTATATGGAAAACAATTTTGATAAAACACTTGAACTTAGTTATTGTGTAAAATATCATTTTTTGTTCAAAAACTTTTTCATTTATCAAAATATCATTCAATTTTAAAAGAAAACAATTTAGTTGAAAATAATCATGAAATAGTGTAAGGGAAGCTTCGTGAAAATAAGGTGTCATGAATCCATAAAAATTCATTCATTCTATATAAATTAAAAAAACATTCTCATCTTACTTTTTTTTTTTAAATTCAAAAATACCTCACATGGTAAAAAAATAAATTTCCCTTCCAAACCATGTAGTAAAAGTCAAAACAATGGGTAAAAATTACTTTCAACATACATAGAAGGATACTAATAATTTAACAAAAACATTTTTAGAAAACATGGACATGGATGACAAATATATACTCAGTATAATCTTACATATAAACAATCTAAAATAAAAATGAGATTGGAAAATTATCCCTTACCTTAGGTCTTATTTCTTCAGTATGTGGTCGAAACTCTTCTTCCTCAATGTGCCTCCTTTAAATTTCATCTTAGGGTACTAGAGTTGGTCTTTTGAGAAGACCAAAACCTATAAAATGTTACTAGAAAAGTTGAGAAGATAAATGGGTAGGTGTTTTCTGAGCAAGAAGGCTCAAAATTGAGGGAAGATGAGAGGGAGGAGGTTCACTTTTATAAGAGAGGAGATGGTCCCTTTAGGAAACTCTCAAAATATTAATTTATTATAAAATTATTTTTGGTTTCAAAAGGTCAAAAACTCATTTAATTCGAATAAAAGATGATAGTTTTTTGAATTCATCTAAACCAATAGGTTTTATAAAAGTTTAGATCTCAAATTTAACATTATCTATTATCTTTAACCCTTTGTTAACTAATTTAACTCTTATGATGTCTTCTTGAATATTCATATAATATGGTTAATATAGTTACTATAAAATGATAATTTACCTAAAGTGGTTTATTAATGAAAATTTAAACATTGTCTAATTTATTTGGTTAAATAATATATTTTTATGATGATTATATCAACTAATAAAATAGTATTTGTTTTAAAAACCCGATTATTTTAATTTTTACTATTCATATCCTGAATTTTTAAATAACCATAACAACATTATTATTTCAATAAAACTACATTAATTAAAATATAACAAGTAATAATCATCCATAAGATTAGTGGATGTCATAACAAGGTCAAAGATAAATTTATTTAAATATTTATAATCTCATTTATTTAAATCATTCATTAATAAGGTTATCACTACATCATCATTGTGTCGTAAATAAATTTATTTATTTTGTGTCTAAAAATTATAAATAAAATACCATGATATAGATAATATTTTTATATTTATAATTAATATATATAGACATATATATCAGTTATATGATTTTATATTAAAATTTATTTAGTAAAAGATATATGTTTTGGTTATAATTATCTTTACATTAAATTAATTCTTACAAAATGTCATTTTCACATCCATCTAAATCCATGGGGTCCCAAAATCGACCCAAGGATGTCCATTTTTAGATATATCTAATAAAATAGTATTATTAAATGTTTTAGTGTAGTTTAATATTATTATAATATTCTTTTTTACCCTTATTTACAATATTTACCTTTTAAAAATGGTAAATAAAATAATTACTGAAGTTACTATCCATAATGTTCAAAAACAAAAGGTACCTATTTATACAATTTTAACCGTATAATTCAAAATATGGAATCCATTTTCCCAAATTCAAAACACATGAGTTGTAGTAATTAATTTCAAATTAATTCCTATTGTCAAAACCAAAAAGTGGATTTTAGAAAAATAATAACTATCAAAATATTGACATGTGTTTGTGTCCAATTTAAAATTGAAATTACTTCCAATGACCAAAATTGGATTAAATTATTAAAATATAATTTAATTACACATTAAAACCAATGATAAAGTTAATCTAACTATAGAAATTAATTATATGAAAAGGCAGTTTTGAATTAAAATGCGGTATTTTTCACTATCATTAAAATTTGAATTTTATCAGAAAAATATAAAAAAATTAAAATTGCATGTCTCACTTCCAAATAAAAAGTTTATTTTATCAAATTTAACTTATAAATGTGTAAAAATAGGTTTAAAATAGTAGCGCCATCAAAAGGCTGTAAAACTACATTTTTTGAAAAGTACTTCATTTATTTGAAAAAATTGATTTTGTTCTCTTATCATGTTCTAGAAAATGTTTAATATGGATTATAATTATATATAAAATTTAAAATGTGGTAAATTATATTCATAATATCTAGTTTATATCCAACAAAATAATAATATTTTAATAATATAACATTGCTTTGTGAAACTCGGTATTGCATACAACGCAAGCTATCTAGGATGGTCGATCTTTTGTGTAACACAAGCTAATCCAATGTTGTGTGTATTTAAAGCTTCCTTTGGTGATTCGTATTACATAATCCCAACATAAATCATTTATATATTTAACTAAATCTATATTCATTGTTTCATGAAATGAATTCTATCAAAAGTACTTGAAATTGTCTATAACACAAGCCATGAATAGTGTTGCAAATACTGGAAGATAATACGGTGTTGTGTATAGAGCAATCTAATCTTGGTATAGCATTCAACAAAATCCCTCAAATATATTGAAATAATCTATCCATAAAATCTTGGGGTGTTACAATTCTAGTGCCGATTTGGAAATGGGATGAGGTTTCCATGGATTTTGTTGTTTGATTACCATGGACTCCCTAAGGGATGAATTTTGTATAAGTGGTTATTGATAGATTGAAAAATTATTATCATTTCATTCTGATCAAGGACCTCACTAAAGTTAACGATTTTGGTAAGTTTTATATAAAAGAGATTGTGAGGTTACATGGGTGTCCTTATGACATTTTTACATATAGGTATCCTAGGTTTACCTCAAGGTTATGGAGGATTCTTCATGGGGAAATGGGATATTATATCAAGTTGATTACAACATACCATCCACAGACAGATGGTTAAACAGAGCAAGTAATTTCAATCCTGGATGATATGCTTTATGCTCGTGTCTTTCATTTTGGAGGATCATGGTATATACATCTAGGAATGGTTGAGATTATTTACAGTAATATTTATCTGTAGTCAATAAGAATTTCTCCCTTCGAGGCATTGTATGATCACCCGTGTAGATCACCTCTTTGTTGGGATGAGGGGGGGGGGGTATCTCTAGTTGGAACAAGTTTGGTTCAGGAAATGTATACAAAGATTCATGGTATACATCATCATCAGGTAACATCCCAGAGTCGAAAAAAATCATATGTGTATAAGCGGCATCAAAATTTTGATTTTTTACATAGGTTATTGGGTTTTCATGAATGTTTATCCTCGGTTGGGTAACTATCATGTTGGAAAACAAGGAATGTTTGCTTTGAGATATATTTGATTTTTTTAGGTCATTGAGTGCCTTGGAAATGATTCTTATTAGGTAGGATTTCCAGTTTAGTTGATAGGTATTCATGATTTTTACATATATCTCAGCTTAGGAAGTATCACCATGATCAAGCACACGTTCTGTGTTAGGAATAAATTGAGCTAGTACCAGATGCTTCTATAATCAAGAAATCACATCATATCATTGATTATCATGAGAAAGTATTGTGCGGGAAGTTGATTCTATTGGTTATAGTACTATAGAAAGAAGGATCAAATTCTCATGAGACTTTGGTACGTGAGTCTTTGATAAGGGATTTTGGGCCTCATCTTTTTCTATGGATTACATCATTAACATAAATTCTCAGGGATGGAAAGTTTTTATGGTGGGGATTTTATAGAATCTTGTTAATGATTCATTAGATAACACTTTATATCCATTTTATTTTAAAATCTCATGTCTTTTTAATAAGGATGAGAAGTAATTGGGAGGATACCTATAATAGTGAAGTTAGATGTTTGTTGGACTTTCAACTTTAATCAGCCTTTTCTATAGGATGTAGGATGATTTCATGCGATGTAAATGGGTAACACCCTCGGTAATTTCTACTGAGTACACGCTGTGAATGGGGATTAATTATTTAAAATATGACAAATTTTGAATGGTGGTTTCACGACCTGAATGTTTTAAATAATGGATTTTTAATCTGAGGTGACGATTTATTCGACATACTTATCCAATGTGGGCTTCACGACGTGAATGGCAGTTTCACATCATGAAATAGTCCATTTCCAGTTTTAAAACATGCACTTGGAAATTTTTCTAGGTTATTTACTTTCAGGCTCTTTCACCCTCAACCCAGGGTCTCTCCTAGGAATTTTTTAAAGACACATTTCCTTCCTAATTGATTTGTTAGATGTTCGAACTCTCTTTTAATTGCAATGCTCCTCTCCATGTAAGTTGTCTTCCCACTTCATCATTGCCTCTGATCATGATATCATCATTGGGAAGTGTGTTCGTTTTTATTGGGTTAAGATGGTTTTTATTCTTGGTTTATTCTAGATCCATTGTGCAATATCTCTACATAGGACTTTTTCTTTGTTGGTCATGGTGTAGAGGGAGTTAATTATTGAGTTATGTAGGGTTACTTCATTCCAATGACCCTTTGTGTTCAAATTTGGATCAACCATGTGATGTGGATTTGATTCTTGGACCTTCACTCTCATTTTTGGGTTTTCATTGTTAGTGGATCCAGTTGAGGGCATGTGTGGCCTGAGCTTTGAGGTAGGTGGTTTCATCTCTAGCCTATGATAATGGATCTTGTTGTTTTTCATTACACTCTGAATCATAATGAAATATTGGAATGATGTTTTGGTGTGTGTTGAGAAGAGTTTTCAATGAAAAATGTTTTTCCCTTGTTATTTATAAATATAATGGAAAAGATGTATTTTTAAAGCATTGAAATGGTTTTCAAATAATCTAAATGAATATTGAATGAGAGAAAATGGGTTACCATGGGTACATAGTTATAAGGTTTATCTTGGGGCCATCATCTATTGTTTTTTGATTATCAAAGCAGGTTTTCTTGGGGTTTTCTTCTGTTTACTGGGCATGTTGTTATAGGGGACCAATATTGACATTGTTGGGGGGTTTACTCATGGGTTATTCCTCTTCTTTCGAGGCCCATTATTCTAGGAACTAGTTTATGGACATGATTATTATGGTACAAGTTGTCTAATTCCGAGACCAGTAGATTCCCATGGTGATGTGATAACTGTACTTCTGTTTTTTATCGCTTGAATTTCTAAGATAACCTTGATAGGCATGTTTCTGGTTGTGAAAAATTATATGTAAATTGTTCCTTCAAATTGATATACATGTTTTTGTTTAAAACTTTCGAAATGGGAAATTTTTTCCACGTTTTAAATAAAACTATTTTGATGCTTATCAAGCAATGTTTTTACTCAAAATGATTATACATGAATTTTTATACAATGGCCTATTTTGAAACACCAGGGTGGGATCCTACTGAGCCTATTACCTCACACCCTACGCACCTCTTTGGTGGGGTGTCTAGCTTTGTTTGTATTCCATTGTTGGGAAAGGAAATGTGTCATAGTGAGGTGGTGAGGTTTATGTCAGCTATTTTGGTATCTGGTGGTGAGATGGTGGGAGTTTTCTATGCCATCATTTGATGTAGCTATTTGGCTAGGGTACTTTTCAGTTGGACTTACCCTTTGGATTTTTTAGCTACTTGGTTTTTGTTTATTTCCACTATTTTATTACAGTTATGAAATATATATCTTGTTTGTCTCTCGTTGTTCATTTCTTTAGTACAAATAATCCATGTGTTTGATCAGGTTGGGAGAAATCATTATCTTTGTAGTGTTGTTTGATGCTTGGGTGCTTGTCGACGACTGATGGGGATTGGGAATGCTCTTCGGGTATATAATGAATGGGTCGGGTGCTGGGTTTGAGGGAAACTAGGGATGGTTCAATACACTATTTTTTTATGGTTTGATAATATGTGTAAAGGTCACAAGTTTTTTTAAATGATTCTATTTTCTAATAACCACTATATGAGAAATAATATTTTGTGTCATGATTTTACAAATATGGTGGTTTATGGATAGCATAGAAAATCATTATTGTATCTCTCTTGTTTTCTACACTAGGTTATCCCTGCTAGAATTTTAATAACTAAGGTAACTTTTCTAATAGATCCATGTGGTTTTATCACTCTCAAAAGTGTTCAAGAAATAATTTTTAATGGAGAAGAATATGTTTTGAGAAAAATGATGATATGAGAAGACACTGCAAACCCATTTGTTTTTTGTTTATAAGTGAGAGAAAATTAAAAAAACACACATATTGAATATTATTCTATGAAGGGATACTAAAAATATTATTCAAAGGTCAATTTTTTGAACCTTAGTGTTATATTTTTTTCAATTATGTGTTAGTATTTATTCAGTTAGTTGTGATGAAGTGGTGATTCTTTGAGAAATAATATCTCTTATAATGATGGAATTGGATAACATTCTTGAACAATTATCTATAGTAAATGTGATTATGGTTTAGACTAATATTTAATCCCAAATAAATATACTAATAATGTTTGTAGTTTGGAACAACATTTACAATAATTAACAACGTGTTACATAATTATTGAAGAGTTATTTGGAATTTGTATTCAAAAAATAGAAAGAAGTGTAAATATAACACACTATAAAAATAATTACTAGAGGATACTATGTTATGAATTTTCAGTGAATGAAAATTTTATTAACTTTTTATATATGATTTTTTAATGTGTTTATATTAAAAAAAATTCCAACAAAACCATGTTGGCTTTCCAACTCAACCAAGCAATAAGGGGTCATTTTTTAACCATGCTTTATAACTGATCATTCCGTCTAGCAAGTTGGTCGGTATGATATTAGGCTATTGTATAGGCCTAGAGGAGTACATACTAGAAAGAACATATGGATTTGGGCTATGGGGTTGGTGGACCAGTGTTGTTCAATGAAGTATGTTAGGTGTGTGTGTGTGTTTGTGTGTGTGTTTGTGTTTTTGTGTGTGTGATGTGGGTGATGGTCCCTCACTTCTAGCTCGGTGATGTTGTGACAAGGATTAATTAATAAGGCAACACTCTACCACTTGAATGTTTGATTTGGGACATAGTAATTAACTCACAGTCCATCTTCCATTAATGGGATATATACATAATAATAGTTATTCAATAGAGATGATACAAGTCATCTTATCACCATCATCTTCATCCCTCACTCAAGAGACCTTCAGTTCATAGATAATCCACCATTTTAGAGCCACTAAGATCATGTAAATCCTTTAGGCATGAACCGATTTTCACCTATCATTATTTCAAGTTCACTATCATGTTTTTATTATGGATGCAAAAATAGTATTTTGTTTCATGAACATGGGAGTGTTCATGAACCATGAATATATTCATACATTTTAATGAGATTCAAAAACATAATGTGTGGATTTATCCAGTGATAAAGTTTTATCTACTACACCAGTGAGATTAAAATATCAAACCCATGCAGTTACACTTACATGCATGAAAATTTATTGGAGGGAATGAATTGGATAATGTTCTATTAAAGTAATAATCTACATATCTATTTTTAGATAAGTGCTATATATTTATTTCCAGAAGAGCACAACGTAGAAGATACTTTTCAAACAACCATTTTTAGTGAAGGCAGATATATCCATTTATAAAATAAAACCACAAATAAGATTCAGTCACATATGAGTTCCTACTACATATCCTTGTTCAAAGAAGTTTTACATAGTTAATTTCTATGTATAGTTTTTATATTAACTCATCTAGCTGAATGTGTGAGTGAAATATTCACATATTCATTTTCAATTTGTAGTGGTTTTTTATCAAACTTTGAAGTGAGGATTTGTAGGAGTTACAGTTTTTTCGATACCAAGTAAATAAACAAGAATTATATCTATTTATATTGATCATTTTCAACGAGAATGTATTTTTTAGTTTCACACAGATCATGGAAAGTGATATAGGAATTTATTATCCACTCGAACGCTTTTAGATACCGATCGTTTTGTGAACAATGAGGTCCTATGATCTTTGGGAAGCCTTAACTCGAGATGAATAATGGAGGATAAGTGGAGTTAAAACATTGATAGAGAAACATAATTTTTTTTGTGAATTTTTTATTTCATCTAAATTATTGGATAAATAGAGATAGAGAGGAAATAGAATGCTTGTTCAATATACTACCTCAAAGCTAAAGGAAAATCATGTGATCCATTTTCCTTTAAAAGATAGAAATGAATAATACATTTGTTCACATGAAGGAGGAGGAAGCATTATAGATCCATTAATGTAATTTACAATAAAAAAAGTAATAATGTGATATTTGAGATATCTTGAAGGCAGGAAATAAATATCTTCATCAAAAAATTTTAAAGAAGGCATCATTCAGAAGTGTTCTTTATTCTGTTTCTCGCAATTAGTTTTTTAGTCAGTGTGAACATATTTTTCTTAGGGGACTCTCTAAATAATATTGTTTCTCTATTCTATTAAATAATTGTACTATGTAATCACTTGTGGTTATAGTTTAGAATATATGATTGGGGAATCTAAAAAATCATAGTAAGTAATATGCTCACATTGAGACCGAGCCTTGTAAAAACATTGTCCCTATGATATTTATATTTAATATTTTTTTGAAAGGATGAGTGATCATAAGAGTGGATCAGATCTTAATAAGTTAAAAGAGGTTAGTTTCGCAATAATGTAAAAATTTATAAAAATCACCAATGATTCAACCCTCCAGTGTGGAAACATCTCCCTATGCACTACAAAAATATTTTAAATGAAAATATGTTTTAAAAATCAAAGATACATCAATCATAATATAAAATATTTCAAACCCTATTTTTAAAACGCATTTAGAATCCAAATATTAAAAATAATCGTGGGGTAAACATGAATTTGTCCCCAATTATCAATTTCAAGTGTAATATGACAATAAATCCTAAGTAAATCTAATAAAAATGGGTAATCCAATAGAAAAATATATTATTTTGAGACAACTAAATCATAACTAATGAAAACATATCACCTTACAAATATAAAACATGAATTGAGACACAAGTATCCTCAAATCCTACAAATTAAGAGATTACACATTTATAACCAACCTTTACCATGGATCTAACCACCTTGGGTAGCTAGGGAACCAATATAGGAAGAAATTAAATGAGTAAGACAATAAAAGAAGAAGATGAATAAAGAATGATAAATCCAAAATAAATTGAGGTTTACCTTTATTGATTTTACCAAAATCTAGTAATGATTTTCAAGCGATAAAGGAATATTGAGAATCCATGGAAGGTGGGATGTAGTTCATATAAATGAGGAATAAAGTAAGAGAATTGGGTTTAAATCATCTAAGGGGAGAATTAAAAAATATCCTAATTTTTATGTATGGGTTGGCAAGATTTTCATGTACTCTACCTCATACTAGTGCGACACACCACTCTTAAGAATCTACCCCACTAGAAATTATTGGTCATGGTGTGACCTACCCTCACCACAATGTGATCAATCTCACAAAAACCGACCACTGTCCCTGAGTCATGATATGGTCAGACGACCCTATGAGAAGATCCACATTGTGTTCCCCTTTCTGAAGGTACCACCCCTTCGTAGAGTGATGTAAACATATCATGTCATGAGGGTTCCAGTCAATGATGAATAAGGGAAAAATACAGGTTTTGGAATGATCTACCTTTGTCATAACATGAGATTTTATTGTCCAAACCTTTAGATTACTCAAAATGCCAATTTATTTCCAAATAAAATAAATAATTAATATATATCTATATCTATATATATGGTAAATTGAATACCATTGTGTGACACCATTAGTGTCACACCATTAGTAGTAGGATTATATTTTCTACCACAGAGAGATATTATTTAACCAAACATAAAGTAAAAAAGGATTAAATTATTCCAAAAGTTACATTCTTTATATTTTATAATATTCTTTTAAACCACTAATTATAGATCTTTTGAAATATGGTTTTGTTTTTTATTTTACAATATTTTTAGGCACAAATATTTCCAAGAAAAATAATATATAGGTATCAAATCCACTTCTTTGATTTTTAAAATATTTTACTTGCTTTTTTGAAAATTCAATTTACTATGAAGAACATGCATAACCCATAAGGAATATTAGGGAATACAGTTTTCTTGTAAAAAATATTATCTCAAAAAAAATAAAAAACATTTATGGGTAAAACCTAGAAAAATTAATTAGAATAACACATCCCATGTCATGACTTATCCTTTGGTATATATAAATATATTTTCATGGAATTTTTTTTCCGTGGGGATAATATGTCCAATGTGACCGAGAAAATTGATTTTGGAAAAAATATATCAATGTTATGGGGATAATGTTGTTTGTGATGAGAACATGGACATCGTCACATAGATTTCCTAATGTTATGATGGGATTTCATGAAATATGGGTTGTTAAGTATGGAAAATTCCACTCGCATCATGTTAGATAGTATTATGGATTTAATGTTGTCCTATCGAATCGTGTTTGGAATGTAATTCTACAACATGGAGAGAATTATTTAGAAAGAAGTATATTCATAATAACATATTTTACTTTTACTTTTAATTTCTAAAATTAATTATAAAATATAAATTATTTAAAAATTATTAAATATCATAAAACTCATCCACAATGTGAACCCATAGGGAACACACCAAATCATAAGTGAGGCTTTTGAAAGTATCAAAATTTGTTTTCAATATGAAATCTATATTTAATGAAATAAATTTATATGGGATTATGTTTATGATTGAAAAAAAATTATCATATTAAAATTATAAAATAATTTAAAAAGTGTCTATAAATTGAAAAAATAAGATAAAATGTAACATTTTTACAAAAATTTTATAAAATATACTAAAAATAATAATGTGTCCTTTTATATCAAATGTCTTATTTTGGGAAATAAATAATTTTAATATATAAAAAAATGGTTTCGGTTGACATTATAAATGGTTTAAATAAAAATAAAGTATATTGTATTTAAATATTATATTTTTTACTTTATTAATGTAAAATGTTCTTATAATACTAAAATATGAAAATTCCATGTCTTAATGAATCATACATTTTAAATATGAATGAGTTCATATTTATACCTTATAAATTTAAAATATTAAGAGTTTATTTTAATGATATTAGTTTAGAATGTTTAATTTTAAATAGAATGTCTATAAAAGTATATTAAAGTATAAATTGTTTATAATTTTTTTACTTATTAAATGTTAATACATTTTTATCTCAACTCTAAATATATTAATCAGTTATTTTTTTAATTAATTCCATTGATTATTCATAAATATATATCATTGAAATTATTCATGGATGTATTAATTAGTATAAATTGTTTAAACTGCTTCTTAAAAATATCATATCTTGCATAAAATGTGTTACCTTCTAGGTATTACATAAATATTTGGATTCATTCAACAAATTATATGATTTTTATTAGTGGTAAATTCAATAATAATGTTTATTTAAAATTTTTACACATTGAGTTTCAGAATTATATTAGGATTGAAATCCGAATTAATTATTAATTTATAAATAATGGGATATTAGTTTTGGAAAAATAATCCTATGGATTTTGGTTCTTTTAATTAATTAATTATTTCTCTACTGGTTACACTATAATTAGTCTTGAGTATTATTTTAGTTTTTAGGTTTTTAATCATTTACATGAAATGGTTTTGTGTACCTTGTTCATGATATTTACTTATATATTTTAAAATATGATTAAATGTTTTTTTGGGTAACTAATAAATAATTAGTTTCATAAAATTTTCTATATTGATAAGTTTAGTATGTATTAACTTAGATTAAAGAATTAGATAAAATATTGAATAAGTATAATCATGCTTATTTGTAGGGAAGAAATGAGATATGATTGGGCACTATTAAAGATGCCCTCAAAACCCAATGTGTTAAACTCCTCCTAAAGTGAAAAACTATTGATCATTCATTACAGATAAAAATAAAATTTAGGTTACCATAGTTTTTTTGTTTAATGAAGGATTATAGTCCTTGAGCTAGAACCAGAGGAGGAAACTATGATTTAGTGATTATACCGGATATGCCATGCTTGAGAATTTTTTTAATAGCACCATTCTTAGTAGGATGTTTTCTCTTTGGGTATCAACAAGGATAATTTTAATATTGGTTTGTATTTTAAGATTTTGGGTTTACTTTTTTGGAACATTAAAGATTACATTTTTAATTATAAAAAACATGATATTAGTGACATATCCAAGAAATATTATTCTGACAATAAGAGCACATAATTTTCTTCTTATTCTCATTCAGATATAGGCTTGGAATGAAGTAAAATCTCACCTTATACATCCATGATAGTTCATTTGTTATGTTTTTTATTGAATATTGATCTAGATAGTCAAATAGTTAAAGCTATATCTGAATTCGGTAATATTATATTTCTTGTATATTGATTTTTATTGGCTGATCTTTGTGAGGGTTACCACTAAACCCCTATAAATGGATTTCATGAAAAGATATAAATTATTTAGAGATGTTACCCCACAAATTTTGTTACCCACACTCCATCAAGGTTTTTGGCGTATACATAGATGGGTAGCCTTAAAAGGTAGGTAACGAAAAGCAATGTTGTGGGATTATCTATATTATGAATTTGGGGAAACAATTTCCCAATCATGTATTGCATATTAGAATATGATATTATTAACATAATTTTCTACCTAAATATCTAGGTAATAATAAAAACACTAAATTGATCCCAAATTTTAAAGGAATTATAAATCATATCCTATAAATAAATATGATTCATATTTAAGGGTGTCATAATTTTTTAAGGATTATATTTAATAAATCACTTAGTTAAATACTTGTAAAATAAGATACTAATATGATTAAATCCTAAGTATTATATAAAATGTCAACAACATCAAATTTTTCTTTGACAAAAATCATAGATACAGATTATTTTAATTGTATAACCTTTTTTGAATGGAATAAACATATTATAAAAATTCTAAAGAATAAATAAAAATTTTATATATTGGAAACATTTTGACCTGAATAGTGAACTGGAAAAGTTGCTCAATAATTAATATTTGAGGATTTCCATAATCATAAAAAATATACATTATATGTCACCACTCTATTTTTTTCTATATTTATACATTTTCATAATAAACAAAAAAATATATTATTACAAAATTATAGATGACCTTAACAGTCTCTATCGAGAATATGAAAGTCTTGAAAGGTATTAAGTTTCAAGGGAAATTTTTAGATTTCACATGAAAAAAAAACATGAATCTTCAAACATATGCAAAATATTATTAGATACATGAATGATCATTGAGAGTTTTGAGTCTCGATTTATTGTATTCTTTTCTATTAATTTTATTTTTCAAAAAAAACGAAATTTTTTAAAAATTTATTATCAATTACAACATAAATGAGTTTGAAAAATATTTCCCTAACTTCTTGAATATTTTTAATTTATCTGATTAGGACAAGTGAGTTCTAAACTCAAGGTTTTGATGTTACTGAAAAATGACAAGATAAAATAGAAAGTATTATAAAATATATTAAAGATTTTATTAGTAATCATGGGGCATTGAAAGATGAGGTAGGTGCCCGTAGGTAATGATAATGTTTTCATTATAGAAAGGTTGTAAATTAGAGATAGAATTTTATAAAATTCATAAAATTGTATATAAAACATCATAGAGATTTCACTTAGGTATTAATATAATAATAAATATTATATTAATTTCAAGGGTATTTGATGCCATTTTAAAATTATATAATTATTATGAATATGTATTGGAGTTCAAAACTTAAGAAGAATTGATAAAAGAAGCTAGGATATGAGACCAATAAATAATTTGTTCTTTAATAAGGTGAGAAAACACATTAATTATAATTTTTGGATAAGGTTTACTATGCATGGGTTATATTTATTTCTCTCAATATTGTATAGAAAGGGTAGTACATTTTTTATAATAAAAAAATTAAACTGAGATATGTTTTATATGGAAACACATGGATTTTTACTTATCTAATATATCACAATAAAATGAGGATATCATTAATTTTTTTAAAAGGTTGGGTCTGAAGCCTTATTATTATTATTAAAGAAAATACAACTTTTTAACTGGGTAGACAGAGACTCATTACATAGCCCGAATTCCCAAGACCAAGTGGTCTCAATATAAGGCCTGAAAGCCCATTTTTTGGCCCAAATGGCCCTTCAGTGTATAGTACTACTATAGTAATATCCCTTTTTATAATTCAATTAAATGCATCATAATATTGGATATAATGAAGTGATGTTATTTGGAAGGAATGTTGAAAGTGTTGAATAAAATAAAATTGATTCTAAATCTAACCATTATCTAAATTTACTCTATTTGAAGATGTTTTCACACTAAAATAGATTTGTGGTAGAGTTAATTTTTCAAATGTCTATTTAAGGATGCAATAACTATTACATAGTTTTATAAAATATAATACATGTAGTTGTAACTTGTATTGAAAAAATAAAATAAAGAAGAAAAACATGAGGTCATCAAAGACCCAATATATTTTGATTTTATTGGAATGATGGTAATATATATACGGTTTTCTTAGTAGTTTCTTAAAATCTATTTAAGATTATAAAAAGTATAATGTTATACAAAATATTTTATATTTTTAATTATTTATTGTAAATATTATGTATCTTGAAATGATATTGATAACTATCCACTTAGACTTATATCTCTAAGTTTAATGTTGTTATGATTAACATAAAAAGTCAGGGGTTGTGATAATATGTTAATATTTTCTTGATAATGGTCTCATATTGAGACAAAAATTCCACTCATGCTATAAAAATATATATTTTTATCATTAATTAACCCACTATATAAACCTCATGGAAAATCTTATGTTATTTCTTTTCTATACATGGGGTACATGTTTCATTGAAATCCCCATTAAATAATTTTAACAAGTTATATCTTATCCCAACCCATCCCTACTAAAACCTCTCTTGAGATAATAGTTAATTTATGTGTAGCCCTCGAATCTGACCTTCAATAGTCCATGATTTGGATAATAGTTACAAATATATATAACACAAAATATAGGAGTCATTTACCTCTTTATTCTAAATAAAATAATTAAATCCACTAATCCAAATCCACTCCCTAGAGTAAACATAAAATATATACCAATAAAAATATAAAAATTATGAATTTAATTTCATACAAAACAAAAAAACATATCCCAAGGCATTACTATAATCAAACATCCATTAAAGAAACAAAGCCTCCAACATCAACTAAATCACCATGTCATGAGCTAGTTGGTCTAGACCAATCTCTGAGACCCTATTTAAACCCTCTAAAAATTGTATATATAAGTTTGGGTGAGAATAAAATCATTCTCATTAGGTACCTCCGCATAAACACTAATTCTAGTATTGAAGAATAATTTAAATATTCCATGAATAAATGGTGAAACCATCTCATACCCCAACCCAGGTCTCCTATAAAAACATCTCACTATAGGATCACTATATAAATCTATATATAATATTATAATATAGTAAATTCTGAACATGATGAAAATCAGTTACTTGAAACCCACTTACCCATTGATTTAGTCACCCCACATCCCAACGGAATATGTCCTCATATTCCCATTCCATTCTATATAAACATACTATAACTACAACCCCCATATCCATACCATAGGCACATACCATAACCTCACACCACATATACATACCACATCCTCATTTCATAAAAAAGTCCACCACATTCCAAAATCACTACCACTTTCATATAACTAGACTATGATGAGAAGAAAAATTGTGGGATGTTGAGTAGTTAGCTATCTATATCAACGATTTTGTTGATATTTTGGGTTCAAACACTACACAAAACCTAGTTTTCATCCTTCTCACATGAATAATACTGATGACATTGAGCTTGAGGCTAAAACATAATTTTTGAAGTGTCCAATTTCTATTTTTCATCATATTAAAAAGACTCTTTATTAGAGGATGGTTCCTCTGTTATGAGTGTATGGTAAATATAGATATATTTAGAAAGATATGTGGGATATGGAGGGAAATATAAACACCTAATTTCAAAATTTGATAACTGGTGAGGCCTAGTGATTTTATGGGATATAACTATAGGGTGATCAGTTGTATGGTGGGATGGTTGGAAATCCTTGAAACTTATTATGGTATGAACCCATATAAATTATCCCAAAACCCATGTGTTTTCCTTGTTTAAGAATGTTTGAGGTGTTTACAGTGGCTCACGAGGTGATTTTAGAAGTTTTAGGGGAGCTTGCATCTGAAATTTTAATATATGTATGGGATCACAATGTGGTAGTTTAGTTCAATAGAATGATTCTAAGAAAGGGATGTCTTATATTTTAGTTCAAAAAAAATCATTTTGTGATGGTACTTTATCAGAGGTACAAGCCCTCTACCTAGTAAATACATTCCATGATATATAGGGGTGTGATGAAATGGTTTCTAGATATATTGTTGTGCCCAATGATTTGAAAATGTTATGTTATGGTCTGTATAGGCATACTATGAAGGTATATAGAGAAGTTTTTAGGCCTAGTTTATGGGATAGGTCATTATGCAACCCTTAGGGTGGAACTCCATATAGGATCCTGGTGGGGGATTCATGCCCTAACCCTCAAGGACGTACTATCACCTATTCACGAGGATGTTTTTTAAAATGGCATAAAGTAATAATTTCAACTCAGACTTATATTTTCTCTCTTATCCATCCATGGTCAGTTCCACTCAATTTTGAATGAATGTTGATATATTACTTAGTATTATAAGCTACTTTACCATCTTTCTTTTCTCGTTTAATAAGTATTTCAATCCGGTGATTATCATCCAATAAGTATAGGTTTTTGTATAACCTAAAATCCTCCTCATTCCTATAATTCATTTTTCCCATTCTATAACCCTAACCTAAGGGGTTAGGGATGGTTTTAGGGTACTAGTGTTTTTTGTGAGGATTTTGGAGCGTGTATTGGTAGTTCAAATTCATCAAGATTTAGGTAAGTGGTCCCTAAGATATCCTAAATTTTTTATTTATTTTCTAAGTCTACGTGATGTGTGTTAACTACTTAATAAAATTTTATTAGCCTAAAAAATAAATAAATGTTTTAAATAATTATCCCTTAGTAATAATCACTCCTTTAGGCCATGAGAATTCATTGGTGGTTAGAAATATTTAATTTTATCTCCCTAGTGTGATGAGCCATATTTTTCATAAAAATTGGAATTTAGGGAAGATATATGAGGGGATCCCTAGAATAACTGATGACTTCGAACATGAATTTGAATTACCTAGTATTATTCTTAGGATGAGAACCAATGTCATTATGTCACCTCAATTTGGAAATCAATAAATGGTCAAAATGTAAAAATGTAAAATGATGTGGTAAATGTTAAGTAATGAATGTAATAGTTTCATGGATAGATATAGATCCCCCTAGGTGATGTTATTATGGTTATAGAGTTATATTTGTGTCCCCCTAAGTTATTTTCATATAGTTTTGAAGCTAAAAGTGGGTATCATAGGGTGTTTTAATATAGTTTTTGGGTTTTACGTGGTTCCCTATATGTGATACTCTTATGGTTCTATGGAAAAATGTGGTTACCCATGTGATAATATTATCATTATATGGCTTGATGTTACTCCCCCTAGGTGATACTCTAATAATTATGGGGTTGGTAATTCTTCCCCCTAAGTTTTACTCTCATGGATTTGGGGTTAGATGTGTCCCCCTTTGTGTTTATATTATCATTTTTGGGTAGAACATAGTTCTCCCTAGGTGGTTTTGTATCTAATTTATAGACCTAAAACACTAGTTTAAGTAAGTATCATTGATACTGAGTGTAACCTTAGAACATAGGTATCGATGTTGTTTATAATTTATATTTTCATTTTTATTTTAATTCATAACAACAAGCACTTTTATATAGACTAGATATATTTAAGTTTATTGTTGGTGGTGGCCTATTGATTTGTACTCATAACCTACCTAGTCCACCATGGGAACCCAATAAGACTTCATAGTTACATGAAAGGATAAAGAATAAACTAAAAGGACCTATGATTAGTTATTTATCATGATATATAGGATAGATAAATGGTGTGGAACCGAGCTAGTATTGGGGACAATTTTTGGGAAATTCTCCTACAAAGCTATGTTTAGTCATTTGGGGATTTTGATGTATACAATCCACCCAGGGGGGCACATGACATGCTTTATATGACTTGTATGATTGGTAAGACATTAATTTTGATATATCATGGGTTTTATGTATTGTGTATTTTCACTTTTAATGATGTTTGTTATCTTTTATTTATCTATATGTATTTGATTTCCATTATTCCTACAGTTATTTCCTACTCTGATATTAGGTTATAGTCTCCCCATGGTATCTCTATAAACCCTTGTTTCTAGTCAGTAGCCTCTATCTTATGAGGAGGCACGTTTGACGTCATGTAACCCACTCTATTTGGTTACTGTTGAGTGAGTCAGGTAGAGAAAATTATAAAATATTACCTCAAGTATAATAGGATTATATATTAATGGTAAACACATATAAATTGATTTATACAATCCATGATTATATATCTAGAAATGATGAAGTTTATTGTTTTTTAATTATAAAGTTATGAATATGTTGTATTTCACAATTAGTATAAATATTTTTATTCAAATTTCTTCTTGTAAAATTGTTCATCAAAATTAGATAATTTTTAAAGTTACTCACTATGGTATAGAAAAGTTGAATATAACTAATCTATTAATATTCAAAGATTAATGACAAGACTTCAGGATGATAGATGAAGATATTTTAAACCAAATATTCCTAAAATTCACAATCATTTTTAATGGAATGGCTGCACTTGGTGAAAACATGGTAAACACGTTCATCTTTGAATGATGTACTGTATCCTTACAAAAGAAGTGGCATGTCATGAATGTATCCATTGATGAGATAGAAATTTTCAATGAGTACCCGCAAGATGAACATATTTTTTCACATCTAAAATATTAATTGGAGTGAAATAACATTATTAATGAAGTAACTACAAAAAATAAAAGTCTAGAATTTAAATATATAAATTTGATTTCTTATTTTTTTGATTCTGAGATACCGATGAGTGAAAAATATAAAGTAACACAACTTATTAAAGGAGTATACAGATATGTCAAAAGAAATAAATTATTCTATAAAATATTTATAAGATATAATCAAAGAGATTATTGTAATGTTATTATGAAATTTAATTCTAATTTTAATTATAATTCTTCAAATATCACTTGTTATGATTATATAAATAAAGTCCATAAAAATATAGATTTTACTAGATTGAATAACAATGTTAAGGAAAAAATCACAAGAATAAATATAAAAAAATTCAAATCGGTGGAGTTTAATGAAATATTTTGATTCTAGTGATGCATATGGAAGTAAAAAAAATCTATTAACTCGGGATTCATGGCATAACTAAATTAGATAAGTGATTATTGTTTTAAATTTGAATATTATTCTAATGTTGAATTTGATTCTGATAGACCTAGTATTTATGAATTAAATTATATATTGAAAAATTACAAAGATATATCATTATAATTTTTTATTTATACAAGGAAATCAAAGTAAGTAATTAAAATCTTATTGAGCAAAAGGAGGCCCTTACTGATGTAAATCAAATGCTAAATAGTGTTTCTACTAGTATGAATCAAAAATTTTCTGATGATTTAGTGATATTTCTAAATGAATGAAAATATTTAGAAATAGAGGGAATGTTTAAAGTGAAATTTATCCATCTTTGTTTAAAGTAAACAAATTTGTTGAAAAATGATTTCTATGAACAATAAGAGAAAAAAAAGAATAGGGTTTATTGGGATCATAATTACCTTATATTTATATAAATATATTTTTTAAAATTTAAAATGGTAATATCACAATTTTGATTTGTATTAGATATATAAAGAATAGAAAATATTCAAATTAATGATCATTAGATTTCCACTATCGTTAGGACACATTAAAAAAATTATTTCTAAATATTTATCCTCTTGATTTCCAATTAATACAGTAACACCCTAAGATTTTATGAGATATATTTTTTTAATTTATTTTATATCTTGTGTTATACTCTACACTAAGATTAGCTTGCACTATATGCAATGTTGTATTGGCTTGCAGTATACACAACACTATTTTTAGCTTATGTTTCACACAATTTCAAGTTCCTTGGGTATAATTCAATAATGAGTATAGATTTTGTCAATGTAAAAATGAACCAATTTTAGATTACGTAATATGAATCACCAAAGGAATCTTACACTACATGCAACATTGACTTGGCTCGCATTACACACAAGAGCGACCTTCCTCGATAGCTTGCGTCGTAGGGGATACCGAGTTTCCCTAAACAATAATATATAATTAAAAATTTATTATTTAATGGGATATAAACTAACCTATATGAATATTATTAACAATATTTTTAATTTTATAACATTATCATTCATCTTAAACATTCTCTAGAATATGATATGGAAACAAAATCAATTTTTTAGATAAAATATCTTTTTTTAATGCAGTTTTTCATCCTTTTGATGGTGCACCCATTTTAAAAATATTTTTTGTAACATTTATAAGTTAACTTTGACCAAATCAACTTTTTATTTCGAATAGGTAGATAAAATTTTAATTTGTATAAATTTTTTATATTTTTCTGATAACTTTCATATTTTGATAAATAGTAAAAATATGCTAAATTTTAATTAAAACAACTTTTTCCATAGAGATAATTTATCTGGTTAAATTATAAAATTGAATGTTTTTAACAAATAAATAGAATATATTTATACCATTTAATATAGGTTATGTCATTATAATTAATTTTACATTAAATTCACATGTAAAAACTTTTCCATCTTTTACAATGTTTTAACTTTTAAAACCCATTTTTTCAACAACAATATTAATTTTAAATTAATTACTTAATCTTATGTGTTTTGAGTTTTGAAAAATTGAATCCATATTTGGAATCATTATGTCCAAATTATGTTAATATAGTACTTTTAGTTTTGGACATTATGAATAGGAACTTTGGTAATTTTGTATTATCATGGTTAAAGGTAAATCGGGTAATTAATGGTAAAATAATATTATAAAATTATGATAACACCTTCCAAAATTATATTATATGAATAAAAGATGAGAAATATCACCTAAGGGTCAGAATAGATTTATTTCATGGACTTTTTGCGTTGAAAATTATGTAATTATTATTAATCCCAACGAAAGTGGCAACATGTCACTCTTATATCTTAAAAGTATAATAATTGTAATCAAGGGATAAACTTCATAGAACATAGAATGTAAATAGTAACTATAAATATAATTAAATTATCTACATAATTGGAATTTATATAAATTTTTTAAAGATTAATTAATTATTATTAATGATGACACAATAGTCATGTAAAAATTATTTTATTAATAAAAATATCAAATAATTGTTATTTAAAATTTTAAAAGAAATATCATATAAAGTAATTGAAGTTTTCCACGAATTTTTTAGTTGACTATTAAATTTTAGGAGTGTATTAAATATTTTTTAGAATTTTTCTTATTTTTTGAATTTATTTAAATTCTATTAAATGAATAGTGTCAAAATAGACACTATTGACATTTTATAAAGAAAATTGTTTATTAAAGTATTTTAAATTAATTAAAATATTTAAAAATTACAAAGTGATAATTATAAGGTTTAATATGTCATAAAGTATCCATTTCTGGTCAATTAACGTCACATAAGTAAATATTCATTGTTATTAAATATTTAGAATGTTATTACCAAAATTAAAATTTAATATAATAACTATGTGTAAAATTAAAATATAAGTTTTAAATTGAAAAAATAAGATGTCCAAAATTTATTGGTTGATTATATTACAACCATATATCATTTCATCTTCGAATTTGGGACACTTTTGAGATTTTTAGTTAGGGTAGGAGTTTACTATAAATTAATATTTTTGAGAGTTTCCAAAAGTGCCCCTCTCCTCTCTTATAAAAGGGCACCTCCTTCCTCTCCACTTCACTCAAATTTAACCTTAAATATCAGCCAAAACCTACCCATTTATCCTCCCAACTTCTCTAGTAACATTATAGAGGATCTGGTCTTCTTAAGAGACCAACTCTAGAGCCCTAAGATGAAATTTAAAATAGACACGTCTAGGAAGAGTTAATCTCTTGTACCGATTAATTTAAATTTATTTCTTCTTATACTTATTCTTATTTATTTGTTTCATTATAAAGTAATAACATACATATGAACTATATAATGATATGTTATTATAAATATTAAACTACACTATTTCACCTTCTATCCATCTTACAAAAAATGAAATCACTAAGCGTGCGTACATACAGCTTACTGTCTCCACATCGTGGTGTAATCTATTTTTCACCACCACCTTACTTGGATGGGTATACTGGTAGAAATAATAACTATATATGATTATTATTACATGATAATAATTATAAGATATTATACTCCATCCACTTCAATACCATTCATCAATTATGGGAATGATGTTGTCGCTCGTGCGTGCGTACGGCTTGTTGTCTCCACGACGCGATGAGATTTATTCTCCATGTTAACCATTCAAGAATTATTATAATGTATATATAATAAATAATAATTAAATATATGAAAATATAATGCTACTGGATTTATTTATATATATTTCATATACTTACTTCCATTCAATTCAATAAGGAAATGAAAATAGCGTCCATGCGTACGTACGACCTACCGTCTCCATGAACGATTTAATCCAGTTAATTTATCTATCTATTATATATATATATATATTTATATAATTATTATATATGATACATAAATCATGTTTTACATTATGGAATTTAAATCATGATATATGTAATAATATCACGAACAACAAGTCCAAACACATACGATAACTGAATTGATTATTACCCAAGATGTTGCTTTAACCTGGAATTAACAAATTAATGGGTCATATAATGTTGTAAGTGAATAATATTTGATATCATAAATATTATTATGGTTCTGTAATAGGTTAATATTATGTTTAAACCCACTATACAAGAGTTTGGGATACTTACGGAAGAAATTAGACCTAAGCTAAGGGATAACTTTTCCAATCTCGTATTTATCCGAGATTGTTTATATGTAGTTATTTACAGGGGTTATATTTATCATCTATATCCATGATTTATATGTTTTTGTTCATAAAATGTTTAATATTATTCTATGTATATTTAAAGTAATTTTTTTTCTATTTTTTACTTTTACTACATGTATAAAAAGGAATCTTTCATTTTTTTTACCATACGAGGTACTTTTTTACTTTTCTACAAAAAATTATAAGGAGAATGTTTTTTAACTTATATAGCATGAGAAGATTTTTACATATTAATATTACCTTTTTTCCATGAAGATTCCTATACACGTTTTTAAGAGTATTTTTAACTAAATTCTTTTCTTATGAAATTGACCATCATTTTGAAAAAAGAAAATGTTGTTTAAAAAAGGATATTTTCCTTAGGAATTAAGTTCAAGTGATTTATTAGGATTATTTTCCAACTAAGATGATAATATTTAAATAGGGTTATGTTTTTATCCCTATTGTTAATATGATTTTATTTTGTTAATGACATAATTTTATTTTATATAGATAATGTTAAGAGGGAATGATGATTAAAAAACACATTTTATTTCATGGGTTATGCTATGATGAATAATTTTTTGTTTTGTGGAACAAGTAAGAATAATTTCATTAAGATCTTGGTGGGACCTATATATCCCTCTAATTAATTGGATAAAGATTTATATCTCTTGTGATAGACATGACTGGAATGATAGGTAAATATGGTACAGTAATACATGGTTGGAATGACAAGTAAACCTTGTCCAGTAATGGACTTCGTCCACTATGGTGGTATTTGAAGCAATGTCTTGGCCACCGTGGAAATAATATTATGTTCTTATTAGTTTTACACAACTAAATGTTTTATGAAATTATTATTCTTTCATGGTTAATTTTTATTTATGATCCACGTCTTGCGTACTACTATGATTTATTTCATGACTTAAGATTTTGATTTTTAAACTTTATGTTCATGTTTTTACATTCAAATGATTATGGTTTGTTTTATATTCTCCATGATTACCCTTAATGAGCATTTGATCTGACCATTTTTATTTTTTCTTTTACCCATGAAAAATAGAAGTATTTTCAGTAGGAAAAAAGGGGTAATATATTTATGGGAGATGTTGAATATCTTTGACCTTAATTAGAAGATTATGTCCCGAGTTTTCAAAGACACTAAACTAATATGGTATTTGGGCATATTTTTGTGTCATGTATTAAGTATTATGCAAAATATATGTAATTTCCATGTACGTAAAGCTAGGGTCTCTACAATTGGTATCAGATCGAAGGTTGAGTTAACCTTTTGAAACTAGGATGTGGAAAATTTAGGGATATGCCTAGATATATTTCTAAGGTATATCTAGGAATGTCCCTAAGGCTAAGTATAACAATAGGTTAAAGTTTTAAAAAGTTGATAATGATCATGAATAACCTAGGATTAAACCTAATATGTAAGATATTAAAAGTACTACCCCTTTATTATGTTGTTTTCCTAGTCTTATTTTTTCATCTCACACTTTTTTTTTGTTTTTGAAAAATGGTTGGAAACAGGTGGATTCATGTTAATGGAAAATATAATAGACGATGGAATGATATTCATCATGAGAAAGAAAATGAAATTTGAGTAGGAAGGAGATTAATTATTATTATTCCTAATCAACAATCTTATTATATGACCAATAATCTCAACTTTGGTGAGTTTCTTGAAGCATATAATAAAGGAAAGATGGAGGTTCATGGTGATCAAAGTGGAATGAAAGTTCAAATTTCCTCATGTAAATAATGTGGGAAGAGGCATCAAGTACAATATTTAAAAGGAACTGAAAGAATCATTGGGTTTATAAAATAAGGACACAAATCTAGCAATTTCAAAGGAAAAGGTTTTATTAACACAATGGACATGGATAATGTTTTTTCTAAGACAACATAAATGGTTAAATGTTTTAAATATGGAATATTTGGGAATTATGCAAATCGTTGTCCTAAGGGAAATTCTCATGAGGAGAATTGGCATGGTCATATGGTTAGTATTTATGTTGATAACGATGAAGAGACTATAAATGATATATGAGATGAAATACGTGTTGAGGAACAAAACAATGAAGCTCGGTCAATGGATGAAACATATAGTGGAATGATTTCATGTTTATCAAGAATGTTGTATGGTACATAGGAATAAAGAAACATCTAAGGATTATTACACTATTTTTTCCTAAAATATTTGAATGTATATGTTGAATTGTACCAGTAACCATGAAAGGTTATTCAGATATTTTTAGAAAGCACGTTATATGCACATAATTAAGGAACATAGAGATAATGAAAGTTTTTATGGTATTAATGACCTCATGACTGATATAAGGATAAATTAATTTCATGGTTTGAGTATATTGAATTTTTGGGATTATGGTATTTGGAAAGAGTTAAAATTGGCCACATTCATGTTTTCACTAAGGTTCTGTAGCAATTCATGTTTTTATCATGTTCAAAGAGAATAAATGATTAAAGTGTTCCCATGTTTGGAATGTGACGATAAGAATTTCCAAATGAGATATGGGAGATTAATGTTATATCGATTAAGTTCACACCCTTCTAAGGTTTTATATTTTTAATTTTTGAAAGGATTGTAATGATATGGATAGAATAAGATGTTTTCCATTTTATGTTTGTTAGATTAATGTGTTATCTCACTATAGGTGAACTTTTCCATATTTGATTACCCATGCTGACCATTTTATTGAGACAGATGGAATGACCTATCATTCTATCTCATGATCAGATAAAACATCACTAATGAAAAATTCAATATCATTTATTTAAATTTTAGATGAAGTGGAAATTGTTCAAGGCATGACCAATGATGAGATTTTACTGAAATGAAGTAATTATTTCTACTCATGTTCTTAATATTAAGGGAAAAGATCTTGAAAACAGAAAATGTTTTCCTGGTTCTTTCTTATTTGATAAATCAGATGGTCCCTTATATCATCACATATTTATGACTTTCTAGTAGTTAAATTTCTCTAAACCTTATTCTCTATCGTTATCCATTAGAACATGATGGTTAAATCTCTCTTCCATATCCATGTTATCACTTCCCAACTATGTTCTCATATGTGGAAACCTAGGGATGAGTTACTTTGGGTAACTGTTATGTTTCTAACATTCCATTTTAAAATTAAGTTTTAGTACTACTTTTTATGATGTGGGTTTCTGTGAAAGAATCTTTCATGTCGTAAACCATTTATTACCCAGACAAATATCGAGGGAGAAATTCATTTTAAGGGGGGTAGAATGAAATACCTTAAGATTTTAGGAGATAGATTCTTTTAATTTCTTTGATGTCTGGCGATGTACACTACACCAATATTATCTGGCACTATACACAACACTGTAATAGCATGCAGTATACACAACATTATTCTGGGACTGTGTTGCACAAAATTTTACGTTCTTTTGATAGAATTCAGTACTATGTATGGATTTTTTTTAATTTAAAAATGAACCATGTTTGGATTATGTTATACGGAACACCCAAGGAATCTTACACTATATGTTATACTAACATGGTCTGCGTTACACGCTAGAGCGACCTTCCTCGATAGCTTGTGTTATATGTGATGTCGAGTTTCACTAAACATTTATATATTATTAAAAGATTTTTATTTAGTGGGATGTAAACTAGATGTTATTAACATTATTAACCATATTTTGAATTTTATATCATTATCATTCATCTTACACATTCACTAGAACATGGTATGAGAAAAAAATCTATTTTTTGGATAAAATAACTATTTTTCAAAAAAATTAATTTTGCATCTTTTTAATGTCCCACCCAATTTAATTTTTTTTGTCAAATTTATAAGTTAAAATCAAGAAAATAAACTTCTCATTTGGATACAGGACATAATAATTAAATTTGGATAAATTTTTGATATTTTTCTGATAACGTTCATATTTTGTTGAATAGTAAAAATATGCTAAATTTTAATTAAAAAAAAGTTTTTTCTTCAAGATAATTTATATGAATAAATTATAATATTTAATTTTTTTAAATTAAAAATAGAATATATTTTTACTAATTAATATAATTTATTTCAATATAATTAATTTTACCTTAAATTAATAAGTAAAAACATTTCAATCTTTTGTAATTTTTTGACTTTAAAAACCCATTTTCTCAACAACAAGATTAATTTTAAATTAATTAAGGAAAATTATATGTTTTGAATTTTTAAAAATGGATTCCATATTTGGAATCAGTAGGTCCAAATTATCTTAATATGCTACTTTTATTTTTGAGAATTATGAATAGTAAATTTTGTAATTTTTTTTACCATAACTAAATGTAAATTGTGTAATTAATGGTACAAATAAGATTATAAAATTACACTAAAACCATCCAAAATTATATTGGATTAATAAAAGACGACCCATATCACCTAAGGGTCTGAATAGTTTCCTTTAATGGACTTTTTTCCTTTATAATGATGTAATTATTATTAAAACCAAAGAAAGTTTCAACATGACACTCTCTTATATCTTATAAGTGTAATAATTTTCATTTAGTGATAAAATTCATAAAACTTAGAATGTAAATAATAACAAGAAATATAATTAAATTATCTTCATCATGTGAATTTATTTATATATTTTAGATATTAATTAATTGTTATCAATAATGACACAATAATGATTTTATTAGTAGAAATATCAAATAAATAGTTTTAAAAATATTAGAAGAAATATCATATGAACTAATTGAATTGATCCACAAATTTTCATGGTGATTATGAAATTTTATTACTGAATTAAATATATTTTTCTGAATTTATCTTATGTCTGAATTTTATTTAATGTCAAATAAATGAATATTGTCAAAATTGACACTATTGACATTTTATAAACAATACATTTTATTAAATTTTTTAAAAAACATAAAAATATTATAAAATTACAAAGTGATAATTATAGGGTCTAAAATTTCATAATTTATCCATTTATAGTCAATTATCACTATATAATTAACTATTCAATAGCATTAAATATTTAGAATGTTGTTACCAAAATTAAATTTTAATAGTATAACAATGTGTCAATTAAAACAATAAGGTTTAAATTGAAAACCTAAGATGTCTAAAGTTTATTGTTTTATGATCTTACAACACATTATCATCTATTCATTGAATTTGGGAGACTTTGGAGGTTTTTGGGTGGGCTTTGATTTTATTATAATTTAATATTTTTGAGAGTTTCCTAAAGTGCCCTTCTCCTCTCTTATAAAAGGGCACCTCATAACTCTTCTATTTGATCCATTTTGAGCATTCAATCTCGTCCAAACCCTGCCCATTTATCTTCTCAGCCTTTCTAGTTACATTCTAGAGGAGCTGGTATTTTGAAAATACCCACTCCAGATCACTAAGAGTAAATTTAAAGGAGGCACGTCAAGAAAGAGGCAATCTTTTCTACTGATTCATTCAAACTTCTTTCTTATTATACTTCCTCTTATTTACATATTTAATTATAAATAATAACATAATTATGAATTATATACAAATACTTTATTATTAATATGAAACTACCATATTTCACCATTTATCCATCCTATGAAAAATGAAATCACCGCGCATGCGTACGTACATCTTACCATCTTCATGTCATGGTGTAATCTGTTTTTCACCACCACCATACTTGGATAGGTATACCTATATAAATAATAACTATATATTATTATAATAACATGATACTAATTATGGGATGTTATACTCCACCCACTTCAATATCATTCACCATTATAGTATTGATATCTTCGCTCGTTAGTACGTACAACTTATCTTCTCCACGACGCGATGATATTTGTTATCCCTGTTAACCATTAATGAATAATTAAATAGTATATATAATAAATAATTATTAAATATATGTCATTATAATTCTACTTGATTTATGTATATATATATATTTTATTTACTTACTTCAATTCAATTCAATAAGGAAATGAAAATAGCATTCATGCGTATGTGTGGCCTACCATCTCCATGAACGGTGTATTCCATTTCATTTATCTATCTATTATATTTATTTATTTATTTATTTATATATTGAAAATATAGGATATATAAATAATTTCTTACATTCTCAAAGTAATTAAATCATGATCTAAGCAATAATATCAAGAAGAACAAGTCCAAACACATTCGATAAATGAAACGATTATTACCCAAGATGTTCTTTTATCATTGAATTGACCAACGAATTGGTAATATAAAGTCATAAGTGTAATGTAATAGAATTTATGTATAATTTTTTATACTTATATGGAATTATTTTGAGACTGTGAAATCTGACGGTGCACGATTCTGAGGCCTGGAGTGCCAGGAATGATCTGTCAAAGTTTTGTTAAGCATTAATTAGCATGTGTAAGTAGTTTTCCAAAAAAAATTGGAATAACTATTAAACGGTTTCCCAGATCAGAACTCTGAAGGCACTGTTTCATTTGAGATGGCGGGTTTACCCTAGGCGCGATTAAAGTCTAGTCAGCGTAGGCCTCCGGTGAGAAAACCCAAATATGGCATAACCGTAAATAAAATAATTAAATAAGGTTATTTTTTTCAAATGAATATAACTCACAAATGGTAACTCAGATTAAAAGTATAATACCACTGCTGAAATTGTGAGGGTATGCTTTCTTTAGGGAGATAATAACTATGGCTGGTGTAGAAAACTAGTGAAAGTTAGTTTTTGTCTGTAAATAAAATAATTAAGTGATAATTATTTTATTTTAAAATTCATAACATTAAACGGTAACTCAGATTGGATATCTAAGAGTAACGTTGGGTTCGTTGGGGCATGTTTCACTTAGGCAGAGCATAACCTTGATTGGCACAGTTCGAGGGTGACTGTTAATAATTTACTGAACTTTTTTTCTGGTACGTTTAGTAAACATGATAGTGGCATTTTCTAACATTTGAATTGTTGCTCGGATTAAAAATTAGAGGGCACTGTTGAATCTGTAGTGCTAGGATTTTCTTAAGGGAGGCTTCACTTCAATCGCAGTAGGTCTGGAGAAAAAGTTATTTTTTGGAACTTTTTAATAGAATAAATAAAATAACTTTTTTATTTTATTTTTATTCTATTTCTCCAACAGAGAAGTGGTATGGAGGGACCAGCGATGTGTCAAGCGAATAAATGGCTTGACCCTCCAATCTAAGTAATAGCAATGTTGAGGGAAATTAAGAAGCTTCCTAATTAATAATTCACCATTAAATTTCAACGTCGTTACTTACCCTCCCCCTATCCTATATATATGGAGATTGGGGGGAGGTATAGGCACAAATTTTCCATGAAACAAAGTTCTGAAGGAGAACCATGAAGCCGGACCCTTAGAGGACGGAGTCGAACCTAGCAGGAGGTGACGAATGACACCAAACCACGAACCGGAGGATGACGTACGAGCGGCGTCATTGGAAGACTATTGCGGGAACGAAGAACACCGACCCACCTTCAAGAACATGCATTTTTTTGATGATTTGAGGTAGGGAGATATTTATTTTGTTCATTTTTTTGTTTTCCACTTCCCTATTCTTAAACAACATGAATAATTGGGGGAAACTGACTAATGGGTTGACCTACAATTCCTTCTTCTTTGTAGGATAAATATTGTGGGAAATCTTATGGTGTTTATCTTGTTGTTTAGTTCAATTGTTATAAAACCTTTCACCCCCATCGAGTTACAAGCTAATGCGGAAGGAACGAACCTAATGAACCCAGCCCGAACCCTCTGCTATTTTTTTGTTACATCCTTGTAACTCAATAGAATATTGATAGTGTGACGACACTGACCAGCTACGTTGTGGATAACGCGTTGACACATGCCACAAGAGGAGACTTCGGCATAGATACGTGAAGGTCATTGGAGCGGCTGGCACCAGCCTACCGTGGAGGAGGCATTGTGCACAGGCATGTGCCGCCGATGAACAAGGAGGGACGCGGCTCGTCGGATGCAGTGATCGGAGGAGAGGTCAGCCAGAATGCCGGTCGACCACAAAGGAGCCAGTGGAGTGATGGTGGGGAGTGCCCTTGGCGACGTTCCCACGCGGCAGCAAGACCACAACCTGTGTTGGCCACAATGGGATCAATGTGCCACTGGATCGACCGGCGGCAAGTGGATGGGGTGCGCGCCAGCGGCGCGCCCGACGGCATGGGGGACCCACGACAACACATGGCGTAGCGTTGGGATAAACCCCCATGAGTTGACCCACTGACATGGCCCCGCACCACGTTATCCCTACCCAGATGTGTTGTGTTTGGGTATCCCTAGCTACCCGCGCCACCTAGCAGGTGGCACTGACGTGTCGGTCCAGAAGACCAACCCGCCGCTCAGTGGGCCGACCCGCGGCCCATCGACCATACACACGGATTAGTCGGGAGAGGCCCAGTGGGTTTGGTTGACCTGGGTCGGGTTAGACCCAAATGGGCCGGGTCGGCCTAGATCAACCACGTCCGGCCCTTGCTGAATTGGATCGGGCCGGTCCGACCGAGGTGGACCGTTCCCAGACGCAATACCGCCCAAGAACACTTCAAGGGACGTGTCTTGAGAACCGGATGTCTGATTGACGATCCTTCTATGGCATTGGGATCATTGTAGTGAGATGGTCCTTCGAGACTACTCTATGAGAGTTTTTTAAAAACTTTTAGTGCGGCCGGGTTGGATCTCAACTGAATCCAACCGGTCCCTCAACACTAAAATTCAAAAAAACGCACAAACTGAGCGTTCGATTGACGCTCCAACTGTTGTGTTAGAACCCTTATGACATGGTGGGTCATCGAGTTACTTGTGAGACTTTGAACCAGTTTTAATATGACTGATGGCTAGAGGAGTGGTTCTCCCAAACGTGATATATACAAAACCCTGCAGCTGGCTGAGACTGGAAGACTGTATGACGATGGCCAAGGTTGTAAGTGGCTCTATGTGACCTTGTAGGCCCACGGTGAGAAGTGGCTCTGTGTAACCCGACATGCCCATAGTACCCATTAGGGATGAGTACCACAATAGTTCAATATAAGTGGGAAGCGACTCTGTGTGACCAGGTAGGCCCACTGTACTCGATAAAGGAGGAGCTCACCAGCAGCTGAGGAGTAAGAGGTTTGTGACAGATGATGCTACATATTAAACCCCCGAATATACATTATTTTGACTTCCCTGGATATCAAGAAGTCAAGAGTGGATTGAGGAGCTGTTCTCCAAAGTAAACTGCGTATGGAACCTTGCAGTTGGTTGAGATCTGAATATTTCATGATGATTAGCCCAGTCAGAAGTGGCTCTCTATGACCCAGCAGGGCCATGGTGTGGAGGGACTCTGTGTGACCTGGCAGACCCATGATACTCAATATTAGGATTACCTCTGTTCGGCCAAGGTGGAAAGCAGCTCTGTGTGACCTGGCATGCCCACGGTGGGAAACATCCTTGTGTGACCTGACATGCCCACAGTACCCATCAGGTATGGGTACCACAACAGTTCAAGGTTAGTGGGGAGAATCTCTATGTGACCCGTCAGGCCCACTGTACTCAATAGAGGATGAGTTCTTCAGTAGATAAGGAGTTCAATTATGTGGTAACCCTTTTATCCTTGACCTAAAGTGATACATGGTATGAGTTGACTTGTATTGTGTACTTTTTCTTCATGCCATGTGGTTTGCCTTAATGGAACTCTAGGAGACCTTCGGGGTCTCAGGTCCCTACTGTGTATCATTATACTCAACCCGACATGGGCTTCACCCGCACCTTGTTGTGCCTTGTGTAGATGACGTATAACATTGATTGAGGCTGAGGGATCCAGGACCGGATAGTGCTCAGAGGTCGACATTTGGTGTGATGTGGCGCAGAGGAGATAGGAATATGTGGAGTATAGTGGAGGTGATCTGTACCTACCCTTCAGGTAGAATCTGTGATGGATAATCTAGGATCTGCTTTTCACCTTTCAATTTATTTTTAATATTTAGTTGTACTTATAAATTTCCAGTTGGGTTTGTATTCTGGCCCCCTTACTTTCAGCACTCATTACTACAGCAGTTTACTTCACAGTTGATTTTATTGAATTCTAGTCTGAGTAGTTGCCCCTTGTTTTGTTATACTCTATGAGTTTCTATGGGTTTAAAGGCAATGCCTTCCCATTTTAGTGATACACCTTTCTGGTGCTAGTCGCCAGCCCCTGGCATATGGAAGGTGGGCTTGGGGTAGTAATGGAACGAGCATTGGGGGACGGGTCGAGACAATAAGTGAATCATATATGATATCATAAATATTATTATGGTTCTATTACAAGTAAATAATATGTTAAAACCCATTATATAGTGTTGTGGGAACATATTGAATAAATCATATGTAATGTAATGGATAACTTTTCCAATCTCGTTTTTATCCAAGATTTTTTATACGTAATTATTTTCTGGGGTTATATATAACATATTTGTCTATGTTTTATAAATTTGTTTTCAATAAATGTTTAATATTATTATTTGTTTTTTTAAATCAATTTTTTCCATTTTTTAACTTTTACTACATGGTATGGAATAAATATTTCATTTTTTTATCATACGGTGTGATTTTTGAATTTTCTGAAAGAAGTATGAGGAGAATGTTTTTTTAACTTATATAGAATGAACATATTTTTACATATTCAAAAATTCATATTTCTATGAATATTCCTCTACACTTTTTCATGATTACTTTCAACTAAATTCCTTTTTTTTTAAATTGATTGGAATTTTGAGAAAATAAATTTTTTTGAAGAAGAAAGGTTATTTTCCCCATGAATTAAGTTCAAGTGGTTTATCAAAATTATTTTCCATCTAAGATAATAATCTTTAAATTGGGTTATGTTTCTATCCCTATTGTTACTGTTATTTTATTATGTTAATGATGGAATGGTATTTTATATGGATTATGTTAAGATGGAATGATGTTTAAGAAAACCCATTTTATTTATTGGGTATTGCTATGATGAATTATTTGTGTTTTTTGGAACAAGTAAGAATAATTTCATTATGAGATGGGTGGGACCTATATCTACCTCAAATGAATTGGGTAATGATTTATATCTCATTAGATAGATATTAATCAAATGGAAGGTAAATCTGATTCAGTAATACATGGTTGGAATGGTAAGTAAACCTGGTTCAGTAATGGACTTTGTCCACTATGATGGTCTTGGCAGCAATGCCTTGGCTACTATGAAAATCATTTTATGTACTTATTAGTTTTATATAATTACATGTTTTATGCCAATGTTATGCTTTCATGGTTAATGTTACTTTTTGATCCATGCCTTACGTAGTACGTAGATTTATTTCATGACTCATGATTTTAATGTTTAAACTTTATGTTCATGTTTTTATGTTCAAATGTTTATGGTTTCTTTTATGTTCTACATGTTTACCCTTAATAAGAATTTGAGATCACCCTTTCTATGTTTTATTTTATCTAGTATATATAGAAGGGTTTTAGGTAGGAAAACAAAAGTTAAAGATCTTTATGGGAGATTTTGAAGATCTTTCACTATGATTTGAAGATTATGTTCCTAGTTTCCAAAGACACTAAATAGATACGATCTTTGAGCATCTATTTAGCTCATGTATTATGTATTCTAAAAAAGAAATTTAATTTCCATGTATTTATATCTAGGGTCTCAACAAATAGTTAATTAAAATATTTATGTGTTCTGAAAAATCGTTTAATAAATACTATTAGACCCAAAGTTGTATGGGTGTCAAAATTGTTTACTAACAGATTTTTTTTACAGATTATCTAAAAGTATTAAGAATGATATATTACATATGAACATTGAATTTTCTATAAATATGATTATAGACCAGTAAAATTTCATTTCATATAATATATTTTTTGGTGGAACTATAACTTTTGGAGAAAAATATAATGGTAATGTTATTTTTTGGGGGAAATTGGTTTCTAAAATTATATTTCTACTAATAATGTATTTATTTTAATATGTTAAAAAATATTATCATTATTTAAAATTATTTTGATGATGGGATGATTTTTAAATTTCATAATTATATATTTTTATTTTTTTCAAATGATTTTGTATTATTTTATATAAACTACAAGTAATGTATTTATTTCATTGACCATTTTGAACCAACGACTCAACATATAAGTTGTTTAAATGTTTTTTTTGATGGATAGTATTTTATAGAATAAGATACTAATACATGTAAATTTTAGAATTATTCATAATAATTATACACATAAAAGAGTATTGTAAACTAAAAAACATAAAGTGGAAGAGTATCATGTTTCGAATCCTTTCATGAAAGGTAAGCATAAAAGGGATTAATTTAGACTGATCACTCATGTTAACACTAACGAACCACTCTAACTATTTTATTTAGATTTATTTATATATATTTAGATATATATAATTGGTGAAAATAAGTATGAATTTTTAATTATAGATGAATACAACATATTTACATTGGTAAATTTTCTAGCTTATAAAAGATAAATTTTACATAATCTTTCAACTTACTAAGATTTAGTTTTGAATGAGAAGAATTACTTGATAATTTATATTATAATTTATAGATGAAGATAATTTTATTGTATATAATTGGATAAATTCTCAAATAAGAATGGTGATTATCATAAATTTTCATCCCCCAGGACACAAAAAAATGGATTTCTACAATGGAATAATATGATCAATAGAAGAGACTAAATTAAGTGAGAATGATTTACTAAAAAAAATGGAATGAATTTTTTAATATATATTTTTATATTTAAAATTGGTTTCTTTTTTCAAAATTTTAAATAATCCTTCCTTTGAGTTATAGAATGGAAATAAACCAAAATTTGGTTACATTAATGTTTTTTAGATATAAATTTTTTATCCTCGATACTAAGGATATTTTGGATAAAATTTAAACAAAATCTGATGAAGGAATATTATTGGGATATTATAGTGTGAGTAAGTCTTATATATCTTATAATAAATGTGATATGATTTTTAATGAATTGGTTCTTATTAAATATGATGATAATGATTTTAAGGAAAATACTTATAAAGAAGATTATAATGAATAAGAATATAGAGATTTCAATTTTATAGAACATAATAATCAAGTTATAAATGGACCAATTTGAATGTATAATCAATCTGTTCAATAAAAAATTTAGAAGACTCATCGAGATCACCCTTTTGAAAGAGTGTTTAGTTTTGCTGATTCAAGGGTATAAACTATAAAATCAAAAAGTAGTTTCTGTAAACATTCTAATATTATTTGATATTTTATTTTAAATTATTTGAAAAAAATTTTGGAATATCCAAATTAGGTTAAGAATATACAATACGAGATTGAAATTTTTTTATAGAATAAACATTCTGAATTGGTTGAAACACCTAAAGAAAATAAAGTGATTAAATCTAAATTTATTTTCATGAATAAACTTGATTAACCTAGACATATTATATTAAACAATAATAGATTAGTTTATTAATGATTTTATTAATAAGAAGTCATTGAATATGGTGAAAACTTCACACTAGTTACCTAATTATAATCTATTCAGATTTAATAGTTTATGTAGCATATCATGGTTCAAAAAATTATCAAATGGATGTAAAAATTTTATTATATAATGTACTTATATTAGATGATGTTAACGTAATATAGAAACTAGGTTTTTAGCATGACAATAATCTAGATCTTGTTTCTATGATTTCAAATTATCTTTATAGACTAAAATATGAACCCCAAGATTGGTATGATAGGTTGTCAAAAAATATTGAATAATTTGTTTTAAAAAGGTAAAGTTAATCCAGCACAGTTAATTAAAATATGTTATATCAATATTATTATTTTTATTATATATATAGATGATACTATATTTGGTTCATTGAGATAATTTCATAGAAAATAATTTTTGGAATTAGTAGTTAAAAAAGTTTACATAATTTGCATGGGTGAACTCAATTTTCTTTTAAGATCTTTGATTTATCGATAAAATGGTGGAATTTTTATGAATCTATATAAGTATGACAAATAATTAGTAAAAAGGTTCATACTAAACTCTAGTAAAATATAGAATTTCTATATGGGACCATTATATATATTTAATGAATATCATGTTGGTAAATCATCTCATCAAAATATTTTTTAGGGGAATTATTGGAATTATATTATATATAACTTCTAATAGACCTTATTTTATGTTCATTTCATGTTTTTTTGTATGCTTTCAATCTTATACAAAGGAAATTCATTTAAAAGTGGTGAAACTAATATTTGGGAATTTTAAATGTATGATAAATATTGGTTTGTTTATTTCATTGGAAATCATATTTTGAAATAAACAGTTATTCTGATTCTAATTTTAAAGGATTTAATGTAGATAAAAAGCACCATTGTTATTTTCCATTTATTATGAAAATTTTGGTTTCATGAATTTAAAAAAAGGCAGCATTTTGTATCTCTATCCACTATTGAAGCTGAGAAATTTGTAGTAGGAATATTTTGTTCTCAAACATTGTAGAAGAAGAATGATTTCTTTGAATTTGATATTCATTATGGAAGGATTACTATTATATGTGATGATTCATTAATTAAATCTATTTCAAAGAACTCATGGTATAATTCCATAACTGAACATATTGAAGTAATATATTATTTAATCAAAAATATTAAAAATGTAATATTGGTTTAAAATATTTTCATACTGAAGAACAAATAGATAATATATTTACAAAACCATTAGATTCAATAAAATTTTAGAATATTTTGTTTGATTTTGGTATGATATGATTTTAAAATTTCTTAACACGGAAAAATATGAATAATTTTATAATATATTTATTTCAATTAGGTAAATATAATTTATATCTTTTTAATTGAATTTATAAACTAGTTTTTTGGATCTTTAAAGTTATTATTTTTTACATAATAATTTTTCCTCATATATGCTTAATTATTATATTTTTAAAAGGGAGGAAAACATAGTTTTAGGGTGTGTATATATTACTCATTTATTATTTCAATATTTATTCAAATGTTTAGAATAAATACCTTACAGAATAGTGTAATTTCTACCATTAATTTTATTTATCATGATAATATATGTGTTTGATGATTAGTATCTTATATTCTCATTTTTTATCCTAAGGGACGTTGATTTATTCCTTTTTTCCCTTGTCCATTATTTCTTTTAATGTTTTTATTTATTATTATTTATATTTTTACATATACTTCTCAATATTATTCATTTATTTTTAATATTCACAAAAATGAGAGTATATTTTGGGTTTTTTATGTATATAAAATGGGGAAAATGTTCATTGTATTCTTGCCACATTATTTCATTTTTTGATCATAAATATTTCCCCTCACCTTTATTTATTCACTTTTATTATATTATGTTTGATATTATCTATTATTATCAGTTTTGAATATGTTATATATAAATTTTTGTTACGTATATCTGGTCAGAAAAAATACAATCATTTTTTAAATATCGCCTTTCTTGTAGAATAAAATAATGATAGTATTAATTATTTATTCTTTCTTATAATTTCTTATTATTATATATTATTTTGTTATTATTATATTTTTTTGAAGAAATTTCTTTTCCTTTGGATATCTCATAGTAAATACTGTTATATTTTTATGTTTTTTCTATTATATATGATGAGGTATAAATGTTTCTCAAATTCATGACTCTTAAACATAGAGTGGTTTTTTTTGAAATAACGATTATTTTTTGAGAATTTAGGTATGTATTTTTTTTAATATATTATTTTTGAATTTTTAATTTACATTTATAGAAAATGACTAATTTTTTTACTATTATGGTTTAAAGAATACTTTAATATATTCAGTGATTTTTCTCTTATGTCTCAAAATTTTGGAAAAGAATAGGCTATAATTTATTAGGACAAATTTCTTTTACGTATTCATTTTTAGTAAAGTACTGACTTTAATGTATATAGAGGAAACATAGAGATGGCCATTATTTATTTATTCCTGACACTTATTTTGTAAATATTCACAAAGGATATTAGTCTTATGTGTTATCGAAGGTATTTTAAAAAGACTGTTATACTTTTTTTGAATTTTAAATATTAAGACTTAGGTTTTTTAGTTTTGGCATGAATAATTTTTCAATGGATTAAATATAAAAAAAATATATTTCATAGAAATAAGTATTTTTTAATGTAAGGAAATAGATGATTCCAAGGTGTTTTTAATGAAGAATTTTTCTATATAAGAAAATTGATATTTTTTTGAAGACACTATGTTGGAAATTAAAGCACTAATTATATGATGATTTTTAATGAAGAATTTACCAACTCCAAAATAGTTTGTTATTTTCAAAGGTATATTCAAAACTACTATTATAGATAAAAAACATATTAAATTTCTATGATGTTTTGAATATTACAAAGATATATCTTTAAATATAGATTAAAAAACTATAAAAAATAATGATCATGTGATCAATATATTGAAAAATAATTAACTACGATCAAAATACTATAACACTTCATGTGAAAAAATTCATTGTACATAACTTCAATGCATAACATATTGAATTTATACAATGTTCAAGATTAATATATTTCAAATCTTGTTTTGTGTTTTGGTATTTCTTTATATGTCCACTATCTGTGCACTATTTTGGTGTATGATTTTCCATACAAAAGAAATATCTATTTGGTTATACATCTATTAAAGATACAAATATATAATATGGCTATGAATCCCAATAAAATTTTAATTTTTTGTTTTTGGTTGTGACACCGCTAGAAAAGGAAGGTCGTAATTAGATTTTCACTTACCTTGAAAATTTAGGTTATGTGTGGGTATCATGTCTCTCGAGGAGTAGTGGGGTGTTAATAGTATATGTGGGATCATTATGATCCAAAATACTTTAAAAATATACTATATTAATATTTACTTTTCTATATTTCAATTTCTTTTCATTTTAAATTATTTAAATTCTTAAATTTACCCCTCCCCTTCATGATTATTCATCCATATAAAATCATGGAAATCACCGTGATGGTCTCAATGAAAAAAACCACAACCAAAATACACATAGTGGTTTTTCATAACTGTGTTATAGTTTCTAAGGCTTCCTTAAATTGACTCCCAAAATTCTTAAATATTATCTAATGTTTTTAAAATTTAATCCACCTCCAAGATAAAAAATATTGAGAATATAAAATAATATAAATTAGTAATAAAATGCAAATTATATTTTGAAAATTTCACACTTTCTCTGTCATCTTTCGTAAAAACCATGACTTGGTCTAAGAAATCATAGTGTGGTGTATATATCTCTATGACTTGATATTTTAATCTATATATTCAATGATACAATCCATATCTTCTTGAAATTGGTTTTGAGTTTCATATATTTATATCTATAAAACCATATTGTCAGACTATAAACCATTATACAGTTTTATAATCATTTTCTCGATTAATCATGATTATCATTCCACAATAAAGACATCATCACATAATTTCACCTTTGAATATATGTCTTCCATGTCTTAAAAACTATAATTTTTTTATAAGATGTGTAATATAATTCCATTATGGATTCACCTTCTTCTATAAACTAAATTCGCCCATACAATAATTTATTTATTATTTCCTTATATTTCAATATTATAAAACAACCATGGTTTAGTTTCACCCTCACCATGTCATGGTTTTCTGAATCACATAAAAAATAATATAAAATTATTAGATTATTATATATAAAACTAAGACTTTAAAATCACAAAAAAACTAGCATGTTAATACCATGATTAAATTTTATCATTAGAATTACTAAATATATAAAATATAAAAAATAATTATTCAAATATTGGTTAAAATTAGACTAAATGCTATTAGAACAAAACTATTAACTATAATATATTTCATAATTATAAATTCCTCAAACACTTAATTTTTTAATTTTCATTAAGTTGTATATCCACGTTATTGAAAATAAAATATATCATTTCTAAATTTTAATCACCATAAAAAATAAGAATCAAAGGAGTACTAATAAGGGTAAACATTAATGAATAACATGAAAAACTCTTTTAAAATCATCACATTTATTAGAAACCAATAAACCATATATTTTCATATTACTTATATTTTTATCTTAAACATTGATAGGTAATTTATCAAGGGGATACTAAATGTAAATTTAAAATCCACAATGAAAATATTGGGATATAACATCAGTCATTCCTCGAGGAGCTTCGTAGAAACTCACTTATCTTCACCTTTGTAATTTTTAATCATTTTTAAATAATGAAAGAAAAAGAAATGTATATTAATTTGGTAAACAAAATTGAAAAAATTTTAATGAAAGAAAAATTTTATAGTGAAAGGATAAATACCAAAGTTAGACCACAAAAGAATTTCATTATCCACAATCTACTCTAAACTCATCCTATAGAAATATAAACCCCTTTAGACATAAGCTACCTCTTATCTAAATTATGAGTCTTAAAAAACCTCAAAAACCTCATCGGTTCACCAAATTTCATCTTATTTGTGGTGTAGTATAGTGATAATTTCATCACCAAAAGTAATTCACCATCCATACAAACCATTCCAACATATATGGTTCTGTAGTTATCAGTTGTGTGGTTTTATCATTAAGATGGTTTAATTGGTGATATTTATTTTTATGATTTATTCTTTTAAATCAACATCTATGATGGGTGGAATTATTGATCCTTTCCTTCCTTAATATATTACACTTTCTTATATGTATAAAAATAAAAATAAAGTAAATCACATGAGGATTTTTACAAGTTTTGGTCCTAATGTTGGAACCTACTCCTTGTTCAATTTGGGTTAAGTTCAAGATATATATTTCCATTGACAAACACAAGTGATTATAATATAGACAATATCATAAAATCTAAAACACCAATGAATATATTGGATGGATATATCAAAACAATTCCTTGATAACACTTAATAGGTTCATTATATTGGATATTTTTAGTGTAAGATATCTCCTAAAAAACCTGAATAGTATCTTCACTGGTTTAATATACTATCTATAGAAAATTCATCAAAACTCCTTCCTATAAATAGTTCTCTAACTAAATCTTTCTTTTGGGGCTACAATGGTTTCAATTTGATCTTAATAGTTACTCCACTTCAGTAATCTTCTCAATTCTTTAACCTCTGTGATATATGAATATCTTAGAGTAGCGACTTCTCCTTATTCTTATTATTTATAGTCCTTGTCATAGAACAAGTAGCTTCTAATTCTTCTCTTCTCAATCATATTAAATTATATACGTATTTCATTAGACTCCCTCTTTTTCCTTCTTCTTGGAAGAATGGGATTTCTATTTCTAATTAATTTGAATTCTTCCTTTGATACACAAAAATTATTCTATTATAATAGTAACATATTCCCTTATTCATTTTTTTCAATATGTATCATCTTACTTTTAATTAAAATAATTATGTGAATTATATTTTCCACATCTAAATATGGAAAAAATACTTGATTTATAAAAGTGTGATATTATAAATTTTATGTTCGTTAAAAAACACTGAGATTTTAATTTCACATTCAACCCCCTTTGAAAACTTCAAGGAAACATGGGATTTAATTCCATATGAAATATTTAAAAATATTACCACTTTCCTCTAAAAAATATATATCCATTATTCAATGGTGGAATGAATTTCACATTTACATAGCATAACAACATGCCAAATCATCTATTGAAACACAAATATATGTTAGAAAATAATCATAATCAGACACAGTAGTTCAGAATTATTATCACAACACAACTATATCATAGTTCACATAAAAAAACTTTTCTTGTATTTTATTCTCATAAAACATATATTGAATTTTATTATTTTCCATGTTTTGGTTATATCTCTATTTTAAAAACTTATCTTGAATCAAAATTCTCATTGATTAGTTATGATGTTAAATTAATGAATGAAAAGATGAGGAATCGTCTGGTGTATCTCTGAAACCTCCTTATAAATCATCTTATAGACCTTTATATTTTGATAAATGTGAAAAAAAAATTGTTTATATTACATCAGAGTGTCAGTCACAACATATTTTATGCATCATATTCCTTTTCATATTATTTCAACTTATGATTAGTAAGTAATTTATTATTATTTTTACATAATACATTTATTTTCTGAAAAAATTACATATCACTGTGATTTTGGAATGTTCATAAGTTTATTTTATTTATATATGTTTTTAACTTAGTTTTGTTTCAATGAAAAACATGAATATAATTATAAAAATGTTTCTTACCAGGTGACTTTTCAATATTCTTTATTCATCCCAAAACAAAATGTTGCGTATACGGGATGAAGCTCATTAATTTTCTATGTTTTAGGTTCTGAAAAAAATTTCTTACAAATATAATTAAATCATATATATTAAGTGCCTTCGTTTATTTTTCATGAATAAACTCTGAATAATATATTTTGTATGCATAAATATATTTTCTAGTGACTTGAAAACCTTATGAATTACTTTCCAATTTCAATTCTCAGTATTCAAATCATCAAATTCCTTTCATATCTATGTAATATATTTTCGTTTCTATATTTTTAAAAATGTAACTATACTTTATATAATGAACCTAGAAATCTTTTAACAACATGAAATTACAAAAATTCATCTCTATTGAAAAAATTAAATAAAACACCTCAAGACATTTCCAATCACTCTATAACATTTTTGAAAGGTTATACATCACCTAATATAGTAGTCTTATTTCCCATTACTCCTAAACACCACAATATATTTCTCAACTCCTCTAGTATCTATCTCAGAATATTTTATTAACTTATCCTTCATCGATCTATAGTAGATAGTTCATCCTACTTCAACTGCACTTTTCATAAGTCCCTTGCAAACTAGCTTAGAAATCATCACATCTATAGGAATACCCACATGAATCAATTTTCTAAGAACTTCAAGTAGAAAAAATACTTCTCTACACAATTATGTATTAAAAATATCTCAACTTATCACAATCAATCTATTAAATCTCTCTAACACATGAAACATGACTATGGATGTTTTAATCCATTTATTCATTGGATTTTATGCATCAAAAAACATCTTTACATATTGACTATATTATTCATATATATATTGTCAAAAAGCAAACCAATGGATCTATTAATAATTATCAAATTGGGATCGTCAATTTCTTATGTTGATTTGATGTCAATTTCCACTTTACCACTAAATTAAATAATTTTATCCCACTTATTTACAATACATTTAATGGGTTTTGTAATGATAGATCTCATTCCTCTCATCCTTATTTTCTTGAGAAAATGGTGGAATTAGATATCTCTTATCAATGATCCTAAATTAAAAAAAATCACAATGTCTATATGAGATGTGCTTTGTGTAGAAAATTAGAGCGATTAAATATGACATCAATGTTGTCTATAATTGTCGATCATACGATACCAAATCTAAATTCTCTACTCATGGGTTGTTTAAATATATTTCTCAATAAATTTAAAACACTTTCAATTAACTTAATAATCACACTAGAAACTTTTAAGTGAAATAAATATTAGTATCTATTTTTCATATCAACATATTTTCACTTTTATAAATAAACTTAATATATTCAAGACAAAATGGGAAAATAAGGTTTGTAATTTATATACAAATTTAATTTAGTGATTTATAAAAATTTTAGATTTTATAAAAATTTAAATATATATGTAATCTTTCTTCTAATTTTTATCTCACTTAAAATGGATGCATCCAACATCTCTTCATCATGATAGTTAAAGTACTCTATGATGGTCAACTCTTTTATCCTTATAACAATTATAGAATTTTCTCTTGTTATATATCTATATTTATCACCATAAATACCTTGAATATAACTACAAGTATAATATATTTTCTGAATTGGTTGGATCTTCATAAGTTCGTCAATAAGAGTAAAAGTATTGAGATATGGATCTCAACCCAAAGACTCTTTTCTTATCTTTTCTTGTATTTGAAAAGCTCTATATGATCCCATTCTGAGTTTTCTATTATGAGTATTCATAGGTATCATGATAATATTACTATTTTAAAATAGTTTTTATATGGTAACTTCTTCTTAGAATAGTCTATAAAATCACATAAATCTTTATGTTCATGCTTATTATTTTTCTTATTTATATTTTAAACTTGGGTCTGCAGTATTATAAATCAATTTTATAAGTGTTTCCCAGGCTTCTTACACCTCCCTAATAGTATATTATAATCTTATTGGTTTACAATTTTTGACCAATTCTCATGAACTGCAACTTCTTTATATGAATTCTCATGTATTCTTTTAGAACAGTCACATTATTCTACTTTATCCATATTTATTTTTTTGAAAAGAATAATTTTTACTAAAATAAGTAGGTATCGTTAAATTTCTTCAATTTTTCTAAATTTTAGTATACTGTAGTATTTTTCATGGATGTAGTGTTATACATTATTCAGTATACTAACCTTTATGGAAACATATTCCATATATTTCATCAAAATAAAATGTTTTATAATAGATAGGCATGTATACTTTTTGTTATAAATTTCTTCATCCTAATAATATTTCTCTTCATAAAATGTATTTTTATTATATTATGATATTTTCTCACACTTGATTCATTTCAATTATAAGGAAGTGAAACATTATAACATAATAGGATTTATTCCCAATGGTTTTAAAACATCCCCAATAGCCTTTTAAACTTGATATTCTATAATATTGATTAGTCCTTCTGGGGACATTTTCTTTAGTGTCCAAATACACTCCAGAATTGTTTTCCCTTTCAATTGGGAGAATTTCTTGTCTCAAATTATCTCAAACACTATTTAATGTAGGGGTGAATTTTTCATGATCTTCTCCCATACATAAATGTAGAATTTTGTTTCCAAAACATGTACTACTATATGAAATAGATTTAGTATCATAAGTGTAATCATAAAAGTGTTTACCTTTTTATTTTAAATGTTTTTTGTAGTATCTTATGATGATTTAGTATAAATTTCAAAAATATTTTCATAACATTACCTCTTAATTGTTTACGTTATTTTTGGTTTTAAGCCACCTATACTATGTATAATTCAACTCATCATCCTTTGAATCAATATTTTCATTAAGGTCCTTCCCAATCTTATCTTTATCTTCAATATTCGTCTTTATAATCATACTCTTCACACTATCATAATTATCCACTTCATTTTTATAACTTTTATATTTATAAAATAGTTTAATACTTTTCATGAACTTGGTGTTTTCTCAATATATTCTACAAACTCATCTTTTATCATGTATTCAAAGTATATCTCTTTTTCCTCTTTATCACTACTAGAAGATATTTATTTATTTTTAAAATTAACCATGAATGTCATGTTTTTTTGAATGTTGCCTCCATCTTCTGATAAAATTCTTTGAGATAAATCTTTATATTCAGTTTCTCTAATAATAAAATTATTTTTATGACTTATTTCTTTTTCTTATGATGGCACTTTTTGGGTCTTCAAGAAATAATTTTATGGAAAACTTCATCCTCTTAATTACTCTTGGTGTTTTAGATTTATTCATTAGAAATTATATTGAAAAATATCTCATCCATGCCAAATTAAATCATATTAGATGATTAATAACTTAATTTTTATCTTTTACTCATATAATGTGTCTTAAAATATGCGACATGATTTCTTCAGACTCTTAAACTCATTATTGATCATATTAGGAATATAAAATTTATTCTGTATGATTTTATTTGAAGTTTTAATATGTTATAGATTTTGAATCCATATCTTACATGGATTTTTACTTTAAAAGGGGTGATTTCCTAATCATAAATATGAGGTGTGTGTTGTGAAACTCATCACGATAAAAGACTTCTTTTTCATGTAGTGTAGATATCTATATATCAAACATTTCAGGAAAATTACTAATTAGTTTTTTATTACTGTTTGAAACAAAAAAAGTGTCTTCTAATTTTTTTAGGAGACTATATATCTCTATTAATCTTATAAAATAGTCATCTCTAATCACATCATCATATCTTTTTAATATATTTAATTTTTTTCCCTAAAAATAAATAGCTTAGATTATTTGACATTGAAGTTTCCTTCATATATATTTTCAAGATTGTACCATATCTCATAGGATTTATTGAAACCAAAAACCTTTGGGTACACTCTATCAGTCAATTATAATAGAATATCATTTCTATTTTTCATATATACTTATACATTTCTATTATTAGTAAACATCATTGGATAATATCTTACAAGTTGTGTAAAACATATTGTCACATGATCACTCACATTTATGCCCAGTAATAAAAGATAAAGAAAAATAATATTCTTCCATCCCTGAAATTTCATTTCATAAAATAAATAAATGCCTCTAATATTAATAGAATTTAGGCTTTCTATATTTAACTTTAGTCAAGGTTATATCTTTCAAATGTAATGTGATTTTATCAAATACAAATTGATTTTCATTGGAATTTGTATGTATCACTAAGATGTGGGGTGAATCAGTAATAGTCATTTTTATGATATATTATTTTAAATCAACCTTTGTAACTAGTGAACGTCTTGATACTATAATTCATTAATATATCACCATTTTCTGTATACAAAAAAACAAATATTATCAAAGAACGTGATAATTTTTACATTTTTTGGACCCAATGTAATTACCAACTCCTTATTATGTTCATGTCGAATCTGAGATATATATTTCTACTAGTAAAAACAAGTGAGTAAAATAAAAACCATCTACTAAAAACCATCAAATTAATTAGAGATATATATTCTAAAATATATTTTTGTATACTGATGTCCTCTTTATACTATATCCCACCAGTATAGGCTATCTCTTGAAAATCCAATGTATCCAACTTACTAGTTCTTTATATTGACTACCTCTAATTTTTCAAAATCTCCTTCCAATTAATAGGTCATGAATTACTTATATATTCTAGTGCATCTATGAGACTTACTTTTCTTTAAACTCAATATTCTTCTGTAGTCTTATAAATTCATCAATACCTTTGGTAAGTGACTATTGTAGGGTATGATTACTAATTCTTCTCCTCATTCTTATACCTAAACAAATTAGCATAAAAATTTGATTCTCCCTTTCTCAATAATTGTATAAAATATGGATATATTATTAGTCTCTCTATTTATTCCTTCTTTTTGATTCATAGAATTTATCTTCAATAATTTAGTTAGATTCTTCCTCTATATACTTAGAAATTATTCAACATAATTGTATCAAATTTTGTTCTTAACTTTTTAATTATTTTTTATCATCTTCTTTTTTATTAATAGAATTAGATAGATAATATTTTATTTTTTTAAATATAGAAAAAATTATTTGATCAATAATAGGTATATCATATCATTTTTATGTAGGTTAATATAAATCTATAACATTTAATTTTATACACAAACCCCAATCAAATATTCTAGGTAACTCATTGTTTAATTCCTCTTATGATATTTAAACTTATCAAAAAATTCCTCCATAAAATTTATGGTCAGTGTTCAATGGTTCTGTGAATGTTTGGTTTTATAGATATTTATGGTGTAGATATCATTTTTTGTATCCAAATTACACTCAATTCATACTCTTCATCACACACTATTTTGTGTCATTATTATCATAGAATGACTTTCTTATAGTTCAAAGAAATACCTTCATCTTATGTTTTATTCTCAAACGTAATCTATATAATTTTCTTGTTCACTATGGTGTGGTTGTATCTCTATTATCAAAAATTATCATGAATCAAAATTATCGTTGAATAATTGTGATGTTTATTTCATGAATTATCTTATCATTCATTATTATTTTTAACTGAGAAGCCTCCTTCTGAGATTTCTTCAAGAACATCCCATTTTTCTAAATCTAAAAACTTATTTTCAATTTATGATATATTACTCATCATAATGTGAGTCTTAACTTATCCTATAAATAATATTACTTATAATATTTTTCCAATGGATAAAAAAATATATAAGTTTTTATTATTTTATTCTATTGTGAAAATTTTATGAAAAACATACAAATCAATGGTACTCTATAACTTGGGGAAATTTTTTCACTTTTCATGTGTTTTTTTAACATAGATAAATATCAATGAAAAAATTACATACCATTTTGAAAATGTTATGAACCTAGTTCATTTTAAAAAAATTCTATCTATCCCAATACAAAATTATAATTATATATGGTGAAAATCGATAATTTTCTAATTATTTATTTCTCAGGAAAATATATTATGCATATGAGAAAATAATATATATATATATAGTGTCTTTGTTGATTTTTTTGGATTCAAATTAGAAAAATATATTATATATGAACAAATATATTATATAGGTACTTGAAAACCTTACCCAGTCCATTAATTTTCAATTCTAAGTATTAAACTCATCAAATATCTTACATATCATAGTAATATGTTTCCTATTATAAATTTCAAAATATGAGAAATATAATTCATATCATGAAATTAGATATATTTCAACATGTTATAATTTAAGAATTAAGATCCATTGGAAGAAAATAAACTAAAAAACTCAATTCATTTTTAATTAGACACAAATATCACCTATAAGATATTATTCACAAGATATAGTAGTCTTCTTTCCTAGTACTCTATAGATGGATTCACAAAAATTACAAACAACTTTTATAAATATTTTATCATAAAACTGAGACTATTTTCTTGACTCCCCCTTTTTCACGACTAGTATATGGTTTTTCCAACATTATCTACACTTTTCAGAATTCCTATATAATACAACTCATAAATTGTCATGTTTAAGGAGATACTCCCTTAAATTCATTTCCATAAGAAATTCAACTAGCACCCAGCATCATTTTACCATTTTTATATGATATGAATCTCAATTTTTCTCCATTGAGATATTAAATGTATCCATAATAACAAATACTCATTGTATTCAGTAATTTCCCCAATCATGGGAATTTTTACATCACTAAACATAATCGTTTATTAACTATATTATTCATTAAAATATTAAAAAAATTACAAACAATGCATCTGTTAATCACAATCAAATTGGTATTATATGTATCCTCTATAACTATATAATATCACATGTATGGAGAGCACTCACAGAAAAAAATGGAAAAAATATCTAATAAAATCAAGAACACATCACCAAATGGGAATATAAGAAACTAATAAAATCTAATCCACATCCCTCCTACTCACTATTGTATCAATAAAAAATAAATAAAACTTCATAGAATTTAAGTGTAAGGATTCTCTATCCCAAGAAAGAATTTTAGGAACTAATCCTAAGGTTTAAACTCCATAACTATGGATTACTGAGATCACAATAGATAATATAGAGATATGGATACATGAAAATACAGAAGAAACAAACTATTATTATTATTTAGGAATGAAAAAAACTTCTATATATAATCTCATAATTGAGAAATATTTATAAAGTATCCTAGTTTAATTAAAATAGAAATAGAAGTGATTCATGGGGGTTCTGAAGCCTTCCCACCAGATTCCTCAATGATCTCCACATGCTAAAAATATTCCTTCAGATGGTCACATGTATAAACATCCAGTCTCATCCCCTATCTTTTAAGATTCTTATCTATCATTATATTTAGTTCCCTCATCTCCCATGAACACCTAAGATGCCACTATTCTCATATTCTTATTATATGGAATTGATCCTAACCCTTTCCTCATTTGTTCTTATATGTGAGTGATAATATTCATTAAATTTTTTAGTTGTGTTCTTGGATTCTATATTGGTCTTATATCAATCCTAAATCCTTAATTGATCTTATGTGGAGTTACGTAATGTTGTTGAATATTCCTAATCCATTTCAAGAGTTATTGAATGGTTTTCATGTGATATAATGTTCATTACACTGTTTGACCTTAAAAAATGCATCATAGACCATTTATGAAATGGGGAAGTCTTAGAGTATAATCATATAGTGTATCTCCATTTTAAATTAATCTTACACAATAGTGAATGTGACGAAATCATTATAAATTGATAGACATTCATCCCGACACAATCACTGCCCAGAACAAATGAATCATACATACTCTTTAGGCAATGAGTTCATTATTTCATTAATCATGGTCTAGATTAAGGATTCTTATGTTATCTTGAATTCTAATATGGTAATATTTCATGACACCTGTATTTAATTTTCCCTAAGTGTTAGTTTTAGGGGTTCTTATTCACAAAAGTACTCTTATATAGCTCTCAACCATGTGTATTAATTCTTTCATAGTGTGTATCGATGATGATGTAATATGATTAATGACTAGGTTAATCTGACACATCCTATGATACTTATTAGTTAATATCATGAAATATGATTCACATCATGTTTAATATGAAGTGAAAATTTTGTAAACTTTTATTCCTATGTGAGGGTCTCCCACAGAGGTTAACCATTCACATCACTTGGTTTCATCAATTTAATCTAACATGTAGTTTTTAATTATAAAAAAGGGATGTGTCCATATGTTAATATGATTCAGTGATTATTGGGTATGTTTGATATGGTTTAGGTCCATTTCTATGGATGATAATCTCACATGTCTCTAGAAAATGTGCTTTAATTACACTTGATCCATAGTAATCATTTTTATTCATTTATAGCTCATTTCATCACTAAATGGACCTTACATGGGTCATTATAATTTTATATTATTCCTAAACAACACCTAAAAACATATTAAAACACATTTTGTGATTATTAAATATCTAAAAATAATTTAAAAAAATAATTAAACAAATTAAGTTCATTAATTTTATCTATTTACTAATTAATTAAACTATTTAACATAAATTTATAAAAATTCATAATTACCCACAATTAATTAAAATAAGAGGGAATATTGGGAATAAAAATGAACTAAACAATTTGAATTTATTTCATTTTATCAGTCCCCTACAATTAACCCATTTCACTCCTACTAAATGTCAATATTTAAACAAAACTCAGACTAATTAAGTAAAAAGTGTTGGGGAAATCTAATTTTGCACCATATTCTCACCTTTCTAACTTTATGAATTGGATTCCACATTCATTTGTCTCAATAAAATAATTAATTTCCATTTTTTAATCCATCCACATGTATACCTACTACACCTCGAAAGTTATCTCTTTCTCTCTCAAGAAAAATATTTTAAAATTTTTTCCTATTCTTTAAATCACGAACACATTTCATAAGCAGGAAAAGTAATTACCTTTCCATTAAAATAGAAAGGTAAGGCTTAATAAAAAAATATTTTTCATGGATTGAGTTAGGTATTTTGTTTGGTGAGTCGATGTTCAAAATCAAATTATTCGAAGATAATATTTAATCATTTCAGGTTTAATGCATGAAATCAAAGAAAATACAATCACTATATTTTTACCTCAAAGCATCCGCCAAACGAAATATTTTTATCCCCTTACAATGATATGATACAAATCAATAATTATTACAGTGATTGAATCATCCTCTTATATCATTTTTTATATATATAAATATATATTCCATTTAGAAAGGAATGACAAGTGCATGAGTTGAATGATGAATGAAAATTCATGTTTATTTATTTAGTCATTTGGGTTTTAAATAACCTAATAACTCCAACTATGAATTAAATCCCATATCCATTTTTTATATATAATTGTTTTATTTTCATTTTTTATGAACCAGAAGGGTCAAATTAATTTCATGAAATATGATGTCTTTTGGTCTAATAAAAATAGATTCACCACCTAAACATTATCCCAATCATGAAATTCCTTCAAAACTAATAATTCCATCGAACAATCATCACAACACTTTTTAAAATTAATAAAATCATTTAAATATCAAGGTATAGCAGAAAATATTTGGATTATAATATAGCTCCTATAATTGTATTCATGGTATCTATTCTTAGTCAAGGGAACATCATGTGCAAGGTATTCTTGAAAGGAGTATTATGAAGTGGATTTGTATTTTAAAAATTTCCTTTATCATTTTAAGAACACAAAAATTCATAGAATTTTGTATGAGTAAACAAAGTAATTTCTTGATTTTAAAACATGTCACAAGTTTTCAAGTAAAAAAGAAAAGTTAGAGGATTTCAAAAATCATTAAAATCCTCTTAGGTTGGAAATTGTTTCCGTTGGATATTATTTGGCATGGACGGATTTCTCAAATGGGCCCAAAATTCACTAAATTTTCTAATTTATTTATTGGAATAAAAACATATAAGCAATCATGTGAGAATTTAGACATCAAATTCTAGAATATTGGAATAATTTAGTTTATGATAAAATTTTAAAAAGTTCCCAATAGAGATTAGTTATCCCACATAATTAAGAAAAAATAAAATAACGAAAATAAAAAACCATAATCTACTAGAAATATATCTCTCTACCACCCCCCCCCCCCCATACACACACTTATCTAATGAATTATTTTTATTTATTTTTAATCAATATTTTTCATATTTAAAGAAAAATATGATTAATAATTCTTCAGATAAATGTTAGAGAGAAACAACCTAGCTTATTTAGATAAGAAACATTAATTAATCTTCTAAAAATTGTATTCAATGAAATACATAGCTACATTCATAATTGTAAAACATATAATAATGAAAGCCCAATTAATACTTTATTAAACGAATCTAAGAAATGTTAAAGAGGTAAATGAATATGGAATTAGTTTAAACCCACAAGTGGATACTAGGATTTTACTTCCCTTAATTAGAAGTTACAGGTGATCATACTTCATTTGACAATGGAGGTGGTTTAGGTAATTTAAAATACCAAATATATATTATTACAAATATTATGATGAGCCTCTTTCTTGGTTTCCACCATACATACTATTCTATTTTTTTACCAGCTTTTAAGTAGTAATTTAATAGAAATTTTGGGGTGAGATTATATAGGGATGTTTCATTACATCAAACATAGCTCATATGGATTCCTCTACTAGTGCCTTCTTCACTTGTACTAATTCATAATTTCCATCATTGAGAGAGTTAGTAAATAATTAAATTTGTTAATAATCAAAACAAGTAGAATTCATATTAAAATTATACCCCTGGTATATAATATATAATATTTATTTTTATACATTCTATATTGTTTGGATCTCCTTATATTAAAATAATAACATAAATTTTTCATGAATCTTTCTACCTTCTATTCTATGGAAGCCTCATACAACAACCTAAAAGTTTTAAAAACTATGTATGGTCTTAAAAGGTTAAATGAATGGTTATCACAATGTAATAAATATTGTGTAAAATCTAAAAATTAAATCAAAATTTGATTATATCCCCCATAATATCATCTGGTATCTTATTTTCTCTATGTACTTTTATTGGGAACTTGTTTATAGGGATAATAAGTAGGAACTACGTATTTTCCTTAAATCAGACCACCTTATATTCTATAATAATACTTTCAATATTCTCCTAGGACAACAATATAAGTTATTATGTATTTTACTTTCAAATAGGTCAAAATAATGAAAACTAAAAATAACCTCTACCCTTTGAATAGATCAACTATAATATATACTTTAACATCAACCTATTGAAATGTTATGAGGTTTTATATTAGGTTTTTAATAAGTTTTATTTCAACCTTTAATAGTTATTCCGCATAAAATAAATATTGGTACATTTTTGAATCATATTGAGGTTGATATACACTAATAGGGGTGAATTGGTGTGTACACTATTTTAAAATATCTTCATTTCTTGTGTTTTTTAATACCAAACTCAATATACATGCTGGTAAAAAAATATAATGGAATGAATTTTTGTTAATAAATCTTTCATGCATCCACATAACTATTTCAATAGTAACATGTGGTTATTATCCAACATTCATAGTCCTTTTCTCATCAAAAGGAACTCAAGAAAGTGTATCACCTTAAACTCATAAAATTTGTTGGAACAAAAAAAATTAAAATATTGTATCAATAGATAATGTAACATTTTTTTGGATAATTTTACAGATATGTTTATGATCCTCCACATTGATTTCTTATGATGATCTCTCTCCTACATTCATAGAAATCTCTATCAGTTATTCTCATTTGTTTTTTCCCTTTAATATTGTAGCATATCAGTTCATCTTCTCCTAATTCTATTTTCCCTTAATTAAATTCACGTTATTCACTTTCATTCATCATATATGAATGTTTTTCCATAATCACTTATAAAAACCTCCCTTCATTTCATGTGTCTTGTATTAAATCATTAAAATTCATAATCTTTGATTCAAGGGTTCATTCAAAACATCCAAAAAAATTTATAAATACTCTTTATGGTTTCTTATTATGATGAAAAAAAAATTATGCGATTCTTCATCATTAAAGTATTCTATAAAGTCTACACCATTTAATTTTCTCAGTATTTCATCATAATCATAGTGATGTAGATCCTGTATCATATATTGTGGAACTGACTCAGTATCTTCCTCATTTTTCTCTACTAGTTATTTCTTCATGTTAACAAGGACTAGTATCATGTTTTTTTATCAAGATGTTACATTTATGAAGCTCTTTTAATGAAAATCATCATATTTCAAATACATTGTTTATATTATAAAAATTTTACTCACTCGAATTTTCACTCTTAAGATCATTACTATTACATGCTCCTTAAACATAAACTGTATAATATAAATCCTTTTATTGATTTTACTTTATGATTTATCTATGTAGATGAATTTTAATATGATTATACAAAATATATTACATGCATAACTGAATTTACTTAGGAGGATTAGAAAAATTTAAATTCTATTTCTATATTATTATTCAAAATGGAAAGAAATATTATCTTACATGAACATAAGTTTCTTTCACCAATAAGATAAATCTAATTAACAAATAAAAAACTCACAAATATTCTTACATAATTGAATTATCTTATGAGACTCCTCATAAGATATTTTCATTTGACAATTTTTATCTACGATGCAACACTTCCAAAAATTTTGTAATACAAATCTGAGCTTCTTCCATTAAATTATTTCCCTTATCAACCACTTTAAAAATATCATCCAATGAATTTTCATAGTTTTAATCGGGCTCATCATACCTAGGATGGATTATTTATTGATTTAAATCATGTATTATTCCATTAAGAATATCTTTCAATATTATCAACAAAAACTAAAAAAAAATTCCACACCAACTGTCTGGAAAGACCCTTCTAAAATATATAGACAATTCTCTCAACTCTAAATAACTTTTCATATATCCATTAATTATTAGAACATAAATCATCACACTAAAGAATATATTGAAAAAATGAAATATCATCCTATGGGGTTCAAAAATCCCACCATTCGATTTATTTTCAATAACAACCTTACCTCCCACTTCTTGAAAATAAAACCAAATAGAGTGGTCATTAATGATCAAATCAAACATTTGTTAGAAAATGAATCTTGAATCAATAATCTATAACACTATGTTAAAAAGTGTAGGAGTTGGTGACCTAGAACCAACTTCCTCTTCACTTTATGATAAGCTTGTATTAATTTTTTTTGAATATTAATAATCTACTTACCTCATTAAGAGTGTCCTTTTTCATGATATAATATGTTATAATTTCCTATGATTAGCTGTCACACTAAAAGGTCACAAAAGTTCCCCGCTATGATGAGAAACTAGAAGTTATTAGAAATTATTAATGAATATAGCTTCTATATCCAGATTATATCATTTGAGGGACACAAATTATATAAGCTACCAGGGGTAGAGACTTATAATACATTGAGGTACCTTATCAGGGTGTATTCCCTTGGTAATATCAAGTATTAATATTATTATAATGAGACCCACCGGTAGGAAATCCACATTTTTATATGTAATTGGATGTTCCTTTCTATAGATGTGTGTGTTGGTCCTTTTTGTTTATGATTATTATTAATGATTATTATGAGTTTCACACTTATATATATTGATGAAAATAGTGACAATAGATTTTCGCAATGAGGCATGATATTTTTGGTGAATCATAAGTAATATTGCATTAATGGGTAATGAAAGAAAGTATTTATCCCTTATGTTATTTAATAGAGGTTTATATATCCAGAATTTTTATTGAAATGATATATTCTAAATAAATAAATGGCAGTTTTGATCAATAGGCAAGTTCTATTTCGAGAAATTCAAAGAGATATTGAGTATATAGTTTCATGGCACTAGCATACAATGAACTCGATTTAAGGTATTGTGATAAAAGTATTATATGACACGATAAGAATTCATATGAGTTGAAATGTTTTCATATAATTAACTTCTTTTTCTATGGGTTCCTTGGTGGGTTGTTAGACACTAACCTTGGACTTTAGGCTGCTTCGCCTAATGCCATTGAAAAAGAGGCCTAAAGGGTTACACTTTGAGTGTATCCAGAATCTCAGATAAATAATATATTATTATTTATCATTTAAGATGTTTAATACATATTATCCACAAATGTGGTTTAATAATTATTCTTGTATTCTTGATGGAATATAATTTTTTATTTACTATTTAGTAAATATAATATTTTATTTATTGGAAAATAATTCATTGATATTTATTTAATAAATAAATAGATATCATTTAAAGACTGAAAAATATTATGGAGGGATGGTGGACCGAGTTTAATGGTCCAGTGAGAAACCTTAATATTTAATATTATTTAATTAAATATTATTTAATTATAGTTTGAAATTTTAGTGCATGTTATGAAATAATAATATTACTATTATTATTTGACGTGGGGTTTTCTCAAATTAAATAAATAAAGAGGTGACCTGTTATATAATATTATTTAAACCCTAGAAATATAAATACCCAATTTTTTTTTCCTTAGGAGTTTATTTAGTTGTACACAACAATATTGGAAAATCCTTTCAATCCTATAGAGCTCCCTTCTCTAATAATTCTCCCATGAATGGAAAGAAATCCTCCTCTATCGAATAAATGTGTACAACTAAAGCACATGTATCTTCAATGCTAGCACCTGAAGACTCCTTCGGTGACTTCTGGATATTCCTCGAACCCATGTGAATCACCTCTAGAATAAATCGACACTTGGTTTCTACAAAGCAACGATGGTGTACTGTAGATCTGTCGATGGAGTCATAAACGAAGAAAGATCATGTAATTCGTGTAATCATCTGTGAAGTACACATCATGAAAGTACATTGTAAGTTTTATATTCCATATTTGACAAGAGTAAAACAATATACGATTATGATACATCTTTAGTAGATTTGGATAGTTATTCACTATGTTGCCTCCAAGGTACATTTATGTAAAAGGTTAACTTTAAATGAATTTATTTAATTTGTTTAAAATTATAATTGATGGTAATATCAAGGAAATATAGATAAGAGTTAAGATAAAAATAATGACTAATTAAATATAATAATTAATCTATTTGATCATGATATATCTTAAGTAAGAATGATTAATAATTGAATTCTAGTTTTATTAAATGCATAATTCTTTGTATATTGTTGTATGATCGTGAGATAGACCAAACCATTGGCATATGATTGGTTTTATTTAATTTATTATTAAATTAAATTTATGTTCTGTGTTCCTTCACTCCACATTATTTTTCAGGGTATGTGCATCCATGGTTTCTTTTATGTAAAACCCCTTTTTCCCTCACTTATGCCTGAGTAGAAGGCTTATGTAATGGATGGATCTCCCTATCTAGTGAAGGGGGATGATGTTGGGAGCCTAGGTGAAACCAATCCAAGGAGAAAAAAGGTGGATAGGTGGAAGGCTATAAAAACAAACATCATTTGGTTCTAGGTGTTTCTCCCCTAGCTCAACGGTTATTTTATCAACCTCTACATAAACTAACCATTAATATAAGATCATGATCATACCTTTATTTTATTTCTTCCACTTTCATGGTTATTTCATTATAGAAGTATTATCGTGATCACATAATTAATGATTTAAAAATCAAAAAAGATGGAACTAAAATAAACTGGCTTATGAGAAAATATTATATAATACATGTTTAGTCTCTTATGTAACCCAACATAATATTAAAAAGAATCTTATAAAGATAATAATTTGAAATTTACAAATAAAAGGGTAAAATTACTCAATAAAATATTAAGTTAGTATAACCTACCATTACATCAATTAGAATCAAACCATAGTTAGAAGTTATTGACCAGACAAATTTGTGGTGTTTTCAATTATCGTAGAATTCTAACATGAGTTTTTGGGTTATGTTAACATGGTTCATATCAAGGGTTGACTAAGAATATAGGAATTGGTGTAATTGAGAGGTAAATATTAAGAAAATATAAAATTAAGGATTTCAAGACTGCGCAATCCACTGAACATATCAAGGAATTGTGAGTTAATGATGTTGGAATTTAGAATGTCTACTTAAAACCATTATAGTTTCTTGACCATCCTATGTTGGTGTAATGGTAAGGGGAATATGGATCCTTTCCACAAGGATGTCCAAGAAATATGATATTCTAAATCCAATGGTTAGGGCTATTGGGTTTTGATAAAATAGTGGGAGACTAATAAATAAAATATTTGTTTATTTATCTAAATGTTTTCAGATAATTTACTAAAATTATTCTTAACTTTTTTTTAGAAATAGAAATAAAATGACATAAAACATATCATTGCAATCCATACTTGATAAGTAAATCCTTCTCACCTGCACTAATTTCTAGAAGTGGAAAAAGTGCCTACGTGTCATCCTTTACAATGAAAGGAAATATTTGTATTGGAAGAACCATTACCAATTGCACCTATAAATGAGGCATGTGATTAATAAATTTCACTCTATGAGAAAAATCTAAATTATGCTACAAATGTTTAGTACATTATGTTATCATCCATGTCCTAAGTGATTTTAAATCAACATGAGGATATGGATACCTAAATCATGATGCCTCACCTTTGGTATATCTATCAAGACAGAGAGAGGCAACATAGCTAAGACATCTCGAATGCTTAGTTCACAACTAATCTTAGAGATTCTTCTCTAGCTGGGACTCATGTAGTCAATATTATCAGTTACATTGAATGCCTGGAAATCTTAGGGATTAAATTCCCAGCTGAATATGGTATAGATCTCACAATTTCATCACATCCCAAGACCTTCTCCAATTTTATTGTTAATTAAAATATGAGAAAAATTGAGAAAAGTTTTTTGGAACATATAACCATGATTCTCCAAGTATATAAGGATATGGGTCATTACAAACCTGAAATCCTTATGGTGAATAAGAAGAGGAAGGACCAGACAAAGGGTACCAAGACTTATAAATAGTATAAATATCTCGAGCACTATCCTAATAAAATGAAGAAGATCTAGAGGTAGGGAAAGGAAATATAGGCGGTATGGTTTTCATGTGGAATGTCAGGACACAGTAAGAGGAGCTATTCCCAGAGGAAAGCGGAAGCTAAAGGTGCATTCTTTATCGAGTGTAATCCTTCCATTTATACACATTGGGTATTAGATAGAACTTTTGGTGCTCACATATGTATCCAAATGTAGAAACAAAATATATTTTTGAAATATTTCCATAGGATTGGTGGATTTGAGAGCTACCAATGGAGTGAGGTTGGTTTCCCTAGCCATTGGGTACTACTAAATTTAATTTCCAACATAAATAATTTTAGTTTTAAGATATTTTTATTATGTACCTACAGTTACAAAGAACATAATTTTTGTGTCATGTTTAGATACATATGGGTTTATTTTCAAATTTTGTAATAAATGTTGTTTATTTTATATGGAACACATATGTTATGGTATAACACATTCAATCAACTGTCTTTATGTATTAAATTATGAAAACCAAGTGTTGGAAATTGATAACGAATCATGTTCACATAAATCATATAACACCTTGTTGTGGAATCACCATCTTGGTCATATAAATCAGAAACGTTTAAAAAAGCTATGTTAAGATGCTTATTTAGACTCTTCTAAGATAAAACCACTTGATAGATGTCAATCTTGTTTTCTAGAAAAAATAACCAAACCACCATTTGGTGGAAATGGTGAAAGGGTTATAGAACATGTCATATTGGTACACACTAATGTATGTATACAATTTTCAATAGAAGATATAGGTGGATATTATTACATCATTACTTTTACTGATAACTTGAGTAGATATGGCTATATCTACTTAATGATTTAGAAGTCTAATTCCTTTGTGGAATTCGAGGAAGAATGAAGTAGAATATCATCTTGGTAAGAAGATAAAGAGGATTTGATTGGATCGAGGTGGATAATATATTAACCAAGATTTCATCGACCTTCTAAGGGAGTTTCAGATTCTATATTAACTCATTCCACCTTACAAACTATAGTGGAATAGTGTAAGTGAAAAGAGGAACTATTACTTGTTAGACAAGGTATGTTTTATGATGAGTCATGAAAATATTCCATTACCCTTTTGGGGATATGCATTACAAACTGTGGCATACACATTAAATTGAGTACCAACTAAATTGGAAAATGTAATTCCATTCGAGTTATGTAGTGGAAAGAAACCCATTTTATCGCATACACATGTATTGGGATGTGAGGAATTTGTTAAGTATTTCTCAGGAAACAAAGTAGCTCCTTAGGGAATGAGGTGTATATTTGTAGGGTATCCAAAGGAAACAAAGGGATACTACCTATAGAACCCCTCAGAAAAGAAAGAGATTTTCTCTAGATAATACATTCTTCTTGAGAGTGATCACATCCTCAAAAAGATAGTTGAAACAATATTGAATTCGACCAAGATTTTTATCAAGATATACAAGAGTTAGAAAAGGAATAGTTTCAACAGGTCATTGTGGAAGAAGTATTTCCGGAAACACAAGTACTACATAGAAGTGTAAGATAGGTAAGATAACCATAGAGATATGGTTTTTTTGTCCGCAGGGATAGTGACTTATTATTATTTGATGTTGATGAACGTATCTCCTATAAGGAGGTAGTAGAGAGATCAGAAGCAACAATATGGCTAAATGTTATGAATTATGAGATAAATTCTATGTATCAGAACCAAATTTTGGTTCTGGTTGATGCGCTAGTTGATTTAAATCATGTTGGATGAAAATGGGTATTCAAGAAGAAATTGGACATGGAAGGTAATGTAAGTACCTATAATGCAAGGCTTTTGGATAAATTTTTTAAATATCACTAAGTAATTGACTCTGAAAAACCATTTCTCCAGTTTCCATATTTAAATCCATAATAATAATACTTTCTATAGTAGCTTACCAAGATTATGATAGTTGGCTTATGGATTTCAAAAAAGATGTCCATAAAGGGAACCTTCAGTACGATTTATATATAACGCAACCATAAGGTTTTGTGACTGCATGTGATTCCAAAATAATTTTCTAGTTATATAGATCCATTTATGGACTGAAGAAACAAGCTAAGTTAGGGAACATTAAATTTGATGAGTCCATAAAATAATTTTCTTTCATTAATAATGAATGTGATCCATGTGTTTATAAAATGTTTAATGAGAATGTGGTCATTATACTATTAGTATATGTTGATGACATATTACTTATTAGAAATGAAATACTAGTCTTACAATCAATTAAGGACTAATTAAACAAATTCTTTTCCATGAATGACTTAGGTGAAGTATCCTATTTTCAAGGGATTCAGATCATTTGCTATAGATCCAAAAGGCTTATTGGACTATGTCAAAGTACCTATATTGACCATATACTATAGAGATGTAATATGGAACAATCCATAAGGATATTGGTTCTAGTGCCACATGATTTACACATTTCTAATAAAATGTGTCCCCAAACACAATAAGGTAAAGAGAGAATGATTAATATCCCATACACATTAGTGATAGGATAAATCTTATATTCCATGTTATTTACTTGACTTGATGTTTCCTATGCACTGAGCATGGTAGGCAGATATCATGCAGATCTAGGAGAACAACATTAAACTGATGTTAAGGATATCCTTAAATATCTGAGAAGAACTAAGGATATTTTCCTAGTGTATGGAGGGGATGAGGAGATATTCATAAGGGTTTATCCTAATTATTGTTTAAATATAGATTACAATGATCTAAAGCTACAATCACGATATGTTTTTTATCTCAACAGATTAGCTATAACCTGGAAGAGTTCAAAGCAGCCAGTAGTCGCTGAATCTATAGTGGATTCCGAGTATATAGATGCTTCTGATGCAACAAATTAATCAATTTGGATTGGTAACTTTTTCCAGGAGCTTATTATGGTACCTAGTGATAAAGATACTATCACATTATTTTATGAAAATAATGTAGTGGTATCTCTTAAAAAATAGCCAATGTCACACCAATAGACAAAGCATATGCTCCGGTAGTATCACCTCTTAAGAGATTTATACCAAAGAGGTGAAGTTGTAGTGAGTATATTACCCATGGAATTAAACATAGAGGACCTATTGACTAAAGTTCTATCTTATTAGAAGCATGAGTGTCATGTGAGAGCTAGCAGAATAAAGGTTTTTTCAGTTGGCTCAAGTTATATTGTGAGCCTATTGGAGTTAGTTCCCTAGAACCAAATTATTGTGTACTTTATGATAAAAATTTATTCATTGTTTTGAATATTAATACACTAATTATCACATCATTATTGTTCTTCGGCATGACATAGTACATGATAATGTCCTAAGAGTAGCTATTGCACTAAAAGGTCACCGCAGTTCCCTACTATGATGAGAACCAGGAAGTGCTATGACACTATTCTTGAAAATGTTTTCTGTATCCATATGATATCATTTTATAGACACAAATGATACATGAAATCAAGGGTGTATACTCATAGGACCTTTAGGAACCTTCTCATGGTGTATTCCCTTGGTAATATCCGGTATGGATATTATGAGAACGATACCCTCGAGTAGAAAATCGACATTTCTATAGGTCATTGGGTGTTCCTATCTGTAGACATGTGTATTGTTCATTATAATTTAATATTATTATTAATGTGTATTATGATTCATTGACTTAGATGTATTGATGATAACCATGATGACATATGTTTATGGAGAGTTAGGATGTGTTGGGTGTGTTATGAGTAAAACTACATTAATGAAAAATAAAAGAAAGAATTTATCCCTTATATTATTTAAAAGAAGTTAATATATGAGGACCTTTGATGAAAATGATATAACCTAAATAAATCTATGACCATAGTGATCACTAGGTCGGTTATATTTCATGAAATTCAAAGAAAAACATATTGAGCATATAGATTGATGGAACTAGCATGAAACCTGATCGATTTGAGATATTATGATAAATGTATTATATAAAATAATAATAGTATGTATAAATTGAAATGTTATTGTAGCATTAACTTCATTCTCTATAGGTTACTTGGTGTGTTGCAAGATGGTAACCTTGGAATTTATGCTGCTTCTCCTAGTACCACTATGAAAGAGGCCTAGAGGTTCACACATTAATTTTTTCATGATTCTCAGTTAAATAATATATTATAATTTATTGTTTAACATGTTGAATAAATATTATTACCAAATTTTGTTTAATAATTATTCATGTATTCTTGATAGCATATAAATATTTTTTTTTGTTTTTCGGTAAATATAATATTTATTTATTTATTGGTGAATAATGTAATGATATTTATTTAATAAATAAATATACATTATTCAGGGCCTGATAAATATTAGGGAAGAATAGTGGGGCCGAGTTTAACGATCCAGTGACAAATGATATTACTTAATATTATTTAATTGAATTGTAACGCCCTGACCCCAGTTATCCAGAGTCGGTGCATTATTTTAATACATTGGCATGATTACAAGGAATCAAGTCCCGAAGGACCGATCAGTTTACCGGAATTGGAAAATATATTACATACATGAATGTTAAACTACACTTTATAACATAAAAAACAACATAAAAAATCCTTTATGAACTCCATTATTCCCTTGGATTAACCCTTCATATCAATCACAATACACTTCTTGGAATCCTGGGAGAAATAAAACATAGAAAGGGGTGAGCTTAGTTGCTCAGTAAGGATAATAATACAGCGGAAACTTTCATAAATAAGCATAAAATTTTAAGGAAATGTATAACTAAAACAAAAGCCTTTTAAACTTGAACTTTAGCATAATATAGAAAAAATTAAAATGAATTAATGCCATTTACTTATTCACAGAGATGTTCTACTAGTCGAATATTCACATATAATATCACTAACCACTTTCATAATGATGGAATGCATAATGCCAGACTATCATAACCACATAGTCAAGGCCTTGTGCCAAGACTACAAATAAGATTTTTTCAAGGCCTTGTACCAAGGCACTAGTCTGTCTCATGAGACATACTAATGCATCGAGGAGCTATAGCGGGCTACACCCGTTACATACTAAGTCCAATGCATTCCTCATATGAAATGGTTTAAACATAACATAAACATTCGTATTAAAACTAGCATATGAAATGTCAATACTTTATCCCTAAACCATGAATGGTATAAAAATAACACATCTATAGTCATACATATCACAAAACCTTCATCAACATATGGAAGATTTGTATCATAAAAAATCATCTTCTAACAAGTTTAAAATCTATCAAAGGATGTTAACATAGATGAAAAGGATTTTTATAACTCTTTGAGAGAAATATCACTTTTTCATGAAAAAATTTAAAAGTCACACAATTTATAAAGGAAGACATTTAAATGAATTTTTGAATCAAATTTTCCCATACAACTTTGAAACTTTTGAAAGGAATTAACATTTTAAAAACATTCATGTACATATAAATAAATCCTTAAAACCATTTTGAAGACATGGACATTAATGATAGTGATTTAGAAGAATAAATGTTTAAAAGATTTGAAATGATGTTTTTGTAAAAAAATTCCTTAAAAGAATCCCTTTGAAAACTCTTTCATGAAACATGGACATGGATAATAAATATGTCCCATTAGATACTTACATAAAAACAACCTCGGATAATAAAGTGATTGTGAAATTAAACCTTACCAATTTGGTAACTTACGAAACATACACCCCATGAAAGAGGTATCATATAATGAATATGTAAGAACACATAAATTAAATTTTATTAAACAAATAATACAATTATGTGTAGTACATACACCACACAAAAGGTAATAGTGGAAATATGACAAGAATCTCACGGGAATAAGGAGTGAGATGAAAACCCCTTACCTTTCACTTCCCTTTATTCGAGGGTATGTTTAACCTCCTATATGAAGACCGTATTATGTTATTAAATTATACCAGAACCATATTAATAATTATGATATCATATATTATTCATTTATTACTTTATACTTCCCATTTAACAATAATTTCCATGTTAAATTAACACTTTGTGTAGTAATCACATTCTTTATCATACGAGTTTTAACTTGTTACTCTTGATTGTATTACTTAGATAATGATTTAAATACTTCCAGAATACAAAACATGATTTATATATCATATATATTTAGAATATAAATATGTATAATGTACATATATATGACATGGAAAACACCATTTATGGAGACGGTAGTCCGTACGTATGCATAAACGCTGTTTCTGTTTTCATAACGTATTGAAAGGAACTAAGTGAATAAAATATATTTAAGTAAATATATATATATATATATCTCTCCAGTATCATAATTATTTCATATATTACAAACATATTAGTAATATAAATTTTTATAATCATCGATGAATGGTGAATGTCAAAATGAATCTCATCACGTCGTGGAGACGGTAATCCGTACGTACGCACGAGTGACAATATCATTTCCTTAATGGTGTGAAATTGGATGGTATATTACTTTTAAAAAGAAATTATAATGTTATTTTCATTATTAATATACATATTACTCATCATTATATCCGTCCAAATAACATAGTGTTGAATAACAAATTACACCACAGCTTGGAGACGGTAAGCCGTACGTACGCACGCATGGTGACATTATCATTCATAAGATGGATAGAATAATGAATATAGTTGTGAAATATTTATAATAACATCACAGTATATAGATGATACTGAATTTATTATTTTATAATGGAAATAACAAAGAAAGAATATGTGGAATAAGAAAAGAACTTGAAAGAGGGTGGTGAAATCATTACCTCTTCTTTGGGTTCTTCCTTTTGATTTGATCAAAAGGGATCCTTAGGTTGGATTTATGATCAAAATAGGGCCTCTAGGTTGAATTTAGGGATGTTTAGAGGATATTTGGGCAGGGTTTGGCTGAGAAATATGGCTTTGGCAGTGTGAATTACAGTGAAGTAAGAGTGCCCTTTTATAAGATGGGTGAGGGGCACCTTAGGAAAAACTGAAAATATTATTTTATAAAAAAATAATTTTCGATTTATAATTGCTCAAAAATGTATTATTTAAAGTTTTAGGTGGGGATGGGTCGACAAATACTCAACCAATAGGTTTTAGACATGTTTAGGTTAACATTTTAACCTTATCCTTTAGATTTAACTCTTAGTTAAATAGTTTAACTTTTATTGTCTCTTCTTATATTCTTACTCTATATGGTTAATAAACTTACTATAAACTTCTGTGAGGACCTAAATATATCATTAATGACATATAAAATATTATTTAAGCCCTTTTTACAAACCTTACATTTTTAAGAATATCATATCATCCAATAATACTGTATTTGTTTTAAATATTAATTTATGTCAATTTTGACACTATTTGATATTTTGTTTTTGTGAAAGTCATCCCAAGTTTATTACTTCGAAAAAGATACATTAAATCATCCCTAACATGTCATATTCTCTAATAAAATTCGTTTATTTCATAAAAAATTTGAAATTATATTTATTTTAATATTTATAATACCATTTATTTGATTCTTTCATTAATAAGGTAATTATTGCATCATCATTGTATCATTGATAAATTTAATTATTTAATATATAAAAAATATAAATAAAATAAAATTATGTAGTAAATATTTTTATATTTCTAATTAATATTTATAGTCAAATTTATCTTATGTGTAACCCTATATTGAAAATGTTTTAGTTATTAAACATTGAATTTAACACTTTTAACTCTTCTTTGAATTAAATAATAATAAATTTCATAATCTAATTCAAGTGGACCAAAGAGGTTAATATTTTATTATAATGTTTCTTTTTGTCTTATTACCTTAAAAAAATAGAATTAAGACATGTGTTAGGGTAATAATGGAATCATTTTTACCCATAATTACAATATTTATTTTTAACCGTGGTAAATAAAAGTAAAAAGTTACTATTCAATAAAAATTATTTTCATCTTATTGAACCACATTTTACTACTTGATATTAACCCTGTCTCTTTTATTTTCAAAATTCCACTCACAGAAGTGGTAAAAATAAGTCTTATATGAATTTGCAAATTCTCCTAGGAGATAGTTAAAAGACGGTGAAAAGTTCAATAAAATTTTTATATATCTAAAATTCTAATAAAGTGACTCTAATGAATTAAATTGAACTTATATAGGTATTACGTATATATTTTGACCTAAAATAAATTTAAATTAAATAGATAATTATTTAAATAAAAATTCTGTTTTAAACTATAACTTAGTGTTATTCATTATTCATCAAAAATTAAAAGTTTTCAGAAAAATACCAAAAATTCACCCAAAGAAAATTTTGATACTCATAATTCAATAATGAAGTCTATTTTACCAAATTAAAAACATATAATTTGCATTTATTAATTTAAAATCAATTCCCGCTGTCAAAACCAAAAGGTGTATTTTTAAGAAATAATAAATATCAAACGTTTGACACTTGTTTATGTCCAATTTCAAATTTAAATTACGTACAATGACCATAATTGGATTAAATGGTAAAAATATAAAATATTTATACTTCCAAACCATTAAATTGTCTAATTTAACACTATAAGTTATTTTTATTAAAAAAGTAGTTTTCAGTTAAAATATAGTATTTTTCACTATTCAAACAAATATGAAAGTTATCAGAAAAACCCCAAAAATTTATTGAAACTAAATTCTTATGTCCCAATTCTAAAGAAGAAGTTTATTTTGTAAAATTGAATATATAAAAGTTTCAAATATTATATTTAAAAAGGGTTCACCATTAAAAGGCGGTAAAAGTATATTTTTTGAAAAATACATCATTTATCTGCAAAAATGTATTAGTTCTTACTTTATGTCTAAGAAACTCATAAAATGGATTCTATAATTATAAGGATTACATATAGTTCAAAATTTAGTTAATAATATTCATAACCGCTTTTGAACGGCTAGTTTGGTAAGTCGTGGTGCGCTTGAACTCGATGTTGCGTGTAGTGTAAGTTATTGAATTGCTTTGAAGAAATAAAGTACTATGAAATCTTGGGGTGTTACATGAATACTATTTAATTAAAATTTACAAGTTCATCACATGTCGAGAAATAATTATATTACTATTATTATTCGACAAGGGGTTTTTCTACAATTAAATAAATAACAAGGTCACTTGTGAAATTATTTTATTTTACCCTAGAAATATAAATACCCAATTATGTCATTTTTCCTCAAGATCCGATTTGGTTTTTCACTATAATCATGGAGAATACTCTAAATTCTACAGAGATCACTTATCCAAGAATGTTCCAAATAATGGAGAGAAATCCTTTATCATCAGATCAAGGAGAACTATTTGGAAGGGATTATCAAGGGGATCAAGGTGGATGATGAAAGCATAATGATCTTCCATGCTAGCACCAAAAGACTCCTTCAATAATGTGTAGAGATTCCTGTAACATGTGTGGATCACTGCTAGAGGAAATGTAAACATGGTTTCTATAAAGCAACAATGACGCATCACAGATCTATCTTCAGACTCATCAATCAAAGAAATAATTCCTTATAGGTAATTATTTATCTAATTAAATTAATTATAAACAATATGTGTTGAAATACCTTCTCTCTCTTATGGTACAATTATTATTTTTCTGTTTATTTTACCGAATTCCATGGTTCATAGCATTCATTATTGTATAGATCTCAGATTAAACCATGAATATGGAAAAAAAAATTTAAAGTTGGGAACCACCCATTGCAATGCTTCCACTCCAACCAAAACTTACAGAAAGATCGTGGAAGAAAACAATAGGGATAAAAATAATTATCAATTTTTTTTCCATAAAAGACATCACTCAACCCAATAATTTTTTTATAAACACTCAACTCATATTTCATAGGTTATGTCCTACACTAGTACGGACAGAAAACAAAACTATAAATTACTATGTGAAATAAATATATCACCCAATAAATAATATCTCCTCAAGGACGGGAGAAAGAAATAATGGAGGAGTAAAGATAAAAAAAATATACCTCAACGGGGGAGAGTGTTCTACACTCCCATTTGTTGTGTGATCTTCTCAAAATGTTTTCTTTTGAGATGTTTTGTAATAATATATGCCAAATATTATTTATATGGGAAAAACACCAGTCTCAGAATTCCCTCATTCATAGTATGTTTTAGAATATGATACTTAATATCAATTTTTTTATATGAAGTGTATCATAAGATTCTTGGATATATTAATGGAACTTTAGTTGTTGAGGATCATGGTTAGATGATAACCATCTCCAACATTTAATCCCTATAGTTGTGTATTTATACTTATAATTTATGTCTCTGCCAGTGATGTAGCTGTATACCTCGACTCTATAGATCTTAGTGTAACTAAGGTTTTTTTTCAATGTCATGAAAAAAAATTCTCATAAAAAGAATGTTCCACCATATATGTATTTTTATTCAATTCTAGATCTTACATTGCCTACATCAATAATTCCTCTCAGATCTGGATCACATATCTTCTTATATAATAATATTTCATTTAATGTATTGTAAAGGTATCTCAATATCTCATTTTCAACTAACAAATTTTATTCCTTACTATTAGATTAAAACCTAGTAAAAATTGTGACAACATACAGAATATCAGGTATTGTTGTTTTCAAATAACTGAGACTTCTAATCAAGATTCTAAACTATTTCTCATTAATAGTATTCCCTTTATCATTCTTGCTCATATTTTTTCTCATTTAAATGGGTTTTTAGACACCTCTAGATTCGTACATGTCAAAAAATATTCACAATTTATTTAGAATATTACTCTTTTAAAACAAAAATTAAATCTAATTCATGGGAAGTTTGTAATCCTATGAAAAACCTCATTTCTCCAATAATTAACATCTCAAATACATCTCTCATATTTTATGATAACTCCTTATACATGATTTATACATTTCTAGAAAAAATATAACATCTATGTACATAGTCAAAATATGATGGTGTGTCTATGTAATTTATATAAAAGTTGGTATCAACATTCCCTTTCAAAAATAATCATTCCTTTAACATAATCGTCATGATTAAAATATCAAGCTCTTTGATCCCGATTCAATCTATAAGGATCTTTCTTCAAAATTCATACTACATAATTATAAAAATAATACATAAATCTTTCAAGTTGATCAATGTAAAACTCCACCTAAAGATCATAATTTATAAAATCAAATTTAACTTCGATTTGAAATATCTTGAGGATTATTTGAGATAATATAGAAGAATTGTTTTTATTCATGTATGTGCAGTAGAAAAAACGTTTCATGAAATTCAACCCGTTCAATTTTCAATTATCCCTTTTACACAATTATTGATTTATATCTAGATAAATCACCATACTCATCAAATTAATTCTAAAAACTCATTTGGACCCAATCCCAATATTTTTTATGGGTATGGGAAAATGTTTCCTTGTTCTATTGTTTTTAATTTTTTCTAATTCTTCATTCATGGTATTAATTTATTTCTTATAATGAAAATATTTTTCGATTTTACAGGGTTTATATTTTTAAATAAGAATAGTTTGATTGGCTTCCATGATCTTATTTATTATCTTAACACCTTGATTTCAGTCCATAATGATGTTCTCATCATTAATATGTTTTTTTATCATTGTATTTATCCTTATATGCTTTACTTCTCCATCTTCATCACTGGAAAATTTGGAATCTATGTATGGTCCCTGACCCCAATTTCCCGGAGCTAGTGCTTTATAAACTTCACCAAAATCAGACTTTATTGGTGGTTTTTTAGTGGTGGTTTATTAAGTTGCCACTATTTTTTAAAAATAATTTAGTAGCAGTTTACTAAAAACTACCGCTAAACAATTTACTTTTTTCACACACCCGATACTTCTCCCTCGATTCCCCCACACCCTTGACCCCCACATGACCCCTTGACACCCCAAAGCCCTACTAGTCTCGACCCTCACCTCCCCTCGCCACCAGTCCCAACCCTCTCCGCCTCTCTCCACCAATCATTACCCTCACCGGCCCTCACCATCAATCCCCCCAACCCCCTAAAACCCTCTTCTCCCCTCACTATTAGTCCCAAATAAGTCATTTGACACCCCTCTCCATCGGTCCCAACCCAGAACCTCACTACCCCTCACTATTGGTAGGTTTTCAATTAATATTATATGGGATTCAAATGCATTCATATATCAGGATTAGGAATATATGATCACATTCCAATATTTTCCGGTTTTGTGTTGTAAAAAAGACCATTAAATTTATTTCATTGATTATGTAATCTATAAATGTTAGAATTTTATTTTCTAATCAAGTGGAATATTTTTTCCACGCTATTGTGATATATATTTTCATTACTTAGTCGATATTTTTCATATTATTTTTATTATATGGGTGTGTGTGTGTGTGGCTCTAACCAATTTGGTGGGATGAAGGATCTTGGATAATACAGGGATTTATATACATTTGGTTATGGGTAGACTCTAATGATAACATTTGTGGTAACATATATAACAATATAGATCAATCCTATTTTTTCAGTTCTCTAAATTATTCCGTAAAATATGGGATTATTCCACCCTAAAAAAGGCTTATGGGACCAAAATATAACATTGTTCAGGATACTCATTTTATGAAGGATTCCAAATTTTCATAACCTTTTTTTAGGATGGTGTAGAAGAGTAAGATACTACACCATATCTAGTAGTGAAGGTAAATGTACTACCTTATTTTTAATTCCATTGGCTTATTCTTTCCCAAGGTGGAGGGTGGTCATTGTCCATGATTGATTTTTTTTCAATAGTACATCTCCAACATCCACCATCCTTTCAAGGAACCGGTGCTTCATAGTATTTATAGCACAAGTTATAATATATCTAATTATTCATTCACCATCGATCCTCATCAATTATGCTAGTTGATTTTTTTATTGTTTGAATATATCATCTGTGAAAGAGTTTCAATTTCTTTAAGTAGCGATTGAGCAATGGAAGTAGTCAAAAAAAATTATTCCACTTTGTCTAAAAACATTGTGTTGGTGGTTTCTGGTAACTCATTATAGTTACCTAATTATTAGAATTAATTTGATTTCATGAACTCATGTCATCATCTTTAGAGCGGTTCATTTCTCAGTTGAACGCCTCATTTGAATCCCCCATGATGTCATTATCAATCTCAATATAATTTTCAATGTGGGAATCAATGATGTTAATTGATTCATAAAACACACCATTGATTATTTCCCAATCCTCATCAAAGTAGTAACATTTCCCACGTAATACCCAACCATTCACTATCTCTCGGTACAAAACCAATTTCCACTGATAAGGTCAATGGTGTCTTCATCCATACAAGAAAAGGAAAATCAGGATTTTAAAATAAATAAGATAAATAAAATCATAGATATACAAAAAAAAGAGAAAATCTGAATAACATATTGTTTATCATCATTAATCCACCAATTCACTCAATAGAAACAAATGTTACAAGATGTAGCCATTAAATAAAAAATAGTATCATGATAGTAGCATACCAATTTTAAGAATCATGAAAGTCCTCTCATCAATTATTGTTATTGGATTGTGATACTTTTTTGAATCATTACATAATATAATATTTTTAATAAAAATGTATTTCATTATGTAGTTTTCCTCTTGTATTTATTAATCGGTTTCAAATGAAAAATGGAACTCTTTTACACATAATTTTCCTCACAACTAGACTTTATGGATTTCAATTTTCCTTTTTAAAATGCATCATTATTTACCATATGTATTTATATAGGAAAAACATATTTAACATATTCGTATTTTTTCAACTAAAATATATGAATCTATATTTCTATTTAGTAATAGTTATGTATTTTAATTTTTTAAAATAATGTGTATGAACATTGTGATATATATGGTTAAAAGTTGGATCACATTACTGGTGGACACACCTTAGTATGTGGTGGGTTTGGAGGAGTTTTTAGATTTTTCAACTTCCAATTGATCAATTTATGGGAGAATAATATGTCCACATCCTAAGTGTTAATTTAGATGATTGTTTAAAATATATGATGTCTATAAACACTTGATATTGAAGAAATTAAATTCTCAATATTTGTGTTGGATTTGGTACAGAGAATAGAACATTATAGAAAGGTTGAGCATTGATATCAATCACAAGAATGAACTCCCAGCTTCACGGACAATGGAAAATGAAATGAAAACCCATATAAATGATGCATTCAACATTACAAGACACCAACATCAACATTAAAACATGTCATAAAAACTAGTTGAGGGTGATACAAATAGAAACATGAAAAGTTTTTTTTTTGGACTGTAGGACAACCTGATCAATATTGTAACATATCATTGGATCTTCCTCTTGATTATATGGAGACTAATATAAGAGAAAACTTCATTGATAGACATATGCATTTCATGGTTTGGTTGATTATTTAAATCAAGAGTTGTGTAGTGTCTATATAAAATATTTAAAATTTTTTTTACTTCTGAAGTTATACCATATAAAATGACTATGTGGAATTACCAATAAGGACATGTCCATGATATTGGAATTGTTTCATGATGCATTTCCTGAAGCAAATATCCCTGAGTCTTTTTATGATATGTAAAAAGTTGGTAATAAGCATGGTATAAATTATACCAAAATACATGAGTGTCCCAATGATTGTATGTTTTATTGGGGAGAGGATTCAAGAAGACATGATTTCAAAAAAAAATTCTTCTTCTAGATGGTAGTCAATGGGTGATGTTGGAAGTTTTAATGAATATAATAACATGAAGAATAAGTAAAGGAACACACCTATAAAGGTTTTATGTTACTTTCCTTTAAAGCCTCAATTGGAAATATTATTCATGTCATCAGAAACTACCCAACACCTGAAGAGGCATTTTTATTATTATAAAAATGATTGGTTAATAAGACGTCCAAGAGAATTGAAATTTCATAATAAATTGGATTAATTACATACATGTTTCCAATGCGATCTTAGTAATATTAGATTGGGATTGGTTACTTATGGATTCAGCCTATTTGGGTCATTGAGTACTAGTTATAACATTTGGATGGTTGTTTTGATCCCTTAAAATCTACCTCCAGGGATGTGTATTCAAAAAATTTATTTTATCATTTTGAGGATTGTTCTGACAAAAAAATTCCTAGAAATTATATTGATGTATAATACTAGCCTTTAATTGAATAAATGAAAGAGTTGTGTAGAAATAATGTTCAGACATATAATACATCACGTAAACAATGTTCAAAATGCATGCTTCTCTTATGTAGACTGTTAGTGACTTACGTGGACTTGGTAATTTAGCTGGTTGGAAAAAGTAAAAGGGTTTTGATTTTATTATTTGTAACTATTATTTTGATCCTACCTCACAGTAGAAAATGGGTCTTCTTGTGTCATTGAATATTTCTTGATGTATCTCACAGATTTTGGCTGAACAAGTCAAAATTTAATGGTTTCATTGAACATAGACCATCTCATGATTTATTAATTGGTTTTGACATATTGGTACAACTTGAAAATGTTGAAACATAATTTTTTAAGGTTCTTAATTTGAATGATAGTGGGAAACAAGTTTTAAGTGCATCATCAAGTGTAATCCGAATGCAACAATGGGGGAAATTATATTCTTTAAACTTCGGTATTGAGAATTTAATTTATTTTAGCTTTATCTTGATGTGATACTTATTGAGAAATGTTTTTTTGAAAAATTGATCTTCACATTTCTTAATGAGCATGGAAAGTAGAAGGATCATCCCAATACTCGGAAAGACTTACAATGAATGAACATAAAGCATGACCTCAGTCCAGATGAGAATGGAAACTTTTCTCCGTCAATTTTTTCAACCAAAAACAAGGATAAAGATACATACCATTGAATTTTAAAACATGTGAAGGTGTCTGATGGGTATTTAGGTAATATATAAAGGTGTGTTGACTTAAAGCATCATAGGTTACGTGGATTGAAAATCCATTATTCACATATTTTATTACAGCCGTTACTACCATTGGCATTGCGTACATTATTACCTGAAAAGGTTACTGCTATTGTACTCTAATTCTGTTCATTTTTTAGACAACTATGTGAGAAAACTATACATCCATTTTAGATTGAAAACCTTCAAAGGATATTTTTATTGACACTTATTGCAATGGAGATGATCTTTCCTCTGTTTTTTTTACTGTTAGGATGCATTTAACTATGCATCTGGTTGTGGAAGCTGAAATAGGAGGCATCGTACATTATTGATGGATATATCCAATTGATAGGTATTTTATTTCTATTTTTTTCATTTCAGTAAACAATTATTGTCACTTCATTAAATACATACTTATGTTTTTTTATATTTTATTTCATAGATATCTTGGTCATTTGAAATCATACGTGAAAAATAAAGCTCAACTTGACCGATCTATTTTAGAAGGATATTTTGGAATGGAGTGTCTTACCTTTTGTTATAAATACTTATATGATATTGAGAAAATATTCAATCAAGTTGGTAGTGTAGATGAAACATTAAATCAATCTAAAAAACCTGGGAAATCAAAAACCATTCCTATTATTGTTTGATCAGTTGGGAGGAGATCAAATATTAAAATAACATAAATTGAATTATTACAGACACATAGATATGTACATGTAATGCCCTAACCCTAGTTATCCATAGTTGGTGCATTATTACATAACATTGACATGATCACAAGGAAATCATGTCCCAAAAGACTGATCAGTTTATTATTATTGGAAACAAGATTCATATATAAGTTTAACATTACAACTTGAAAAGAAATAAAACATTAATTTATTCCATTAGAAACATCCAAGCCTCCTGGATTATGCATGAAAGTCACTCATAACTAACTTCTTTATATCCTGGGAAAATGAAACATAAGAAAGTGGTGAGCTCAAATGCTCAGTAAGGGTAAGCAATACAGTGGAAGTTAACACAAATATTAGTCATGGTGAATAATTGAAAACACATGTCATTATCAATAATAAACATGAACACATTTATGGCAGGAATTTGAGATGAGTAAATAATGCCATAATTAAACATAATCATTGGTATTATACTTGATGAATGACCACATGAAACATCAATATTATTTTCATAATAAGGTAATGTATAATGTCAGACATTCTGAATCATTTTATCAAGGCCTCGACCAAGACGTCTAAGAATGATTAACGCCTCGACCAAAACCATATATCAATTTGGGAAAGGCCTCATCCATTTACACTTATAGTTGTCTCATGACACCTACTGATGCATCGAGGAACTATAGCGGGCTCCACCTATCACATGATAAGTCCAATACATTCTTCATATGAAAGGGTTGAAATATAACAAAAACATCCGTACTAAAACTAGCATACGAAATGTCAAAACTTTAACAATAAACCATGAATGGAATAAAAATAACACATCCAAATTAAAATATATCACAAAAACATTAATACAATATAGAACATTTGTATCATAATGAATTGACTTCAAACAAGTATAAAATCCATCAATGGTTGTTGACATAGATGAAATAAAAAATATTTGATAGAAATATCTCTTTCATTTTTTTAAATCATTTAACGTTATAAAATTATAAAATAAAACATTTATTTTGAAAATATTTTTATAATCTTGTAAGGGAAGCTTCTATGATGTTATAACGGAAGATAATGACTGCACTTTCCATATAAGTTAAAAAATACATTATTACCTTAATTTTTTCAAAACAGTCGTAAAGTACCTTGTTTTGGAAAACGACTGAAAGATTTCATTCAAAACATATAATTGCAAATAAAGGTATAAATGACTTTAACCCATTGTCTTTTAAATATTAATAATTTTTTGAAATAAAATTTTTATGAAACATGGATGTGGATGATAAAGAGGTCCCAGTATATACTTACGTAAAAACAATCACGGATAATAAAGAGACTATAGAATTAACCCTTACCTTGTACTTTTCCTTGGTTGTGGGTCGGTGAAACTTCTATATAATTATGAAATAATTGTTATTAAATTATAAAATAACTATATAAATTAATATGATATCATATATGATCTTCTAATATTACTTTGTTAATAATATTTTAGTATAATCGTCGTTTCGGGTGTTAACAGATTCATTTTCCTTTATATGCTTTGTTACATACGTAATGTTTGTTATGGATAGGATGTATCTTATTCATATTCAGAATGATATTATGTCTTTAAAAAATATTTTTAAAAATTAAATGAAAATTATTCTTGAATGGATATGATGGGGAATGAATCTCATCATGTTCGTGGAGACGGTAATCTGTACGCACGCACGAGTGACGATGTCATTATTTTGATATTAAAATCGTATATAATTGGATGGTATATCATATATAAACAATAATTTTTATGTTTTATTTATTATTTAAATCAATTATACATCATTACTATACCCATCCAAATAATAATGTATTGAATAACAACTACACCACGACGTGGAGATGGTAAGCCGTACGTACGCACGTATGGTGACATGTCATTCAAAAGATGCATATAATAATGAATATGGTTGTACCATATTTATAATAACATCAAATTATATATAAGATACTTGAGATATTATTTAATAATGGAAACATCAAGGAAAGAAGAAGTGGAAGAAGAAAAAACTTGAAAGAGGTGATGAAATATTTACCTCTTCTTCAGGTTCTTCCTTTTGATTTGATCAAAAGGGCTCCTTAGGTTGGCTTTCTGACTAAAGGAATGCCTCTAAGAATAAGGGATGATAGTTGAAAGGATATTTGGGTACGGGTTGGCTGATCTAAGTGGCATTGAAGGTGTTAATTCGAGAGATGGGGAAGTTCCCTTTTAAAAGAGGGGTGAGGGGCACCTTAGGAAAAGATTGAAATGTTATTTTATAATAAACTCATTTTTTGTTTATAATGGATATAAAATGATTTATTTCAACGATAATGTGGAGATGGGTCAAAATAATCTCAACCAATAGGTTTTCAACATGTTTAGTTCACCATTTTAACCTTATCATTTCGATTTAACTCTTAGTAAAATTGTTTGACATTTTCCATCTCTCTTTGGATTTTTATATTATATGGTTAATAAACTTACTATAAACTTCTAATAGATCCCCAAGTGATTAACTAATAATATATATAACCTTATCTAAGTCATTTGTCCTATAATTATATTTTTTAGGAATATTATATCAATTAATAATATAATATTTGTTTTAAAAACTCTTTTATGTCAATGTTGACACTATTTGGTATTTTGTTTTTTCAAAATTCATAACAGCATTATTAATTAGAATAAAATTAATTTAATCAACCATAACATGTCATTTTAACCTATAAAATTAGTGGAATTCATAAAAAGTTTCAAATTACATTTATTTGGGTTTTTATAAAATAAATTATTTTAATATTTTGTTAATAAGGTAATTACTGCATCATCATTGTGTCATAACTAATTTAAATTATTTAACGTCTAAAAATAATAAATAAAATACCATTATATAGGAAATATATTTATATTTTTATTGAATATTTATAGTCGAATTTATCCTATGTGTAACCCTATATTAAAAATTGTTTAGTTATTAAACTTTGAATTTAACACTTTTTACTCTTCATTGAATTAAATAATAATAAATGTCCTAATCTAATACAAGTGGACCTAAAGGATCATAGTTTATTCCTAAGGTTGTTTTTGGTCGAATTACACTTATCAAATTGAATTAGGACATGTTTTAGGGTAATAATAATTTCATTTTTACCTTTAATTACCCTATTTACTTTTAACTGTAGTAAATAAGAGTCACAAGTTACAATTCACCAAAAATTATTTTCATCTTATTGAATAAAATACTACTTACTGATATCAACCATGTCTCTCGGATTTTTTAAATTCAATTCACAGAAGTGGTAAAATTATTTTTTATGCAAATTTGCAAATGCTTCTAGGAGGTGGGTAAAAGACGTTTAAACGTTCAGTAAAATTTTTATATATCTAAACTTATTATATACGTACTCTAATTAATTACATTGAACATATATAGGTATTATGTATCTATTTTGACCTAAAATAAATTTAAATAAAATAAAAAATTATTTAAATAAAAATTTGGTTTTAAACTATAACACTTTTTTGTTCACTATTCATCAAAAATTGAAAGTTTTCAGAAAAATAATAAAAATTCACCCTAAGCTAATTTCGATATTATGAATCCAAAAAATAAGTTAATTTTGAGAAAAAAAATTTATAAGATTTCAAAAAGTGGGTATTAATATTCATAACAGCTAGATTGATTGGTCGTTGTGTGTTTGAATCTCGAAGTTGTGTACAATGCAAGTTATTGCATTATTTGAATGGAAATGTACCATAGAATCTTGGGGTGTTAAATTCTCCCCTCCTTAAAATAATTTTGACATTGAAATTTATAGAATATTTCTGCATAAAAAGATTTGGGTGGTTCTTCATCATATGTTTCTCGAGTTCCCGTGTTGCCACTTCCATTTTATGGTTTCCCCATAAATCTTTTACCAGACGAGTTGTCCGGTTTCTCAACACTTGTTCTCTTGTAATAAGAATCTTGAAAGGCTCTTCACAATAAGATAGATCAGGTTCCAGTTCTAATTCCTCATAGGTGAACACATGCATTAGGTCAGGCATGTATTTTCTCAATAGTAACACCTGGAACACATCATGATCTTTGGAGAGAGTTGGCAGCATTTCCAAATGGTAAGATACAGCCCCAATTCATTCTAGAATTTCAAAAGGTCTTATGTATGTGGGACTTAATTTACCCTTCTTACAGAATTGTATAACTCTCTTCCATGGAGATACCTTTAAGAAAACATGATCTCCTACCTGAAATTCTAAATCCTTCCTTCGGTCATCGGCCTAGCTCTTCTGCCTACATTGGGCTGCTTTGATGTGGGTTTGGATAACTTTCAACTTCTCCATAGTTTCCTCTACAAGTTATGGGCCTACAAGTTTTCTTTCACCAACATCATCTCAGCTAGTTGGTGTGCGACATCTCTTTCCGTATAACGCTTCATATGGTTCCATCTGAATACTTGAATGGAAGCTATTGTTATAAAAAAATTCTACTAGATGTAAATATTGACCCCATATACCTTGAAAGTAAAGTGAGAAAGATCCCAACATGTCTTCTAAGGTTTGAATAATCCATTTTGATTTTCCATCAGTTTGAGGGTGGTAGGCAGTGCTCAAATGAATTTCAGTATCCAGGGATTTCTGAAGACTTTTCTGGAATCTTGATGTAAAATGGGGATCACAATCAGAAACAATCAATAGGGGTACTCCATTAAGTCTTACAACTTCATTAATATATAGTCTTCTAGATGTTCAAGTGGTAAATCTTCTCTTATAGCAATAAAATGTGTTGACTTGGTAAGATGATCAACAATGACCCATATTGCATCATTCCTTCTAGGAGTCTTTGGTAGTCCCATGACATAGTCTTTTGTAATATTATCCCATTTGCACTCAGGTATGGGAAGAGGTTTCATGACTCCTCTAGGATGTTTCCTTCTAGCTTTCACTTGTTGACAAACCATACATCTTGAAAAAAAATTAGAAATCTCCCTCTTCATGTTGTCCCACCAAAAATGTTCATTCAAATCTCTATACATCTTGGTGCTACTAGGGTGTATAGAGAAATTAGAGCTATGGGCATCATCTAACAATTCCCTTTTCAGATCAGGTATATCGGGAACACAAAGTCTCTTCCCAGATTTCAAAATCCAATCTTCATATACGAAGTTGATCAATCTCCCGTCATTCATAGATTTAATCTTTTTTTGAAATTCCTCATCATCATCTTGAGAACTTTTTATCCATTCTAGTAAAGATGTTTTGGAAACCATTTGGAAAAGCATTGTTATTTCACCTTCCATGGTTATTCCCATATCCATCTTTACTAGATCCATGAAAATATGATCACTTTAAACTCACATCTTGTTAAAAAATCCATGATCCTTTCTGATTAAAGCATATGCCACCTTATTTTCCTTCCTCAGGTGGTAGTGTATCGTGTAATCATTATCCTGGAGTAGTTCAAGCCATCTCTTTGGCCTCATGTTGAGTTTCATCTAAGAGAAAATATACTTCAAACTCTTGTGATCAGTATAAATCTCACATTTTTTACCATAGAGATAGTATCTCCAAATCTTCAAAGCGATGATTACAGCTACTAACTCAAGATCATGAGTAGGATAGTTTGGTTCATGATTTTTTAGTTGTCGTGACGCATAGGAAATAACTCTATCATTATGGATAAGGACACAACCATGTCCTTTTTTTGATTCATCACTATAAATAACAAATACTTCATTCCCTGATAGTAGATTCAAGATAAGAGCATTGAATAATCTTCTCTTCAGTTCTTTTAAAAATTCTTCACACTCTTTTTTTCAAACAAATTTAACCCCTTCATGTCTGAGCTTTGTTAATGGGTTATCCAATCGGGCAGAATTTTGGAAGAAACGTCGATAATAACCTGCTAAACCAATAAAACCTCATACCTCAGTTATACTTGTCAGTGTTGGCCATTCATGGATTTCCTTTCTCTTAGAAGGTTAAATAGAGATTTCATCCTTAGAGACAATATGTCCTTGAAAAGAAATCTCCTAAATCCAAAATTCACACTTGCTAAAATTACCATATAATTCATTTCTTCTGAGTGTTTTCAGAATGATGTGCAAGTGATTTTTATGATCTTCATATCTTTTGGAGTATACTAGGATATCATCAATAAATACCACTACAAAGTCATCAATATATTCCTTGAAAACTCTGTTCATTAGATCCATGAATATAGAGGGTGCATTAGTCATCCCAAAAGTCATTACTATAAACTAGTAATGCTAGTACCTGGTTTGAAATGTTGTTTTTAGAATGTCTTCCTTCTTCACACACAACTGATGATATTTAGAATAAACGTAAATCTTTTAGAAATATTGAGCTCTATGAAGTTTGTCAAATAAATCATCAATGTGAGGTAGGGGAAACTTGTTCTTTATTGGTATAGCATTGATCTCTCAATAGTCAATGCACAACCTCAAAGTTCCAACATTCTTCTTAAAATAGAACATGATCTCCCCATGAAGAAACAATAGGGAAAATAAATCCCTTATTACTCAATTCCTCTAGTTGTTTCATTAGTTCCACTAATTCCATAGTTGCCATTCTATAAGGGGTCTTCGATATGAGCCTTGAACCCGGAATTAAATCAATGGACAACTCAATTTCTCCTTCTATAGTATGTCCAGGTAAATACTCTAGAAACACATCAACATATTCTTTCACAATAGGTATGTCCTCTATTTGAACATTCTTTCCTCACCCACAATTATTTCATTCTCTTCCTCCCCAAAAATTGAATTTAGTTAAGCTACTGGGGGTGGATCTAGATAAGAATGAGGTGGTTAAATTTCTTCTCTAAAGATAAGGTACTCTTTATCATCATCGAAAATTGTAACCTACTTCTTCTTACAATAAATTTTCGCATCATGTTCTGAAAGAAAATCCATTCCAAGGATTATATAAAATTCTATCATGGTTATGATGATGATACTAACAGATAAAGAACATTCATATGCACTAATGGGAACTGATTCACAAATTTTTTTTGCAATGATACTTCCCTTATAATTTTTTACTGCAACTCCCTTGTTAAATAAAATTGGAAATATCTGATTTTCTTTACAAACTGGGATGAATGAAACAATGGGATGATTCAGAATCAAATAAATCATTGGATAAACTTGAGGAAACCATTAAATTACCCACCACCACATCTTTCGGAGCTTCAGCCTCGGCAGTAGTGATTGTACAGGATTGGACTTGATCCCTTGGCCATTTCTGAGTTAAGTTTCCCTGATGCTTTGGAAATTCATTTGCATAATGTCCCATCTCCCTAAAATTATAGCATTGAACATTGGTAGCCCTTTTCTTTCCCTTACAATCACCAAAAAGATGGACTTTTTGTCCACATTTTTAGCATAATATTTTTCTTTTTAGATAGGAACCAGGGTGCTTCCTTCTACAATTATCTTAGGGTGGAAATTCAAATCTTCCCTTCTTTCCTATTTCCTTATTTCCTTTCCTAGAGTGTTCAGTAGATCTCTTCTTCTCTTTATTTTCTTTAAAGTCATAAGACTTAGATAATTCTTTTTCTATATTGATAGTACTTAAGACAATATCTTTCTACGATAAGAAAAATTGTTATAGTAATGATCAATGAAGATATGGTTTTAACCCATCAACGAAATGGTTAATCTTACTTCTCAGATTATGTATATAATTTTCCAGATGCCTTACTAATCATAAAAATTTATCCACATACTTTGCAACATTCATATCCTCCTTTTTACTCAGACTCAGAAATTGTCTTTCCATATCTGCTCGATAGTAAAAAGGAAAGTATTTTTCTAAGAAAAGTTCTTTAAACTCCCTCCATTTCATACTGGACACTTCTTCATCTTCCTTTTTGTTTTGAATCAATAACCACCATTAATCAGCATCTCTAGTGTGGTGATAAACTATCATTACACCTTTTTCCCTTTCACTACTCCCAAAAGATTGAAATATTTTCTCTAAGGAATTTATCCATTGCCCAGACTCTAATGGATTTGTACTCCCATTGAATTTTGGTGGATTTTTCCTCATGAAGTGGCCTAACATTGATCCTCCACGTTGTGGATCAGAGTGCTCCATACAGGTAATGTTATTATTCATAACCTGAGTAAGTTGTCCCAGAATGGTGATAAGCTAATACGCACCAGTTGCTTCACCAGCTCCATTATAATTAAATTGAGTAGGAGGGAAATCCCTATATGGATTATGTGCATTGATACAGCTTTCATTCCTTCAACTAGGTGCCATTTCTATACAATGCCAAAAACTAGATTAGTTTATGAATCGAAATACATAATTCCAAACTGGTAAAACACATACCAATAATTAAATAGTTTATAGATATAATCCATAATCATAAAAAATGTTTTCTTTGACGAATTATATACTCATAAACCATTCATAATGGTTTGTAAAGAAAATGAGAATTATCCTAAGAATATCCCTCAGGAGTTTTGTAACCAGGATTGCAGCAAGACCCGTTGTCATGCACCAGTTCCCGTTCGAGTCTAGATCAAAGCGGTGTTTTCGGGTTTTACCCATAGGTACATCTATGCTAGAGCCACCTCTACCTTCTAATATCCAGAAATAGATGTATTTCATGGAAACCTCACAAAATCTCTACAGTACCAAAATTATAGAAAGTTCTTCTATACTAATCCTCAAATTATATCTTAGGGTTATGTGCTCTAATCAGAGTTTATCTAAATCTAGTTTACATGGTTTGTACTAAACTTCCTATGATACCAATTGTAACACCCCGACCCCAGTTACCTAGAGCTAGTGCATTATTACATAAAATTGGAACGATCACAAGGAAATCATGTCCCGAAAGACCAATCAGTTTAGTATTATTGGAAACAAGATTCATACATAAAGTCAACTTTACAATAAGAAAATAAATAAAATACTAATTTATTCTATTTGAAACATCCAATCTGCCTAGATTATGCCTGTAAGCCACTCATAACTAACTTCTTCATATCCTGGGAAAATGAAACATAAGAAAGGGGAGATCTCAAATGCTCCTTAAAGGTAAGCAATAAAGTGGAAGATAACATAAATATTAATCATGGTGAATAATTAAAAACCCATGCCTTTGTCAATAACAAACATGAACACTTTTAGGGTAGTAATATGAGCTTAGTAAATAATGACATAATAAAACATAATCATGGGTATTCTACTAGTCCAATGACCACATGAACCATTGATATTATTTTCATAATGAGGTAATGCATAATGTCGGACATTCTAAAACATTTTGTGAAACAACTCGGCCAAGACGTCTAAATGTGATTAAGGCCTCGTCCAAAACCATATATCAAATTGGGAAAGGTCTCGGCCAATATCATGTTTAGTTGTCTCATGAGACCAACCGATGCATTAGAAAGCAATAGCGGGCTCCACCCATCACTTACTAAGTCCAATATATTCCTCATGTGAAAAGGTTGAAATATGACATAAACATTCGTATTAAAACTAGCATACAAAATGTAAATACTTTAACCATAAACCATTAATGGAATAAAAATAACACATCCACGGTTAAACATACCAAAAAACCTTCAATACAATATGGAAGATTTGTATCATAATGAATCGACTTCAAACAAGTATAAAATCTATCAAAGGATGTTAATAGAGATGAAATCAAAACTATTTGGGAGAAACATCTCTTTCTTTTTTTTGAAATCATTTAAAGATACATAATTATAAAAGAAAACATTTATTTTGAAAATATTATTATAATATTGTAAGGGAATCTTTGATGATTTTATAATGGCAGAGAATACCTATACCTACCGTAAAAGTCAAAAAAGACATTTTTACCTTAATTTTGTAGAAAAGGACGTAATGTACCTTGTTTGAAAAATGACTGAAAGATTCTTCTCAAAACATATATGTTCAAATAAGGGTACAAATGAATTTAACCCATTTTCTAGTAAATAGTAAAAAAATTGAAATACCTTTTTAAGAGACATGGATGTGGGTGATAAATAGGTCCTAGTAAATACTTACGTAAAAACAACCTCGGATAATAAAGAGATTGTAGAATTAACCCTTACCTTGTACTTTTACTTAGTCGAGGATAGGTCAACCTCCTGTATAATGGTGAAATAATTGTTATTAACTTTTACATGAACCATATACATTAATATGATGTCATATATGATCTTCTCATATTTCTTTGTTAATAATATTTTAGTATTATCGTCGTTTCGGGTGTTAACTGATTCGTTTTCCTTTATATGATTTGTTACATAAGTAATGTTTGGTATGGATAGGATGTATCTTATTCATATTAATAATGATATTAAGTCTTTAAAAAAAATTTAATCATCAAATGAAAATTAATCTTGAATGGATACGATTGGGAATGAATCTCATCGTGTTCATGGAGACGGTAATCCGTACGTACGCACGAGTGACAATATCATTATTTTGATATAGAAATTGTATATAATTGGATGTTATATAATATATAGAGAATAATTATCTTGTTATATTTATTATTTACATCAATTATACATCATTAATATACCCATCCAAATAATAATGTATTGTATAACAACTACACCACGGTGTGGAGACGGTAAGTCGTACGTACACACGTATGGTGACATATCATTAAAAGGATGGAGAGAATAATGAATATGGTTGTACCATATTTATAATAAAATCATAGTATATATAAGAAACTAGAGTTATTATTTTATAATAGAAACAATAAGGAAAGAATAAGTGGAAGAAGAAGAAACTTGAAAGAGGTGATGATATATTTACGTCTTCTTCGGGTTCTTCCTTTTAATTTGATCAAAGGGATATTTAGGTTAGATTTCTGACTAAAGGAAGGCCTCTAGGATGAAGGTAATACAGTTTAAAGGATATTTGGGTAGGTTTTGGCCAATAAAAATGGATTTTAAGTTTTTAATTTGAGGTAAGAGAAAGTGTTATTTTATAAGATGGGTGAGTGGCACCTTAGGAAAAGATTGAAATATTATTTTATAATAAACTCATTTTCAGTTTTTAATGGCTTAAAAATGAATTATTTTGAGGATAAGGTGGTTATGGGACGAAATACTATCAACCAATAGGTTTAGACATGTTTAGGTCACCATTTTAACCATATCATTTAGATTTAACTCTTAGTTAAATAGTTTGACATTTAACATGTCTCTTTGTACTTTTATATTATGTGGTTATTAAACATACAATAAACTTCCAAGATAACCCCAAGTGGTTCATTGTTAATATATATAATCTTATCTAAGTCTTTTTTACGAATAATATATTTTTAGGGTTATTATATCAATTAATAAGCTAATATTTGATTTAAAAACTCTTTTATGTCAATTTTGATACTATTTGGTATTTTGTTTTTGCTAAATTCATTACAGAGTTATTACTTCGAAAAAATTTCATTTAGTCAACCCTATTATGCCATATTAACTTATAAAATTAGTTTAATTCATAAAAAATCTCAAATAATATTTATTTGGATATTTATAATATGAACTATCTTACTATTTCATTAATAATGTAATTATTACATCATCATTGTGTCATAAATAAATTAAATTATTTCATATCTAAAAATGATAAATAAAATACCATTATGTAGGAAATATTTTTAGCTTTCTAATGAATAATTATAGTAAAATTTAACTTATGTGTTACCCTATATTAAAAATGTTTTATTTATTAAACTTTGAATTTAACACTTTTAACTCTTCTTTGAATTAAATAATAATAAATGCCCTAATCTTATCCAAGTGGACCTAAAGGATCATATTTTATTCCTTTGGTTTTTTTGGTCGAATTACACTTATCCAATAGAATTAAGACATGTGTTAGGGTAATAATAATATAATTTTTACCTTTAATTACCCTATTTACTTTTAATCGTGGTAAATAAAAGTCAAAAGTTACTATTCACAAAAAACTATTTTCATCTTATTGAACCATATTTTACTTAATGATATCGACCGTGTATCTCGGATTTTTTAAATTCAATTCATAGAAGAGGTAAAATTATGTTTTATGCAAATTTGAAAATGCTCCTTGGAGGTGGGTAAAAGACGGTAAAAAGTTTGATAAAATTTTTATATATCTAAAATTATTATAAACTGACTCCAATGAATTAAATTTATAACACCCTGACCCCAGTTGCCCAGAGTTGGTGTATTATTTTAATACAATGGCATGATTACAAGGAATCAAGTCCCGAAGGACAGATCGGTTTAGCAGTCTTGGAAAATAGATTACATACATGAATGTTACATTACACTTTATAACATACAAAACAACATAATCAATCCTGTATGAGCACCATTATTCCATTGGTTTAACCCTGCATATGAATCACAATACACTTCTTAGAATCCTAGGAAAATAAAACATAGAAAGGGGTGAGCTCAAACACTTAGTAAGGGTAAGCAATACAGCGGAAACTTTCAAAAATAAGCATAAACATTTACGACAATGTATAAAACTAAAACTAAAGCCTTTTAAACTTGAACTTCAGAATAATATGACATAAATCAAATGAAGTAATTCCATTTACTTATTCACATGGATATTCTACTAATCAAATAATCACGTGCAATATCAATAACCACTTTCGTAATGATGGAATGCATAATGCCAGACTATCATAATCACATAGTCAAGGCCTCGTGCCAAGACTACAAATAAGATTTTGTCAAGGCATCGTGCCAAGACACTAGTTTGTCTCATGAGACCTATTGATGCATCGAGAATCTATAGCGGGCTCCACCTGTCACTTATTAAGTCCAATGCATTCCTCATATGAACACGTTTAAACATAACATAAACATTCGTATTAAACCTAGAATACGAAATGTCAATACTTTCTCCATAAACCATGAATGGTATAAAAAAAACACAACCACAGTCAAACATATCATAACTCATTAAATACAATAAGGAATATTGTATTATAATAAATCAACCTCAATCCAAAATAATATTCAGTAGAGGATGCTGACATGGTTGAAAATGATGAGTAAAACTTTTTGAGACGAATATCTTTTTTTAAAATAATTTAAAAATCACAGATTTATAAAAGAACTAATTTAAAAGAGATTTTTGAATCAAAGTGTCCCATACCACATTGAAACTTTTGAAAATAATTATCATTTCAAAACATTCATGTCCGTATAAATAAATCCTTAAAATCATTTTGAAAACATGGACATTAATTAAAAAGATTTACAAAGATAAATCTTTAGAACATTTGAAATTATGATCTTGATAAAGAGTACCTTTCAAAATACTTAAAATCTTCATTTTGAAGTCATTTTTATGAAAAATTTACATGGATGATAAAAATATCCCAATAAATACTTACACATAAACAATCTCGGATAATAATGAGATTGAGGAATTAACCCTTACCAATTTGGTAACTTACGAAACATACAACCAATGAAAGAGGTATCCTACAATGAATATGTAAATTCACATAAATTAAAGTGTATTACATAAATAATACAATTATGGGAAGTACATACACCACAGAAAAGGTAACAGTGGCAATATGTCATGAATCTCACGGGAATAAGGAGTGAGATGAAAACCCCTTACCTTGCACTTTCCTTTAGTCGAGGGTATGTTTAGCCTCTTGTATGAAGACTATAGTAAGTTATTAAATTATAACAAAACCATATTAATATTTATGATATCATACATTATTCATTTATGACTTTATATTACCCATTTAATAATAATTTCCATGTTATATTAATATTTCGGGTAATAATCGCTTTCATTATCGTACTTGTTTTAACTTGTTACTCCTGATTGTATCACTTAGATCATGATTTAAATAATTCCATAATATTAAACATGATTTATTTATAATATATATTTAGAATATAAAAATTTATAATATACTTATATATGAAATGGAAAACACCGTTTATGGAGACGGTAGATCGTACGTACGCATAAACGCTGTTTCCATTTTCATATAGTATTGAATGGAAGTAAGTGAATAAGATAGATAAAAGTAAAAAAATACTTATTCATATAAATATATATATCTCCAGTAGCATTATTATGTCTTGTATTACATACTTATTACTAATATATATTTTTATAATCGTCGATGAATGGTGAACTTGGAAATGAATCTCATCACGTCGTGGAGACGGTAATCCGTACGTATGCACGAGCGAAAATATCATTCTTTTTATATTAATATAATATATAATTGGATGGTATATAATATATACAGAATCCTTATAATTTTATATTTATTATTTACATCAATCACACATCATTATTATACTCATCCAAATAATAATGTATTGAATAACAATTACACCACGATGTGGAGACGGTAAGTCGTACGTACGCACGTATGGTGACATGTCATTCAAAGGATGGATAGAATTCTGAATATGGTTGAAACATATTTATAATAACATCATATTATATAGGAGATACTATAGTTATAATTTTAGAATATAAATAACAAAGAAAGAAGAAGTTGAAGAAGAAAGGAACTTGAAAGAGGGTGGTGAAAACATTATCTCTTCTTCGGGTTCTTCCTTTTGATTTGATAAAAATGGCTCCTTAGGTTGGCTTTATGATAAAACTAAAGCCTATAGGGTGAATTGAGGGAATTTGAGAGAGTATTTGGGCAGGGTTTGGCCGAACCAAAAGGCTTTGAAGGTATGAAGAATTGGTTAGAAGTTGGGTTCTTTTTTAAGGGGGAGGAGGGGCTCTTTAGGAAAAACTTAAAGTATTAATTTATAATAAGTTCATGTTCTGTTTATAATGGCTCGAAAGTGGATTATTAAAATTATAATGTCGTTATGGGTCGAAATAGTTTCAACCAATAGATTTTAGACTGGTTTGTGTCATTATATTGACCTTATATTTTAGTTTTAACTCTTAGTTAATTAGTTTGACACTTACCATGTCACTTTGAATTTTTATATTATATAGTTAATAAACTTACTATATACATCCAAGAGACCCCAAAGTGGTCCATTAATGATACACCAATAATTATATTAGTCCATTGGCTAAACTTAGATTTTTAGGAATAGAATATAAATTAATAATATAATATTTGTTTTAAAAACTCATTTATGTCAATTTTGACACTACTCAATAATTGATTTTTGTCAAAGTCATAAAAAATTTATTAATTCGAACCAAATTCATTTACTCAATCCTAGAATTTCATATTAACCAATAAAATTCGTGTATGTCATCAAAAGTTTCAAATTATATTTATTTTAACATTTATAATACCAATTATTTGATTCTTTCATTAATAAGAAAAATACTACATCATTATTGTGTCATATATATTTTTACTTTTTCAATGGATAAAAATTATAAACAAAATACCATTTTGTAGGAAATATTTTTAGATTTCTAATTAATATTTATAATCTAAAATATAACATATATAACCCTATGTAAAAATTTTTTTTCTAAAAGATATAATCTTTCGTCATTTTTGTATTTACATTAACTTAATTAATATAAACTGTCTCTATCACCTACAAGTGGCTCCATGGGGTCCCAAAATCGACCCAAAGATTAAAATGGTCATATATTTATCCACCAATAAGGTTAGAACACGTTTTAGGGTAATTTATTATTTTTTTAATATTATTTTTTACCCTTATTTACCGGATTTACCCTTTAACCTTGGTAAATAAAATATTTACTAAAGTAATTATTCAAAATGTATAAAAATAAAAGTAACCTATTTAAAAAATTTGGACATACTGATTGCAAATTTGGAATCCATTTTTCCAAATTCAAAATAGAGAAGTGGTAGAAATTATTTTAAAATTAATTCTCGCTGTCAAAATAAAAAGCGTGTTTTTAAGATATAATAAATATCAAAAGATTGACCCTTGTTTTTGTCCGTTTTAATTGTTAAATTATGTCCAATAACCAAAATTGCATTAAATGGTAAAAATATATTCTGAGTATACTTTAAAACCACTCAAATTCATAATTTATCACTATTAATTATTTTGATTAAAAAAGTTGTTTTAATTAAAATTTAGTAATTTTCACTATTCATCAAAATATAAAATTTATTCGAAAGGTACCAAAATTTCACCCTAGGATAAATTCGATATTCCGAATCAAAAAATGAAGTAAATTTTGAGAGATAAAATTTATAAAATTTCAAAAAGTAGGTATTACTATTCATAACGGCTAGTTTGATTGGTTGTAGTGTGTGTTAGAACTTGAAGTTGCGTATAACACAGGCTACTATACTATTCAAAGAGAAGTGTACTGTGGAAGATTGGGGTGTTATACTCTTACCTCCTTCAATAAATTAGGTTCTCGAAATTTGATATTGTTCTTCAAAAATAAGGGTTGAAAATAGAAAATGTCTTTCTGGGAAAACCCATATCAGAAATTTGGTTAATAAAATTTAGTCTTAATAAGAGGAAAAGAGAAATGAAAGGGTCACCACCAAATTATGATCTTGATTAGGAGAACATTGGTGGTAATTAGAGACATATAATTGAAGGAAAATTGTAAATATTTATAAGTAGTGATTGAGGTCATCAATTACAAACAAGTTTAAATTTGAGGTCCTCAAATTCATCAATCTATGATGACTTAAAATACCATAGGTTCAACAAAACATAAGGTATTAGGATAAAACATTTTTGGTTTTAAGATTCCTTCAATAAAGTATAAGAATTAATTTCTTTATAGAATAAGAGGAGAAGAAAAATATATACTTGAAAAGTAGAGTTCCATCCTTTAACTAATTTCTACCACAAACTCATCTTTCACTCTAAAAGATAATAGAAATTAAAACAATATTCTATTTATCCTATTTGTTTGGGGTTAAAAAATGAATTTATAATTCATCTACTAAACCTTATTAAAAAAACTACATTATTTATTCCAGGACATCTCGTGGGCCAGTGGTAGTGATACACCCTTGTCGCCCTTCGTTTGTGAGTTCAAGTCTCATGGCCTTGTCGGTCGCGACGGGTTACCGCCTGACCTTCGGGATGTCCTTTTATGGAAATCCAAAATTAATCTCAAACTAGAATTATCCAAAATAATTCTATTAATACTCACAGTCGAAAATTTATAAGGAAGGTAAACACAATGAAGATCATTTTTGCCACGTAATAACATGTAAACACCTTTATCATTTATTCTTTTAAAACACTGAAATTTCCTGAATTACCATAAAAACTTATTGATTGCATTCATGATCCCTTATTCCGTATCGAATAATGGATATACTTCATACATCCAAAAATTTTGTAAACTCCAACAATGATGGAATATACAAATCTTTAATCAGTTTCATGGCAGTCAAGAATATCCAATATAATTTACCCAAATCAACCATATCTTATTCCAAAATCAATACCTCAATATTAGGACCATATTAAGGTTTATCTTTCCTTCAACCATGTAATTTCCAAAAAGTTTAACTCGTTGTAGAGTCAATTTTCATAGTACCATAAAATCTCAAATCCTCAATAAAATAGTGCTGCAGTATCATCACTATTTGTTTCCAGTACATCATTGATACAACACTTCAATGAAATAATTCCAAAATAACAACATAAGAACACTAGTCATTCGTCTTCATCTGTGGTAGTATCATACCTTAACTATTATCCAATAGCATCATTTGCGGTATAGTCTGATAACTGGGACATTGGTTCGCGTAGTGTCCAAACTCCTTGAAGATGAAGTATTGTACATTTGAAACCTTTTTATTATCCTTACAGTCACGTACTTGGTGTCCTTTTTCTCCACACTTATAACATTCTCCCATTCCCTTCAAGAATTTTCTAAGGTGATTATTTCCACAGTTATCACATATGGGAAAATCCTTCTTTACCTTCTTCTCTTTATCTGTACTTCTCTCTACCATCCTTTTCTTCTCTGGTTTTCTTTCAAAGCCATAGGACTCCGAGAATTCTTTACTTATCTTATCAATACATGATACTATTTATTCATATGATAATAATATGTGGGAGACTATTTCCCTTCTAAATTCTGGCTTAGGACCATAAAAGATATGATCCTTCTTACACTTTGGATCATGTGTATTGCTATAGTTCTCATTCCTTCTACTGGGCGCCATTTCTAAACAATGGCACACACTAGATTAATTTATGAATAGCAATACTGAATCCCGGACTTGTAAAACACTTAACATAAATTAAATAGTTTATGGATATAATCCATAATCATAAAAATGTTTTCTTTGAGTAAGTTTATACTCATAAGCCCATCATAATGGTTTGTAAATAAAATGAGAATTGTCCTAAGCATATCCCCCGGGAGTGTCGTAACCAAGAGTGCAGCAAGGCCCGTTTTCATGCACCAGTTCCCATTTGAGTCTCGCTCAAAGTGTTGTTTTCTGGTTTTACACCTAGGTACATCTGTTCCAGAGCCACCTCTACCTAATCGTATCCAGACAGGGATTTATTGCTTGTAAAACTCACAAAATCTCTAAAATACCAAAATTCTAGGAAGTTCTTCTATACTAATCCTCAATGTCTATCCTAGGGCGATGTGCTCTAATCAGAGTTTATCTAAATATTGTTTCCAAGGTTATTGCTAAACTTCCTCTGATACCAACTGTAAAACCCCGACCCCAGTTTCCTAGAGTCAGTGCATTATTTTAATACATTTGCATGATTACAAGGAATCAAGTCCTGACAGACCGACCGGTTTTGCAGTCTTGGAAAATAGATTACATACATGAATGTTACATTACACTTTATAACATACAAAACAACATAATAAATCTTTTATGAACACCATTATTCCCTTGTCTTAACCCTATATATCAATCACAATACACTTCTTGGAATCCTGGGAAAAGAAAACATAGAAAGGGGTGAGCTCAAACGCTCTGTAAGGGTAAGCAATACAGCAGAAACTTTCAAAAATAATCATAAAAATTTAAGGTAATGTATAAAACTAAAACAAAAGCCTTTAAAACTTGAACATCATCATAATATTACATAAATAATATGAAATAATTCCATTTACTTATTCACATTGATATTCTAATAATCTAATAATCACATGCAATATCAATAACCACTTTTATAACGAGGGAATGCCTAATGCCAGACTATCATAACCACGTAGCCAGGGCCTCTTGCCAGGACTACAAATAAGATTTTGTCAAGGCCTCATGCCAAGACACTAGTTTGTCTCAAGAGACCTACCGATGCATCGAGGAGCTATAGCGGGCTCCACCCGTCACTTATTAATTCCAATGCATTCCTCATATGAATAGGTTTAAACATAAAATAAACATTCGTATTAAAACTAGAATATGAAATGTAAATACTTTTTCTATAAAACATGAATGGTATAAAAATAAAACATCCATAGACAAACATATCATAACTCATTCAATACAATAAGGAATATTGTATTATAATAAATCAACCTCAATCCAAAATAATATCCAGTAGAGGATGCTGACATAGTTGAAAACGACGAGTAAAAATTTTTGAGAGAAATATCTTTTTTGTAAAATCATATAAAAGTAACAGATTTATAAAGGAAGTAATTTAAATGATATTTTTAAATCAAATTGTCCCATACCACTTTGAAACTTTTGAAAAGAATTATCATTTTAAAACATTCAGGTCCATATAAATAAACCCTTAAAATCGTTTTGAAAACATGGACATTAATTAAAAAGATTTAGAAAGATAAATATTTTAAACATTTCAAATTTTGATCTTGATAAAGAGTACCTTTCAAAATCCTTAAAATCTTCATTTTGAAATCACTTTTATGAAAAATGGACAGGGATGATAAAAATGTCTCAGTAAATACTTACACATAAACAATCTCGGATAATAATGAGATTGAAGAATTAACCCTTACCAATTTGGTAACTTACGAAACATACAACCCATGAAAGTGGTATCTTACAATGAATATGTAAATACACATAAATTAAAGCATATTATACAAAGAATAAAATTGTTGGCAGTATATACACCACACAAAAGTTAATAGTGGCAATATGGCATGAATCTCATGGGAATAAGGAGTGAGATGAAAACCCCTTACCTTGCACTTTCCTTTAGTCGAGTGTATGTTTATCCTCCTGTATGAAGACTATAGTATGTTATTAAATTATACCAGAACCATATTAATATTTATGATATCATATATCTTTCATTTATGACTTTATACTACCCATATAATAATAATTTCAATGTTATATTAATATTTCGGGTAATAATCGCTTTCTTTATCTTACGTGTTTTAACTTATTACTCTTGATTGTATTAGTTAGATAATGATTTAAATACATCCAGAATATAAAACATGATTTATTTATCATATATATTTAGAATATAAAAATTTATAATAGACTTATAAATGAAATGGAAAACACTATTTATGGAGATGATAGTCTGTACATAGGCATGAACGTTGTTTCTGTTTTCATATAGTATTGAACGGAAGTAAGTGAATAAGATATATGTAAGTACATAAATACTTATATATATAAATATATATATCTCCAGTATCATTATTATGTCATATATTACATACTTATTAGTAATATATATTTTTATAATCATCGATGGATGGTGAACTTGGAAATGAATCTCATCGTGTTGTGGAGACGGTAATCCGTACGTACGCACGAGCAAAAATATCATTCTTTTGATATTAATATAATATATAATTTGATGGTATATAATATATAAATAATACTTATAATGTTATATTTATTATTTACATAAAATACACATATTTATTATACCCATCCAAATAATAATGTATTGAATAACAATTACACCACGACGTGGAGATAGTAAGCCGTACATACGCACGTATGGTGACATGTCATTCAAAGGATGGATAGAATACTGAATATGGTTATAGCATATTTATAATAACATCACAGTATATAGGAGATACTGGAGTTATTATTTTAGAATATAAATAAAAAAGATAGAAGAAGTTGAAGAAGAAATGAACTTGAAAGAGGATGGTGAAAACATTACCTCTTCTTCGGGTTCTTTGTTTTGATTTGATAAAAATGGCTACTTAGGTTGGATTTATTATCAAACAAAGGCCTCTAGGTTGAAGTGAGGGAATTTGAGAGATTATTCGGTCAGGGTTTGGCCGAACCAAAAGGCTTTGAAGGTGTGAAGAATTGGTTAGAAGTTGGGTCCTTTTATAAAGGGGGGAGGGGCTCTTTAGGAAAAACTTAAAGTATTAATTTATAATAAATTCATATTCGGTTTATAATGGCTAAAAATAGGATTATTAAAATTATAAGGTTGGTATGGGTCTAAATAGGTTCAACAAATAGATTTTAGATAGGTTTGGGACATTATATTAACCTTATCGTTTAGTTTTAACTCTTAGTTAATTAGTTTGACACTTACCATGTCACTTTGTATTTTTATATTATATAGTTAATAAACTTACTATATACATACAAGATACATAAAAGTGGTCCATTAATGATACAAATATAATTATATAAGTCCTTTGGCCAAAACAAAGATTTTTAGGAATAGAATATAAATTAATAATATAATATATTTTTTAAAAACTCATTTATGTCAATTTTGACACTACTCAATAATTGATTTTTGTTAAATCTTAAAAACTTTATTAATTAGAAATAAATTCAATTATCCAATCCAAACATGTCATATTAACCAATAAAATTCTTTTAAGTCATCAAAACATTCAAATTATTTTTATTTTAACATTTATAATACCAATTATTTGATTCTTTCATTAATAAGGAAAATATTGCATCATTATTGTGTCATATATATTTTTACTTTTTCAATGTCTAAAAATTATAAATAAAATACAATTATGTAGGAAATTGTTTTATCTTTCTAAATAATATTTATAATATAAAATATAACATATATAACTCTATGTAAAAATTGTTATGCTAAAAGATAAAAGCTTATGTCATTTTTGTATTTACTTTAACTTAATTAATATAACGTGTCCCTATCACCTAAAAGTGGATCCATGGGGTGCCAAAATCGACCCAAATATTCCCATGGTCGAACATGTATCCACCAATAAGGTTAGGACACGTTTTAGGGTAATTTATTATTATTATAATATTAGTTTCTACCCTTATTTATCGGATTTACCCTTTAACCATGGTAAATAAAATATTTACCCAAGTAATTATTCAAAATTTCTAAAAATAAATGTTATCTATTTACAAAATTTATAAATCCTTATTCCAAATATGGGATCCATTTTTCCAAATTCAAAACACAGAAGTGGAAGAAATTAATTTAAAATTAATTCCCGCTGTCAAAACAGAAAGTGTGTTTTTAAGATATAATAACTTTCAAAAGATTGACACTTGGTTATGTCCGGTTTAATTGTTAAATTATGTCCAATGAAAAAAATTGTATTAAATGGAAAACCTATATTCTAAGTATACTTTAAGACCAATAAAATTCATAATTTATCACTATTATTTATTTTGATTAAAAAAGTTGTTTTTAATTAAAATTTATTAATTTTCACTATTCATCAAAATATAAAAGTCATCTGAAAGGTACCCAAATTTCACCATATGATAAATTCGATATTAGAAATCCAAAAATTAAGTCCATTTTGAGAGATAAAATTTATAAAATTTCAAAAATTAGGTATTACTATTCATAACGACTAGTTTGATTGGTTGTAGTGTGTGTTAGAACTCGAAGTTGCGTACAACACACGCTACTGTATTATTCAAAGAGAAGCATACTGTGGAAGCTTGGGGTGTTACAAAATTGAACATATATAGTTATTATAAATCTATTTTGACCTAAAATAAATTCAAATAAAATAAAAAACTATTTAAATAAAAAGTTGGTTTAAAACTATAACTTAGTGTTTTTCACTATTCATCAAAAAATGAATGTTTTCAGAAAAATACCAAAAAATCACCTTTAGCTAATTTCGGTATTAAAAATAAAAAAATTAAGTCCATTTTGAAAACTAAAATTTATAAAATTTTAAAAAAGTGGGTATTACTATTCGTAATGGCTAGTTTGATTGGTCGCGGTGTGTTAGAATCTCGAAGTTGAGTATAATGCAAGCTATTGCATTATTCAAAGGGAAACATACCGTAGAAGCTTGGGGTGTTACAGTGAATCTAAATAGTGAAATTGAAAATCAAATTATTAAAGTTTTAATGATATAAATAATGAGATGAATGTGAGGATGAACAAGAAATGGGAATGATCTAACAAAAGATTTTAATAAAGATCTTGTACAATGGTTTGCATGATGTGTATGTTCATAAATATTGGAATCAATCTAGATATTGGGTTGATAAATATATTTTGTAAATATGATAATTTATATTACTTTTTTTAGATCCTGAATATTTTTACTTGAGTAGCTTCATTAAGAATATTTGAAGTTTCTTACATGAGGTCCTTTAAAACAAGCTAGAATGTTCGAATCATACAACGTGAATGGATTTAGATTCTGTACAATCGATTGGGAAGAGGGTTTGGAAACATAGAATAGTAAAATATTTAAATTTCTTGAAGTGGGATACTTTAGAATGTCAACCGATATTATTGAATTAAACTTTCATGGCAATTTTTCATTTATTTTATTCAAATGCAATTGGGTGGATATTATCAAAGGTGTTAAAAGAGATTCCTTGCAATTTACTTATATGAACCTCTCTCGCTTGTTGAATATTGGTGAACATGTACTACATTATATATATATCATATCACAGCAAGAGAAAATTATATATTATGTGAAAGATATCATGGATGAAGGGTGAAGTGTAGTTGATCACGTAAAACAAAGAGACTTGTATGATATGGGTGATGAAGTGGAAGATTTGACCTCTCACATTGAATCCCATAAACATAAAGAACCAGACTTATTTTTCCATCATTATATTGAAAATATTAGTATTTCAAGGGTGGATGATGTAGATAAATTAATTATGGAGTAGAAAATTGACAGGATTGTAAGATAAAATCATTGTATGTGCAGTTATCTATTCATTTATCAACAACTTATGTCATTTGTGCAGTCATTCAATATCATTGTTATGTATATTTTGTTTGTTATTACTGTTCATCTATTACATTTTCTATTTTTTTGGCATGAATTTTTTGAAATATATGTTCTGAACATCATTTTTTATTAAATGGTAGAAATTCTAGGGAGGAAGCGTTATACTGATGCCATTCGACTCTCAGTCGATGTTCCATTAACCCGACCAATAGATGGAAATCTATTAGCCTCCCTCTCTACAGTATATAAGACATCATCTAACCCCACCTACACTTTCTCTCACATCCTCCGCCAGCATCCCATCAGCTGCTCAGTCGATGCCTTCCCATTCATTAGCCTCATTAGTGAAGGAGTAAGGAGACACACCTAGTTATTCATTGAGATATTACAGGGTGACTTTTATAGGTAAAAATTGTAACGTGAATAAAATTATTACATTTTTTTATAATACTAATTTTTTTCATAAAATATGGAAAAAATGTTACTATTGAGAAAAATATTGAAAGCTCTGATGTATGGAATCTAACTATAATAAACATAGTTGACCCATTTTACTCTTATGGGGTCTCTATAAATGAGGTTGTGGGGTTAAATGTCCAGATTCTAGGACAGATAGCAGCAGAGCCAGCGACCCTTCCCATTACGTATGAGGATTCGAGGCATATGACTTCGTCTTGAAGAAATAATTTTTTTGATTCACAATTAAATGTAATTTTAATACATTATAGTGTAATAAAATTTAGTTATTTTATTAAATGATAATAATTCCAAAATGAATCTCTGTGTACATATATTTTTTCACTTTACCATTGATGATATACTTGCACAAAAGTGGAATTTAAAAAATTTGGGCCAGAAATGAAATGATTTTTAAAGAAGATTATAGAATGAATTCAACGATACTTCATTCAGTGCCTAACAAATGTATGACAAGGTACCCAATGGGGTAACTAGAGAGTAATGGAAAGTTTTTATTTAAATGAATCATGATGAGAAGCCCATATTATTTGAATATATATTATTATATTAATCTCATCTTATATTTATAAATATTTATGAAAATGAGTTGACATTTGATACATTACTATTAAATTACATTTTCTTTATTTCATGATCATTCAAGGAATAATTCATTGAGTTGGGCTAAACAAATCATCCCTCACATTGCGGGGTCAATGATTTTTTCTAGAGTCCAATCGACTCTAGTAATCTTCTCATTAGTTTAAATATTTATAAGACAATATTATATGTTTAATATATTAAATTATTGTTTTTATTTTTTTAATGCAGTCATAGAGCTTAGGGCTCCAATCATCCCAAAAAAATGTGGATGGATGTTTATAAAAAATATTATGGTAGTTTATTTATGTGATTTCCAAATAAGTTAGGGTATGAATGAATTTTTCATTATAATAACGTATTATCAGTTTTCACTATGTTAATATATATTACATACAATATATATGATATTTTATTTATAGGTAAGAATTAAAAAACTATGGGATGTCAATCCCATGCAATCCTGCTCAGTCTCCCAGGAGGACCCAATTTTTAATGTTCTTGGGAAGGAGAATCTTGGTCGAGTGTGTGGGATGAGTTTGGGACCATTACCATCTGGGGTATTTGGAAGGCCACTTGGGATTGCAGCTATGTATACTTATGGTTATAGTCATTACCTACCCTAAGATAGTGAGGGAGATTTTTTTCTATGCAAAACACAATTTAGGAATAGAGGGATTAAATATCTTCTTTGCCAAAATCATGGATTTATTTATATTAGAAGATGGTCAGATTTGTCCCTAGTGGTATTACATTGATGACTAGGGGTGAGCAGGTAAATCAGACAATTTAAAAATCATTTCATTCGAAAATATTTATTGGCTTTAAGTTTAAATATAAATACAAAACATTTTTTAATTTTCAATATAATTGTATTATAGGTGTTGGTATCTGGATGTAGAGATGGATATGGAGAGGGTGATGAGAAGCGTTCATCATTAGATAGTGATTAGTGGTGTTTTTGTTGTTTCAAAAAAATATGGAAATAGAGGGTTTGTTCATGTATCATGCGTGGAATAGAGTATTCACCTAAAATTTTTATGAACTAAAATTTTCACTATTTACCATGTTTGAAGAGTCTGAAAACCTTTTAGGGTTGTATTGATAGTCATCCATTCATAGAAATATTGTATTGAATATGATTAAACTAACTATCTTGCAATGATCCTAATTGTTTTATTGAAAACCATATAATATGTTATTTTTACATCATATTACATCCTTCCCCTAATCCATTATAATAATAATACCTAATTGTCATTACATTCTTTTTTGGAATCCCTCAAGGTAAAGTCCAATCATTGTGGTTATAAATTTTCTCTCCATTTTTAAAATTTCTTGCATGACTTTTTTACTTCAATCTTATACATGTGCATGTTTATCTTTCACATTGTTTTTCCTTATTGAATTTCATCCCCAAAACCATTTCATATTTTATATTCCATCATACCCTTAAGCTAAATCAACACGATGTTTGACATAAATCACTTGGAATCATCATTAATGATTCATATCCTTATTCATTCTTCCTCTCAAAGATTTCCATGGACTCCCACATTCCCATGGACTCTAATGATTTTACCCATCTGATCATTCTTCATCCAACCACCATTCTAATTCTACACAAACAAGTATCATTCTAGATATCACCCTACAGTCTAACAATTGACTCTCCCTTTGAAAATCCAAATTATAAACCTGACCCCCACCTTATCTATTCAATTTTTGGTCAATGGTATATGATTATTGATATTTTAATCTTTTTTAAAATCTATTTCATGTTTTTTGGGTGTTAAATAGTTTTTTATTGTCCAATTATAATATTTTTTATGATTCATGTTTTGTAAATTTACTTTTCTTTATAATGGGTGTTTTTTTATTCTAATTAGGGTTTTATTTGGGGTTTTTAATATGAATAATTACTTTCAAAAATCTATACACTAAATAAATATGAATTTATAATTTTTTATATAGATATTGTGTTCTGTTTATACTTGTACATATACTTTTAAATACTTATATATACATAGATGAATTATATAATATATTGTATTATATTTATATAATGTTTAAGTAAATTTTTGATCTTAAGTTCTTTAATTAATATTGTTGATCCCATGGTGGAAGGAGTGAGGATAAGATATAGTGAATATGATTGGTGTGTGTTTTTTTCAACATATAAATCATGTAAAAAATTATGTGTTTCATGTTTATTTATTTTATGTGATGTTTATTCAATGGTTTTTGTAATGATTAGAAGAAATTGAAGGAATCCTAAGATTTGATTGTGAATATTAATTTATTTAATTTTATGATGTAGATTAAGATATAGATAAAGAAAAAATAAAAGAGAATATAGAGACTATATATACATTTAATAGACAATATGTAGAGATTATCTATATATGATAAAATGGAGAAAAATAAGAGGGAAGAATAAGTGATTGTGTGCATGTTTTGTTCATACAAAGTGGATAAATTATTTTCTACTATTCAAGAAAAAAAGAATAATAATAATTAACCACAATAAAAAACATGCTAGAAATCCAATTAGAGATATGTTTAAAAAAAGAGGGGGTAAATCAATGATGACGACTTTGTATCCAACAGAAAACATTTTAAACCATATCCTTTTATATCTTCACTTATTAAGTTGAACAGTTCTATCTTTCTATCTTCTTACCATTGTCTTTTCTTAAAAAAAATTTAAAGACACACCAATATAAGTGTCACAATAGATTTATAAGGTTAACCTCTCAAAATGAGAAGGAAAATCCTTTGTGTGATATGGATTCCTCCAAAATTACACAACCCACTAGTATCAACCTATAGGTACAAGTGAGAAATTTGTATCCTTAAACATATATTACATGATTCCCAACTATTTTTTACTACATCCCACACTCTTTCAACCTCTCATTAGGTCTTTATACTAACATTCTTTTAGTTTAAAATATATATCTTTAACAATAAAAAATATTTCACCAGTATATATTGTTCCTTTACATCAATGTTAAAAATTATTATTATTTTTATATACTTTCACAATAGAAAGATACATATTCACTTATTATGAACAACACATGAACAAAAAATCTTTTTCTTATTATTCTTTACAAAAAAACTGCAAGGGTTTCTATAAACACTTATTCTTTTTATTTTCTTTTAAAAAATCAAGATTCTACTTTTTGTGAAAATTTAACTACAAAACCTATTTATTCCTAATCCTTCCATACAATATAATTTTTCTTCGAATAATCAAATAATAATATCATTTTTATTACATTCATGGCCTCTACATCGTTAACACATGAAAATTAAATACCTTATTCTTATTAAACATACACAGTAGTAGAAACACATTCTTCCCAATTAAATTTGAATTTAGAATTCAAATTCCAGAATATAAATTCTTTCAATCATTTATTGACTTATATTAACACTTTTCAAACCATTAGATCATATTAGTCTGCATAGTCATCATTAATGATGTTAAATTACTTCATAGATCGATTATGAGAAGATCTTGAGTCAAAAATAGAAAATTTTCATTAGATCCACTCGAAATTGGACTTATCCTTTTGAATGCAGCTAGAACCATGATGTAACACCCCAAACTTAGTTACCCAGAGTTGGTTCATTACTTCATAACATTGGAATGATCACAAAATATCATGTCTCGAAAGACCGATTAGTTTAGTAGTCTTAGAAACACTAGATACATTCATAAATGTTACATTACATCGTAAAGTGAAAAAACTACAATAACATAGTCTCCATTTTAGACACTCATATCCCCTTCAGACTATCCCTGCCTGTCATTCCTAAAATACTTCTTCACATCCTGGAAAAAAATTGAAACATTGAAAGGGGTGAGCTCAGATGCTCAGTAAGGATAACAATATAACGGAAGCTTTCATAAATAAACATAAACATTTAAGGCAATTTATAACTAAAACAAAAGCCTTTTAAACTTGAACTTCATCATTATATGGAAAACGTAAAATGAAATAATGCCATTTACTTATTCACATGGATATTCTACTAGTCGAATAATCACATGCAATATTAATAACCACTTTCATAATGATGGAATGGATAATGTCATACTATCATAACCATGTAGCCAAGGCCTCGTGCCAAGACCACTAATATGATTTTGTCAAGGCCTCATTCCAAGACACTAGTTTGTCTTATGAGACCTACCGATGCATCGAGGAGCTATAGCGGGCTCCACCTGTCACTTATTAAGTCCAATGAATTCCTCATATGAACAGGTTTAAACATATCGTAAACCATAACATAATCTTATCACATATAACATGCATAAAGGAAACATAAAATTTCCACATTCCAATCACAAGATATCAATACAACACATTGATATAATAAAAACACTTTCAAAACCATTTTCAATACCAAAATAAAAGAAAATTAAAACTTGATATTTATTTTTCATTTTAAAAAAGTTATGGCTTGTAGAGGAAGTCGAAACTCAAATAATGGTCACGGCGGTGGAGAAGTCGTTGTCACCACATACGTACAACAAGAAAAACATTCCTTTTTCTCGTTTAGAAAAATTCTTCATTTAATAAGATTCATTTTGAATAAACGTAATAGTCAAAGGGGTTTATACACCATATAAAAAAATTTTGTATAAAACAAAATATGCCTCAATGAATGGAGATAGAGACAAAGTACCTTACAAAGATCATTTTTTAAATAAAATATATCTATTATGTGTACTCACTATAAGTACACATAATGAAATTACAAATACAATATAGGATATAATAATATCATGACATAATTTGAAAGTAGTAGATTAACCCAAAGAACGGAAATTGGGTTAAGAAGTTATCTTACCTCGTGTCTGACTTGACTTGGTCATTATTTAATCTCCTGAATAATAAACCAGAGTTAATTTCTATTTGTGTAAGAACATTTTTCATGTTAATTATTCCTTATATATCACTTATTACCATGTTATGAACATTATGTAATTATTTAAGTTAATAACGGTCATTTTGTCGATCTTTGGTACTTGAGTCAACAATAAACGTCTTATAATTACAAGTTGTTTATGTGGTAGAATATCCATTATCTCTAAAATTATATTCATGATGTAGATATCATATATATCCTATATATTCAGTATATACATGCATTTATAATATTACATAACATTTAGAGATAAGAAATGAAATGCACCATTCATGGAGACGATAAGCCGTATGTAAGCATGAATGCTACTTTCATTTCTATTTCGCATTTAATGGAATGAAGATATAATTATATAAATTATAATATAATTACAGTATAATATAATGTATAATACCATTTACTTAATCCTTTATACATCCCACATATGGCATTAACTATTCAAATCACTTTGTGGAAAACCCAGATCGGAAATAAGGTTAATAAAATTTAGCCTTAATAAGAGGGAAAGGGAAATGAAAAAGTCACCACCAAATTATGATCTCGATAAGGAGAACATTGGTGGCAATTAGAGACATATAATTAGAGGAAAAATGTAAATATTTTTAGGGAGTGATTGAGGTCATCAATCACAAACAAGTCTAAAATTGAGGGCCTCAAAGCCTTCAATCTATGTTGATTTAAAATATTATCAGTTCAACAAGACATAAGGTATTAGGATAACACATTTTTTTGTTTTAATATCCCTTTAATAAAGTTTAAGAATTAATTTATTCATAGAATAAGAGATAGGTATATATATATTTATGCTTTACAATTAGAGTTTCAACCTTCAACTAATTTCAACCACAAACTCATTTTTCACTCAAAAGGATAATAGAACTTAATAATATTATATTTATCCTAATCGTACAAGGTTCAAAATATTAACACATACCATTTAGATTAGGAAAACTATTTTGTAATAATCAGGGACTTCTTGTAGGATAGTGGTAGGTAATAAAGGCTTGTCACACTATGGTTGTGGGTTTGATTCCTACAGCTTTGTCTGACGCGACGGGTTATCCCCCAACCTGTAGGTTATCCTTTTCCTAGAAATATAGTATTATAATATTCCAAAAGTAATCTTCAGAAATGTTTTAACCTTAAACAATACTATTCAAAGTTTAACTTAATCCATTACAACCTTTATAATTATCCAAAATACCTCTGTCCAGACTTTCTCTAAAAGGTCTCTTAATTCCAAAATCAATTTATCAAATTCCCCAATCAAATTAAAGTTTGTCTTATTGTCACATACTAAAAATATGATTACCTTCATCATATTAAAACCTTAATGAAAAAACAAGTATTTTAGTACAATCCTTATATATCACATTATTCCTATAACCAGAATATAATCCTTGAGTCCAAAAGCACCAATACATTAATTATTCCACTTCAAATGTAGTAACAACATAAGATTGTCCTTGATCCCTTGGAATTTTCTGAGATAAGTTTCCCTGACGCTTAGGACATTCATTTGCATAATGCCCCATTTCCCTACAATTGTAGAATTCAACATTGATAGACTCTTTCTTTCCATTGCAATCACGAGCCTGGTGACCTTTTTCTCCACATTTATAGAAAACTCCCATTCCTTTTAGGCATGTACCAGGGTGATTCTTCCCACAATTATCACATAATGGAAAATCCTTCTTTCCCGTTTTCCCTTTATCTGTCTCTTGTTCCACCATTCTCTTCTTCTCTTGCTTTACATTATTGTCATAAGACTTAGAGAATTCCTTTTCTTTCTTGATAGCACATGAGAAAATATCTTCATACATTGAGAAAGATTGTGATACTAAAGCTTGATGGAGAAATGGTTTTAACCCAACAAAGAAATAGTCAATCTTACTTCTTGGGTTACGTATATATTCTGCAGCATGCCTCGCTAACCTTTTAAAGTTATCCTCATACTTTGCGACATTCTCATCCTCTTTTTTTCTCAGACTCAGAAATTGTCTTTCCATATCTGCTCAATGGTCACAAGGATAGTATTTTTCAAGGAAAAGCTCTTTGAACTCTCTCCATTCCATAATTGATACTTCTTCATCTTCCTTTGTATTTTGAAACAACGACCACCATTGATCAGCATCTCCAGTGAGGCGATAAACTGCCATGACAACCTTCTCTCTTTCGCTACTCCCCAAGGCATGGAATATTTTCTCTAAGGAGTTTACCCATTTCTCAGCTAATAATGGATTTTTACCCCCATTAAATGTTGGCAGTTGATGCCTCATGAAGTGGTCTAACATTGATCCTCCACGTTGCGGATCAGGGTGCTCCATACGAGTAAGGTTATTATTCATAACCTGAGTGAGTTGTCCCAGTATGGTAATAAGTTGATCGGCACCAGTTGTATCTCCAGCTTTAAAATAATTATCTTGTATAGGAGGGAAATCCCTACATGGAGTGCGTGCATTGATACGGTTTCCATTCCTCCCACTAGGTGCCATTTATAAACAACGGCATAAACTATATTAGTTTATGAATCAAAACATGTAATTTCATACTTGTAAAACACTTAACATAAATTTGACAGTTTATGGATACAATCCATAATCATAAAAATGTTTTCTTTGAGAAGTATATACTCATAAAACCTTCATAATGGTTGGTAAAGAAAATGAGAATTATCCTAAGCGTATCCCCCGGGAGTGTCATAACCAAGAGTGCAGAAAGGCCCTTTTTCGTCCACAAGTTACCATTCGATTCTAGCTCAAAGCGGTGTTTTTGGGTTTTACCCCTAGGTACATCTGTGTCAGAGCCGCCTCTACCTGCTCGTATCCAAACAGGGATGTATTGCTCGGAAAACTCACAAAATCTCTATAATACCAAAATTCTAGAAAGTTCTTCTATACTACTCCTCAATGTCTATCTTAGGGATATGTGCTCTAATCAGAGTTTATCTAAATCTAGCTTCTAAGGATAGTACTAAACTGCCTTTGATACCAACTGTAACGCCCCGACCCCAGTTACCCAGAGTCGGTGCATTACTTCGTAACATTTTCATGATCACAAAAGATCAAGTCTTGAAATACCGATTAGTTTAGTAGCCTAGGAAACACTAGATACATTCATAAATGTTACATTACATCATAAAGTGAAAAACTACAATAACGTAGTCTCGATTTTCCACACTCATATCCCCTTCAAACTATCCCTGCAGGTCATTCCTAAAATACTTCTTCACATCCTTGAAAAAAATTACAACATTGAAAGGGGTGATCTCAGATGCTCAGTAAAGATAACAATATAGCGGAAGCTTTCATAAATAAACATAAACATTTAAGGCAATTTATAACTAAAACAAAAGCCTTTTAAACTTGAACTTCAACATAATATGGAAAAAGTAAAATGAAATAATGCCATTTACATATTCACATGGATATTCTACTGTTCGAATAATCACATGAAATATCAATAACCACATTCATAATGATAGAATTCATAATGCCAGACTATCATAACCATGTAGCCAAGGCCTCGTGCCAAGACCACAAATAAGATTTTGTCAAGGCCTCGTGACAAGATACTATTTTGTCTCATGAGACATACCGATGCATCGAGGAGCTATAGCGGGCTCCACCCGTCACTTGTTAAGTCCAATGCATTCCTCATATGAACAGGTTTAAACATATCATAAACCATGACATAATCGTATCACATAAAACATGCATAAAGTAAACATAAAATTTCCACATTTCAATCACTAGATATCAATACAACACATTGATATAATAAAAACACTTTCAAAACCATTTTCAATACCAAAATAAAAGAAAATTAAAACTTGATATTTATTTTTCATTTAAGAAACGTTATGGCTTGTAGAGGAAGCCGAAACTCAAATAACGGTCACGACAGTGGAGAAGTCGTTGTCGCCGCATACATACAACAAGAAAAACATTCCTTTTGTAGTTTAGTAAAATGCTTCGTATAAAAATATTTCTTTTGAATAAAAGTAAAAGTCAAAGGGGTTTATACACCGTATAAAAGAAATTTGTGTATAAAACAAAATACGCCTCAATGAATGGAGATTGAGACAAAGTACCTTACAAAGATCATTTTTTAAATAACATAGGTCTATTATGTGTATTCACTATAAGTACACATATTGAAATTACAAATACAAGATAGGATATAATAATATCATGATATAATTTGAATGTTGGAGATTAACCCAAAGAACGGAAATTGGGTTAAGAAGTTCCCTTACCTCGTGTTGGACTTGACTCGATCATTCTTTAATCTCTTGAATAATAAACCAGAGTTAATTTCTATTTGCGTAAGAACCTTTTTCATGTTTATTATTCCTTTTATATCACTTATTACCTTCTTATGAACATTATGTAATTATTTAAGTTAATAACTGTCATTTTGTCGATCTTTGGTACTTCAGTCAACAATAAACATCTTATAATTACAAGTTGTTTATGTGGTAGAATATCCATTATCTCCATAATTATATTCATGATTTAGATATCATATATATCCTATATATCCAGTATATACATGCATTTATAATATTGCATAGCATTTAGAGGTAAGAAATGAAATGCACCATTCATGGAGATGGTAAACCGTACGTACGCATGAACGCTACTTTCATTTCTATTTCTTATTTAATGGAATGAATTTGTAATTATATAAAGTATAATATAATTCCAGTATAATATAATGTATAATACCATTTACTCCATCCTTTATAAATCCCACATATGGCATTAATGATTCAAATCACTTTGAGGGGGTTGTAGTCCGCACTTCCTAAAATAAAATTATCGCATTTACCCATAATGGAAATCATAATGGTATGCCATAAATGAAAAATACAGAATCATAAGGAAAAAAACATAATATATATCATATATAAAAATACTGTCATCATAATGGCCACCATGAGAGGTGTTAAAAGAAGATTGAACAATCATCATTTCGTGAGGAAGAAATTTTCCATCCACCGAAACAGTATGTTATTTAACCATTAGACGAAGGTGTGTGTAAGTGTAAATGAAATAATTCTCATAAAAACATCCTAGTATATTTATGATACTGGTTGTTTTACAAAATAATGGAATAAAAAGATTTTAAGGGGTTGGAGAAGCAAAATAAAACAAAATAACATAAGAGAATACATTACCTTAAAATCGGGTAACTCTTTTTTGATTTGAGCGAAAGGCTTCCTTGGGAAGAATTATGCCCAAAGTGAGGCTTATAGGAGTAAGAGAGGAAAGTTTGGAGAGTATTGTGGTAGATGTTGGCCGAGAAAAATGGCTTGATGGTGTGAAAAGGTGGTAGAGGTGGGGGCCTTTTATAAGAGGAGAGGAGGGGCACTCTTGGAAAGTAATGAAATGTTACTTTATTATATAATGATTTTCTGATTTTAAAGGTCTCAAACTTATATTTTTAGAGTCTAGGGTGATAAGGGTTCTAAATATACTCATACAATAGGCTTTGGTCAAGTGTAATTATATGATTTTACATTATCCTTCCATTTTATTAAAATCATTAATTATGAGGTAATCGCTGCATCATCATGGTTTCATTAAAAATTTAATTTATATAATTTCTAAAAATTATAAAAAAAAATCCATGATTTAGGAAATATTATTATCTTTCCAATGAATATTTATGGTCAAAAAGTTATCTTATATAACCCCATGTAATAATTGTTTTAGTAAAACTACGCATGTTTGTGACAATTTTATTTTTACTTTAAATAAAAAGTTATTAATGTCATTTTCTTACCCAAGTGGATCCATGGGGTCCCCAAGTTGACACACGGATTGTCTTGGTCTTCCATGACTCATCCAATAATGTTAGGACAAGTGTAATGTTATTTTCATATTTTTATAATATCATTTTTACCTTAAATTTTACTAATTACATTTAATCGCGATTAATTAAATTAAAAGTTACTATTCACCAAAAAATTATTTTAATCCCATTGAACCACATTTTCCTTCCTAATGACAACCATTTATGTTGGATTTTTGAAAATCAAATCACAGAAGTGGTAATGTTTCATTTAAAGGAAAAATCGGTTTTTTAACTACCACTTAGTGGTTTCACTATTCATCAAAAATTGAAGTTTTTCAGAACAATGCCAAAATTTCACCCTAAGATATAATTGATATTATGAATTCAAAAATGTTGTCTATTTTACAAGATTCCAAACATATAAGTTTTATTAATTAATTTTATAATTAATTCCGGCTGTCACAACAAATAGCGTGTTTTTAAGAAACAATATATATCAAAAGATTGACAATTGTTTATGTCCAATTTCAAAGTGAAATTAATTCTAATGACCACCATTGGATAAACTGGTAAAAATATATTCTAATTATAATTTTAAACCACTCAATATTATAATTTATCACTATAAATTATTTTGATTAAAAATGTTGTTTTTAAGTATTTTTTACTATTCATAAAAAATTGGAAGTTCTCAGAAAAATATCAAAAATTCAACATAGGATAATTTCAATATTCCGAATCCAAAAATGAAGTCCATTTTGAAATATAAAATATATATAATTTTAAAAGTTGGGTATTACTATTCATAATGGCTATTTTGATGGGTCACTGTGTGTTAGAATCTCAAACTTGCATACAATGCAAGCTATTGCATTATTGAAAGAGAAGTGTATCGTGGAAGCTTGGGGTGTTACATTATCCCCTCCTTCAATAAATTGCGTCCTCGCAATTTGAAATTTTTCTATGAAAATAAAAGGTTGAAAATAGAAAATACCTTTGTGGAAAACCCACATCAGAAAAAAGGTTAATAAAATTTAGCCTTAATAAGAGGGAAAGGGAAATGAAAAAGTCACCACCAAATTATGATCTCTATAAGGAGAACATTGGTGGAAATTAGAGACATATAATTGTAGGAAAAACTTAAATATTTGTAGGGAGTGATTGAGGTCATCAATCACAAACAAGTGTAAAATTGAGGGCCTCAAAGCCTTCAATCTATGTTGATTTAAAATATTATCAGTTCAACAAGACATAAGGTATTAGGATAACACATTTTTTGTTTTAATATCCCTTTACTAAAGTTTAAGAATTAATTTATTCATAGAATAAGAGATAGGTATATATATATTTATGCTTGACAAGTAGAGCTTCAACCATCAACTAATTTCTACCACAAACTCATTTTTCACTCAAAAAGATAATAGAACTCAAAAATATTATATTTATCCTAATCGTACAAGGTTCAAAATATGAACACATACCATTTAGATTAGGAAAACTATTTTGTAATAATCAGGGACTTCCTGTAGGCTAGTGGTAGGTAATAAAGGCATGTCGCACTATGGTTGTGGGTTCGATTCCTACAGCTTTTTCCGACGCGACGGGTTATCCCCCAACCTACAGGTTGTTCTTTTCCTAAAAATATAGTATTAAAATATTCCAAAAGTAATCTTCATAAATGTTTTAACCTTAAACAATACTATTCAAAGTTCAACTTAATCCATCACAACCTTTATAGTTATCCAAAATACCTTTGTCCAGACTTTCTCTAAAAGGTCTCTTAATTCCAAAATCAATTTATCAGATTCCCCAAACAAAGTAAAGTTTCTATTATTGTCACATACTAAAAATATGATTACCTTCATCATATTAAAACCTTAATGAAAAAACAAGTACTACAGTACAATCCTTATATATATCACATTATTCCTATAACCAGAATATAATCCTTGAGTCTAAAAACACCAATACATTAATTGTTCCACTTCAACTGTAGTAACAACATAAGATTGTCCTTGATCCCTTGGCCTTTTCTGAGGTATGTTTCCCTGACACTTAGGACATTCATTTGCATAATGCCCCATTTCCCAACAATTTTAGCATTCAACATTGATAGCCTCTTTCTTTCCATTGCAATCACGAGCCTAGTGACCTTTTTCTCCACATTTATAACAAACTCTCATTCCTTTTAGGCATGTACTGGGGTGATTCTTCCCACAATTATCGCATAATGGAAAATCCTTCTTTCCCGTTTTCCCTTTATCTGTCTCTTGTTCCACCGTTCTCTTCTTCTCTTGCTTTACATTGTTGTCATAAGACTTAGAGAATTCTTTTTTTGTCTTGATAGCACATGAGACAATATCTTCATACGTTGAGAAAGATTGTGATACTAAAGCTTGACGAAGAAATGGTTTTAACCCATTAAAGAAACAGTCAATCTTACTTCTTGGTTTATGTATATAATCTTCAGCATGCCTCGCTAACCTCGTAATGTTAACCTCATACTTTACGATATTCTCATCCTCCTTTTGTCTCAGACTCAGAAATTTACTTTCCATATCTGCTCGATGGTCATGAGGATAGTATTTTTCTAGGAAAATCTCTCTGAACTCTCTCCATTCCATAATTGATACTTCTTCATCTTCCTTTGTATTTTGAATCAATGACCACCATTGATCAGCATCTCCAGTGAGGCGGTAAACTGCCATGACAACCTTCTCCCTTTCGCTACTCCCCAAGGCGTGGAATATTTTCTCTAAAGAGTTTTCCCATTGCTCAACTAATAATGGATTTGTACCCCCATTAAATTTTGGCGGTTGCTGCCTCATGAAACGGTCTAACATTGATCCTCCACGCTGCGGATCATGGTGCTCCATATGAGTAAGTTTATTATTCATAACTTGAGTGAGTTGTCCCAGTATGGTAATAAGTTGATCATCACCAGTTGTATCTCCAGCTCCACAATAATTATCTTGAGCAGGAGGGAAATCCCTACATAGAGTGCATGCATTGATACGGTTTACATTCCTCCCACTAGGCGCCATTTCTAAACAATGGCCTAAACTGTATTAGTTTATGAATCAAAATACGTAATTCCATACATGTAAAACACTTAACATAAATTTGACAGTTTATGGATACAATCCATAATCATAAAAAAAATTTCTTTGAGAAGTATATACTCATAAACCCTTCATAACGGTTGGTAAATAAAATGAGAATTATCCTAAGCGTATCCCCCGAGAGTGACGTAACCAAGAGTGCAGAAAGGCCTGTTGTCGGGCACCAGTACTCATTCGAGTCTAGCTCAAAGCGGTGTTTTCGGGTTTTACCCCTAGGTACATCTGTGTCAGAGCCGCCTCTACCTGCTCGTATCCAGATAGGGATGTATTGCTCGTAAATCTCACAAAATCTCTATAATACCAAAATTCTAGAAAGTTCTTCTATACTAATCCTCAATATCTATCTTAGGGCTATGTGATCTAATCAGAGTTTATCTAAATATAGCTTCCAAGGATAGTACTAAACTGCCTCTGATACCAACTGCAACGCCCCAACTTCAGTTACCCAGAGTCGGTGCATTACTTCGTAACATTGGAATGATCACAAAAGATCAAGTCTTGAAATACTGATTAGTTTAGTAGCCTTGGAAACACTAGATACATTCATAAATGTTACATTACATCATAAAGTGAAAACCTATAATAACATAGTCTCTATTTTCCACACTCATATCCCCTTCAGACTATCCATGCAGGTCATTCCTAAAATACTTCTTCACATCCTGGAAAAAAATTAAAACATTGAAAGGGGTGATCTCAGATTCTCAGTAAAGATAACAATATAGCGGAAGCTTTCATAAATAAACATAAACATTTAAGGAAATTTATAACTAAAACAAAAGCCTTTTAAACTTTAACTTCAACATAATATGAAAAAAGTAAAATGAAATAATTCCATTTACTTATTCACATGGATATTCTAATGGTCTAATAATCACATTCAATATCAATAAACACTTTTATAATGATGAAATGCATAATGCCAGACTATCCTAACCACGTAGCCAAGGCCTCGTGCCAAGACCACAAATAATATTTTGTCAAGGCCCCATGCCAAGACACTAGTTTGTCTCATGAGACGTACCGATGCATCTAGGAGCTATAGCGGGCTCCACCCGTCACTTGTTAAGTCCAATTCATTCCTCATATGAACAGGTTAAAACATATCGTAAACCATAACATAATCGTATCACATAAAACATGCATAATGTAAACATAAAATTTCCACATTTCAATCACAATATATCAATACAACACATTGATATAATAAAAACACTTTCAAAACCATTTTCAATACCAAAATAAAAGAAAATTAAAACATGATATTTATTTTTCATTTAAAAAAAAAGTTATGGCTTGTAGAGGAAGCCGAAACTCAAATAATGGTCACGGTGGTAGAGAAGTCATTGTCGCCACATACGTACAACAAGAAAAACATTCCTTTTGTCGTTTACTAAAACTCTTCGTATAAAAATATTCCTTTTGAATAAACGTAAAAGTCAAAGGGGTTTATACACCATATAAAAGAAATTTGTGTATAAAACAAAATATGCCTCAAAGAATGGAGATTGAGACAAAGTACCTTACAAAGATCATTTTTTAAATAAAATAGGTATATTATGTGTATTCACTATAAGTACACATAATGAAATTACAAATACAAGATAGGATATAATAATATCATGACATAATTTGAAAGTAGGAGATTAACCCAAAGAATGGAAATTTGATTAAGAAGTTCCCTTACCTCGTGTCCGACTTGACTCGATCATTCTTTAATCTCATGAATAACAAACCAGAGTAAATTTCTGTTTTCATAAGAACCTTTTTCATGTTTATTATTCCTTTTATATCACTTATTACCATATTATGAACATTATGTAATTATTTATGTTAATAACGGTCATTTTGTCGATCTTTGGTACTTGAGTTAACAATAAACTTCTTATAATTACAAGTTGTTTATGTGGTAGAATATACATTATCTCCTGAATTATATTCATAATGTAGATATCATATATATTCTATATATACAGTATACACATGCATTTATAATATTACATAACCTTTAGAGGTATGAAATGAAATGCACTGTTCATGGAGACGGTAAGTCGTACGTACGCATGAACACTGCTTTCATTTATATTTCATATTTAATGGAATGAAGTTATAATTATATAAAGTATAATATAATTCCAGTATAATATAATGTATAATACCATTTACTCCATCCTTTATAAATCCCACATATGGCATTAACGATTCAAATCACTTTGAGGGGGCGGTAGTCCGCACTTCCTAAAATGAAATTATCGCGTTTACCCATAATGGAAATCGTAAAGGTATGCCATAAATCAAAAATACATAATCATAAGGAAAACAAAAACATAATATATATCATATATAAAAATATTGTCATCATAATGGCCACCATGAGAGGTGTTAAAAGAAGATTGTATAATCATCGTTTCGTGAGGCATAAATTTTCCATCCACAGAAACAATATGTTCTTTAACCATTAGACGAAGGTGTGTGTAAGTGTAAATAAGATACTTCTCATAACAACATCCTAGTATATTTAATATACTGTTTTTGTTACAAAATAAAGGAATAGAAAGATTTTAAGGGGTTGGAGAATCAAAATAAAACAAAATAACATAAGAGAAGACATTACCATAAAATCGGGTAACTCTTTTTTGATTTGAGCCAAAGGCTTCATTGGGAAGAATTATGCCTAAAGTGAGGCTTCTAGGAGTAAGAGAGGAATGTTGGGAGAGTATTTTGGCAGAGTTTGGCCGAGACAAATGGCTTGAAGGTGTGAAAAGGTGGTAGAGGTGGGGGCCTTTTATAAGAGGAGAGGAGGGGCACTCTTGGAAAGTAATGAAATGTTACCTTATTATATATTGATTTTTGGATTTTAAAGGTCTCACACTTATATTTTTATAGGATAAGGTGATAAGTTTTTTAAATCTACTCATCCAATAGGCTTTTTACAAGTGTAATTCTATGATTTTACATTATCCTTCCATTTTATTATAATCGTTAATTAATGAGGTAATCGTTTCATCATCATGGTTTCATTAAACATTTAATTTATATAACGTCTAAAAATTATAAAACAATTACCATGATTTAGGAAATCGTTTTATCTTTCCAATTAATATTAATGGTCAAAAAGTTAACTTATATAACCCTATGTAATAATTGTTTTAGTAAAACTACACATGTTTGTGACAATTTTATTTTTACTTTAAATAAAAAGTTATTTCTGTCATTTTCTTACCCAAGTGGCTCCATGGGGTCCCCAAGTTGACCCATGGATTTTCTTGGTCGGCAATGACTCGTCCAATAAGGTTAGAACAAGTGTAATGGTATTTTCATATTTTTATAAAATTATTTTTACCTTAAATTTCACTAATTACCTTTAATTGCGATTAATTAAACTTAAAAGTTATTATTCAACAAAAAATTATTTTAATCCCATTGAACCAAATTTTACTTCCTAATGACAACCATGTATGTAGGATTTTTGAAAATAAAATCAAAGAAGTGGTAATGTTTCATTTAAACAAAAAATTAGTTTTTTAACTACCACTTAGTGGTTTCACTATTCATCAAAAATTGAAGTTTTTCATAACAATGCCAAAATTTCACCCTGAGATATAATTGATATTCTGAATTCAAAAAATATTTCTATTTTACAAGATTCCAAAAATATAAGTTGTATTAATTAATTTTATACTTAATTCCCGCTGTCACAACAAATAGTGTGTTTTTAAGAACCAATATATATCAAAAGATTGACAATTAAACATGTCCAATTTCAAAGTGAAATTATTTCTAATGACCACCATTGGATAAAATGGTAAAAATATATTCTAATTATACTTTAAAACCACTCAATATTATAATTTATCAATATAAATTATTTTGATTAAAAATGTTGTTTTTAATTAATTTTCACTATTCATAAAAAATTGGAAGTTCTCAGAAAAATACCAAAAATTTAACATAGGATAATTTCGATATTCCGAATCCAAAAAGGAAGTCCATTTTGAAATATAAAATATATATAATTTTGAAAAGTGGTTATTACTATTCATAATGGATATTTTGATGGGTCGCGGTGTGTTAGAATCTCGAACTTGCGTACAATGCAAGTTATTGAATTATTGAAACAGAAGCATATCGTGGAAGCTCGGGGTGATACACATGATGCGTTGGAACCTATTTTGGTATATCTTTACTGAACCATGATTATATTTTTACCCTGTAAAAGTTTGTAAAGGCATTGATAAATGGTATTTGTTTGTTTTTAATTGTTTTTTATTCATTTTACATGTTTTATAAAATTCTAAGGGTGGTTTTCAATAAGAAAAATGTGTATTAGTTGGGTTTTAAGCCAAAGATCATTGTAATAGAGAGTTTACCTTTTTAGGTATTTTCCTTGTTTAGAGGAATGGTGTGGTTTTATAATTTGAAGTATAGTTTCCCTTGAAATATTTATTTATGATTCGATTTTATGTGTGCATGCCTTGGGTAATATGTTCTCTGCATATGTTATATTTCAGGGTATTGGGGCTATAGAATCTGTAGTCTATTTTTATTTGTAAGTAAACATGTAGTGGTGGTTTAAACTACCTCTAAACATGGTACATTTTTAGTGATATTTTAAACTGTTGCTATATGGTGATAGTTTTTTTCAGTGCTAGTTAAAGTCCCTGCTAAAAAATAACACAGGTTTATTTAGCTGCTGTGTCCATGGAAAAAACATATTTTGCTGCGATTTTTACCGCCACTAAATCATTACCATATTTTTCCTCTAAAAACCACTGCTAAAAAATTAAAACCACCACTAAGTATGGTATCAATTAAAATTACCAAAACCTCCCCTATGTGGAATAAATCACTACATTTTGGATGATGGCACCAGTTTTAGCGGGACTTTTATGAAACTTGAACAGAACCATATCATGGTGGTTTAAACTGAACTTAGGTGGTGATTCTATTGTAGGGATATTAATACATGTGTATGTTTAAAAGGATTTCACATCCTAAAGGACTGAATAATTTAGTAATTTTGAAAAATAAGATACAAACATAAGATTTATATTCCAACTTGAAATAAAAACAACATTGTAACTCCATTGGAAACACCCATAAACACTTTGATTATTCTGGAAAGTCATTCATAATAATATTCAGCTTTGTATCCTTGGGAAAAATAAATCATAATAAAGGGGTGAGCTCAGATGCTCATTAAGGGTAATTAATACATTGAAATTTTATATAAACATAAACATTAGGCATGGTGAATAACCAAAAACACAAGCCTTTGAAAATAAACATGAGCATAATATGGTAGGAATGAAAGATGATTACATAAATGCATATAAATGATAAAAATTAATGAAACCTAACCATGGATATTATACTAGTAGAATAATCACAAGGTTTATCAATTACTTTTATCATAATGATTTAATGCAGAATGTCAGATATCTGAAACAAATTCTTAAGGCCTCGGCTAAGACGTATAAAAATACTGTGGTAAGTCCTCTACCAAAACCCATTTCTATTTTGTCTCATGAGACCTACCAAGTCATTATGGGGATATAGTGGGACCCAAACCTCACTTAATTAGTCCAATTAATTCCTCGTATGAATGGGGTGAAACATAAACAGTATATATAAATGCAATGTAAATAACTTTCCTAAATCAATAAACACAATTACTAACCATTCTCGGTAGTATGGTGAATTGTGTCAAGACAACACATCCATAGTAAAATTGATCTTAGGACATTTAATAAAATATAGTTCATAATAAGAATAATAAATTAACCTCAATAAGACATAAAATTCAATAGAGGTGTTGAAACATACAAATATAATCTAATAAAATCATCGATGAATTTTGCATAGAAATAATCTTTTACTTTAAAAATAAGAGTTATTTAGTAAAAATATTTGCATAAAACCATAAATGAACTAAATTATTTTTTCCATGAATAAATGGTTGGTTTCATAAAAAAATGGTGTATTAAAATCTATTATATATTTCTCTTTAAAATAGGTATGAAATTGGGAAGTTCCCTATAATCGGACTTGTTTATCATGGAGAATTGAGAAGGGAACCCTTTTAAAACATATATTTACCACAAACGAAAGATAAAATGATCATAATACATGATTTTGGAAAATATAATCAATATTTATAATAATTATCTAATATTAATGAATAATTGCATTGGTTTACCTAGGAAGAAAGCACAACCTATATAAAAATGAAGGTTCGAGAAGGAAACCCTTACCTTTTGTCCAAATGAGTTCTACACTTAACCTTAATTTCCAAGATTATCAAATTAAATCCATTAATAAATTAATTTAAGAATTTTTATATAGGTATTTTATTTATTATAGTTTTATTAAGTTCATTTATGGCCTTATTTATGAGTTATAGAGTTTATTTTCATCATTTGGGAGAATTCATTTTCTTGGTTTTCATGATCAGTTCACTTGTTTATAACTAATGATGTTCATGTAAATATGTATAAATATAAATATTTAAAATTACATTTTAATAATTAGAATCAATAATTTTAAATGTGTATATATATCATATGGTTATGTGGTATGAGGATAAATAATTGTTTAGGATATTTAAATATGATCGTTTGGATTATTATGGTGGTATTTCAGTCAGCACGAACAAGTTTTGTCATATAAATTAATGTTATATATATATATATATTAGTTATAGAAAATTACATAAGACATAATAAATATTTTATAATCTACTTTAACCATAATTGTTTTCCATTACTAGCCTTTTAGAAGAAATTAATGAATGAAAGTTCATCGTCCAAGAGATGAAGTAAGGAGATTGATGATAGTTCTTACATTAACATGATAGAATTACATTATATAATTGATACTATATTTATAATGATCATTTATATAGAGGAGGTGAGGATAGAATAATAAAAGAAATAACATGAAAAGAAAAATAAAAGGAAAAGGAAGAAGATTTTACCTCTTGAATGCTCCTCCTAGATAATCTCTTTAAGATGATTGATTTTGGCCTTTTAATGAGACCAAGAGATTTTGCAATTGGGTTCGGATCATTGCTAGATTATTGGGTATAAATTTTACAAGGATCAAGTCTTGGAAGGAGTGAAGAGAATAGGGATTGATGAGTGGTTTTTACAGTGGTTGATAGGGGTAATTTCTCATTATTTTATCCATTATTTTATTATTTTTCTCAAGACAACCAATAGTTTTAGTTATCGTGACTCTATATAGGAATTAGTTCTTGTGATTTATAAATAATTGTTCTCATATCATCCAAACATAATAATTAATCAATAAATCATGCATTTATCATTTATCATAAATTATCATATTTTACTATTTACAAAAATACAGGTATTTTACTTTAATGGAAACTATTATTGAAGGAAAAGTCTACCAAAGGTAAATACTGATCCCACGTACCTTGAAAATCATGTGATCATGATCTCAACATGTCTTCAAAATTTTTTATCGTCCTTTTATACTACTCGTCAATTTGTGGATGATAAGTAGTACTGAAATAAATTTTAGTATCCAATGATTTATGAATAATTTTCTAGAATTTTGATGAAAATCGTGGATCATGATCAGAATCAATTGGGAGAGGTTCTCCATGAATTATTTCAACTTCATTGATATAGAGTCATGTGAGGTGCTATAGTGAAAAATCATCCCATATAGTGAGTAAATGAGCAGATTTGGTAAATTGATCAACAAATACCCATATTGAATCATTTTTTCTTGGAGTTTTTGGTAATTCAGTGACAAAATCAATGGTGATGTAATACCATTTCCAAGTAGGAATGGGTAGATGTTTCATGAATCCTCTAGAATTTTATCTTTCGGCCTTCACCTATTTACAGATTAAGAATCTTGAAACATTTTCATAAATTTCACACTTCCTGTTATCCCACCAAAAATGTTCTTTCAAATCCTTATACATCTTAGTTCTACTAGGGTGTATAGAAAAATTTGAACTATGAGAATCATCCAATAACTCCCGTTTTAGCTTGGTTATAGAGGAAGCACATAGCCTTCTCCAAAATTTCAGAATTCCATCCTCACACACGAAGTTAAGAAACATTCCATCATACACAACATTAATTTTCTTTTTAATACTCTCATCACCATATTGAGAGATTTTAATGAATTCTAATAAATATGGTTGGGAAACCAATTGAAAAATTAATAATGCTTCACCTTCTTTGATAAATCCCATATCCATCCTGGTTATATCCATGTACATATGATCCTTTTCTATCCCCATTATGTTTAGTACTCCATGATTCTCCATAATCAATGCATCTTCCACCTTATTTTGTTTCCCTGGATGGTAGTGTTTGGAAAAATCATAATCATTGAGTAGCTCGAGCCATCGTATTTTTCTAATGTTGAGTTCGTTCTGTGAGAAGATATATTTCATGTTATTGTGATTAGTATATATATCACATATTTCACTATATAGATAATGTATCTATATATTCAAAGAAAATATTACAACTAAAAAGTCAAGATCATGAGTTGGATAGTTCTTTTCATGAATTTTTAACTGCCTTGATGCATAGGAAATAACTCTATCATTCTACAAAAGGATACAACCAAGTCATTTCTTTGATTCATCACTATAAATTAAAAATGCACGATTTCTCAATGGTAGAGTAAATATTGTAGCATTCACTAACCTCTTATTCAATTCTTCAAAACATTATTCACATTCTTTAGTCTATATGAACTTAACCCCTTTACGAGTAATCTTGGTTAACGGGTTAGCTAATCGGGAAAACTTATGAATGAAATGACAATAATAACCCACTAAACCAACAAAACTACATACCTCGGTTATGTTCCTTGGAGTAGTCCATTTAGGATTTTCCTTTTTCTTTTCTGGATCAACTAAGATTCCATCCTTTTATACAATATATCCAAGAGAAGAAATTGTTTGAATCCATAATTCACACTTTCTAAACTTCCCATATTACTTGTTTCTTCTAAGAGTTTTCATAAAAATGCTTAAGTGATCTTAATAATATTTATATATTTTAGAGTATACTAAGATATCATCAATAAATACCACAAAAAATTCATAAATATATTCCTTGAAAATATATATTAATTAGATCCATGATAATAAAGGGTACATTAGTCATTTCAACAAGAATTACAGTAAACTCATAATTCCCATATCTGGTTTGAAATGTTTTCTTTCGAATATCTTCCTTATTCACATGAAACTGATGATAAATAGATCGAAGATCAATCATTGAAAAATATTGGACTCTATGAATTTTATACAATAAATCATCAATATGAGGAAAGAGATACTTTTTATTTATTTTAATATCATTGATTTCTCTATAGTCAATGCACAAACTCATGGATCTATATTTCTTGTTGAAAAAGAGAATAGGGGCTCCCCAAAGAGAAACACCAGGGTGGATAAATAATTTATCAATCAACTACTCTAATTGTTTCATTAGTTATTCTAATTCCCCTTTGGCCATTCCATATGTAGCCTTTAATATAGGCCTTTTAATAGAAATTAAATAAATAGAAAACTCAATTTTCCACTCTAGAGGATTTCTAGGTAAATCCTATAAAAATACATCATTGTATTCATTATCAATAGTAACATCCAAAAAATGAATATTTCATTCCTCGCCTATAGATATTGTTTTATTTTCTTCCCTAAGAATTTTATTTACTAGATCTACTAGGGGTGGATCTAGAAAATAATCAATTGATGAGGTATCTACTCTAAAGATAAGAGATTCTACATAATTCTCAAAAATTGTATCTTCCTTCCTCTTTCAATAGATTTTTGCATCATAGATTTAAATCCAATTCATACAAAGAATTATATCAACATCAATTGTGGGTACGATGATAACATCAGCAACTAAGGCACATTTCTGTGTCATAGGTGGATGGATCGACACATCATTTTTGAAATGATACTTCCCTTATGATTTTTTGATAGAAAAATAATTTATTAAATCAAATTGGAAAGGTAAAATTTTATTGGAAAACTGGGAATACATAAATGAATGCAACAATAAATAATCAAATAAATCATTTCCTAGTTATGAGGAAATGATTAAAGTACCTACCACAACATCATTATGAACCTCAACCTTAACAGTTGTGATCACATAAGCTAGGATTTTATCCCTCATCCTTCTCTGGAAAATGTTTACTTGATACTTAAAATAATTGGAATATGTACCATCTCTTTATAATTGTATCATTGAACATTGGTAGATTCTTTATTTCCATTGAAATCATGATATTGGTGGCCTCATTCTCCACATTTATAATAGACTTCTTTTCCTTTTAAGCTGGCTCCATGGTGTTTCTTCCCACAACTATCACATGTTGGAAAAAGCGACTTTGTATTCTTCCCTTTATCCATTCTTTCCTCTACCACCATATTATTCTATTTATCTCCTTTTTTTAAAGGAAATTCCTTGGACAAAGTCCAATACACAATTTATTAAAAAATAAACATAAGTTACATAAGTCTGAAGAGGAGGATTTTATTACAATATCTAACATATAGGTGAAGAAAATCAATCGGCAGGTCATCATTCCAAGTAGTGCTTTGGTTGATTCCTTTATTGGAGAGTCCGTGGGAAACTGTTTTTTCATTGTGGTAAATATGAGTGGCAATGTATCTAAAATCTTTAAGCAAATTCATACAGTTCATCCATCGGGAGGTAATCTTCCAGGCGAGATGGATTGTCCCAGTCCAAATGTCTTGAACAATGGTGGTAGAGTCACTCTCAATATATATGTCATTCTAGCCTTTAGTTTTAACATAGTAAATTGCTTGGATAATGGCCATCATTTCTGCTTCGAGTGAGGAGGAATCACAACAGCTTCCATAGAAGCATCCAAGGCAATGCCCTAGGCAGTCTCTGAAAATAGCTCCATATCCTGCTGGACCTGGATTTCCTTTGGAGGCGCCATCAACATTTATTTTGATCCATTTAGGGATGGGAGCTTTCCAAAATACTTAAAGAGTCTGACGTGGTTTTGAGAAGAGTCCATCAACAAAGAGTTGTCGAAGGGTCATGAGATCCCCAACAGAGTTGTCACAATGCGCCTTTTGAATTAAAGTTATGCCCTTGATGTCTATAAAGATTCTTGCTTTACCTGCATTAATATTGAGTGAGCATTTTTTGTGAATAATATTATTCCCATCATACCAGATAACACGGAGGAGTTCAGTGACCACATAGAGGAATAGATTTTTTATTTCCTTCGATGTGTCGCGCTCTACGCAACATTTCAATTGGTTGTGAATAGAATCTGAATATATCCTTCTGCAGTCAAACAGGATTATAACATAATTCCAGAGCACAGAGGCGGTGGCACCGGATAAAAAAAGGTGATTAGTATCTTCCTGGTGTTGATGGAACATGTGACATTGTGAGCAAAGTTGGATACCAAAAGATTGAAGGGTGAGCTCTGTAGGAATATAGTTATGAGAAATACACCAAATAAGGTTAAAATGGGAAGGCTTGATCCAATGTTTGTAAAAAGATTTCAACCAATTAAAAATAGGATCAGTGTCATAAAAAATGTGATTGTAAAAGATTTTCAAATTCAAGACTCCATTGTGGATAGGTTCCCAAATGAGGCAGCCATCATAGAGAGAGAGAGAGAAGGAATGATTATCAATAATATTTTTAATGGAATTAGGTAGGTTAATATTTTTAGAGTCCATCACCTTCTGAATAGTGTAGTTAATGCTATTAGAAGGGGTATGAGAGGGAATCATACAAATTAGCGGTGTGCTAGTCCAATTAGCAGTCCAAAAAATAATAGCAGAGTTCACATTTACTAACCATCTAGAGTTAGCCATGATGTTGGAGAAGGAATTTTTGATTGAAGGCCAGATTGAGGAATTGACATATCCAAAATTTCAGTTTTTTAGTTTCTCCATGTATTTTTTATGGAGGGAATCAAGGGCATCGTCATTATAATTAAGCATGTTCCAAGAAAACATGGCTTGGAGAGCTTCATTAAAAATTTTAAGGTTTGTAATGCCCTGGCCACCATTTTCAATCAGTTTTCAACAAGTAGACCAAGGGATGGTGACTAGATTTCATTCAAGGATGATACATGTCCAAACAATGTTTTTAATGAAAACATTAATTCATTTTAGAAGAGATACTGGCCATTTATAAATCATGTGGGAGTAAACCATTTTAGAGATGATATTAGATTTTACAAGGATGATTCTACCAGCCATAGAGAGGGATTTTCCTTTCCAAGAGGATAAACTGCATATCTATTGCACTTTTTTCTATGCAAAGAACAATTATCAAGAACATCATCCCATCTGGAAAGGCCTAGCTTATTTAGCTAACTCTATCTAGGATCCTTGGTTAGTCATTGGTGACTTCAATTCTATCCTTTTCCCTAGTGAAAAACATGGTCCCTCCCACTCCCCTATTTCATCTAGGAAATTCCATGCTGCCTTGAAGGATTGTAACCTGATTGAAATCAACCTTGTGGGTGAAAAAATCACCTGGTACATATGGCATTACAATAGGACTGTAGTTAGTATACTCGATAGAGCCTTCACGAATATTTATGCTCTGGACTCTTAGGATAATATCTCACGTATCACTCTCCACAAATTAAGTTCGGACCATCATCTGATTCTTGTGAACTGTCTCTCCCAAAATCTCAAACCAAGTATTTATTTCAAATTCAATAATACTTGGTCTAATGATCCTGATTGATTGATGTTTATTAAAAAATGTTGGGATTCCATGTCACATCACTCTAATTCCTTTTCCTGCATCACCAAGCATAAACATCTTAAGCAAAGACACAAGTTTCGGTGTACGGATAAATCCAAATAAAGTTATAAGGACATAGTCACCCATAAAGCCAACCTTAATAAAATTAAAAATTCTGCAACTCACACTAATTTCTCCATAGATCTCCAAAATGAAATAAAAATCACCTCGAAACTCAACTCTCTTTTAATCTTTAAGGATAACATTTGTAAACATGTCTTTAAAGAAAAATGGCTTATAGATGGGGATCGAAACACTAAATTCTATAATGATCTTCAACGTATCATAAAATTGAATAGACCTCTTGCTCTTCTTAAACACAATGACACCCTTATGGAATCTGAAATAGCTATTGTTGATTATGTTGTTTCCTATTTCCATAACATTTTCAATAGTCCAGAGACCCATAAAGATCTTCTCCCTAAGATCATCCCTTCCCATGTGACTGAAGAGGATAACCTCTACCTTTGGGGTATTTCTATGGACCATGAAATTAAGGACATCGTTTTCTCACTTAATCTGGATAGTGCTCCGGGCCCTGATGGATTCAACAATGGTTTCTATCAACAACACTGGGAAGTTTTCCATGTGGATGTTTGTAATATCATTAAACACTTATTTTCCATTGGTAATCTCCCTCGTGGTCTTAATGCTCAATTTCTCACTCTTATTCCTAAAGTTGCTAATGCTTCGGAAATTCACCTTTTTAGACCTATTGCTCTCATCAATTATCTCTATAAAATCATCACCAAACTCTTAGCTTATAGACTTTCAAACTTATGCCACAAAATCATATCTTGGAACCAAATTGGCTTCATCAAAGGTCGTTCCATTCAGGATTGCATTTGTCTTTCCTCAGAATTCACCAATACCATTAAAAAAGTCACAAGAGGAGGGAATGTTGCCATTAAACATGAGGTCAATAAAGCTTTTGATACCATTGACTGGAAAATTATTTTCAACGATCTTCATATCTTTGGTTTCAGTGATCTTTTTATAAGCCGGATTCACACTCTTTTCAACTCTTCTTCCCTTTCTGTCCTTGTTAATGGCTCACCCAAAGGTTATTTTAAATGTTCAAAAGGGGTGCGCCAAGGGGACCCCGTTTCTACTATTGTTTTTTCCATTACAGAAGACTATCTTAGCAGACTCCTCTCTCATCTTTTTGATCAAAATAAATTAAAATCCATATAAGCAGCCCATGGTTTAAATGTTCCTACCCATCTTTTATATGTTGATGACATTATTCTATTTCTTAATGGGAGAAAAAAAATATCCTTCATCTTAAATATATTTCTCTTTTTTAAATTCATTAGTTCTAGAGAATTATTTCACTATCTTGATTGCAAATTATACTATATATTTATATGATGAGAATGTTTGGGAAACCATTTACCTCTAGAAGAATAGTTTTAAATCATCAATGAATCAATCAATCTTTCTCCTTGGATTATATTTGTAGTAAGCGATATGACTTTCTAGATTTATAAAATTGGTTTCATACTTCGCATTGTTTTCATCCCTTTTTCGTTTCAATCTTAAGAATTTCATCTCCACATCTACTCGATGTTCTCAAGGAAAATATTTTCCTAAGAATATTTCCTTAAATTACCTCCATACCATTTATTCTATTTATTATTCCTCATTCGTGTTTTGAATTAACAACCACCACTTATCCTCATCTCCTAATATATTATAAACTACCATGATAACATTTTCCCTTTCGTTACATCCCAAAGCTAGAAATATATTCTCTAAGGAACTTGTCCACTGCTCCGCTATGAATGGGTTTGTAGTCCCATCTAATGATGGATGATATTGTCACATAAAGTGATCTAACATTTCTACTCCAAATCATGGATCAGGTTTCTCCATAGGGGTAAGGTTATTTTTTATAACCTAAGTTATCTAGCCCAGTATAGTTATAATTTTCTCATCACCAGTTTCAACTTCATAACCAACATCATTATTTTTTATTAGAGGTGAATACCATTTTGGGATATGTTTGTTCGTGTAATTTTCATTCCTTATACTATGATCCATTTCTAAATAATGGATGTCCCTAAATTATTTTATGATTCATAATGTCTAATGTCAAACTAGAAAAAAAACATAACATAAATTGAAATTTCATGCATGTCAAATTTCATAGTCATAATCATGGTTTATTTGAGGAAATATTTACATTTAAATCCTTCATAATAGTTTATAAAGAAAATGTGAATTATCTTAAGAATATCCAATAGGATTGTTAAACCAGGTGAGAAGTAATGCTCATTTTCGTATACCTAGTTACCCTAATTTAGGCCTAGAACACCTTGTTAGACTTGTTACTCATAGGTACATCTATGTTATAACCACATCCACCTGTAGTGTCCAGAAAGGGGTTTGTTTTTTAGGAAGATCCACATAATCATTACCTTACAAAAATTCAGAGATGTTATTGTATTCTTATCCTAAAAGTACATCTTAGGGTTTTCTTCCCTAATATATGTTTTTTAAATCAATCTTCTAAGGATTCTACTAAAATTCCTCTAATACCAACTGTAAGGTCCCCAAACCCATTTACCTAGAGCCGATGGATTATATTAATACACTGGTATGTTTGAAAGGATGTTTCATCCTAATGGAACAAATAATTTATTAGTTTTTGAAAACAAGATACAAACATAAGATTGACATTACAACTTAAAATAAAAAAAAACCATACAACTCCATTAGAAACCCCTATAAACTCTTAGATTATTCATGTAAGTCATTCATAAAAATATTCATTTTTGTATCCTAGGGAAAAATAAAACATAGGTAAGGGGTGATCTCATATGCTCAGTAAATTTAAATAATACAATGGAAGTTAACATAAACACAAACATTAGGCATGGTGAATAACCAAAAATTCATGCCTTTAAAAATAATCTTGAGCAAAATATGAATGAAAGAAATATGATTACATAAAGCCACATAAATTATCATAATAAAATGAAACCTAACCATGAATATTATAATAGTTTAATAATCAAATGTTTTATCAATTACTATTATCAAAATGGGGGAATTCATATTTTCAGACATCTGAAACATATTGTCAAGGCCTCAGCCAAGACGTTTGAAAAATACTATGGTAAGGACTCGGCTAAAACCCAAATTTTTTTCTATCACAAGACCTATCGATTCATAGAGGGTCTATATTGGGACCCACCCATCACTTTAAAAGTATAATTCATTCCACATATTAATGGGGTTAAACCTAAACATTATATATATATGAAATGTAAATTACTTTCCCTAATCTGTAAATATTATTACTAACTATTTTGAATAGTATGGTGAATGGTATCAAGATAGAAGATCCACATTAAAATGGATAAAAACAATTTAATAAAGAAATTGGATGATAAACATAATATATTAACTATAATAGGATATAAAATGTAATATAGGTGTTGAAAAAGAAAAAATACTCTAATAAAATCTTCAAGGAATTTTTGAGAGAAATACACTTTTACTTTGAAATGAAGTGTTATTTGGAAAAATAATTGAATTAAACCATAAATGAACCAAATTAGATTTTCCATGATTAAAGTATTGGTTTTAGAAAAATAATGGTCACATAAAATTGATTATATTGTGCGCTTTAAAATAGGTAAGAAATCGGGAAGATCTATTTAATTGGTCTTTCTTATCATGAATAATTGAGATAAGAACCATTTTAAAACATGTATTTTCCCCCAAACAAAAGTTGAACTGATAATAATTAATGATTTTGAAAAATATACCAAAAATTTATAAGAATTATGTGAAATTAATGATGAATTACATCAGTTTATAGAGGAATAAATCACAATCTGAATGAAAATGAAGGTTTGGGAAGGAAACCCTTACATTATGTTTGAATGAGTTCATCACTTGACCTTAACATCTTGGATAATCAAATTAAATCCATTATTTAATTAATTAATAACTCATTATATATTTATTTGATTTATTATAGTTTTATTAAGTTAATTTATGGATTTATTTATGAGTTATAGAGTTTAATTTCATCGTCTGGGATAATGCATTTTCTTGGTTTTCATGATCAGTTCACTAGTTTGTAAGTAATGAAGTTCATGTAAATATGTATAATTGTGTAGATTTGGAATTCAATACTATTAATGAGAATATATAAGTTTAAATATTTATATATATCATATTTTTATATTGTATGAGGATAAATCATTAGATAATACACTTAGTGATTATTATTTAGATTATTTTGGCAGTATTTCGATCACCATGAAATAGTTTTGTCATGTGACTTAGTATTATGTATATATGCTATTTCCGTAACATTAAATAAGACAAAATAAATATTTTATAATCTTTTTCAATAATAAAAAATGTTCCTTTACCATTATTTAAGGATAAATTAATTAATGAAAGTTCATTGTCCACATAGGTTGTACATCGGTACCTCTTGAATGATGATTTCATTTTTAAAATAAAAGAGATTGAGTAAGGATATTGATTATGGTTAATCCATTAATATGATATAATTAATGTATATAAATTATACTATATTTATCATTATAATTTGGATATAGTAGTTGAGGAGATAATAATAAAATAAAGAACTTGGAAAGAAAAATAAAAGCAAGAGGAAGAGGATTTAACCTCATGAATACTTGATTATCCAATAAAAACATATATTTTAATTACATTTTAATGGTATTAAATGTTCATTTTTGATCTTATGGGCCTGAGTTAGTGGATTTTCATTATGAATAACCATTCTCATCATTTGTGCACATCATGCCTAATATACACCAATTTAGGCCCAATGAGTCATCTGATTCTAAGGACTTTAATTATCAATATTTTAATTTGTTATTTTTAAAACTATATCTACACTTAAATGTGAACATTTTTCATTTAGGGATCAATGGATGATTCATAAACGCTGATGGAGATATTTGGAGATGAATGAAAGCAATTCTAGAGAAGGCAGATTGGACACCAACCCACTTATGAGACTATGGGGCCCAACATACAAGCCCCATGAATCCCATATTTTGTGGGATTATAGAAGAAATGTTTAGGAACAAATCAATATTCAGGGGATAATGCTAATTAATCATATATGGTGGTCATTAAGGCGCCCCAAGTTAGAGATACAATTTTGGGCCAGATTCTGCGGCCCAGAAAAACAGCCCACTAATTTGATCATATCTCAGAATCCACAACTCCAAATGGGACCAAATTTTACAGGAGGTTAGAAGACATCAGGAGATCCATTGTATTCTTCTATTTCCCACTCTGATTCGGCCATCTAGAAGGTCATCCAAACACGCCTGTTCGGTGGATGAAAGCTGGCTGCCACCTCGGGTCAAATGTGGGAAAGTCCAAATTCCACAAACATTCCACCACCTATGTCCTACCAAAATTAATTGAGATGCTTTGTACTGTTAGAGGCTCTACCCAAGGGCTCAAAAATTCTTATTTGAGGCAGTGGTGTTGGAGGATTTAGGGATCTTGGGTGCTTTGTTTCATTATAATGTTATGCTGTCCATTTGATGTTGTAATCGTTCTTCATTCTCATGTAAGTTGTTTGAATCACATTAGTTCTTAATAAAAGTTATTCATTTACTCTTTTTATTTTCTTCTTCTTATCACTTTGATACTTTTTCTTCAAGGTTTGAATTTATTCACACCAGCACTTGTGAATTTATTCACACAACAGTGGAGTGATCATTGTTGTTGTTGTTGTTTTTGCTTCTTCAATTCTGCCCCTATGAGTCTGCTTTCCACTTCCTTTGAGATCTTATAATCAATGGAGGGCTAAACCCTTATGGGTTGGTCCTTGGGAGTTTCATGGGGAAGATTGGATGTTATTTTATGATCTTAATTTCTGTAATCATTTCATTACTTTAAGATTTCCATTTGATGATTTATTTTCTTCTTCGTCTTCACCAACTTTAACAATGGCACATTTCGAGTGCTAGTGCGATCCAATTCCTTGGAGTGATTATTTAATTGATCCTACAAGTGCATTGTTTATTAGTACTGGAATGGTGTAGGGATTAAATTGGTGAATGATGTTGAGGAATTATATCATTTTTTGGATACATCTTGAATCAGTGAAACGAATGTTATAAGAAAATTAATGCATCCAATCTAACCTTAGTAACAACTTAGGATCAACTCATATCCATTAATTTCTTTACACTAAGTAAGTGTATGTTTTAATTTATTTTCATTAAATTAAATCAGTATTTATTGAAATAAAATCAATCCAAATAGATGGCCACTCCATAGCCAAATCCTTCCAAAATCAGAGTGTCTCTAGGTTTCTTCTTCGGTCCCTGTGGATTCGACCCCTACATGTACTACAACGACCGCATACCTGTAGGGTAAATTTGGGCGCAACCAAATTTTGGCGTCTTTTCTGGGGACCTAAGTATGTTATCTTAGACACCATCATCTTATTTTCATCCCTATTCTTTTTTCTCACCCCCTCACTCCTATGGAATTCAATTTTGAACAAGTCCAAACATTGGAAACCTATCCCTACTTTGATAATCCAACCCCATGTGTGATGTACAATGACCATCCTAATTTATACATGTGGGATCATCAACAACCTAATGAAACACATTGTTTTTACCCCTATGATCCACAAAACATCCCAACATATAATGAGTTTAAATCCCCACAAATCCAATCTGAACACCCTCCTGTGCAATTCCAACAACTTAATTATCCACCTGGAATAGACCATTTGGATCAACCCCTTATCCATCCTAATCCACATCAATTAATTGAAAAACTATGTCAAAAAATTGAGATAATGAATCTTGAGTTTTCATCATTGAGGATAGAACTACAAAGCATTAAAACTTGTGAGGAACCCATCCCTACACAAACTATCCCTTCCATAACCTTATGTGAAGTGTCTAGTTTCCCACAAACCTCGCATGAATTTATTGAAGAACCAACCTTTGGATTCGGGATAGATAAAGAGGATCAAGGAATTGTTTATGGTTGTTTAAATCAAGAGGAAACTGATTTTTTGTATTCACAAGAGGGAAATTTGACATCATGGATTGAGTCTCATGAATATAACTCCATTGATGATTTTTCAAAAACACAAATCACTGAACCATTGAGAGAAATCACAAACATTGAGTCCATACCCATTCCTAAAATTGATCTTTCTAATTTTGTGGTTGAATCTTATATTCAAAAGGAACCAATTATATTGAGTAATTTTGAAAATGAAATTGAGTTTGATTCAAAGTTCCAACCTATGTCTAAAAGTGATAGCCTACCCAAACTTGAACGAAAGGACTCTCCATCCACCCTCAAGTTTCCATTCATTTAAGATAGCCAAAACCTTCCAATTTTAATAATTTCTTATCTTGAAACCAATAAAGAGGTAATCATTCTTAATGTCTTATAAAATACTACAAAAGAAATTGAATCCATAGTTTCTGATATTCCTTGGATTTACCTGCTCATTTTAGAATATAGGGTTGTGCATGAAAAAAATTCTAAAAATAGAATGAATCTCAACCTAGTAGAAGTGGTGAAATATGTGATCCTTAAAATTTTGAAATTTTGTATTGGATAAGTTGGGGGGTTCAAGTTGAGCTAATGACGTTAAACAAAGCGCTGCATGGGAGGAAACCAATGGTTTTAATGTTTTAAATATTTTTGGAATAATTTTTTTATTAATCATTTTGATATTTAAAAAAATAAAAAATAAATAGACTGTTGATCTGTTCTTCTATTATGAGTATGTATGGGTACGAAAGGGGAGCACCATATTCATCTGTGTCACGTGGTGTGATCACTGAGTACTACCTTACCCAGAAATTAAAAAGAAGACAATGTGTCATCAGTTGATTTCAAAAAAAATGAAAACCATAAAAATGATGAGACGTGGTATTAAATAAATTTTTGTGTGGTTTGTTTTGTTTGGTTTGTTCTTGTTTGTATGGTTTAGGGAATTTTTTTGTGATACATATTCAATCAAAGAGGTGCCTACATCCTCCAAGAGATCAAAGTAATAAATTGGAGTAGCAAGAACTTCAAACTTCAACCACCAGGTGACTTCATTCCATGATCCTCATATTTCAATTTACTTTTTGAACTCCCCTTTTATTCCTCTACCCCATTCTAAATTTTATTTTTACGAAACTAGGGACAGTTTCATTCTAAGTTGGGGGTGTGGAAACAAAATGTTTGTTTAAAAAAAACAATGATAAAAAAAGAAGTAAAATTCCTTTATCAATCATATAATAACATATTTTCTCACATTAAAACTACATATCAAATAATTTTAATTTCATTGACTTTTAATTTAATTCATGATTAAGTTTAAAAGCATTTATTTTGGAAGTTTGGTTGTCCAATGAAAAGTTGCATCATTTTTATTTTCATCCATTAAATCAAAATTCCACAATGCACGTCCTTTAGACTGTGGGGTACTAATTTGAATTTTTGGTGTCCCATAATAAATAGCATAGGCTGGTCTGATTTTTATGAATAATATGTGTATTCAAAATAATAATAATAATAATAATAAATTTGCATGTAGAGCAATGGATTGATAAAATGAGAGGCTTTTGGCACTTGGGGATCGTGACTCCAGAGTTGTCTAGCCCTGAGTTTTTAAATATATCTATATTTATGGTAATATGACTTTGCTTTTGATTAAGTTAACTCGAGACGATGCCCGAGTATGTGGGCTTCACTTGGGGCCCTAAGGCCTTTGAGTCTAGGAGTCATCGGAAAAGTCTTGCTACATGGGTTAATTTGATTAACTGCAATCTCAATTACTATAGAAATATTGAAAAAAAAATCCAAAAAAAAAGAGGAATGAAGAATACTCATATTAGGATTAATTGTGATTCCACCTAGCGCTTCCATGATTTCACCCTTGAATGAAAATGAACCCCCATATCTATTGTGATTCACAACACATCATTACACCTAATTGTGTTGGATGAAGTATGATGATGGATTTGATCAAAGTAATGGGCTTGGGATTGGGATCTTCTTATAAATCCATCTTGTTTTAAATTATCTTGATAGGTTATAAAGATATATTTGTGTACAATTTACATTGTGAGAACTGTTTGTTATAATGTGTTTGAAGAAAGGAATTCAAATAAAATCATTGAATTATTTGCTCGGGACTAGAAAATATCAAGTTGGGGGGGTGTGATTAGCCAATAAAAACATATATTTTAATTACATTTTAATGGTATTAAATGTTCATTTTGGATCTTATGGGCCTGAGTTACTGCATTTTCATTATGAACATCCATTCTCATCATTTGTGCACATCATGCCTAATATACACCAATTTAGGCCCAAGGAGTCATCTGATTCTAAGGAATGCAATTATCAATATTTTAATTTGATGTTTTTGGAACTATATCTACACCTAAATGTGAACATTTTTAATTCAGGGATCAATGGATGATTCATAAACGATGATGGAGATATTTGGAGATGAATGGATCAATTCTAGAGAAGGCAGATTGGACACCATCTCACTTATGAGACTGTGGGACCCAACATACAATCCCAATGAATTCCAACCTTTGTGGTATGATATAAGAAATGTTGAGAAACAAATCACTCTTCAGGAGATAATGCTAATTTGGCATCTATGGTGGTCATTAAGGCGCCCCAAGTTAGAGATACAATTTTGGGCCAGATTTTGCGGCCCCGAAAAACAGCCCACTAATTTGATCATATATCAGAATCCACAACTCCAAATGGGCCCAACATTTACAGAAGGTTATAATACATTCAGATCTCCATTTTATTTCTCTATGTATCACTCTGATTCGGCCATCTAGAAGGTCTTCCCAACGCGTCTGTTCGGTGGATGAAAGCTGGCTGCCACCTCAGGTCAAATGTGGAAAAGTCCAAATTCCACCAACTTTCCACCACCTATGGCCTACCAAAATTAATTGAGATGCTTTGTACTATTGGAGGCTCGACCCAAGGGCTCAAAAATTCCTATTTAAGGCAGTGGTGTTGGAGGATTTAGGGATCATGGGTGCTTTGTTTCATTATAATGATATGATGTCCATTTGATGTTGTAATCGTTCTTCATTCTCATGTAAGTTGTTTGAATCACATTAGTTCTTAATAAAAGTTCTTCATTTACTCTTTTTATTTTCTTCTTATTATCACTTTGATACTGTTTATTAAAGGTGTGAATTTATTCACACCAGCACTTGTGAATTTATTCACACAACAGTGGAGTGATCATTGTTATTGTTGTTGTTTTTGCTTCTTCAATTCTGCCCATATGAGTCTGCTTTCCGCTTCCTTTGAGATCATATAATCAATGGAGGGCTAAACCCTTAGGGTTGGTCCTAGGGAGTTTCATGGGGAAGATTGGATGTTATTTTATGATCTTAATTTCTGTAATCATTTCACTACTTTAATATTTCCATTTGATGATTTATTTTCTTCTTTGTCTTCGCCAACTTTAACAATGACACATTTCGAGTGCTAGTGCGATCTAATTCCTTGGAGTGATCATTAAATTGATCCTACAAGTGCATTGGTGATTAGCCTTGGAATAGTGTAGGGATTAAATTGGTGAATGATGTTGAGGAATTATATCATTTTTTGGATACATCTTGAATTAGTGAAACGAATGTTATAAGAAAATTAATGCATCCAATCTAACCCTAGTAACAACTTAGGATCAACTCATCTCCATTAATTGTTTTAGACTAAGTAAGTGTATGTTTTAATTTATTTTATTTAAATTAAATTAGTAGTTATACAAATCAAATCAATCCAAATAGCTGGCCACTCCATAGCCAAATCCTTCCAAAATCAGAGTGTCTCTAAGTTTCTTCTTCGGTCCCTGTGGATTCGACCCCTACCTGTACTACAATGACCGCATACCTGTAGGGTAAATTTGGGCGCAACCAATACTCTTCCTTGAGAATCTTTTTAAGGGGATTGATTTTGGTATTTTGATGAGATCAAGAGATTTTTGAAATGGGTAATTATCTTGGGAGGATTATTGGGTATAAATTTGACAAGGAACAAATCTTGGAAGGTGTGAGGAAGAGAGGGAGTGAGGGTGGTTTTTATAGTGGTCGAGAGGGGTAATTTCTCATTATTTTATTCATTATTTTATTATTTCTTTCAAGACATCCAATAGTGAATATTCTTCTAACTATATATAGTAATAAGTGCTATGAGTTTTAAACAAGGGTTCTTAAATAATCCAAACATCACCTATGACTCTATAAATCACACATTTATCATTTGTCGTAAATTATTGTATTTTACTATTCACCCAAAATTCAAGTATTTTGGAAAAATCCCAAAAAATTCACCTTAACCATTATTTTATGTGTAGAATTTAAAAAATGAACTCAATTTTAAGAAAATATTTCTAAATATTAGAAATTTGATTTTTAATTAAAATCACCATTTACTCGAAATATGCAGTTTAAAGTTAAAATTGATTTTATAACACCCTAAAATTTTAACCAATGTTTATTAAATTATCATAAAATCATAATACTATAAAATTTTTATTTATGAATAAATTTTATGAAAATGTATTTTCATTTAAATAAATTTATATAATTGTAATTAAATAATTATTAATCAAATAAAATACCACCACTAAATTATTAATTTTTAAAATATTTACTTACTTGTACTATGATATAATTATATTATAATTTCATGTATAAGGTGCATAAATTTTGTTTATACAATCATGAGTTAGGTTACTATTCATTTGGATGATTTACTATGTATAAGATTCATATTACAATTCATAAGTGTACATTACAATTCCAAATGGTTGTTTTACTATTTATAAAAAATGTAAGATGATCCTAACAGACCATAAATATCTTACTGATCGTAACCATGTATATTCATTTTTCAAAATTCAAATCACATAGGAAAATAAATTATGTTTAACAGCTAGTTTAAAATAAAAAAATTAAAAGATTCAATGTTGCATGCATTACATTCTATATGAAATTTATTTTTAAATTATTGGGGTGTTACAATCAACATACTCCACCTAAAACTATGTTTTTTTAAATATTTTTCAACATGTTCCAAATTAATAACATCATCTTCAACATTTTTAGTGATTTTCCACCATATTTATTCTATATTCTCAAAAAACAATGATATTATCCCTATCAATAATTCTTTATAACTTCTTATTGTAACACCAATAATATTTTACATTTAGTTTATACCTAGAAATCATTTCATATTCATCCTTATCTTTAAACTTTCCTCCACTTCATTCATTTTTATTGATCATGAAATGTCTTATAAAAATCCTAAAATGCTTAACATTTGGACATATGTTAAAATAAATTTCATAAATATTCATGTATTATCTTGGCCTTTAGAGGATTTTTCATAATTATTACATCATTTGGGATGGCCTATAGCTATGAATACCTTGATATTTCATGTTCTTCCACTAATGTTTTGGACATATCAACTAGAAATTTTTTCTTACTTTTTTCCACCTCATTATTTTGAGTTGTATATAGAGTATTATATTTAAATTTGTTACAATGTTTGTTAAGAAACTCTTTGAACTATCTATTGGTATACTCACTCCCATTATATAATCTCAACCTCTTGATGTACAATCCTATTTATTTCATTGTAAGTCTTCTAAAAAATTGAATTTATATAAGGCCAATGATTTGTGTGACATGAACATGATGCATATCATCCTTTTGAAATAATCTATCAAAATGAAGAACTATATTTCTCTATTTTTTGACTTTATAGTTATTATACCACATAAATCAGCGTGAATTAGTTCAAGAGACATTAAATATTGAATTTCATCACCCATATATATAGTGTTCTCCATTTTTTCCTTTCAATATTTTTTATTAATAGTTATTTTATATCATTTTAGAAATGTTTGATTCCTCATGGATGATACTTGGATTTGTTCGTTCATATTATTTTGGATAAGGTGACCAAGAATTTTTTAATGACTGAGATTTTCCATGTATTATTTTTTGATATTGTATGGATAATTTTGGAGACCAGGTACTAAGATGACATGTGATTCTAAGGCCCATTGTGTCTAAAATAATTTTTTAGAATATATTAAATATATTAAATATAATGTATGAATAGTTTTACTAAAAAATTGGAATAACCTATAAAAGGGTGATCAGATTAGAAATATAGGGGAATTGTTGAGTTCATAACATGGGATTTACTGTAGGTGCAATATAACCTTGGTCGATGTGGGGAGTTTGTTGAAATTTCATCATAGGAATACAAAAATAATATAAATAAATAAAAATATTTTATTTAACTATTTATTTAGTGACATAATGTATCATTTAAATACACTCTAATGGAAAATTTCTAGGGTTATTCGTATATTCCAAAATATTTTTGGAGAGTCATTGGAGTGTGTGGGATGAGATTTTCTTAGCGGATAATGACTAGATCAAGGATCGATGATCAGTGTGACACAGAATCAAATGATATATCCAACGATCATTAAACGAGTACATTTTTCATTAGAGATCAATCCATATCGTGGTAGGATGTTGTTTGATTAGATTATTTCTCTATTCTTTATTTCCACGGTGAATGTGAATCAATAAACCAATGGATAGATTTGTGGATCAATCATTTTGTAGTATGGGATTTATTATGGGGACTTATTTATGGAGTTTTGATTGATTCTGATTGATTATTTTCTTGTTGTTATAATGCTGATGGATCGAGTACAACATTAACATTGGTTAAGGATCATTCCTCATGTTTGTGGTTGTGCATTTCACCCATATTTATTCATTTATCATGGGTCAAATTTTTTGAATTGTGGTTTAATATTCACTAATAAATTGATTATTTCACACCTATTTCTTATCATAATTATTTGATATTGTAGATTTGGGATTGGAACAACACGATGGTGGCGCAACGAAAGAAGTAGAAGATAATCTGATGGTTTTCAGTACCAGATTTTTTTTCCTTCAGTACACAATGAAGAAAAATGTACAAATCAATTTTCAAAATAGATTCTAGGGTTTAATACCACTATTTGATAATGATGAGGTTTTTATGAATATATACTATTATTTTGGGGAAGTCTGAGGCCATAATGGTGATTGTAGGAGTGGTTGGTGATTTGGGAACTAGATAAGATAATCTAAGAAATTCCACACTACATGTCTTGTAACATGGATCCACATATCATGTGAGACCCTCTCAGAAGCATCTAGGTTTTTGGGGAGGAGATTAGTATAAAAAAATTGACCTTATCACATGTCTTTTGGCCCCCTTTGGATAGCTTTGTGTGTACCTCAAATGTTACAAGGACACAAGATGGAGTACATGGGCACAGACATGTCGTGTACTCCCACACTGACACGGCTCGGTCAGGGGTAAAATTGAAGAGTACATGGGTTTCCAACACACCATGTGCTATTACATGTAAATGGACATAGACATAGACCATTTACACATATAGGACCCAGTTTCAAATGAAAATTGTGTGTGACCATACTACATGTCATGTAGTCTCTTAATGTTTGTGTATCCCCGTGTCCTCTGAATCTTGGACATGTTTTGTTAGGGAGTGTTCCCATTATCCATTCCCCAAGGGTTAGTGTTAAAGTTATTCTTACAAATAGGAAAAATATCTGTTCAGCAAGAATTCTTAGATATGGTTGTTGGAATCCCTCTGTGAGGCCTAGATTGAGATCGTCTATTCATCTTCACATCCTATGTGGAGTTCTTGGTATCATCATTACCAACACTAAATTGGCATTGATTCTCTACTTAGAGGATTAATCTAGATTGATTTTTCGTTATACCCCATATCCTTGGGATTTATCTTTATCTGTGTATTTTATCTCTTTGTAATTTCAACGTGTTCTTCTAATGGAGAAAACCAATGAAAATTACCTCTTGGATGGATGTCATCAGTTCTTTAAAACTCGTGAGTGTGTTCTCATGCATTAGTGTTTTGTGGAACCTTTGAGATTGAATCCTAGGATGGTATTATTGTTTTGAATTACCTTTAGACTATGTGTATATGTTGAGTATATCTATATATTCCGATTATAGGTATTGTAGGCATATACATGTGTAGAGATAACTGTATTATTTTTTTGTATGATTTGTGCTTTCAGGGTTTCGTACTGGGTATTGTTATACTAACTCCTACATGGGATTTTCTCACATATGTCATTTCATGGGAATCATATCAACATTTTTATATAATCCTTGATGGACTAGGACCAGACAGTGCATAGTGAGATTGGATAGACCATGGTGTATTCCTTCGGTATATTGATAGCAGTTCCCATTATTACTTTTAGATTCGACTTAATTTTAGACTCTTTATGGTGGGATTTAATTTGCACCTATTTAATTTTCTTTACATCATAACATACTCTGGTTGTGGGATTTAGATATATGAATTCATGGTTATTCATTTGTTTTCACACTATAGTATTTTATGGGCTTTTAGAAGTGTGTGTGTGCACAGGTTCATAGGCTAAAGCCTCTCATGTTAGTGATATGCCTACTCGATGCAAGTCTCCAATCCCTGTACTATTAGAGGTGGGGTTTGGGAGTCATCACAAGAGACATTTTGGGAAGGATTTTGATAGATTAGTATCAATGGAGGAGTTAGTTCTACCTTAGGATCGGATTATATTAGATTAGTTTGGGGGAACAATGTTAAGTGTTTTAAGTTTAGCTTTCTTGCCCGAGACTTCTATGTTGGTTTGGAAGCCGACATATCTATACACCAAGGCTATGATCACCTTCTTTTCAAATAGGTTCATGAGAACACTGACTTCACAGAAAATAATGGTACATGAATCATATTGTAATGGATTTTTGTGTCTATGTCCTTCTTGAGTTAGATATCCTGATATACTCATTGACTATGGTATGTCTTGTTTACTTTCCAGATTCCTTTATGATGTATGAAAACTATGATGAAGTATTAGGATCCTGATGATGATCCCCTTAGTGATGTGGAATCGATACAAGGACAAGTTTAAGTGGTGCTGCCTCTAGGTGGTGCACCATCTATACCACCACCAATCGAGTAGAACATGGTACCTGCAGTACCAGTGGATGAGGTACACAGTCTGAGCACACTTCATGAGTTTCAGTGATAGAGACCCCTCACATTCCAAGGATATCCTGTCCCACATGAGTCTAAGGATTGAACTGAGTTGGTGGCTAGATTTTTCCATCTGGTCAAGACACTGGCAGATTAGATGGTGGTCTTGAGGGTGACCTTTCTACATGGATTAGAAGGATGGTGGTGGGGGTTAGTGACCCTACCCTATAATGAGTAGAATCTTTTGTGGTCAGAGTTTTATCATATGTACATAGAGGATATCAATCTATCTACGATGAGGGATGTATGCATACAAGAGATTCTATAGTTCTAGTATGGTAGAACGATAGTAGTTGAGTATTCATCAAGGTTTACCAGCCACTCTAGGTACTCGATGGATATTGTTCATGATCAATTATTTAAGTGTTAGACCTTTAATTGAGGTCTAAATAGATACATCTTCACTATTGTTATCCCTATATAATTAATATCTAGGATAGGGTTCTAGAGAGAGTTTTTGTGTTTCAGATTTTATTAGCTGAGAAGACACAAACAGTGGTTTTTGATTGTGGCAATGCAGGTGTTGAGACCTAGGCAGTAGGGAGCCGACAATAGTCTTAAGGACCTAAACATTCAAGATGTTTCAATAGGAGGTCATAGGATAGAAGATCTTTGGTTCATGGATCTCAGAAAGGGTCCATTCATACCAGAGAGAAGCAGTGCTACTTAGAAAGTAATGGTATATCTTGAAAGAGATTTTCTAACCTAGCATATAGTTAATAGAGAAACTATGGATGGGCCATCAAGGAAGAGGTAGCGGAAAGAGCAGGCAGGTTCACAGGGTGGAAGACATGGAATAGGAGCTAGGAGATCAGCGGTAGGTGGTAGATTCTTTGACTTGTTACCACCTCCACCCTCAAGTGGTCCATGTCTGGCTTAGGGAGTCAGATGACAAGGGGGACAGTTGTAGGTATTCAAAGATTATGACCTAGAGGCTTCAGTAATTATTCAAGGAATGATATGTGTATTTTCTATAATAGGTGCATTAATAATAGACACATTTTATAGTCATTCATTTCTTTCTATAAATATTTTATGAGACATAGATCTCCTGGTTAAGTCCTTAGCTTGACCCTTGTGATTGGACACTCCTACCAGAGACAACTCAGCAATCACACACTCGTGAAAAAGTGTGACCTGAATATTTTATACAAGAGTTTCTATTGGGATCTCGTTGTTGTAGTTATTAGGCCTTATTAAATCATTTGAGGTATGGATTGGTTATCCACAGTTCATAACCAGATTGACTATTTCAAGTGGAGTACACAGAGTGTATATAGTGATTGAACTAGGTTTTCCTTTATTGGTGAAAATTAATCCTAGGCAGTTCAAGATGGATTCATGAATAAGAGGGTTCATCCAATTACTCATCAGTTGTCTATCGTGACATTTGGTGCAACAGATGTTTTGAGTTTCCTATTCTATATAGTGGTGACGGAGTATGAGGAAAACTTCCCTGATGAGGTTCCAGGTTTACCTCCTCACTATGAGAATGAATTATGTATTGATCTACACCATTGGAAGTCACCCATATCAACACCATAATGTCATATTTGTTCTACAAAACTTCATGAGATAAGGGGAAATTGGAGGACTTATAGAGGAAGTTATTTTTTAGACCTAGAGTTTCACTACGGACAGCCCTAGTTTTGTTCAACAAGAAAGTGGACTGGAGCTTGATGTTATGTGTGGACAACTGATACATGAAATAGGTGACAATAAAGAAGAATTATCCACTATTAACGATATATGACATATTTTAGTAGTTGAGAGGGGCACGATGGTTCTTGAAGGTTGACCTTAGGTCAGGATATCACTAATTGAGAGTATAGGACAAGTATATACCGAATACACCATTCAATTTTCACTCAAAACACTATGAGTAATTTTTAATTGCTTTGTTATGAAAATTTTCTCCAATAGTTTCAATGGAACTCATGAACTGAATCTTCTATCCTTACTCAAATCAGTTCATGGTAGTCTTCATTAATGACAACCTTTTGTACTCAGCATTTGAGGAGGAGAATGTGAGACACTTGAGGATCATTTTGGATGTACTCTAAGAGAACTATCTTTATAGTAATCTCTTAAAGTTCCTGTTTTGGATTCTAGTGGTCCACTTTTGAGAACATTTTATTTCATCATATGGAGTAGCTATGGACTCATCCACGTTCGAGGTAGTTTTATCTTGGGAGACACCCAATAATGCGGCGGGGTGCAGATATTCCTAGGGTTAGAATAATATAAATTGATATTGATGCCACAATTATATTGGATATCATATTCATTGATATATTTGATCCAAAAGGGGTAGTCATTGATGTGGAAAGAGATGTGCCAGCAGGATTTTAAGCAGTTGAGGTAGAAATTGACAATCACTCCCTTCATGAGATTACTATATACGGGGTTCAAGTACGTGGTATTTTTCAATGAATCGGGAATCAGGCATATTTTTGTTCTTATGTAGAGGTATGTAATGATTTCATATAGTTCACTTTAGTTGTGACCACATAAGTTTAACTATACAACCCACGATCTTGAGTTAGCAACGGTGCTCTTCTCACTAAAAATTTGGAGACACTACCTGATAGGAAAGTGTTTTATCATATATTATGATCAAAAGATTCTAATGTATATCTTATAATATATGGATATTAACTATAGACAAAGGATATGGTTATATTTCCTTCAATATTATGACTTCAAGATTTTCTATACTCCTGGTATGGAGAACATAGTAGAAAATTCCCTTAGTATGAGATATTTTTTTCAGTTGATAAACAAGGCATTGGAGAAATTTTCATTGTTTCTGTTATCCTTTATGGATGAAGATACAACATCTTACCTCCATTTCATGGTTTTTTTCACCTCTTAGTTTATAGTTATTCTGGGAGGCATTACATGAGGATACTAATTATGAGACCCTATGTACTCAGATATCCACAGGACATACTCTTGATGGATTTTTTGAAAGTGGGGAGCATTTCATTCTTTTCAAAGGTGCATGATGATACCAGTGAAGTTTCAGAAGGATCTTCTGAGATATTTTCAAACATCTAATTTGGCGGTACATCTAGGTGTGGGAAAGATGTATTGAGACATCCAATGTCAGTTTTGGTGGCCAATAATGAAGAAAGGAGTTGCAGAGTTTGTCTCACAATGCCTTATTTTCTAGTAAGTGATGGTTGAGCACCAAGTTCAAGTGAGTTTATATCAACCTCTTGAGGTTTTAGAATGGAAGTGGGATATGATATCTATGGGTTTCATGATGGGATTACCATGTACATACAAAAGAAGATATTATATTTGGATGATCGTAGACCGACTTCCCATGTTGGACCACTTCTTAGATATTCTATAGCAGAGTTCTTTAGTGATATTAGGACAACTCTACATAAAAGAGATAGTTATTCTCCATGGAGTTCCCTAAAAAATATTTTCTGACGATGATACTCACTTCACATCATGGTTATGTATGGGGATCTAGGAGTATTTTGGGACTCATTTTCACATGAGAATGTCATTTTTCCCATAAACTAATGGACAAACACAATATAACATTTAAATCTTAGATGAATTTTTGTGAGATTTCATGTTAGACTTTTTCTGTAGTTGGGAGGATAACCTACCATAGTTGGAGTTTGCGTACAATAATAGTTACCATTCCACCATCGGTATGAAACCATTCAAGGTTTTTTATGGGAGACCCTTCAGGTAACCACTTTTCTAGAATAACCCTAATGAGTTGGCACCCAAGGGTCCATAGTTGGTGTGAGCAGTTACTAAGAAAGTGAAGATCATCCAAGAGTGGATGAAGACTACAAAAATCCATAATAAGTATTATGCAGATAGATGATGGAGTCCATTGGATTTTGAGGAGGGAGACCATGTGTTCCTATGGGTTTCCCCTCGATGTGAAATATGGATATTTGGTCAAGGTAGAAAGTTATATCTAAGATAAATTGTCCCTTTATAGATACTGTGTATAGTTGGAAAGGTGGTGTACCACTTAGCTATACTACTGCAGTTATACCAGGTACATGACATCTTCCATTTTTTATAAATGAGGAGATATGTGCATGACCCATCACATGTTATCAAATAGGGAGAGCTAGACATCGACGATGAAGCTACAATTTCTGAGTACCTAGTAGATATTAATGATTAGCATTATAGGATCCTTCAGAAGAAAGTGATTCCTTTAGTGCATCTCTAGTGGCAGTACTGGATTCTTTAGAAGAGAACTTGAGATCGAGAGGATTTGATCCGTGCTCAATACCCACATCTCGTTATGTAGAACTTGTTTTAGATTTTTAAGGAAAAAGGACCCAAGGTGGGGAGAATTTAATGACGTGG